>CM060566.1:16370000-17015000 GCA_030625065.1 Alectoris magna | reverse complement strand
GAAAGCAAAGCGAGGGCAGGGGAAAGGTGACCTCCGCTGCTCTGTTGATTGCGTCTAGTCTGATGAATTTAGCAAGTGTGTAATTTTCTATATTCCATCTCATCAGAAGTGCATTATTATTAAAGAATGTTTTTATCTCTCTGTTGTATATTTTTGGTTGTATAAAATGCATCTGAGCCACTTCATCAGAAAATGGATTACAGCAATTTTGAACCAAATTTCATTAGCAATGCTGACTGCTTTTTTTTGCCCCCCTTCTTCTCCTCCCCATCCCCTGCCCGAAGTACATCTTTAGATATGGTAAAAATCACACCAGCAAGAAATCACTTTAATTTAGATGCATTAGCAATGTACTTTCTGGAGGTATTTACTTAATTGTTTCCATAATGACACTATATTAGAATTCATAAGATAGGCAATCAGCATATACATAAGAAAATGAATGTATTTATGTAACTTTTCTTCTTCTCTGAGGTCTTTCTGTAATGGGCATGCAGGGGCAGTTCTGAGACTAGCTTCGTCCCCTGGGGCTGCTTTGCCAAAGCTCATTTGGTGCCTTAAGCTGACTGCACCGTGCAAGGTTCCATACGCCCTTCCCACATTCTCAGCTTTGTTCTTTGGGAATGAGATGAAGTTCTGGGGTAAATCTCCTTTAGTTAGGGGGCTGAGGAAGGGGTTCTATCAAAAGCGATTGCTCAAGAGGAGGGAGGTCAGGGTAAGCTTAACTGTTCAGCATATGTTTTATTTCAGCGCAGAAGTTGGACTTCTGAAGTGTAGGTTGACTGGAATGTGTTGTGTGTCATCAGTGGAAAATTGAGTGTTATTCCTCGAGCTGAATCCAGGGACTGCTTGGCCAGTGGGCAGACGCCCCAACACACACCTGGCTGTTGCTGAGATTAGCAACTGAGAGCTGCTAGCAGGGGGTGTTTATGTGTAGGACAGTGAAAGAAACTTTGAAAGTGAACTTCTGCAGTAATCCCCGTTGCTCATTTTTTTCCTGGCACCTTGGTCAAGATGGAGATGCCTTATAAACCAGGAATGTGCTCAAGTATCCAGCCCAGAGTGGTTTCTGTCTTGAGATCTGATACATAAAGAGTTGGTATGTGATATGGCTTTCATTTCACATATGTTGACTCTTCAGAATATTGTAGTAATTGTCCTCACTGGGAGTATAGTAATTGTTTGGTATTTGTAGTTTACAAGCTAAGTAAGAGGTTTTCTTTGACCAGTTGATAGAAGTGGCAAAACCAGACAAGTTTTCAGGGGCACAGCCTCTTTCTTCAGGTCATTCAGCTGGGGCTGCTGTTGGTATGGGTACATGCTTGACGGTCTGGAGCTGAAGCAGCTATCAGAGACAGCATAGCATTATGAAAGCTTAATAGTAGATTTGGTTTGAGCCTGTGCAGGTTATTCGTTAGTCAGAAGCACCAGAAAAGAATGTCTTCTCTGATGGAAAAAGGGCATGGATGTGAAGTATCACGCTGAATTTAAACCTGCTTATGGAAGAAGGAGGGGAAGCTTCCCATCTTCAGACCGTTTTAATACTGAATGGAGCATTTAAAGTAATGTCACTTTGTCTTGCTCTTTGCTCCTTTCAGTACAGGGGGAAAAATGTTTGTTTGTTTTTTTTTTTGTTGCACAACAGCTTAAAGAAAGAGTGACCAGCTTCTTACTGTTTGCACTCTTGAACTTTCAGCTGAACAAAGAAAATAAGACCTTGAAACGAATTAGTATGCTTTATATGGCAAAGCTGGGCCCAGAAATTATCACTGAAGAGATTAACATTGATGAAGATGATCCATCCACAGATACGGAAGCTAACTCTGGATCATGCAATTCTGTGCATTGTCAACAGCAAATAAAAGGTAAGCATTGTTGCTGGGCCTACAACACTGTAGCAAAAGTGGTCTAGAGGGTGGCCCTGTTGGCCTGGGACCAGGTGTCTGTCTGGCTCCAAATTCTGCTTCTGTGAATGGTTCTCAAAGGATTTCTGGGGAAGGCTGTAGGGACATGGTAGGCCTGTAGTGATACTGTATAAAGGATATGATAGACATATGTCTTGCAAAGTAAACTGCAGTGCAGTAGGAAAATGGGATCAATGCAGCCAAGAGAGTTCAACCTTACTGAGTCGGTGAGAGAAACATTTCCTTGTGTCCCTAACAAAGCAAAAGTTAGGCAGAAGGACAAGGTCACCTTGATATTCAGCTGAGCTGTAGCTATTTCAGAGCTTGTGAAACAAGACCCTCCGCTGATGTTTCCATTGTGTACCTTTGTATGCACAAACTTTGTTTATATTCCAGAGTTACTGCCAAATAAGCAGATTCAGAAAGGGACTCCTGCACTGGGAAAAGCAGTGAAGTTTGGGAAGTTCATTGCTATGAGAAATCTGTGTTAATACAAGAAATCTCTGGTTTTTTTTTGACAGGCTATTTGTATTTTGATGCACAAAATCTGCCGTTCTTTCTAGTCTAACTCTATGGTGAAGTCTTTGTAATTCTGTGTGTTACTGTATCACGGTATCCAAAACAAGGAGAATGCCCACATTCTGCGTTTTGAGACAGAGACTTATTTAGTTGTTTCCTTTAAAAAAGCAACCAAGCAAAAACTTTTCTTGGTTGATTTTGTTTTTTTTTTCTGATAATAAGTTACAGTAGCAAACGCTGTGTAAGTACAACTGTCTTGAACTTTCAGCTTGACCTTGTTAATTGTTGTCTGTCTGAATATTGCAGCCTCAGTGAAGTGAATTGCTGAAAAGAATAGTGTTCTAAAAAGCTTTTTTCTTTGTTAATCAACAAAAAAACTCCCAAGAAATAGAAGAGTAGAACGACATCCTATAGTAAATAATTTTCCATCCTACGGATATAGGAAAGGAGGCAGAGAACGCTGTGATCCACACCATGCAACCCATCTGAATCACAAATAAGATTCTGGAGTTCATCCTGTCTTAAATTGGAGAAAGATGTCAAAGATACTGTTAGAGAAGGCAAAGATTCTGGCTGCACATCAGAGGATGGTTTGGGAGGGTAGCAGGGCCAAGTGTGAGATTTCCAAGCAAGTCTGCATAATATTTGTTTTCTGCCTTGCTGAAGAATTCACTAAATAACAGAATGTGAAATATATAGAACTCTTGGCTTCTTCTCCTTTCTCTGTCCTTATTATTAAATGTTAATGACCTTCCTTTTACAAGTGCTGAGTACTTTGAAAGCATTGGTGTCCCATTTGCTGTAGGAGAAGATACTCTGGAAAGTGGGTGTGTGTATGGGGTAGCAGAGTGATCTAACAGCATGTACCGAAAAGGAATATCAAGGCTCTGCTCCCAGGCTAAGCCAAACTGGTTGGCATTAGTATTGAGGAAGAAGTCTGGTTACATCTTGGATTACTTGTGAAGTGAAAGATCACGTTCAATGAGAGGTGTTTTCAAATCTTCCCTTAATGTTCTGTGGTGCTGCCCAAGTTGATATCTGCTCTTCTGTTTATGTCTATGCTTTCAAGCAGTTCTACATGGTGTTGGAGATCCTGGAAGTCTTTCAGCTTTCTCAGAAGCATCTCTGAAATGAAACATCTCTGGATGTTTCTTTCAGTGATTCACTCCCACTACTTTTCTAGAAGTTGTACCAATAAGGTAGCACAGTTTGAGGTTTGATGAATACTCTTGTATATTGAAAGGATAAAGTTTTGATCCTAACGTATACACATAGAGAAAGGCAGCTCATCCATTAGGGAGCGATGACAGTGAAGCCAGAGCTCCAAATGGAAATGGAGGGTGATCTCAGAGAAGTTCCTGAAATTCATTTATAGGTTTTGCATTGTTTTTTTTCATTGTAGCTGTTCTTTTCAGATCTAACAAGAGCTGAAAACTTGACTGTGCTGTTAAAGCAGCTTAGTGTGTACCTTGTCTGGGAAAACAAACATCTATTTTATGCATTTATAAAGATTTAGGTATATGGATATGCCTCCTGCTCTGTATACAGAGGTTGATAGATGTGCTATAAGACCTGAGTTAATCCAGTTGCCATACATTTCAGTGAGAGATCTTTTTCCCATTAATTTCACTGAAAAGCATACAGAACAAAAGAAGACGTGGTTCAAGAACCTTCTGGGCAAAACGAGTCGTCATCTTTACTTCAGAATGCTTGTGCCATTAATCGAGAGGAAGAGAAATTTCTTGAGTTGGGAGGGGAGGCTGGGGGCAATCAACGTTTTGAAGATTGGAAACAAACAAAAAATGACATCCAGTATGTTGTCATCATCTGCAATTGATTAGCAACAATTTTCTTAACTGGTGGCTGGTATTCAGTGAGCAGCAGTGTCATGAAATACTGAAAGCAGGTGGGAAATGAGAGCACTTACTGAAAGCTAATATGTATTAATAAATTTGTGTTTTTGTGGTGTTTTTATGTTAACCTAAACCTTGATATATTATGTATGCAAACTGATCTCCTGTTAGGAAGCGATTATAATCAAATGGTTTATTCCATTGTGAATTTAATTTATTTCATATTTTCATAATTAAGGAACAAAAATTCTGAGGGGAAAATTACAAGCATTAACTCTTCCATCAGTAAAGGTTATATTCTGACTCTGTTCACATTATGGTAGAAAGACTGAAAACTGGCAGCTGTTCAGGACAATTTCTTCAGTGCAAATCTCCCAAGTATTACCTGCCTGTTGTTTTGTTTATTTCCCTTGTGACAAGAACTCATGATTCAAAAAGAACTGAAGTGCATTAATTTGTTTCAAAGGATGCCTATTAAAAATTGCTTTCTGCTACCTGAATACCAGAGTCTCTGTGATGTGAGTCTCCTGAGTAGGACTGAGGATGCTTTGCAGTGACAGAATTGGTCCAGTTATAGCACAAAATGAATCATTCAGAATGCAGATAAAGACAGCAGCACTGAACAGGCAGGCTGCCACAATAGAGTAAATCTGGAACTGGAGCTCAGTTACATATCTGCTATTTGACGCTTCTACAGAGTTCCTAAATTATTGCAGATATGCCTTGAATACTTTCGATGCTTCGTTCAGAGTCATTTTGTGTTTGTCTACTTGCACTGATGTTTCTTTTGTTGTTTTCTTCCGAGAATAAAATAAAAATGTATTTTTCATTTCCTTCCTCAAACTGTAGAGCTGCGAGATCAAATCATATCTGTTCATGAGGAAAAGAAGACCTTAGCCATTGAACTGGAAAACCTGAGGTGCAAACTTGTAGAAGTAATTGAAGAAGTATGTATTGTACCATGGAAAGCGAGACCACGTTAGTGTGTAGTCAGTACTTTCTGTATCTCATTTTGCTAAAAATGCTCAGTTGTGAAGTTAATTGAATACTGTCAAGTCGAAAGCCCTGCCAGCCCGCCCGTATGATGGTGCATTTAGAGTACGCGTCTAGAAGGGACTTTCTACGTCAGAGTCCAGTCTTGCTGCTATTACTGGCAGATGACTCTTCATTATGTGTTCCAGTGCATGTATTTTCACTCTTATCTCCCCTTCTTGACATCCTCTCACCTATCAGCCTGCTGTTCTTTTTTTTTTTTCCCCCTTCTTAACCCAGTGCGGGTGCAATAAATACTTCTGAAGAATTTCTGTTTTAATCGCTGCCGCTACTTCATTGAACACGTCCTTGAGTTTAGCCACTGGCAGTGCCCTGTCATGGTAATTAGACCAGCAAATTGGCTTTCTGAGCCAGCAGAATTTTATTCCTGTTTGAAAACTGGATAAGCCATGTGCTGATGCAAATCAGGACTTAGTGGTTCTTCCTGTCTGTGCAACACTTGAATTCAGAAAGACACAGCTGACGGCCCTTGGACAATGAACAGAGCTCAGGGGAAAAGAAAAAAAAGCACAACTAAAAAAGCAGCAGCTTGTCTGTATTAAAAGACAAGCAGTCCAGGGCAAGCTGGTAACTTTTTAACCAGGTGCTATGGTGCTTCATCCAGAAAGGTTGGAAACGCGTTGTAGCTGGGGATAGTACATGCTGTGAGGATGGGCCATGGGAGCCCCACTATAAGGATTAGTTTGTAACCCTTTAATGCTGCTTGTGATAGGGGTCTGTAAGTTGGGATCAAAATTCTTTCCATCCCACAGGAAGCCATAGCATCAAGACAATACTAAGAATTGTGGAAAGCAAAATGTTGTTTGCGTTATGTAATGTTTTATGCCTCTAACTAAAATAGCCTTGTTTTTTATTTGTTCTTTATAATTTTATAGGTGAATAAAGTGAAAGAAGAAAAGGCTGCTTTGACAACAGAAGTTAATAAACAGCAAAAACTGTTGGAAAAATGTAACAGAGGTATGTTGTCTCAGTAGATGCTCTAAAATATATTGCAACCTTTGCAGAAGGTTATATTATTATTTCAGAATTTTTATGTAATAGCACGAAGAATATATTGCAGTGACTGCAGTCTAGAACTGAAGCTTGGCCTTGTTGCTGTAGGCACTGTGTAAACACACGGACAGTTCTGGACTTCCTGGTTTGTGGAAACATGGCAGGATAAATAGCAGGTTGAATGGGAGAGCGGGAAAACTTATGCCTTGTGGCAGAAATGGCAGACAGCCACATTCCCTTTGCCTAAAATTGTTCCGATTTATCTTCAAGTTCTTTCTCTGCAGTAATGTTCTGTCTGCTTACACGAGAAGATAAGTAAAAGCTCTCAAAGCAACTTCAGTGTGTTCTGAAATGTTTGTCAGGTAGCGAAGGGAATTGCCAAGGCTGCCACTATTGCACAGGAGGACTTGCATCCAGCTGCAGGTGGGGCGTAGCCATGGTGAAAACATAGAAGTGCAGTCTGAAATAATGAAGATTTGGATTGTGCTGTAGCTTTCTGTCAATAATGCTCTTTTTCTTCGGAAAGAGCATACAAAATGTACATAGTCTGTGTTTTCAAAGAAATGGGTGAGTGTTGAATTACAGAGAAATGTATGAACTCCTAGAGGGACAGTATTTTACCTTCTGTGGATGCTGCAGGTGCCCTTTACCATAGGGGTATTTGCTTAGAGGGGCATGTTCTGTAAGCTTTTGGGTGTTCTTCTGTCTTTGTCGTGTCTGCACTGCTTGAGCCTGTGACAGGCAATACTTGAAGACTCTTAAAACATCAATCGTTGGTTAGATTGATTAAACAGACTAGCCTGAGGAAGCTTTGTATGGGTTGGTGTTACAGATTAAAGGTTTCCAAAATGTTTTAATTTTTCCTAAGCACAATCAAAAAACTACCCCTTATTTCATGTTTGCCCGTTACTTCTGGCCCTGTGAAATCGTATTGCGAAGGGACATTCCAAACCTCACTTGACCAAGGCTGGCAAATACAGTTGCCTCCAGCACGCGTAGTAATACTTGGTAGGTTGAGCAGGGCTCCCCTGAGGCTTCAATTGCTCTCACGTACAAAAGCAAAATATAATCTGTGGTATTTAGTGTCTGTTACTGGAGTTGTGAGGCTGGGCTCCACCAGAAGATGCTCTACCTTTGTTCATTAAAAAGAATTAACAATCCTGGAGAGACAGGGAGGGGAAGAGGAGACAAACAGAATTTTCATGCCTGGATGCTTTGCTTGAAGATTTCCTAAGACAGAGAATCTGATCTCCTTTCATCTAAAGAGCAGTGATGAGAAATAGTGTTCAGTGCAAATTATCCACCTAAACATGTGTATTTTTAAAGTCTCATTTTGCAACTGTCAGCTGCAATTTTTCTTGCGTGTTTTTTAAGGTGGTAGCTTATAATACTTAGCCTATAGGCTTAACAACACTCAGGTGTCAAACTTCACCCTGCAAGATGAGTAATGGCATTTCTGTGGAGCTGTAACTTGGCAACTTGGAATATACCTATCTAAACTGATATTAGCTAGCATGCTTCTTTGTGGAACAGTTGTGAAAGTATAGGTGAAAGTGCTTTCCAACTGTGGGTGTTTTCACTGATAATTCAAGTTAAAAGTAATCTGAGAGGATCAAGGAAGCTGAGAATTAGCATGGGCAACTCTAGCTGGTGTTGGTAATGCTGAGGAGAAGGCTACCCGCTTCTGAGCAAATGAAAAGAGGTGGTTTTCTTGCAAAAGACTGAAATAAATTGAGGGATCCTTCCTTGTACTGGGATGATAGTAGAAAGCACTGTTGTAGATCAGCAGTTTCAAGCTCTGCACACCTCTGCCTGACAGTGAGAATAAGGAAAGTGTGATGTATGGCCGGGTGTTGACTGTGAAGCGGAATGAGAAGCACCAATGTTGTGGCATTCTTAACCCGATGCTAACTTAGACCAGTGGGTAGATATACTGGCTGAGCTAAAGAATGGCATTTGTTTCCCCAATCCGTTTCTTACAGTCACAAAATACTAATGCAGAGAATAAGTTGCCTAATGCTTCAGAAAACGGTAAAGGAACAATGAAAAGCACATCCTAATGTATGAAAACAAACATATAAAATGCTTGTCAGCTGTCAAATACCTGTATATGCAGGTATGCATGGAGTGATTATGTAGATGGGAGACATTGTCTCAAACATCTGATTTTGTGGCACAGCCTTTTGATTTTGAGTTCACACGTCAACACAGCAGTAACTTTGCTCAGCAGTGCAGGGCAGGAGGAGTGTTATTCTGTTCAGAAGATCAGTAAACGTGTGTGTATATAGTGAGGTTTAGAGCAAGGAGGATAAATATTGCAACATGGACTGTATACAGGAAAGAAAAATTAATTTACAACTGTTCAGGAATTCGCAGTACTGAAGAATAAGAGCCTAACTGCATGAATCAAGCAGTACTTTCTTCTTACGCTGTGGTTTGACATCCGTTCTGCTTTGACTTCTGATTTTCTTTTGTTCTTGTAAACAGTGTCCGTGCTAGCAGTAGAGGAGTATGAAGAGCTTCATGTAAACTTTGAACTGGAGAAGAACTTACGGAAGAAAGCAGAATCGTTTGCCCAAGAGGTGAGTAATCAAGAAAAAGGGATCTCTTTTGATCTCTTTTGGTCAGCTGAAGCCCGACCAGCCTACTTGATTTCAATTCCTGGCTCATGCAAAAGCTGTCTTTGAATTTCCATGTACTGCTTAACTAACATATATTTCATACGTGAAATGGATTGAGTGTTTTGCAGAACTTATAAAGCATTACATAATTATCCGCGCAATCTTGCCTCTTTCCTTTTTCAGGTGAGGCTTTCAAGTTACAAAGGGCTTACTCAGCCACAGCGTCTCAGTGTGTTGCATGTAGCCATTGGGTGTGGGAAGGGTTAAGTTGCCTTTCTGGAGATACAACTCGAAGCATTGTGTTTTTCTTGAAAAATAGCTAAACTCACAAGAAAAACCAACCCTAAAACAACCAAGTGATAAAATAGAGCATTAATTGAGGTTCGTGTGAGTTTAGCTGCTATTCAACACGTGCCTTTTGAATTACCAACTGCAAAGAACGTTCCAGTTGAAAAATTGCTTCTGTGTGCTATGAAAGATATAAACTCCTGAAGAGGAAAATGAGGTGCTGGGTAGCATTATGGAATGGCCAGTGATTGCTCAGATGGCTTCCAGCTGGCAGTGTCGCTTGCCCCAGAAAACACTGATAAACTGTCATTCTGTTGATAGACCAGAGCTATATATATTTTTTCCCCCCAGGTGCATTTTCAGCTTGCACTCTGGATTTTGAGAGTTCTGCACTTGGGTTATATTTCGGACTTTTCTGACCTGTGCCTTGTGTGCTATATTTTCCTTAGTAATAGTGGGACTTCCTAAATAATTGTTTTATCAGGAGCTCTGCTTCTAAAGAAAGCCATTATACATCAGAATTATGTGTTGTCGTTATTGAAATACCATAAATAAGGAAAATAGCTGATTTCAGATTTCAAAACTAGGGCTGCTGCTAGGGGCAAATCTTTAGCCTTGAGGAAATGAGCTTTGCATAGAGAGCTCTTTTGCTTTTTGTCTTTGCTGCTGCTGGGTTTTTTTCACTCTTTCTTTTAGTGGGAGTAATTTTTTTCACTACTCTAGATCTGGCTGCGTCTGGTCAGGGCTGGTAAATGAAGGCATATTAGTAATTTTGAAACTGCATGGAAAACACCGAGTATGCTTATTGTGTTCAGTTAATATTGTGTGTTGTGCTGGCTGTTTGATTTCTTCGGGTATGAGTAGAAACGCATAAGAACATTTTAAGCAAAATGTTTTGTGGAATTGAGATAAAACTATACAAATTAGAAAACCTGGAAGCTAGTGGTGGGGAAGTCGACCAGGTGCTGCTCGTGACCTCTCTGTCACGTGTGCTCTCTCTGACTGTGCTGTGTGAAGGCTGAAGAACGTCACAGCAGCTGAGCCAAGGGTACTGCTCCTCCTACTCTTCGTTCCACCCATAACACCTCTTTCCTGTATTCCCCTTTGCAAGGTCACCGTGTTGACCTCTCAGGAAAACTATAGCCGCCATCTCCTGCCTGTTGTCAGTACCTCTGCCATGTGTCTGAAATGTAAGCGTACTTCAGGCGAAGCAAAGGCAGCCGACGCATTTTTCCTCCAAAAGAATAAGAAATAAGAAAAATGCAAATAATTTCCTAGTTAATAAAGTATCCGTCTACTTTCCAAATTTGCGAGACGGAGCTGGACTTAGTAGGATGCTGTTAAAATGGAGAGATATTGGAGAAAAATGGCTCAAGAGAAATAATTTCAGAAGTCAAAGAGACTGCACGTAGAGCATCCTCCATAGCCGGTTATACGCAGCTCTGTGAGATGGAGCCCACATTCATCTGCAGGACAGAACTGCCCACCTCCCTTTGCCACGGCTTCAATGCCGTTTGCGCATTGACATTTTGCTGCGCTGGGTTTTTTGTTGGTTTGTTTTTTCTTTTAGAAATAAAACATCTGCAGATTCCATTGAAGTTATTTCGGATAGAAGTGTTCGTTAGCAGCCCGAAGTTTTTTAAGTAAAACGTTGCCTATATTTATTTGTTATGTTTTACAAGCAAGTTTGGTTAGCTGTGGTATCTGTGGAACTATTATTTTCAGGAAACAAATTCCAAAGAGCGAAGCATGTTCGCTTAGCAAGCGTTATTACAATGTCTGTCTCACATTTCATACTGTTGCTTTGCTTTATCTTTTGTATGGAACGATTATGTGCTTCTGTTCATTAACTGACAATAGAAGACTGTGTGTAAAGGTCTTGCATCCCTCAGATGTGAGTAATTTGTAACTGCGTAGTTAAACTGGCTTTTGGGTCATACAAGAATATTATCTGGTATTGCAGGCCCAGAATGTTGCTTTTTGTTCGGATGCATAACGTGGCATTCAGACATACCTTGATATATCTTCCAGAATGTGTTTTCTGAGTTTTGAATAATGAACTGACGCTCCAGCTGTTAAATACAATGCCAGAGAAATTCTGGTTATTTACTAACAACTGCTCCTTCCTTGTTTGTTTTTTATTTCGTGTCATTGTGTTAAGATGGAAATATTCACAAGTTAAATATCATAGAATC
Source organism: Alectoris magna (assembly GCA_030625065.1). Classification (NCBI taxonomy): domain Eukaryota; kingdom Metazoa; phylum Chordata; class Aves; order Galliformes; family Phasianidae; genus Alectoris; species Alectoris magna. Next base: position 17,003,574 of record CM060566.1, on the reverse strand, counting down.
CTTCGAGTTGGAAGGGACCTTTAAAGGTCACGTAGTTCAACCCCATGCAGCGGGCAGGGCTGTGCAGAGCTCCCCCAGGTGCTTTATGGTGGCTGTCCCACAGCGTGGTGTGTTGCCCGTGCCCTTTCACCCCTGGGGCACTTTGAGAAGGGAAATAGGCTCAGAGTCGTGTGCTTGTCTGTGCCACAGCACTGCAGTGACTTTAGAGTAGTATATTTTAGTGTGGTGTTTTAGTTTGCGATGTCTCCGATAGCCTGTCTATGGGCGTAGCGTACGCAGAGCTCTGCAGCAGAGGATGCCACAAGCAGCTGCCACAGCTGCACTCCAAGTGATGGCCTTTCCATCCTGTGCTTCTGACAGGAGGTGGGGATTTGCCACAGGATGTGAGCAATTGGGATTGCTGGTGTGAGAGAATGGGGAGGGGTGTGTGTGTGTGTGTGTGCAGGAGCAAATGCAGGCAGATGGGGTGAGAGAAAAGACAGAGAGAGGGAGCGAGTGCACCGGGGAGTGAGAGAACACTTGAAAACCAGCTTTTTATTTAAAAAAAAAAAAAAGATAAAAAAATCCAATGCAGCTTTAATTATAGTCATGCTGCTGGCACCACCATAATATATATTTAATTAATCAAAAATGATCCAACTTCAAACATTAGAATTCATGCTCTTTAGAGGTTCTAAAGAAACTGAGTAAATATTGTCAGCCACGGTGTGGAGAGCGGGAAGGAAAAAGAAAAGGGTTTGAAGTGAGTCACAATCCATTATGAGAGGTACAGGAATCTGCATAAAAGAACTAAATAAATAGAGTGTGTAAGGGGTGGGGGCATGGAAAAATCTGTACCTACCTGAATAAAACAGGGTTGTTAACACGGGAATCTTGGCAAGCTTAACCAGAATTCTAGTGTCATGTTTTAAGAGACACTTTAAGATCTCTCAGCTCTTTGTAGAGCAGTTTATAAGCAAACAAAGGAAGGAAGAGAGTATCTTGAAGGCCATTGCAATAATATAGAGGCTAGCCCTGAAAAGCACTCTCCCACAAAGATGAGCAAAGTACAATACATCCAGCCAAAGCAAGCCAAAAGGGGTGGAACACAGTGCAAGATGTATCTTGAAAGTCTTAACGATGTAAATATCCTAGGAGTTTCAGGGAAAAATTCTGGCACAAATGGTTGATTAAGCACACGCCCAGCCTTGCAACAATATTTTGTAAAGTGAACAGTTTATTACAGTCCTGTATGCAGGCACAGAGGTGACAGCTGCACCTGAAATTACTTCGGAGGGCTCCCTGAGAAGAGGCAGTGTGCTCCCAGAGTTAGTTGTGAGCTGCTCTTATCTCTGCATCTCAGGTAAATACAAATGGAGTGTCAAACTGCTGATCGGATCTGTTGGGTTCTTCTCACTCTCATTGGTTTCCCAGGTGTTTATGGTTATCTGTAAAGTATTTTGTGATTCGAGAAGGTGCACTCAGAACTGTCATCCAGACAGATTAAGAACAGAGTGAGTCTGTAACGTGCCTTGTTCATCTTTTCCCTGACTTTGCTCCCATTTTCACTGCTTATTAATTTGTTTCCCTCAAACTGTCTTTACCCTTTGCCTTTACCAGTGCATAGCTGACGTATTACTTTATCTGAGATTGAATCTTCCAGAATCGAATGGTAAAAGGTGGCTGTCATTTTATATCACTCAGGAAAAATTACCGTCTTTCTTCACAGATGTCTGCACTACTCATGGGATTGATTGTGTGCTGTGAGTTTGGTTATCTCCGTGATTTGTGTGCGAGCTCTGGAAGAACTCTTCATTGGATGCGTTTGTGACTTTGGGGTTAATTCACGGGGACTTTTGTGTTACCGTGCTACGTCTGTGAGAGGGTACTGCAAAGCCAGCACTCAAAGAGCAGCTCTCTCTGCTTACAAGTACCGCACTCTGTGCATTGCCAAGGATGGTTTGACAGAAACTGGTGTCTGAAGATAATTAATTTGCAGTCCAGCTGATTGAACTGGAAATAATAATTAAAGAGAGTGGTTAGTGCTTGAATTCTCCCAAGCTTGGATGTTAGAACTTTTGAAGCATGATCCAGCACTAATATGTTTCATCAAGCTTTTTCCCAGGAACAAGCTTGTGAAATGGTGACGGATTAACAGATGTATATAGGAAACTCTTTGGTCTCTCTTTCTTTTTTTTCCCCTCCTGTTTGTTGTTGTTGTATTTTACTGTTCAGGCACTTACTCTGTTGGGGAAAAAAATGAAGAGTTTCCCTTCTCTTTCATAAAATATTATGGATCATCTGGGAAGAGGGGAGTGACTGTTGGCTGCCCATTGCTGTGCATTGCTTAAACCTGTGGTCCCGATTGGCAGTCATGTTGGTTCTCTGGGAGGTTGAAAATCTGGGGTTAGTCGTTAGCTCCTTTGAAAATCCCAGTCTGTGAAATTGCTAGAAATGCCCTGGTTTCCCATAATTCATGTTGTTCTTTGTTAAAGAGAGTCTCATTGTGTGCCATCCATGCCCTTGCTATTAGCTGTTTTAGTAATCTGGTCTTTCTGTTTGACATCTCAGGGTGGTAATTCTCCATAGGAGTAGATTATGATCCAAGGCAGGAATATAAGCACCTGATACAGAATTTTCAGATCCGAGTAATGCTGTGTGCACTTAAAGCTAAGCACGTGCCAAACTAAGTTACCTTCAGAACCATTTATTTGTTGTAGCTTTTTTTTTTTCCTGAGTAGTGCTTCAGAAACCTATGAACCCACTAGAACGCACAGGCTTTGTAACTCACACTGGGTTAATGTCATTGCTCGATACGTAGCATTCAGTCTGAGTGTAGGGAGAGCATTTCTAGGTCAATGTCCAAACTGTGGCTGAGTTTCTTAATGTGTTTTAATGAGGTGTGTCTGTTTATCAACTCTTCCATCGAAAAAAACCCCTCAACACTAGCCATTGTTTCCTGCTGTAATATTCATATACAGTGAAGCTCACGAGTCCAGATGTCCTTGATAATACGGCACAGTTCAGCAGTTATGAAGTTGAAGTGTGTGTGTATACATATTTTCCCTTATTAGCCATTGAACTAAAATACACGCTTGGACTTGCATTTCAAATCCAGAGTGCCTCCTGAATTTAGAGCCACTTAGTGCTCTGTCAAGCCATAATCAGACAAGATCATTCTTTCCCCCACATCACATGAAATCCTTCTTACGGCCTGTTTGTTCCCTTGGGGAGATGCAAGTACCTTGATCCTGCCTCATTTTGGGACTTAATGCGCATACAAACATGGGAATGTAAGGCTTCAGGTTATCTGTATTGCAAAAGACATTGGCTCCTGTAGATTATGGCTATGTAAATGAGTGCTTTAGCACACCAGGAGGTCGATTTATTGATTCCTCAGTAGGATGTGGAGGAGCTGGAGCTGTCCTGCCGGGGCTTTCACATCAGGTCCAGCTGGTCAGTTGACTGATCCTGTTCTCATTTCTGTTTGAGCTTCCAGATTTTGTCTCTGCCTTGATACGTACGTGGTTTCATTTTACTTGTAGTAGTGTTTGCCCTTGACTTTTCTTTCACTTCATGCTGCCAGTGATTGCCTTAATATAGCAGCGCTGCAGTATTCGGGCGTTATTCTGCCCTTCAGACTGTAGCTAAGACAAGAAAGTCATTTCATGCAGTGAGTACTCAAGTGAGTAATAGTTTTATAGAAACGTCGCAGCACATGGATACTAAAGCATTTCCTTTGGCCTCATTTTGCTCCTGGGAGAAGAGTTAGTTGGAAAGCATCCAGTTGTACCCTCAGCATTGCTTGAATGAGACTCGCAGTTCCCAGGGACTTGACACCGACAGGGTTGCTTTCTAGCTTTTTTTTTTTTTAATGAGGAAGAATTCTTTTTTGTAGCTCTGGTGTAAACAAAAACCAGCTGCAGCGAGCGCTTTGTAGGGTAATGGTTAGAGCAGGGGTCTGAGAATGAGGTGTGGCCTCATTGAGGTCAAGGGAAAAGCCTTTATTATTTTCAGGATTTCACTCCCCTCCCTCCCTCCCTCCCTCCCTCCCCAGTTTTTGTGCAGACTTTTGATGGAACGTGGCCAAGTCGCAGATTTTCTGCACTTCAGAGCTTCCGTTCGTAAACCTGGGGGAAAGATGCACGGCTGCTTTGTACAGCACTTGCAGATTAGTAAAAAAGAAGATGATAGGTGGACGTCCTTTGTGGTCTGCCTTTGGTTGCAGCTTCCTTAGATTCCCCCAGCACTGACTGACGTTTCTAGCATTGATTAGGGATACTCAGCAGATAATTGTCGAGCAGGTGGCAGAGTCGGAACTAATCCATCAATTGGTTAAATTCCACCTGGTCCAAATAATCCTGTTAGTAGCTATTTTGCCCTTTCAGCAGTTTCTTTAGTTAATGTCCAGGGTTGTGCAGGCAGACAGGTTCCAACCTCGCTAAAGCGGTAATTGTTTTAATTTAGAATTAGAATTGATTTTACAGGTCTCTTTTGTCCTGTGTCAAACGCACGGAGCAACCTCTCATAAACTTGCAGCTGGTTCATCACCAGCTCTCTTCTGTGTTATCTGTTACGACCATCGTGTCTAGTTTTGGCCTTTCATTTAGAATGTGCTGGTATGTGAAGTTACAGGAGTGGGAGTCAGTTCTGGCGCAGGCGGGACTCCCAGTGAGACATTGGTTATCATGTCAAAAGCAAGAGAGACTTTTTTGCTTTCGTGGTGGGGAAGACTCTTTCACATGTACTGTAGGAAGAAAGGTGCTTGGCATGTCATGAAAGTAACTAATAAGGCTAACTGGAAATGAAGGACTTCCCTTTTCTCAGGTGACAGGTGAGGGGATGCGAGGCGATGGTCTCCCGTAGTGCAGGGGGAGGTTGAGACTGGATGGTAGGAAAAATTTGGGGTGGTTCTGAATTGGATGGAGCTGCTCAGGGCAGTGGTGGAGTCTCCATCCCTGGAGGGGATTTAAGAGACGTTTAAGAGATGTGTGAGTGTGGCACTAAGGGATGTGGCTTAGTGGTGGGACTTGGTGAACTTGAAGGTCTTTTCCACCCTAAAAGATTCTGTGATTTGGGGATGTATGACTTTTTTCAAGATGCAGACTTTCTTAAGACGATAAAAGGTTAAACAAATACAGGAGTTGCAGTACAAAGGTAAGCCTTCACAGGTCAAAGTGGGTAGCACTGATTCCCAGCTTCTTCGACCTTTGAATTGTTCTTGCCACAGATGTGACTGTCTTGGTTTTGGGATGGGAAACCGCCACGTGCATTTCGGCTCACAGCAGTGCACAGAGTTTACGGTGAGCTCGCTTCCTGTGCAGCATGTTTGCTCCATGTGGCAAACTCGCTTCTGATGACATCCGTGCAGCTCACCAGAGAGGCCATGCACTGAGGGCAGTGAGCAGGGGCTGGCTGTGATCTCCTGCTGCCTGCACACAGCCCCTGATGATGGCCGTGCCCCAGGCCTGCTCGCAGTGAGCCATGCAGAAAGCAGGGGGAGGGTTATGCTTTTACCTGCAGTAAGCATTGGCAGTTCACCCCGTTTCATTGAGTAGGTCAGACAGGAAGAAGGCAAGCTCTTTCTCTGCTCTCTATGTGTTGTAGTAAATTTGTTTGGGTTTGTTTTAAAACAAAGCTTAGTAATAGAGCCTGCATTCATTGTTTCCCCTTCATCGAATGCTTCCAGTTCTTTATTGCTTGCCTCGTAGAGCAGCATTGCCCAATGAAGTGTTCTCTATTGGTTTTATTAGTATTAAGGCCGCATCATTTGGCTCTTCTTGGCACGCAGAGTCAAGCAGGATATGTTACGAGTTCAGAGTTCAGGGCGGCCAGGAGGCTTCTCATTCTGCATGTGCTGCCAGAAGAGAGGTGCTTTCTAGAAAGACTCGGTTAAAGTGTCGGTGCAAATCACAGAGTAGAGTGCTTGCTTACAAATCTGCATCAGCTGATGGTTCTTTACAATCCGATTGTACTGAAAAAAATACAGATCACCTGGTAGTGCAGTGGCACCGAGCAGGAAGAAACCATCCGTCGGCGTGTAGTACCTGTAATTTTGGCTGGCAATAAGTAGTATAGGAGCCTGGCAAAATTTCATGGAACTTTTATACTTGAAATACTGCATTTTTTTTTTTTTTTTAAGTAACTTCTTGCTTTTGCTGTGCTGTGGAGTGGTGTTTTCACAGTCTGAAGGAGCCTCTGGCTGTTCTCTGCTCTCCTGCTCTAAGTGGCACGCTTTGCTGAGCTGTGCACACTCATCTCTGATCTCAGCATGACCCGGTCCCTCTTTCTGCTGTAAGAACAGAAACAGCTGAGCTTTGCAAAAGTGCAGACTCCTGTTTGGTGGGCACCTTTCTACCTGGAAGAGACAACAGGATGCAGAAGAAATTCACCAAGGAATTTTTGGGGGCAGGAAATAATTCTTCTTCGCCATGCTCCTAAATAGACTGCAAGAAGCAGATTTTGTCTCTTATGGAAATCTCACATGCTGATGTTGGGTGAAGCCTGGGAAAATACGTGATGTTTGTATCAGTGTCCTGCCTCTAAAAGGATGGATTTTTTTTTTTCCTCATGTCTGAATCTAAAATATAACTGAAAAAGAGAAAACATGAACTTCAGAAGTAAAAGTCAAATAGATCTGAAATGCCTTTTTTTTCAGGGCGAGTACAATCACTGATTACACAAACGTGGACTGAAATGCATTTCTCAGTCACTCAATCATGCCCATGCCCAGGTGATGGTGCAGTAAGTGGGCTGTGTGCCAAGGCTGGCAGATGTGGTTGAGGAGATAGCTTGTGAATTCATAGACTTTTCTTCCTCCACCCTGAATCCCTTTAATCTTTCCGGAGCTCCCAGAACTGGGTTGTTCATTTTTCCAGGAAATAAATTTCAGACACGCAGTTAAATCACTTTTGCTGCCAACACGCAGGTAATAGAGCTGTAGCAGAGGGTTGTTCTGGTTCCTTTCAGTTTAAGCTCAGTTCTTGTAAATTTTACTCTCAGGCTTTCTTTTCCCTTCTTTCTCTCCGCCTTCCCCTCTACTGCTGCTGTATTAACTCAATATTAACTTTGTTGCTTTCTTTCCAATTGCCTCTTCTTGTTTCTTTTTTTTTTCCAAGATAGCATCAGACTTTGCTTAACTGCTGTTTTTGTTTGGGGCTGGGTGTTGTTTTGTCAGATGTTTATTGAACAAAACAAGATGAAAAGGCAAAGCCAGCTGCTTCTGCAAAATTCTGCCCCTGATCAGCAGCTTTTGAAGGCTTTGGATGACAATGCTAAGCTAACCCATGCGTTAGAAGAAGAGAGGCTTCAACATCAACAAAAGGTAAAACTGCTTCTCGTTTCATGCAGAAATCTTTGAAAGCTTCTTGAATTGAAGGATGTTTTAATGCTGTGGTTTGCCAACTACAGGTCAAAGAATTAGAAGAGCAACTAGAAAACCAAGCACTGCATAAGGAGATTAGTCGCCTTAAACAGCAGCTGGAACTCTTAGAAGAAGATAAAAAGGAACTAGAGCTTAAGTGTCAGAACTCTGAAGAAAAAGCAAGAGACCTAAAGCATACAGGTAAAATTGTGTAGTGAGTTTACTTCTAGAAGTATAATGGAATGAGTGAATGATACACATCTAATGGAATTACGTGTGCTGGATTTGAGACCCAAGAAACAGCAGCTTTTGTGTAGCTGAGATCACGGAGTCATAGGATTGTTTGAGGAACCTTTAAAGGCCATCTGATCCAACTCCCTTGCAGTGAACAGGGACACCTACAGCTCCGTCAGGTGCTAAGAGCCTCATCCAGCCTGACCCTGAATGTCTCCAGGGATGGAGCATCCACCACATCTCTGGGCAGCCTGTGCCAGTGCTTCACTACCTTTATCATGAAAAACATTTTTCTTAATCCCGTCTAAATCCCCTCTCTTTTAATTTGAAACCATTTCCCCTTGTCCTGTCCCAGCAGACCCCGCTGAAGTGTGTCTCCCCTTCTTTCATGTAGTCCCCCTTTAGCTACTGAAAGGTCACTCTCAGATCTCCTTTCTCTTCTCTGTACTGAGCATCCCCAGCTCTCTTAGTCTGTCCCCGTAGGGAGGTGTTCCATTCCGTGCATCGTTTTTGTGGCCCTCATCTGCATGCTCTCCAGCAGGTCCACGACTCTCCTGTATTGGATCTCTCTCCACGTTTGGATCTCAGGATCCAGATGTGCGCTTCCCATGACGAGAGGTTCAGCAGTTGCCTTCAGCTCGGAACAGTCATGTCTAGCATGCATGTGAAGGATAAGCACTGTAAAACCTCTGTAACATAAAAACTCTGTTCTTAGATTGCCCTCCATCTTATAGATGGGTATGTACCTCTGAGTGGATTTCTGTGTGAAGGAATCATTCGTATTCAGCCAACGTGTGCTCCTAGATTTAAAAAACAAGGAAGGTTGAGTGAGGAAGTTTATTTATTGCTCTTTATTTGAAATTGCTTTTAAAAAAGGGCACCTGCTGCGTGCAGCCTTACTATGAAGACTGTGGGCCTCTGTTTTGTTAATTTGGTGGCACAAGTCTTTGTTTTCAGTCCTTTATTCAGCTGAAGGCCTAAGCAGGTACTAGTTTTAGGTACGATGCCTGGTTGTGAAAACACTTGAACCCCTGTCAAAGTCCCGAATCCTTATCATTAGATAAGGCTCCATGTATAGCCACAGCTTTCTGAAACATATTCCTGAGAGCAATATTATCTTAAAGCTTGTTAGCAGTGTTTTTTTGTTGGAGCTTTACATTACCCAGCCTTAAAAATACACCTAAGCAGGCTTTGGAGTTTTTCTCAGCTGTCTTTGGAAAGATCTAAACATCGCAGCAGATTTTGTCCTTCCGGATTGGTTTGTCCTTCAGAAGGAATTTGTCAACATAAAGTTTGTACCCGGGGTTTAAAGTCACTCCATTATTTATGCTTCTTACTTTAAATGTAAATGGTAAAGACTGGAATTTCAATTTGAATTAATGGTAATGAGAACTGAAGAGTTATATGCAGAAGAGAACCCTATCAAAGTGAGATAATCCCATTCCCCCTCAGCTTGAGCTATTTGGTGAGAAAAAAGAAGCCAAAGTCCATCAGGAAGACAGGATATCAGTTTCTAGCCTTATCTTCGTTAATTTCTCTCGTCTCTTATTTAGTTTGTTATTCAAGGCTGCATGTGATGCCATTCTGTATTCTTATCTACACTGAGGACTCGTTCAGCTTCCATGGAAATGCAGGAGGCTGATGTGCAGCCCACAGACCTCACGTAGATTGCAGTAGTGTGAATGTGATAAACTTAGATCTGTCCTGAGATTGTATAGAAAGAATTCTTTTTGAGGGGAAGTGTCATTTTAGTTTCAAAAGTAGCTCAGGTTGCAGTAAATGGTTTAGTGGGGTTTCTGTGCGACTAGGAGGCTGCTGTGAGTAGAAAATGTTGCCAAAAACAGGACTGTCTAGCAATTGAGCGTTTTTTGGTTCATTAGTAGCTTTTTTTTTTGCTTAAGCCCTCAAAGTTTTTAGAGCAGGTGTGAGAAGCAGCGAACGCACTCAAGGCTTTTTCTCTTGCACAGTTGATGAACTTCAAAAACGAATACATCAATCTGAAAATCCTGCACCTCCTCCTCCGCCGCCACCACCGCCCCCTCTCCCTCCTCCACCTCCTCCTAACCCCATACGGTAAGTGCTTAAATCAAGAGTCAGTGCTCTTCACGGAAGGATAAGACGGAATACGGAATATCTCACGAGTTTGCATTCAAAGAGGAAAAGTGTCTTTAAAAAAGGAAGGTTTTCTCTGTCTGCCCTGGGTTTTATTCCTTTCGCTTTGCAAGCTGGACACTCTCTTCGCTAACAGTCTTGCACCCTGACCAGTTATGAACAGTGTTTGTCTTCCCAAACCTCACCTGTTGTCTGGACTGTGACTTTGGAGGAGGAAGGACACCCGTCTCCTCTAAATTCAGGACATTTTTCTTTCATTCACCTGATAGCTATAATTATAGACTTGTGAGGTGCTTGTCTGAATCTGCTGCTAAGAGTACCCCTTTGAACCAGAGGATATCGTGGATGATAACTGTTGTCCTTTCCTATCAGATAAAATTAAGATTGAAGTTTTGTAAGAACCATAGAAGAAGTGGGCCGGTACCATGTATTGGGCACTAGCCACTAATAAGTGGAGTCTCAAAGTGTTTGGTTTAATTTTAGGAATGCGGCTAACGTTCGTGTTGGCTCTGTATTTGCTTGATATAAGACACATACTGCAGTGCACTGTTGAACTAAGGGGAAATAGAATAGGGCATCCTGTTTTCTTCCATAACACACCCCATTTGGTTTAGAAACACCACTTTCAAGAAGTCTTGGAAGTCTAAGAGCTCTCCTTGCCTTGCACAAGCACTTGTTTTTGATGATCTTTCCTTCCATTTCATTTTCTTTTATTTTTAAATTCACTTGGATTGCACTTTCTAACCTCCGTATGGGAAGTACATCCAGATTTCTTGCTAACTACTGGGTTAAATATGTTAAGACAAACGGGGAGTGGGGAAAATTCAGACCTTTGTTCATCTTGCTCTGTTCTTAAGAATCTAAACATTTTCTGAACAATTGTGTTAGATCTTTTGCTGCTTTTATCTTCATTAACTCCTTTGGTTTTGCCTGCTTCTTTCTCATTAACATACAGCACAAATTAACTTTTGAGTGGGTTGTTTTTTTTTCCTTTGAGTCCTTTACTGATTGGAGTAGATAGCACTATCCATTTTAAGCCTAGTGGTAGCTAAATCAGAGCATTTCTTTCCAGTACTGTAAAATGTATGTGAGCATAAGCTATTTCGGAACCTGGGTGCTGGATGGAGCCTTGATGCTTTATCTCAGGGAGGTCTTCCAGCTTCTTAAGGAGCAATGGGGAGTGATAAAGCCCCACTGACATATTAGGTGTGACTAGGAGCATCTACTTGGGCTTTAAAATGGATCACTTCCTTGCCTGGATTTTTACGTTTTGACTGTAGTGAAGGGATAATTATTCAATGCTGTAAGAAGATTATGAACTTGGAATTGGTGAGAAGATACCGATCACCATATTTAAGTGTCCTCTGGAGAATAATACTTCACTTTGATATCTACAGCTCTTCCATGTGGTTTTTCTTTTCAGTGCTGGAACAGCTTCAGTTTGTCATTTGTCACAATGAGACACTGTCTTTTAATATTCATATCTGAAGTGTTTTGATTTGTGCCTAATGTCTGTTAAAAAGAAATGAATTTCTCTGGTGCATTTTGATGGGAGGTGTTGTTGTGGGGGGGTGGTAATTCAGAACATACATCTGCATTCAAGAGCTGCTAAATGAGTCTGTAAGTAGCTGTGTAATCAGGTATGAGCAGTCTGTTTGTGTGACCGTGCACAGTTCGTTCTAGCAGGGCGTAGCAGAGAACGGAGTGATAGTCTGCAGTCTTGTTTTCCTCAAAGGTCTCTCATGTCAATGATTCGCAAGAGGTCTCACTCCAACACCAACGTGAGCAAGAAGGAGAAACCTCCTCAGCAGGAGTCAGGTATGGTTCGTCCTGTCACAAGTTATGTATGCTGTTCACTAGACAAAGCTAGTGAAAATGAGCCGTGTGTACCAATTGTTATGCAAATACTTGCAGTTGTCAGCATTAATGATTGCTGTCCGTGTCTCAGCATATTCATCTACCTTGCAGTCCAGAAATGTGATTGCAGCCCAGTTTTATGAGCTCTGAGATGGCAGATGGTATCTTTGGCATTGTAGCTTTGCTCATGTAAACTCCATCAAGATCCCAAGCAAATTTGCATAGCCCTCTTTAGTTATCTATTCCCCTACAACTGAGCTTGTGATCAACATCCAGTATATTTCTTCCAAATGGATTTTAGTCTGAACAGTCGTAAACCTTAGGGAAGACTTGCTGTAACCTAAAGGAAGATCCTATCTTCCTACTTCTGGGTGTCGTGCTTATTAAAGACATCGATGCACTGATTTCACTCACTGGTGTGACAGAGAAATGTATCTTTCTTTATGACGTTTTTCCTGTGAGGAGAAGGGTGTTCGAGTTTATCACAGACTTGCAGGAAGGACCTGGCAAGGTGAGCTCTCAGCTGAGTATGGAGATGCGCTGGGTGAAATGGATGGGGAAGAATGTCTGGGTTCCATTTAGGCACCATGCAGCTCGCTGGGTTGCACTGTAGCAGTTTGGTACTGTCTGTAGCTGTTACACTACAGCAGCATTCAGAGGCACAGCCAGCGTGTAGTGGACACGTTACAGCGTGCTGCTGTAGCTGTAGCATATCCAGTGCTATACCCATCTACGGGCTTCTGGAAGAAGCAGGACAAACCAGCAGTCATGAAGCAGAGTGCAGGTTATATGTTGGATAATAGAGGGAATTTTCCAACTTAGAGTGGCATTGATTTTGTGATTTCTTCTGTCCAGAGCCTTCCCATGGAGCTAGTTTAAATGCTACAGTTTTTATCCCTTGATCCTTATCTTGTGAAATGACCTCTCAAAGTTGACCGTACTGCTAATCCTTTAATAATACTGAAAAACTAAAACAAAACAGTCGTGTGCTAAGGTGGTTCTGAATGCAAAATATCAGCTGAAATTGCATTTTATTGTTGTTTAATGGAAGCTGGAAACTTAGTAGGTTGAGAATGGGAGTTAAGTACAGATTTATAGATGACCATGCATGCCTGAAGTGGCGGAGCTAGTCAGACAAGAGTTGCCAGTTAAAAAAAACCAAGATTTTCCTCATTATTTCTCTCTGATAAAGCAGTAAAAGTTTGTTTGTAGCGAACTGCTTAGCTTATTTGGTGGCACTTAAGCAAAGAAGGGGGCTAGAGAAGGGAACCAGGGTGAAATGATGGGTGTAGGGTATAACTGTTACAGAAGAATTACTGCTTACTGATGGTAGCAATATTGCAAGCATGGCTGGATTACGGGATGGGACCAACAAGCAGAAGAGAAAGGAAGCTTTACCACCCCTGTTTTTTTAGGGGAGGAACTGAGATGTGAACTTGGACCCGGGGAATCTTTGGGAAACGGTTTTCTGTCAGAGAAACAAGATTGCTGGTGTGGGTAAAGTGATGAGACATGACCTTGTACTGAGATCTCTGATGAAGAGTCAGTCTTATCTTTCAGTAATAGTTAAATTATGTTCCCTTTGTTTATCAAGTTTCCTTACCTTGAAGCATCGCAGGTCTTTTGATTGTATCTTTTTGTTGAGAGTTAGACACAGTGATTGCAGGAAATGCTGTGAAATTTGTGAGTTTTCAAAATCCTGCTTCATTATTTACTAGGAAACTTTAACAGTTCTGACCTTTCTTCAGCCACGTGAGCTGCTGCTTCTCTTAGTAGTTGAATTGTTCTTGAAATAAAAATAAAAAGGAGGAAAAGTTCTTTCTTGATCGAGTCGTTACATCCAACCCAGGGCTTGTTTTGACCCTTGTTAAGGACTTAGGATGAGTGGTTTCGATCCCATACCACCAATTAAGCTTTTATATTTGAAACAGCCTATTTGTGAAATTAAAGCCTGACATTAAATTGGCTTACAATACAGCAACTGCATTTCTATGAATCATCAATAGTACCCTGACAAGTGAGAGATCAAAAGTCTATTTAAAATTCTTATTACGTAAGGTACAACGTTGCAGCTTTGAATAGCATCAACCGTATTTCTCCATGTGTTTCCTTTAAGTGGCATTTTTTTTTCCCTTTTTGGTCTGTGACATGGAGTGCCTTTTGTTGGAGTATCCAGGACTCTGAACAGTTAATGGGTATTGCTGAGGTTCATCGTGAAGCTTCCAGTTTCTCCTGAATGGTTTGCAGTCGTGATAGAGAGAACCTCTTGAAAAGCAGCCTGTTTGTTTCATGATATTTGAGTTTGGGCTGGACATGGCAAGCAAGCTGCTTAGGAGACTGTTTAACTTGTTATTTTCCTTCTGCTGCTCCTCTGTAGTTCGTATTTAGAATGTGGTACACTCTTTGATTTTGGAACAGGTGAAGAAGTTACGGATCTGAAGAGACAAGCTGTTGAAGAGATGATGGACAGAATTAAGAAGGGAGTTCATCTCAGACCAGTCAACCAGTCAAGCAGACCGAAAACAAAGGTTTGGAATAAATAGCAAAGCAGCAGTATTGACTGAGCATAGTAATTGACACAAAAACCAATTTTCTGTGGAAGATTCAAAAGAATACATTTGCCTTGTGTTTCTCTTTTGCTTTACTCTGAGTTTATCATGGCCCGTTTCTGCTGGGCCGGATTAGTAAGCATGTGTTTTATTAACGTATGTGTGTTATGTTTGTTTACAGCCAGAAACACCAAAGCCCTCTGAAAGTGCAATGAAAGAATTAAAAGGGATTCTGGTGAGATCACGTGCAATTTATATTTCATTGTTTTCTTTTCATGGAGCTGACACGAGCTTCTGTGCATAAAAGCTTGTAATTGAAAGTTCTGTGTTAGTATTTTGGTTTGAAGCAGCGGAGCAGTATTCTGGTTAATCCCTCCGTCATCCCCACATTTGACTTCGGTGCTGTTGAAAGAATGGTGTTGGTCTTGCTGAGAGAACTTAGACTGGAGAAAGCTAACCTGTTAACTGTGCTCCAGGTTTGAACGTTCCTGCCACTAGAGGGGTTGTTTCGTTCTGCAGCTGCCATAGGACCTTTGGGACTTCCCAGATACTCACAGTAGGGATGCTTTGGGAGGGAAACCAAAGCCCCTGAACTGCACATCTAGATGGAGGTCTCTTATCATCAACTGCTGTCTCCCGAGGCGTGGAATTGCTTGATAGCATTGACATAGCCTAAATACAGCAAGAGCTCTCCAGTCTTTTTGTATTTAGATGTATAAGGAAAGACATTTGGCTCGTATTTGGTCCTTCTAAAAGTAATGGGCTTAAGCTTGCTTTTGCTTTGTCCTTAATTCATACATTGCATTGCTTCTTTTGCACAAGTGCTAAAATTGTGTCAAACCCTCAGAAACAGCCGTAGTTCTTGCTGCCTGATTTTTGTGATCCCACAACTTTTGAAGTGCAACTTTGGCATATCAGGTGAAATTTTGCCTTTGTATGATGGAATGTGGTAAAATCCTACCTATGTCAAAGCAGAACACATACACAGTAGATAAGACTTTTTCTGATCAGCCGTAATAGCACCTAGGTAATAACTTCAATATTGTGTTGGTTGATTCAAGACAATACAGCAAAGAGAATAGCCGCTGCAATGCAAATAGCTAATAGGGACTTCAAATCGTAACGTATTAAACCGAGTCTTTTCCCATCACATTAAAAGAGGGGGAGAAGGGAAGAAATAACCTAGAGAGCCACCAGACCTTAATGCCAAGCTGTAATTAGAGGGGTGCATAATTAAATATGGAGGTAAAGAGAAAAGGAAGAAAATGCAACATGTGGGTTGCTTTAAATGGAGCTCCATACGTATGTGCATTGTTTGCTGTTTGTACTTGTGCAGACTCGACAACCCTGCTGAAGGCTCTTTCATTTTCTAATAGCAGTTTCATTTCTTTGACGCTGTATCACTGACATGGAGGGAGACTTGATTATGTACTTCAGAGGAAGCAGAAGGAGATCTATAGTTACAGTGTCTGACTTCTTGTTTTTGAGTTCTTAAGGATATTTGCAGTGTAAGACATACTAAATAAAACCCAATTCCAGTCTGCTCTTGAGACCAGTCATTATGCACAGTCAGACAACAAACATGGGGGTGGGATGTGATGGAGTAAACGTTTGTTGTTACTATGCTAATTATGCATTTCATGTAGACCTCCATGTAATTGTTGCAAACAAAGCATTTCTGTTCTGTAAAGCGCAGAGTTTGAGCAACTCAGTTGCTCAGGTTGCTTTTGTGTACGTATGTTAGCACAGACCTGCAGCACGGAGCTCAGAAATAATGTATTTCTTGGTTAAATTTCAAATAGTCAAAGAAAATATTTTGGGAGCGGGATGTGGTGGCGCTGAGGATTTAGTTACTGTGCTAGAAGCCTGAAAGCAGCTCAGCTTTTGCAGCTTGTGGTAACCCTTCCTTTTGTCATTGACTGTTCCCACTCAGTTTACATGTTTGTCAACAGAAGTTGTTGAGAATATTTTATTTAAACTCTGGAAGAATGTATAGGAGTCTGACATGTTTTGGAAGACTGAGTAAACAGATTTCCTAGAGATTCCCAAGGATGGTAAGACTTGGAGGGAGACTGAGACAGCATATGGATGCCACGTTTTCAGTTATGTGATAAATGTTTTGGAGAAAGTTTACATTCAAGTGGATGCAGTTCCAGTAACTGACCTGTCAGGTGGGAAAGGCATGCAGTATTTTCCATGTGCTTGTTAAAATTAACATGGGCACCTTTGGGAAGTCGCAGGCTTCAGTTAAAGCCTTCTCTTTCCCTTAAGCAGAATGCTGCTGTCACAGCTTAGCTGAAACAAAACACTTACACTGGCATAAGGCAATGACAGCACAACAGTAGATTTCTATTCTGCCTGCGTAAAACACTGTTTTAACCTGAGAGCTAATCCTGTGTGTCAGAGAAACCATCAAGTACGTGGAAATATGCTCGCGTTTATGCCAGATGAACCAGATTCTATGATATAATAACACATTGCAGTTGCAGCTGGTGCTCAGTGACTTCTCCAGGTATGTGCACACCTGAGTACAACATAAGCACACTAAATGCACAGTGTGCTGGGTGAGACAAATGTGGCTCTTTGGCATTTTGCTAATAGAGGCAATGGGCAGTGTTTGAATATCATCTAAGTTTTAAGAGGGAGGAAGTCAGAGCTTCGCTGCAAGCATCAGTGTTTGTTTATTAGGGATCCACAGCATCGTTTCTTAAGCCTGATATCAACCCTCAAAGGCAGGCAGGTATGGTTAATCCATAGGTAGAGTTTAGATGCTCTCTGTTAAACTTGTAGGGAGAGTTTTTCAACTGATCTAGAACCGTACTTGTCTTCCAGAAGCTTAGAAGGTTGTCACATAGCACGTACGGGGGGTGTGGCACGGTTTGTTGTATACTCAGATAGCTTTGTATGCCTGTGTCTTGCTGTAGGAAACACTGAACAAATCCACTAGTTCCCGAAGCTTGAAGTCCCTCGAAACAGACAGTGGTGAGACAGAGCTGGAGCGAGTTCTGCGACGTCGGAAAGTGACTACTGACCAGGACAGTGGCAGTAAGCGCCCTGACTCCTTCATAGACCTCTTCCTGCCCCTGCATTGAGACGCCCTTGAAGATTTAGTTTCTCTTCCATACCGTTGCTCTTTCAGCCATTATGTCTTTAAAATTACTCTTTAAAATTCCATTTTGATTTCTGCAGGTGACTTCAGTTCTTCTTATGCCTTGTCTCTAGACCAGTCAACTTGGCTAACGTAAACTTTAAACTTTCTTTGGTTTTTAGATCCCACTGGAATCTTGGCCACGTCAGAATCCAAATCTCTGCCTGTGTTAGGTTCAGAAGCCAGTGGTGTACAACCAGCATTGAAGAAGAAAGATTTGGAGACAGAATTCAGTTCCAAAGTACCCGATTCAGGTCCTGTTTCCAACCAGCTGAAAGGTGTCACAGGTTCCAAAGCTATGTTACAGTAAGTAAAATATGGTATTCTAGATAGCTTTCAGTACCAGCTCTGTTTAGCTGATGCGTTTTGAAAGTGGTTTCACTTCAGTGCTGCTTAACAGGATAAATGTAGTATCTACAGCTGTTTGCCGGTGACTGCTCAAGTAATTCAGTCTCACGTGGGGACGGTTGAATTTCCTGTAGTAAAGCTCTTTTCCTGTGGAATCTGCGGTCGTTGTTCCTTAAAATAAAATGTTCTTCTCTACCACCAAAAAAACCCACAAGACCTCAGGATTTTTTGAGGAGTAGCAAAGTCGAGGGATTTTCCATATCCTGAAGAGCGCATTTAGTTCCATAGGTAACTCCTGATTTTATTGTATTGTTTAAGGTAGTTTTAGCTCAGTATTTTCAGTATGATAATATTTTCAGATAGAATCGTAGAAGTCATGCTGGTCTGTATGCAGTTGTGCTGGGTGGTTGCTGTTGGAATGAAATGAATGCAGCCTATTACCCTTAAACATCTTTGGATAACACTTGTGGCTTACCTTGAGATCTCAAAAGTAAGGTTCTTCAGAGGAAGAAATAAAAAGCAGTTAGTCCTGTATTTGCATTGATGGAGAGAGGGATCTTTTATCACAATGGATTGAAGATCCAAGGTGCCAGTTTGGGATCAAGGAGTTAAACCTGCTTCAGGAGTATTGATTTCAGACAGATCTGCTGGAGGACTGGCTTTGTAGCAGCACCACGTTCCTTGTGAAGCTGGGCTGTGCACTTGCTTGGAAGTTCTCCTCGTACCTGTTGTTAGGAGCTGATATTTACTTCACTCTCCTGCAGGTACTTTTATCGTTTATTTTTCAATGGGTGAAGAGCCCCATTTCCTTGCTGTGCCCAGCAGTTTTATTTAATTTAGACTGAGTTTTAAAAGCAGATTGCTTTTTCCACTCGTGTTTTCCCCCTTTTATTTCATCGGAGTATTCTTAGAAGAAAGATAATCTTCATTTTTAACGTCATCAGAAAGATGAAGGTTTGTTCAACGGGTAACTGGATGTGAATAACGCTGTTGCATTTTCTTAGACTGCCAGAAAGGCCCGCCCTGACAGAAAGGTGAGGCTGTTCCTGGAAAATACTGTTTGTAGTTCGTGGGTTTCCACAATTTTGAGCAGATAACCTTCATCAAAAAACACAGCAACTCCCACCACCTTTTGTCTACCTTTTATTCCACCAAACTAAGTGGAAATTGCATTTGCAAGAAAGGAAATGAAATAATTGCAGGCCCCAAGGTCTTGTAGAATGCGTGGTGAATTGACAGTGAAAAGGATCTTCTGTTGACAGTCACAGTTGTTATGTGTTATAAAAGCATACGTGAAGCTCAATTTATTTCTCAGCTTGCCTATTCAGTGACATCCTAAAAGACACATTTCAGTTTAATTTATCTGTTTAAAGCATTAAAACAAACGTGATGGGCCAGATTCCTCAGTGCTGCAGGGCTTCTTTGCGCTCAGCCACCAGTGTAAACCTCAGAAAGCACTGAGGGTGGTTTAGAATGGGAGAGAGAAGGTGCCAGGGCACCCCAGCCCATCTGCTGGGCGGGCAGGGAGGAGTGGAAGCAGCCAAGGTGCTGCTGAATTGCAGTTACTTTTCTTTGCCTCCTGAGTGCTGCTTGCAGCAAAAGGGAGCAGAGGCAGCCTCCAGACTGCAGGGAGTGCAGTGCTGTTGTGAGGCAGGGCTCATTCGAAGCAGGTGTCGGAAGGAGGTTCATCTGTTGTACGCATCTGACAGCTTAGATCTGCAAGCAGTGTTCTAGGCTTCCCCGGGCACATCTGTGCGGGCAGTTTAGTTTGGATCGCAGTGCCCTTCTGAAGGGAATCTCCCCGTTGTCCCCTTTTGCCGTGTTCAGACGCGCGTCCTGCAAGTGGTTTCAGTGCACGAACCGGATCCCTGGGTTCGCTGTGGGGTAAAGCTGAGTCAGAGGTGTGATGCAGCCTTCAGTGGCTGGCCCAGGGGCCACGCAAGAGCCAGTTCAGTGCATAACCCCTGAAGGGTGCTGTGGGAACATGGGTGCAAAGCATAGGCTGTTTCTCCCTGCTGCACTAAAGCAGTCTGTGTTAACTAAACAAACCGCGTGTGGCTTTCACCAGGAACCCTCCCCGACAAAGGCATTCAAAAGACTTATTGTGGCACTTCTCCCTATTCATACCTGAGGTAAAACGATGCAGCTGTCTCATCATTTGCGATTCCTTGAAACCTGACAAAGGTGTGACCTCCCTCAGCTGTTTGCAGCAGCCAAACAAACCTTCTATAGCACGGCAGAGGATTGCATGTCCGTAATCCCCAGATGTCTCTTCCAGTGCATTACTTAACTCTTTTTTTTGTTGTTGTTTCCAGCTAGATTTTAATGTGCAGCTTCTTACAGAAAACCTTACAGATAGTCGTGCGTGAGGTGTTTTTCTTTGCTACGCTGTCCCTTTACTAAGACTTGTGGCCTGAAAGAGGTGGGGCAATACTTAGAAACATTTCAGTGCTACCAGCCTTATGCATCTTTCTTTATTCACATTAAGTACAGCTGTTCTCATGGAGAAAGAAGGATGTGCGTTGGAAAACGTGTCTGTGAACAACGCTGACAGAAGTCGGCTTGTTGAGTGAAGTCCAGGTTCCCACACCAGCACCAACTCGGTGACAACCTAAATGCTGATGAGACATTGGTTCAAGCAGGGCTCCATGCACGACGTGGTTATCGCTGCAGTTCAGTGTTTCCCAAGCATCACCCCTAGCAGAATCGGGTGGGCCGCTGGTGCTAGTCATCAAAAGAGGAATAGTGGAAAAAGGCTGTAATGTAAGTCAGTGTGGTTCACCCCGAGATTTCCTGGTGTTCAAAGTAACTGATGATAACTCAATTAATTCAGAAGGAAAATTTAGGGTGTGAACCGCAAGGTTGGGGGTAATTTCAGAGCAGGAAATTGTCAGAACACAGGTGTGCTGCCTTGAAGCAGATGGCTTGGAATGTGTGAAGTTTAGCTGAGGTGTGGTGTAATGTGCCCTATAGAGGGACGAGGCCTTATCTCAGTGTTCAGGTAACTTCCTTTGGAAATCATTTCCCAGATGTTTAACCCAGCATGGGTGTAATTCTGCGACAATTGCTTAGCAGCCGGTAGGTGACAATGTGGCTCTCTTGGGAACACAGAGCATTCTGTGACTCCCTGCAGTGCAGAGACACAGAAGGGAAAGGTGTGTCTGCCTCTGCCCCGTTTGTTGGTTTTTTTTTTTTTCCTGTTCTTCCCCCCCAGAATTTGGTAAACATTTTGTTTCTGGACAGCAGAGACCTCTGTGAACAGTGAACCGCAGAGAGGGTTAGTCTTAATCTCATGATTTTATACAATTAAAGGATTTGTCCTCCTTCTCCTGGCTGTAATCTTAGTACCCCTGAATCATCCACCAGCTCCGCAGGAAACGGCTCAGCCGCAGCGAGGAGAGACCTACAAAGGTTTTCCATGGCAGCTTGAGCATGGGCAATTTGGTCTGAACAACAAATGAAGGAAACAATGGGATGTTCTGGAAGTTTGAGGTCTCCGTAGTTTTAACTGTTTTAAAAGCTACTGTCACATGTTTTTCTTAGACTGTACACTGTGTGCTCTAACTCGCTGCAGGCAGAAGCTCTTGAAGGTTCCTCATGGAAATTAATTTGCTGATCTTTTTGGAGCGTTTTCCTAAGCAGTGCCTAAAATGGGAACGCTTTGCCATGACTTGATCCTGCAGAGCAGTCAGTCTGCAGTTGCTTTCTGCTCACTGCTGCATCGTAGCAGAGGCACTCCTGAAATGGAGAATGGTGCTTTCTTTGTGAATACCTGTTGGCTGACACCGGCAGAGGAAGGAGCCAGCAAACTAATTCACTTGTGACACCGTCTGCATCTCCTGTAGCTTGCATTGGACAAATGCTTAATTGAAGCCTTTTTCAGGCTTGTAATTGGTGTATTTCTTCCTATTGTTTGGTTTTAGCCTTTGGTTCCGCCTGTTGCTGTGTGAAAAATTCTGAAGTATTCAGTAAACAGGGAAGGTTTTGAGGAAGATAAAAGCGGCCCAGGACTCAGCTGGCAGACCCCTGGGCGGTACAGAGTGGATGTTGCAATGGGATGCTGTCCTCTGGAACTCGACCAAATTAAGGGCTGATGGAGATGACTTTTGCCACTGTTTTTTGTCACCCTGTGAATGTGTGAGCTTCACTGCGTGAGTGATGGTTGTCTTCAGTATCGGGGTATTGAAGGAAAAGGGGAATGGTTGGGAAGTAGGTGGGCGGTGATTACAGAAATGAGAAGCTATGGCCACGGTTTCTAAGCTTCATTGAGGATTTAAATGTTGGTGAGCAAAAGGCAGGTTAGCTTAGTGCTTTGAATCTCATCTTTTGGGCAGTAGGGAGTAGCACCGGTTGAGTTTGATTTGGAGTTTAAGAGCAGTTCTATTTGAAGAAGGGCTGCAGGTGTCTCAACGCTCCAGAGCAGAGACCTTGCTGAGAGACAAGGACTGCGAATTTGGTGTTGTGCAAATGCTGGCTTTTCTATCAGAGATCCCCAGCCTGGGTTCTGGGCAGAAGACCAACCTGCAGTTCCCCTTGCTTGCACAGTGGGCATTGCTGGAGTAGATTTGGGGCAGTATTTTCTAAATAGTGTTTAAAATAAATGAATAAATAACTTTTCTTGAATGGTCCATTTAGTATTTGGCTTTTACGTGTTGATAGAAAACTGGACGAGACTTCTTCCAAAAATTTTTTTTGCAATGTTTAAATAACATCCTGGTTTCTAATAGAAATATGTTCCAATGATTTCATGAACAAGGAACAACAACATCAAGGAAGGTTAAATCGTAGTAAGGGTATAATCTTAACCAGAGGAAACGAAGAAGATCATAGAATCGTAGAATGGCCTGGGTTGAAAAGGACCACAGTTCTCATCTGGTTTCAACCCCCTGCTATGGGCAGGGTCTCCAACCACCAGACAAGGCTGCCCAGAGCCACATCCAGCCTGGCCTTGAATGCCTCCAGGGATGGGGCATCCACAGCCTCCTCGGGCAACCTGTTCCAGTGCGTCACCACCCTCTGTGTGAAAAACTTCCTCCTCATATCCAACCTAAACCTCCCCTGTCTCAGTTTAGGTCCATTGCCCCTTGTCCTATCACTGTCCACCCTCGTTAACAGCTGTTACCCCTCCTGTTTATTTGCTCCCTTCAAGTACTGGAAGGCCGCAATGAAAATCCAAGCCTCAGCTGACTGTCTGATACTGAGTTTGTCCTGTTGTATTCTTACTGTAGATGATTCACAAAAGGCCCAGCAGCACTGCTTTCACCAATGATCCATCGGTTATAACCCTTTTATTGCTTTTGATACTCTCCTATCACAAGCAGTCCTTCTTAAAGCTGCGTGGAACTTTGTGTACCTCATACCGTTAATGTAAAAAGCATTTGTCCTTAAATCAGGATTCCATAGTACAGATTTTATGTACTGAGTCATAAAAATATATGCAGACCTATGAACAGTTACGTATGAATAATAGAACTAGGAGCTCAATTTCTGGCTTAAAGCTGTAGTTGGACAAACAGCAAGAATAATGATAGCAATATTAACAATCTCAATGAGGGAAGAGCTTTGCATAGGGCCAGACTGGGCAAATCTGTCATCATTCAAAGCTGGCTAACTACAGCTGTTCTCATTGCTTTATTTGTAATAGCAAAAACTGTTCTTTGAAAGAGGGCACCAAAATTACGTTCATTCTTGCGCTGAAACTTTATTATGGCTGCATTCTGCTCTTGACAACTACTGAGCAGGAGCTACAAATACCTAATAAATAGGGTTAATAATTTCCAACAATACCTCGGCTCTAACAGCAGCACCGTCAGGCTGGTGCTGCAGCAGTGTAAAGGATTTGAAGAAGGGCATGCTCGTCCAACGCAGTCTGAATAGTAATTCTTATTTTTATGCTCGAAACTCTGGTTTAATCACTGGTTTTCTCCATTAAACTACCTTATATCGACATCTTTCATTTTTCTGACCTTTGAAGGTGGTAAATATGATTGCTGTTTTATCCATTTTTGTTATAAATGAAACAGACTTCAGAGCGTTTGGCCGTGCATCAGTTGTTGGAATGCTGCCATACACTAATGCAGACTCCCCACTGTGAGCCCAGTGAAGAATTATACTTTGATTCACCAGATTGTATTAAATAGTCCAGCTGTTGGGATTTGAAAGATAGTTACCTCCAAAGTGAAATAGAAATGAACTTGGCATTTATGGCTTTGACCATTTTTATAGTGTTGGGCAATCAGCTTTTCAGAGGTAGCACTTTTAAAAATAACCCTCTTCTGGTTACACTGGTTTAAAAACTTGAATTTGCTGTAATGTTCAGAACGGTTTACCACGTATTTCCTGGTATGATTGGCAACTTTTGCATAAAATAAACATTATTTTCCTGATGATATCACTAACTTCCCACGGTAATCAAATGAGCCTGAAGCTGCATCTATTAGCACCAATTTCTGAATTAATTAACTTACACCAAAGTTCTAATGGTAGAGACAACTCTTGTAATTAAGGCTTCAACGTGGAATTTCATTCAGTACAACCAGCGCTTCAGCAGCGACCTGAGTTGATGCTTTCTGAAATGGTGAGTGCAGCAGCTGCAGTTTGTGGGAACGTTTGCGTGTCCTTTACGTGCACACTGACTCTCCTGCTCAGGTAGGAGCCGGCCATGGCCAGCCCAGAGCTCTGCTTGTGGGGCAGGTCACCTCTTTCTTCTTTGTGGTTTTATGTAGGACAAAGACTACCAAAATAAAGGGCAGTTCATAGCAGATGGAGCCACCGGATGAATTCCTTTTTTCGGCCTCCAGTAGGTTCAGCTTTTTCCTTTAAAGAGTGTGTTATCTTTGCAGTAAAGACGGCCATTCCTTATGAATAAGAATGAATATTAGAAAAAAAAGTGGCTCTAGACTAGTAAATGGGTGTAGTGCACAGAGGGCCTTCTTATGGTAAGGTTTTCCATCCATTTTGGTGGTTGTAGCTAGCTACGTAGTCATCCATATGGGGGCCACCCTGTGGTGTAGGGCCCTATCTGAAGATGTGCTGGGTGTAGGTGCGTAGCCCTGAGAGCCTCTCTCTGAGCAGATCTGGTTATGGACACACACGCATCAGAGCCAGCTGCTCTGGAGGGCTGGTGAGGGATCCCGTGCACGTGAGCAGTGCCTGCAGAGCAAGGCAGCTCAAGGGGCAGCCTGAGGATGGCGTGGGAAATATCTGCAACTGCCACGTGTTCGGATCATGCTGTCCTCTTGTCGGCCTTGTTCTATTCTGGTGCACGCTGGCTAATCTAAGGATTTACCTGCATGCTCTCAGCACTGGGACAGAGCTTTTGAACGTGGACAAGTGCCGTTAGTGCTTAAGCCAGCCTCAGTGTATAATCCTGGTGACTCTGACCTTTCCTTCCTCTCTCCTTGCTCTGAGGGGTTTTTGTGTGCAAGAATCTGCACTGCAAGCAGTCAAGGCATAGCCCCATTTCTAAAGCAGGGAACACAGGTCGAACACTGCTCTGTATTTCAGCAAGCCCATTGGGTGAATTATTAGAACTCACTTGCCCTCCCTCCCAGCCTGTTGGTGCTGAGCTACAATAGAAAATCTGGTTTTGCTGCCCTTAGCTTCTGGTGTGCAGTCAGGTGTAGTATAGTGGAAGCCCTGAGATGCAGGTGTGGAGAAACAGCCACAGTGGAGAAGCCAAAAGTGGAGAAGCTTTTGGGCTACAGAAGACAGGAACAGGTAGCATTTTCTCTGGGTGCAGCTGCTGTGTTGGATAAGGGGATCCTAAATCCAGCTCAGAGATGATCGGAGAGAAAATAAACTCTTACAGTTATCTTTCAAATGATACCCTGTGCTCCGTAGGTTCATTTTTGTGGTGAAGTATCTGACTTCACTTGTGTAACAAACGCTTCAGGAAGGGTAGTGTGACTGTTGCGTTTTGTGCACTGCTATCTGTAGTTAACAGCTGTGATCTGTAAATCTGTTTACCAGTCTAGCAGACCAGCCCAGGTCACAAATGCTAGTAGTAACATACATGCTTTTCTGTGGTTTTCTTAAATATGCGCGTTGCTGTCTGTATTCATACCTCTGTCCTTTTTCCTTTAGATCACCGAGTCATACGGAGTTTTCAAGAAAGGCTTCTACTAGTGAAAAAGAGACAGAATCTGTTGTAGTGTTAGATCCCGTGTCTGCCAGTGGACATCAGATGACTGAAAACGCACTGAATCAGAACAAAACAAAGGAAGAAAAAAGCAAGTCGCTGCATAAAGAAAGTAATGTTGAGAAAATAAGAGAGACAGACAGTTCTAACTGTTAATCCCAGTTCTGAAAGGCTGTCACTTTCGGGAGTCACATCAATTGCTTAGGTGCTGTACTGGGGGCTACAGTCTGCATTCCAAACAGTTTTCAGTAATACGGATTGAAATGGTCTTTTGTATGCAGTTTTGTTATGTGCAGTAGTGTTAAATAATGATATATCGCTCAAAATCCCTTTCCCTTTTTAGTTTTGCAGGTATGGTTAATATTTCCTTAGGCATGGACGGTTACCTTACTTTTCTTTAAACTGTGTTTGAAAAGGCTTTTTCAATTATTCTTTTATTGAGAAGCTGCTCTGTTAAAGGTCCAGAAGCCCCTTGTGTCCCTGTTGAGTTTGGGACAGAGCCTATGCGGGTGACTGCACTCACCTCAGCTTTACTGTGGAGGTATTTTGATAATGGAAAAAAAAAAACAAAACCCACCAAAAAACCACAATTTTTAGACATGTTGCTTTAAAAATACTTTGATATCTGCTTAAAAAACATCAGTTTTGTACATCTGCTCACAGCTGCCTCCATGCAGGCCACTTGGATGACACTGAAAGCACAAAACGTAACACTTCTGTTGCAGTTTCCCCAGCACGCAGCAAACCTGGAGACAGAGGCAGCACAGCGTGTCATTTTGTCACCACGCCTTCTGGTGATGATAGTGCCAGAAGTCTGTGGGTAGAGAGCGGCGCTCTCTTTTGGATTAACACCTCTTCAAATGAGGGTTTATCTCCTGGTTTCTCTTTCAGTCTTATGTAGCACTTTGGTACAGATGCAGCTGAAGTCTGCATGTGCTGCTGCAAGAATGAGTTATCGTGGGCTTCTCGGAATTCCTGCCTTTGGGATTCAGCCGTTCTAGGATTGCAGGTCATTTGGAGTCAACATCTTGAGAACTCCCAGGTGAAACCCTGTAGCATCAACAAAGAATCCTTCGCTTTGATCCTAGTACAGAGCAGGGTTCTCTTTTAGGTAACACTTTAGATTTCTGTATTGGTAACACAGCTCCCAGTTTCCCTCAGCCCTTATTTCCTATGAAGATAGGGAGGTCGGTGCAGAGCTGATTTGCTGCGCTGCCACTTCACATTCCACTGTAGCTTGCTTTTAAATCTAGCACAGTATCTCGTTCTGTTATAACGAACAAACCGACGTAATCAGGGAACAAATGCAAACCTAAGGAAGATCGGTGTAACTGAAATTGCGTGGTCACCTACCTGAATGCACTTGGGTTATTTTTTATTTAACGATTTGAAACAGTGATAGTATTGAAGGATGACTGTTCTGAGTTTGTTAGTTTGGCTCTGCATGCAACTGTCTGGTGCTTTTTCTCCAAGTGAAGTGATAGTAACGAGTGTGGTGGTTTCACATCTTTTCTGGTGTCTTTGCATGTTTGCTAAGATAATCTTGGATTTGATCGGATTACTGAACTGTGTTTAATTGCTAAACCTGGGGAAATTTGTCTCTCCTTATTTGATACTTTGCTTTCTGGAGGGGAGTGGTGGTTTTGGTGGTTAATTTTTCACTTCTGTATCTGTTACACTGAATACAAAATGCAACGTTTTATATATGTATTTTTCCTTGAATTATGACTGCTGTATTATATATGTTCAAATTTTCAAATTATTAAAAAAAACCCAGAAGTTTAAAAAAAAAAAATAATAAAAAATACTTCTTTTATGTGAACTCTTTGTTACCTGCGATATAAATAATTTATTTATCTTTTCACTGTTGCTTATTAAAAAGACTACTGACAAGTTTCCCAGACCTTGTGAAGTTGTTATTCCTTGCTTCAGACTGAAGCCAGCTTTCCTAGCGATGCAGATTACAGCTTTGTGCCCTACATTTGGAGTTTGCACTGATGCACTTGTATTGATAGCTCACTAGAACTGGAGCAACATTTCCCTTGTAGGCCAGATCTAAGAGCAGCATTGAGGGTTGTGTGTGGGGGGGATGGTGCAGCGTAACAGTCGAGGCCTTTGTTTTTTGTAAAATGTTGGTTTTTTCTTTTACTGTTTGTCCATAGCTTGCTCTTTGTGTGGAGAGAGAGCTCTGCTTTCTCAAAACAAACATTTGGTTTTGAAGTTAACACAGAGGTTTTGTCAGTTTGGAAATACAGCACAGAATTTTGCGGTGTTTTCAAACTGCAGTCGGTGTTCAGTTAACGTGGTTTCGGCTGAAAGGAATGGTCTCCTGGGGAAAGAGAAATGAGGATTTGAATGCTTTTAAAAATTTTTAGCTGAGGTGCAGTAAAATAAATGGATTAAAGAACAGGCAGCGTATGGATTCCTTACCAAAAATAGCATTCAGAAATTTACCTGACAGTTATTTTGGGCAACCTAGGTCAGTGTGCTGCTCTCCGGGAGCTGAGCAGGCGTGCTGTGACCCTGCAGGGCTGGCGCAGAGAGCTGTGGAGGCACTGAATCCTGCTGCGGGGGAGGAAGGACTTCAGGTTGTTGTTTTTCTGGCTGTGATTCTTCAGCAAAATCAGTAAATTCAAAACTTGCATCATACCCTGCAGCAGAAGAGAATAAAGAAGCCTGTTCTTATCTTTGCTCAAATCTGGTTTATTGAAATGTTCTCTGATGCACTCAGATTTTCTTTCCAAACTTCCCGATAATGCTTACATCAGTCTTTAAACATCACGAAGGGTTTGGTCTTAAGAACCAAAGGAGCGGCGCTCCTGCACTTTGGTTACAGGGTTAGGATGTGGTGCAGGAAGGTGGAGGTGTATCTGCCTACAGCAGGCCCAGAACTGGATGAGCTGTCGGGTCCCTTTCACCTCATACCCTTCTGTGATTCACAACAGCCTGAGCTGGGGTATTTATTGCATTTCCTTCTTCACGTACCACCTCACCTGTTGCTTACTACCCTCGCTCTTGCTGTCCTTTCTTTGAACATCCACCTTCCTCTGCGCTGCTGTTCACGCAGATGTTCCCACTAGCTGCCTGTGGCTCCTTCCTCCTCAACCCCAGTCTCTAACAACTTTATATAAGCCCAGGTTCAGATGTTGCTTTTGACACTTAACATCCCTCTCACTGCTATTTTTCCTCAATCGCATCACACTCACTGCTGACTTTTTTTTAATCTTTTTTTTTTTTTTTTTTTTTGCCTTGCATACAAATCCTGCCCATTCACTGAATAGGGCACATCTGTCTGTGAGTTCCTAGCAAAAGGTTGACCAATCTGTGATTTCATCTTATCAGCAGTTCTCGTCTGCCTTTCAGGTGCGCTTGGGGGCTGAAACGCAGCATCAGCATTGGGGCTGCAATAGGGGGAGAGTTCTGTGCGATCCCAGAGCCTGACGGCGAGAGGGGAAGGCAGCAGGCAGAGCCTGGCTCCCTGTAGCTGCAGTGCTCCTGGGCCAGCTGTGTGCCCAGTTCAGTCAGTCCTGGGGGGGAGTCCTGAGGGTCAATGTCACCTTCCATCCACGAACCATTTACAGAGACCTCCCTGCTCAGCCCTCCAGTGTATTTTGCAGCTTGCAGCCCAGCCAAATGAAGAGTTTGGTATGCAGCTCAGACATGCTATCTCAGTATTTCTCTGCTGTTGATTTAATTACTGGATTTCATTTCTGCCAAACGATTAACAGCTTCAGGAATTGTTGCTATTTCATTTTATGAGATACAGCTTTAAGCATGTCAAACTCAAGCCCTTTTGTTTAGACTATATCCATTTGAATAGGGAATATATTAATATTGCTAAGGCAGTGAAAGGTCATCGTTGTTTGTAATTATTATGACTTGGTTTTAAAAACACATTCTGTGGAACTCATCAAAACAAATCTGTGTACATTTCTGGTTAGTTTTTTTTTATGACTATATGTGAGCAAGTGAAAAATGTCCCAAGTCATTTCTTTAAAAACACCTTTTTGTTTGTTTGTTTGTCAAACGTTGCTATTCCTATTGCTATATATATTCCATGTATAGAACATAAAGAAAACAAGAATAGCAATAGAAACAAGGTCAGATGACTTAGTTCTCTTTCATTTTCCTTCACTTAGCCATAATAAATTTGCGCAAACTCTTTCCTTCCTTTCTGCCTTCCCGTGTCTCTGCCCTCCCACCCCCCAAGACTGTACGCCTTTATCCTGTCTTGATTGATACCTGAGCAAGTGAGAAGTGGCTCTAACGAACAGTTAAGTATTTGACTGTATAAAATGGTGTAAAAAGAAGATGTAGATCACGAAATGCAGGCAGATGCACACAAGTGGCTAAGGCTGAATGTGCATCCTCAACTTGGATTTTCCTTGGGTTTTATTTAGTACGTACCATGCAATTGTAGCTTTCCAAATACATTTTGCTGTACGTATAACACACAAAAGGATGGTGAAATGAAGTTTTGCTAGCAATATATATTTAGGAGTTTAAGGGAAGTGTGGGGTATTTGGCCTAAAATTCCATTTTGGCAGCTTTTCGGAGTGTTATATGCATGGTTTTTGTTTTGTTCCTTTTGCACTGTGGGCTTCAAGACTCCTACCAATTAATTCTGGAAAAAGGCTTAATGTAGGCTACTCCTCAAGAAGGGGTCTATTTTAACATTCAGTAAACAGATAATCCATTAGGACAACAATATACATTGTGGCAAGTGCTATCCTAGGTTTTTTTTGTCAGCACTTATTTATAGTCTTTTGATTTCGCTTCCCTCCTGCGGTGCAGTTTCAATCATTCTCCCTCCAATCTTTGTTCCCGTATTCATTGCAAGCTGAAAACAAAGTAAGAAAGAAGCTCATACGTAGCGTTCTATTCTTGGCCAGTTCTTCCTCTATAGCAAGAAGGCGGTTGTATTTGGTCACCCTTTCTCCGCGGGAAAGACCTCCCAACTTGACAAACCTGGCACCCAGTCCAACAGCCTTGAAACGAGAAAGTGCGTATTTTAAACCTATTTGCTTTGGGGAGTGAAGTCATTTGTAATAATTATACACGGTACCCTACTTCCAACTTAACAATTTTCTTATCTTTTTACAGATAATAAACCTCCTTTAAACAGAATTAAAATCTCTCGATGAGAGATTTGCTGGATGCAAACAATAATTTTCACTGGCATAAAAGGTGGAATTTTATTTGCAAAGGTAGCTTTCATACAAAAAGCCTAAATATATCGCTGTTTAACGATTTTATAGATAATATTATTACTATTCGGAAATGTTTTAAGTAACTCACTTTTCTATAAACTAATGCAACCAAATAGATCATATACCCTTGTGAATATACTCCCTGCTTTGGCAAATTTCCTGCATCTTCTCTTTAGACTTAACGATTAACTCTCTGCAAGGGGAAAAAACAACCCTAGAAAAAGACCATTTTGTAGAATGTTTCTTTCTCACACAGAAACGGGCTTCCTCCTAAAAAATAATTCCTGATAAAAGCAGTGTTTTGGCAATTCTGCAATTGAATAGCTTTCAGTCCTTACCAGATCCACAAGGCTATCATCAGAAGATTCTCCATCTGGACTTCCTAATATGGTAATACGTCTCTGACCTATATATAACAGCAGTGTACAACCTTCATTAGTATATTTTATAAATTCGACAGAGGTACTGTTTACAATTTTTTTTTCTTTTTTTTTTTTCCCATTGGGCTAAGATTAAATGAAACTCATTTCATGCAAAATGTAAACTATTCTGGTTTGCTGCAATGATGGCATTAACGGTCCGTTTTCTTTTATTTTCAGCATGAACAAGGGGATATCCAACATCCTATCCCACTTACCTCTAGCTGATGTGTCCGGTAATGTATTGTACGCGCCAGGAGGCTGTTCTGTTTCTTTAAACATGCTTTTTCCTACAGTAATGATTTTTCTTCACTGTGAAAAGGACTTAAACCTTTCATTCAGTCATGAGGGTAAAGTTGCTATTTACTCACTTTGGTAGAGCGATTCTGGAATTTTTGAGCGAATAAGGAGAAGGAAATTGTATAAAATTTGTCCATCTATTTCTTGGGGATAAAGATGAATAGAATAAAAAAATGGTACAAAGAAATCTTATGTAAGAAACCGCACAAGTTTCTGGTACTGGTACTATAAAGGCTCAGTAATATATAAACTGCCCTTTTAAATGTTTTGGACTAGTTTGGATTTCTTAATTATTAATACTAAAATATTAAGCAAAATTCAAATTCCTCAGCTGTATCGTTTGCTTCATTTTAATTCTGACATCGAACTGCGTGACTCTTATCTGCAGTGTCAAAGGGCACCCACATTCAAAACACACACAGTGTACTCGCTAAGCCTGCGTCCTGTTTCAGGCTCCTGAATGAGAGATTTGTGAACAGAACATGACTGTTCCTTCTGACAAACGCTTACTAAAATAGAAGCGGTAATGATTAAATAAAAAGATGTAATATTTATAGGTGTAGCAACGCAATTTATTGACTTGGAGGGCTTGCAAGCAAGCTTTTTTACCTCTCTACTCACCATCTAGAAGTCCAGTCAGTTCTACGAGGTCTGATATCTTGGTTTGATTAACATATTTTAGGACAACACCACTGCACATTGGTATGTTTATGTTCTGGTCTGTTTTAAGTTTGGAAGTATCTGTGGCAGCATCTTCAGCAATCAGGTAACATTTGGAACCAAGAGCACAACACACGTTATTCCACTGCTGTCTGTCCTGCACAAACAAGCATGCAAATACCTGAGGTTTAAAACACCAAACTGAATGAAAACTCGAACCGAGGAGGCACAATTTAAACTTGGAAAAGTTTTCTTGGATTTCATCCTACTCTGGATACAAAGATATATTTTATATTTTGAATCTGTCTCTCTATGAAAATAGAATAATTTTGCTTGGCTTTTAAGATTTTGCTAGAAAACATAAATTTGTACCTGGAATTGATCAAAGATAGTTGCACAGCAGGATGGTTTCAAATACTTGAAATTAAACTAACCGTAGAGTTTTGCTATTTTAATTTCCTCTCCTGTGTTGTATTTAATTTAAATGGATGATAAAACAATTTTCTTTTGTTTCATTTAGAGGACTCATTCTTGTGTTCATATTTTCAGTGTCATTTTATTTATTTTTTAAATATAAAGTAACGAGACAGGAGGCAGCCACAGACTCAGTGAAGTACGTGAGGAGAGGATGATCAGAGCTAAATACAGAGCACAGTTCCATAGGGAACTGTGGAATACAACACTATCTTTCCAGCAAAGCTCCAATTTTTTAGGCTTTTTATTTCTTAATTTGAATGCACTGTCCACCTGGTACTGAGATTTAAAGATAAGCAGAGGAGAGGAATATATAAATAATTTGGAAAAAAAAAAAAAAAGACATTTAAAAATGTTTGTTTTCTTTGTGTCTCCAGAATGCAAAGTTTTCACGTTAAAATCATGCACAATTTCAAGTTTATAGTTCTAAAATTAACAATTCTTGGTCTGTGGGTCACACTGAAATGTGTAGCTGTATACTTGCAATACACACAAGAGTCTATTCCCGCAAAGCTGTCAAGCCCATAAGTAACTGAAAATGAAGGTTTGACACATGGTCAAATGTTTAAACTTAACCACTTCAGTGTTCTTCTATCTGGCAGTGGATTGTTGAATTGGTACCACAGCTAATCCTCAAGGACCTCATTATCTGTGACAAAGATGTAGTTTGGGTTAGCTTCATAGATGTGCTGCGGGGGGAGGAAGACAGGCATTTTCCTTAACAGTACTGTCTGTAGCAGTCCTTCCACACATTCTCCTGTGTTACCACTATCTTTCCTCATAAGAATTGGCAAGGAGGTCTGCAGCCCCACCAGGAGCAGGGAATAGCCGAGTGTTTTAGAATATGGGGATCAGTTAGAAACAAGGCAGGGGAGCAAGGCTCACTAGAGTGAGGTAACAATATGCACCCATATCTGAAAAGCAGGCTGTTAGAGTTTCAGCTAAGAACTCAATTTTGCAGTTCATCTATTACAGAATTATGAATTCAGGCACTTGGCAGATTCACAAAGACACTTCAGTTCCCCCTTCGTTCATGCTCACCTTTTTTTTTTTTCTTTTCATGAAAACAAAGGACATGGATTTATTTTAAAATAAAGTCAAAATTCCTAAGGAAGAAACGTTTTTATTAAGTCATACAACTTTAGAATCTTCTGCTACAATTAAATTTATATCTTTTGGTAATACGTGGAAACTGAATTATACGTATAAATGCTACTCTTTGAAGTTATGCCATCTCTTTCACCTATCCGTAATGTGCTAAAACATTTGTCTTCTGCTTTATTGTTTTAATCTGTTGCCCACATCAATTATCTCTTCTAACGCTGATCACAGTGATAAAATGCACTTTACAAAGTCTGCTGGGCAATGCTGCCAGCTACAGATTTGTTCTGGCTTTGGGTGTACATCTCAGCCATAAAGAAGAGCAGCTATGTGAGTTTTTCGAATGGTTCTAAGGAATGTACAGCTGTATAGCTATGTAGAAATTTTTAGCTTCTTCCATATAATGTTATAATATTCCATATAATGTTTATATATCACATGGATTTTGTGATTTGTTTTTATAATACAATCTGTACTATTTGTTTCCACAGGAAGGACAATGTAATATGTAATATGCAATATGCAATATTCCACTTTAGCAAGTGGAATCAGGAAGAATTGGCATTTTCTCCTAATAGTTGTGCTATCCATATTCTGTTCACGTCAGGATTATTTTCTGTCAGGAATTGGCTGAAACATTAAAAAAAAATCTTGAATTATAGTCAATTAAAGATATGCAAATGAATTAATGCATGCATTTTTTAAACTGGTACTTCTGTGCCTAAACTCTCTGAAAACAGAAGCTTCATATTTGGTCTGATTGTAAAAGCATGAAAAGTTCAGTGGTTTCACATAAACTCTTACCTCTTTCCTTAAGGGATCTACTAAGGCAATAATGGAAGGAAATTTATTAACCAGTTCCACGTACATGTCGACCATTTCATCAGGACTTCTGAATGTTCCAGTAAGTATTTCATATTTTCCTTTAACCTAGAAAGTACAGGACAAAGTGTAAAAGAATGGCAGTTCTTTAATAGACACAGTTCTAATATAAGCACGCAGGTCTTGTGACCCTGGTATCTCCATTAGGGCACTGGACTGTGTGTTCTTCAATAAGCACACATTCACTCTGCCTACTTTATTCTATGTCTGTGTGAACGTTATTATGGAAATCTCTGCCTGCAGTAACAGTAAGCTCGTGCCAAATATACCATTCCCAAAACAAGGGAGATCTCTTTCAGCATTTCTTAGGCAACGCTGTCAGTTTTACACAACTTTGTCATAAAGTTATCAATATTTGACATTTTTATTAGATCTTGCATGAAAAATCTCTTTTCACTTTGAAAGAAAAGGAAAAAAAAAGTTAATTCTTAGTCTTTATTTGCATAAGGGAAATGTTGCTAAGAGAAAAGGAGCACACCCTCTGTACTCAGAAATAAGATTCTGCCTTTTCTTGGTGCCTTCCTATTTCCAACAAATAACTAAAAAACAAAAAAAGGGGGGGGGGTGGGGAGAAAAAGATCAAACAATCAAAACCAAAAACGTGGGGAAAAAATCAAACAAACAAAAAAGTACCTCCCAAGAAAAAAACCCAACACACAGAATGGAAACAAAAAAACAACCCCCCCGTCCACACACACACAACAGCCAACCCACCACCACCAAATAAAAGCTAGTTTCAAACCAGTCCCATCTTTATGGAAAACATAACCCATAACACAAGTAGAAGGATTATTAAGGGATTATGAGTACCCTATCAAATTGTGCCAGAAAGAAAACACTGCTTTATTGACTGCAGCAGTTAAATAACAGAATTACTCATAACTCTTTAAGATGTTGCTCATTGGAAATTGTCAGAAAAGCAACTGTTTTCACAGAAGATCCTGTGCTAATAGGAGGCTTGTCAGCACAGTGTACCCAGTCAGACAAAATGTCACGTAATACTGAATCACAGAGAGGAGCACGTTTCTTTTTCTGCTCAGAGAAAAAGCTGACTGATATCAGAACAAGGGCTTAGAACTTTAAGACTTCAGCTGGACGTAAATAAACTTTATCAAAATAGAAAACTTGAAATCTAATCATTGTGTATGAATGCTGATATACAGTGAGATAAATGTTACCGGGTATGCAGTACTGTAGTAAAAATATACAAAAAGGTCAGGAACAGTTGTAGTGTAATAAAAGGGAGAAATGAGCATCAAGTGGTGCAAAGGGATTACAGAAGTATATTTGCATAAATAATTTCTTGCTCTTCATCTTTACAGACAAGATAGATAGAAGATTAATTTGAGATAATTAATTTACTCCTCGTGGTTAACTGAACAAAACAGTATTTGCTGCCTACTTCTCTGATTGAAAGTCGTCTGAGATGTTCTGTGACAGGAAGCCGGTTTGCTGAACAGAAGGCAGTAGCTGCTTGCCTATTAAAAGTTTGCTACCTTTAATGCAGACTCATCTGAAAAATGTTACTAAATAAACAAGCAGAGAAAAGGAATAAATGTGACTGACACAGGGTGGCTTGTACCATTTGAATGATAAAAGTTAAACTGTAAAAGTAGCAGAGATTTCTGTAGGCAGGATGCAGGGCATAAGGAGAGGTTGCATTGCTCCACTGAGCCCGATTCCACATGAGGTGTGTCAGTATGCTGCTATAGCAGCAGAGGAGGAATACATGCCAGATCTCATAGCTCCCACTGCACTGGGCAACAAAAAGGATGTCTGCATGGCTTGCCCTTTCCCTTACAATCCAACAGCATATCTGCTGAATTTGTAGCACTGATTCAAACATAATTTATAAATGCAGAGATGATATTTCTTTTTCTTTGCTGTGGAAAACAAAGTCAAAAGATTCTGGGCAAGTCTGCATTACAATAGTAAAGCGTTAACAAGTAACTATTATAATAAACTGCAGAAGTAACTTACGTAGTCCATTAATTCATGAGCAGCACAATTAATTGCTAAATACATATCTGTTCCTAGCTCCAGACCTATATTGTTGCAAGCTGTTTGCATTAGGAGGAGAGGTTCCTCTAGATTATCACATCCCGTTATTAGGCAGCCTAAGTGTGATACTCCTTTTAACGCTGGTGGCTGAAAGTAAAACCAAAATAATCAATTTATTTACAAGTATATAAAACTTACATATATATTCACTATTTGTCATTACAGCCTGCCTTTGATAATCAACACATAAATCTGTTCTCAAAAACAGCAATAGCATCTTTAAGGATAGTTCTCTGTGAATGAGGGTTTACCAAGCATGAAAACTTTTTCTCATCCTGTGTTTCAGACACTCCACAAAAGCACGAGTTCTTGTCTGGTAATATTTTAATCGTATCACCATGGGAAGCACAGCCAGCATGGCATTTCCATCCCACTATTTTGAAACTCATCTATGAACTACAGATTTTGAAGTGGAAATAAAGAAACAATAAAACAACAAAAGATCATTTGAGTCATGTAAAATAATGCCCTGCTACTGTTGTGAGTGCTGCCCTTCAGCTTCTTTTTCTTATCTGCTGTTATCTATAACCTCAAGCAGGAACTGGGAATCCAATGCAGCATAACTAAGAGGGGAGTTATGGTTCCAGTGTTCAGGATGCAGCACGATACACAAGTCTTACAGGTAACAGTTGTGGGCTTACAAGATCAGAGGTGCTTATACACTGCTAGTGCTACAGGCCTACAGAATGCTCAGTTGGATGACTTAATAGATTTTCTATATCAGAAAAAATGCCCAGGTTCCAGAAGTATTCCCCCTTTCTGTTACTGTTCCACAGGAGGGGAAGGTATAGTCAGAAGAATCCAAATTATTATGTAAAATAGGGGCATCTGGAGTATTTAAAAGTCTTGTGTTGGTGTTTCCAAAATGGTAATGCAGATTTATGTTTCATTTCTTAAAAACATTTTGGTTCCCTTCAGTTTTTAATATCTTGCTGAAGACTTAAAATTATAATCTCTTTTCTTACCGAAGCTTTCTTCTCTTTATTATGTGCTCTGCCTTTCTTACTGTCTGCTAGTTGAAGACTGGGCTGTTGGCATTGAAGGAAGACAGAAACAATGAAACAACACCATGTAAAGGTCCAAAAATGACAAAGAAAGAGACTTTACATTAAAAAAAAAAAATTAATGCATTGACCAAATTTTGGTCTAAAGAGATTGCATATATAGTTAATTTAGGAAATAATACTCAAGACAAGGAAACTATAAGCAATTAACTCATCTTATTTTGTGGTGGTAGCTCATTTCAAATATTTATTTCTATGCAGGCAACACCCAAAACATCTGTTTTTCAAAATATTTCCACCGTAACTATCAACAATACAGGGTTCTAAGAAATGAGAATCTAGACTCTGTATTAGAGGAAACCTCACAACCTTACTTTGCAAAAAGCATATGCAAATACTGAGCTTGATAAACTACTGCAATAATACTACTTTGAACAATATATGATTTGTCTGTGTGAGACTTAGCAGAATCAGAAATATACAGTATATGTTCACTGTGAACATTCTTCTCTGTGAGTACTCTTCTCTAGCAGACTTTTCCTGATATATGTAATGAAACAGAAAAGTCTTCCTATATCTAGAACAATGTTTTATACTATCTTCATTAATGTAATATCACTAAATGCCCAATGTTTTATTCATCTGTCAGGGAGCAATAATTCTATTCTGTGCAATAAGACTAAATGTGATAATATGTGCAATAAGACTAAATGTGATAATATGTGAAATATTCTATGTTAAAGGTTAAACAGACAATAGGAATAGAAAGGCCAAATGAAGTACATCACATTAATAACACATTTTTATTGTACCGCTTTCCCTGCAGGCTCCAGCAGTCTCATCATTTCTTTTTGAATGTCCAGAGCTCTTTCTATGCCCTGAAATTAAACATCATCATTCTTCAAAAGAAAGATAAATTACTTCATTCTAACTGCTTGAATCAGGGCACTTCTAAACACAGACTACAATATAAAGTCTTTAAAATATATATATTACAGACTTCCTAAACACAATTTTCCTCCTACGAGTGTCCAGAGCTAAAGGGTTAGCAGCAGTGGAATGAACAGAAATATTTGATTATGCCATCTAACAAGATGGCAAAAAAGTGGCCTTCTTCCACACACATGAGAAAAACAAACCCTTTCCAGGTGAAACAAGTAAGCAACATCTTGGTCTGCCTAATATCCAAGAGTGGGAGTGTCCACAACTGTGAATTTCTCTAAGGCTACCTAACTGAAAACTGACCAAACTGACGGTTCCAGACAGCAGGGAAAGAAATGCTGTCTTTGTTTCTAAAACTAGGGAATGCAGGAACACTGCAGTAAAATGAATCCGCTGCTTTTAACACAAGACTGTTTTTGGCTGAGTTAGGAAAAGTTTAATGCTAACAACTTTGTAAATCACATTTCATGTTTCCTTCAGCCGTGCCTGTAAAAGAAAACTGAAAAACTGAAGGGGGCAGAAGTCAGTCACAGCTGACAACGTATCAGCACAGGAGGAACTGCTGTGCTTACTGCACTGCAGCGAACAGCTTGCTGCTTTCCCTTGGGCACTGGGAGGAATTAAGTCTTTGAGAAGTACAGAATTGGTAACCTTATTATGAGCTCTATGTGACAGTTCTGAAAAGTTAAAGGAAAAGGAAGAAGAAAGAATCGAACTCAGCTATTTGTTCAGGTCACCAGCATACAAAATAGAAATCACAGCCCTAATGTAGGCATCTTGTGCAGATACATTCTTTAACGCACCATATGGCTAAACAAAAAGAGAGTGTTGACCCAGACTGTCTCATCCATCCTTCCTGCCCCTTGAATAGATTTTGTTCTGCTTCGTATTCCTTTCTATCTACACAATTTCATTTTTAAGGCAATTTATTCTCAAAGATTTTATGCTCTGCTGTGAATTTGTTGGTGTTCCTGTTTAGTATGTGCTACAAATAACTAACACTATTTATAATCTAGGAATGTAAAGTCACATTTTTGAAAAGACTCAAGTGTTTTCTAACAGATTTCTGTATCTTTAAGGCACTGATTATTTTCTGGTATTCTAACACATACATCCATTTAAGAATGTTAAAACTTGGCCTTACAAGTAAACAAAAAATGAAAAAAGTACTTGCTAAGGTTTCTACTGAAAAGTTCGATGTGCTCGCTCACATATATATGAAATGCATAGAATATATTAATTAGAAAACAGGATATATTATTAAAAAAAAAACCAACAAAACAATACCTGCTTGAGCGATAACTGAACTGGTGGAATGAGCATAACTTCTTTCACTAATTTTAGTTTTGCAGGTGAAAATTTTTCACAGCTCAACAGAGTAACCATTGGGAGTGGCAGAGTCATTTCTTTAGGTGAATCCTGTAATTGAGAGTGGCAATTGAAAACAAAAAGTGATAA
This sequence comes from Alectoris magna, assembly GCA_030625065.1. Taxonomy (NCBI): domain Eukaryota; kingdom Metazoa; phylum Chordata; class Aves; order Galliformes; family Phasianidae; genus Alectoris; species Alectoris magna. The sequence continues at coordinate 16,963,333 of CM060566.1, read as the reverse complement.
AAAGAGAATCATTTACTGTATGTTTTAAGTATGGCATAGGGCTGTTTCAAAGCCTGCTGCAGGCAATTTGTTTAAGAACGTATTTTATGAGGTCTATTAAATCCCGGTTTCATGAGAGATTCCCAGCTTCACAATTGTGGTAATTAAGAATAAACAAGATGACAGAAGTCACACGTACCTGACTGTGTTTCAGCAATGCAATGTGTAAGTACAATGGGGTGTGATTAATAGAGGCACCGGCCTTAGCTATAGCGAGTGATGTTCCCCCAATGGCTAAGCTGCCACAGAGCACTGATTCACGGGGTTCTGCAGGTGGGATTGTTGTCTCTGTACTTGACTTCTTCCCTGCAAGGCAGAGAATAGAAGCTAAATATTTTACTGCTTTAAAACATGTGCCTATGTACCAGGGCTATGCAAGGAAATGCAATATTCACATTTCAGTACAGTACTCAATATATTACAAAAATAATAATAATTAGTTGTTTAATTTAATCTTGTCATTTGATATATATGAAATGACCTTACAAAGAAGTAAAGTACCTGTCCTCACTCTGATTTCAAATGTGCCTCAAATCCATCGCTTTCAGCCACTGAAAGCTGCGTATGTTTACACGGAATATTGTCAAATCATTTTTTAGGTTTTCGGTGTTGTTATTTATTGGTCTCCTCATACGCTCAGCTTTTGCATAAATGACTTGGAATATTACATTATAAGCTGATTGGGAGTATATGTACTTGATTCCTGCTAATAATGAGCATGAAAAAAATTGCAGGCCTATTAGAGTGGGATTTTTTCAACAAAAGAACACGTCTTTTAAATATTCCACACACACAGACTTGTTAAAATCTTGTTAAATTTTCAAAGGAACTTATTTCCCTTTCAGACACAGTAGAATAACTTTTGTCAAAATGCTTGAAGCCCAGCAGTTCCCGCTATTATTACCTACCCTGCTAAGATGTACAGCAAGCACCTATGTGAAACTGAAATCATATGCATTGGGTACTTTTTTTGTGAATCAGCCAAAGCAACTGCTTTGGTTCCTACTAAGAATGATATACAAGTTTTCCTTCCCTGTGGAAGTTTTCAATAAAATATTTAAATACTGCAGCATACAACTATGGTAGGCAACAATAGAGGCCCAGCAGGACCTTCTGTGGGTATGCTGATTAGATTAAGCATCATTTGCATACTGTATACAACTTTTATACCTCTTACATAGAGGATAAAATGCTACACACACAGAACATCAGTAATCCAGTACTGAGACGCTCTGGTAAACAGACGGCTGCAGATGTTCCATTTCAGGTTAAAGGTGGGCTTACTGTGCACGTGTTGAACATATGAATTGGGAGGTTTTACCAGTATTTCATGACAGTTCAAACTACACTGATAAGCAACTGGTAATTTGCCAAAATGGTATGACTTCCAGTAAATGAAAACAGGAAGATCTTTTTTTCTGAGGATAATGTACATATGGAGGTAACACATTGTGCCTTTTTTCTTTTTTTCCCGTATACGGTAATTCTGTTTCTCTACTCTCGCACAGTTTTTTCTTCAGGACCATTGTCTCCTCACTTCTTTTTCACCCTGTACTGCCTGTCTTTCCCATCTCATCCCCTTCCTTTTTTCTCTTTCACTTCTCACCTTTATTTCCTCCCTTTGTCAGTGTTAGCCACAATTCTCCCTTCCTCCCTTCCCCCTTTCAATTCTTTTCAACTTCTATATTCAAACTATTTCCATTTTCCTTTTCAGTTCTATGATTCTTTTCTTTCCTTATCATTTTCATTTTTATTCTTCATTTGCATCCTCCTCCATTCTTATTCCACATTCTGAAGAGTAATAACCTCCTGTCTAAGCCAACCATAAAACAAAGGCAGAAACTCTGTTCAATAAATGCAAGCGAATGATGACAAAACTGTGTATTTTCCTCTCTCATTTCTGAAGTAGAAACTGCTGTGATCAGAAAGAAGGACAGAAAGAAAGGACTTCAGACAGTCTAACCTAACTCCCCAAACAAGTGACACTAGTCTTTAATGTCTCTGAGATTACTGTAGGAAGTATTTTAGCATCTTTGTCAATTTTGGTATTGCAGAAAATATTACAAGGAAATCAATAAAAACCTGTTTTTGCTTCCTTTTTTTGCCCAGATTGTGCCACTGCTGATGTAGCACAAGAAGTTATGGAAAGAGTGTCTTCTTCTTCTTTCTCTTTTTCGTTTTCTTTTTGTTCTTGTACCTTTTTTGAAAAGTATTCACTGAGAAAAGGAACAAAGGTTAGCAGCTCAAAATATTGTCATGCATGTCAAAGGAGGCACGCTATACTCGCTGAGGAACATGCTGGAGATGGATTAAGAGCACCTGTTTGCGATTCTGCCCTGATTGTGTGAAGCTGGAAAAGTCAGTAAATTACTGTTTTTGACAGTTATCTGCAACACTGGATAAAGAAAAAGAACCACAAGCGAACATAACAGTCCTCAGCACATGATTTTCAGATTGCACTGGTTTGAAAGTGACTTCTCTGTAGACTCAATCTCAAAGATAATCTTAGTGTACAAGATCCCCATTTACTTTGTATGGGTAGTACAGTGGTAAGCCTGTCATAACTTTATGACATGTAGCAACTTGTTCTAAGTTGCTAATTCAGTAGGTCAGCTGTGTGCTGTCAGGCAGGTGCTTGCAATCCCAGAGTGGCTGAATTCAACTGCCTGCATGAAATGGAAACTGCATACATACGCGGTCACAGCCAACCAATTTAGGCAGACCAAGTATATACGCTACATACAGTAATGCAAACAATGCGTTAAAATCATATCTAGATTCACCTCAGTAGTCTAAATCTAATTGGCATGAATTCTTATTAAAAATGGCATAATTTTCATATCAAAGTTATGAATCAGCAGGAAATCATACACCGAAATATATCTGAATGGGTTTCTCATGCTTAGCATATAATATTATACATAATACACAAAAATATTTAAAAAACATTAATTATTGTATATGCTTTTCACTTAAAGTATCAATTAATAGTACTTCAAATGCATAATGTGTTCTGCAGTAGCTAAAAAGAGTAGAAATTATATGCAAAGCTTACCCAAGCATCTTATCAATTTCACACTGGTCAGTAGGCTTCAAGTCTCTTAACAATGTGTTTAGTGATTCATTCACCCATTCCACAGCAGTGGTAACAGAGTCATTTCGTTCTTTCTCACCAGCTTCGGTTGTTTCAGATAAAGCATTCTCAGGTATTTGACAATGAGAAGAAATTACAGCAGAACAAATCCTCTGCAAAATAACACAGAAAGGCTGAAAACATTAATTCTCACTTGGAAATGTCTTCTTAAAGATAAAGAAGCAGATGTCCTTTTCTACAAGTACCCATCTGCAAATCAGTTTGCTCCATTTAACTTATTTTTTTTAATCCAGTTCCTCCTTCCTGGTCTCTTACATCTCAGTACTCACAGACTTTGTTCAAGTTTCTCAATCTAAAGTATAACTACTTAAGAAAAAAACCTTGTGACAGATCTGCTTTACATATGTATTTTGTTTTCAGAACAGAAGGATTCTAAAGATCACGCTCTTGTCATGGCATCTTTTACTGCAGCTGTTGTTAGCCTGTTGTACCGCAATTCATCAGCATTTATGTTTAATGCCATCGCTCAGAATCATGTGTATGTTGTCTTATTTAAGCCTATCTTTCTATACCACAGAAGGAAGAACAAAACTCACTTACTAAAGACATCGTTTACAACTATCACAGAGTTGCCTTCATTAACGGCATTAACTTTAGAGGCCGTGAATATCTTTGAAACAATAATAGATTTCTTTACTTTGTCTCCTTTTTAGGGATCAAGAGTGAAAAGAGCCAAAGTTTAACAGCAGGTGTTTGACTAAACTATCACCCACATCAGCCTACTGGCTCAAAGAAAAGAAGTTCCTTCACCAATACTTTGTGGATACTGTACAACAGTTTTTTTTAACATCGCTATTTACTGAACTGGTGACTCACAGGGATTCACATCCACTCACTAAAGCTGCAAAATAAAATGCTCACGAGGAGTAGAATAGTACATTTCCCTGACAGTGTCTTATTCAATAAATCAGGAAGGAGCAGCTCATACCTTCTCATAGTTTTTCACTGTACAGTATATTTCCACTTCTAATGTTGGTTGACCAACTCCATCAAGAACTTTTCTTCCAGCCAGTTTGCATACGACTGGAGCTTTTGAAAATTTAGAGAAGTAGTTAGCCTTAAATGAAAGAGAAAGAACTCATTAGAAGACACTTTCTATGCAAACAAACAAGTTTTTATTCCATTTAACAAATGTAAATCATATCCACCATTGAGCAAATCCATTTGTTCGTCCCAATATCAAACATACTCCTGTTTATGTTTATGAATCATCTCATGGTATGGATCCAACTCAAATCTCAACCTGGAAAGTCCAAAACTACATCCAGGTTAGACAACGTGTTTTATTTTGCAAAGTTAGTGGTGGGTATCACCAAATACCTCCATAGCCTCCTAGAAAACAAGGGTTTATCCAAGGTTTAATTGGATTTACACTATAAAACAAACAAACAAAAAATCATCATGTTATTCACGTGCTACTCATGAAATCTGCTTACATTAAGGTTCACACAGGAAGGTTCTCACTGTGCAGTGAGTTGATATACCATAACTATTTTATCTGTGGATAAGGTCTTGAAAAAAATGCATCTCTTTGTCTGGAACACGTCAGGGGAGAGAAAAGATTCCAGAAAAGAATAACCCTCAGAAATGCACACAGAGCTGTGCTAGGTGCTGTGCTACCACAGAAAACAACTGACGCAGCACAGAGGTCAGTGCATGGTAAAGCTGGGATTTCACATGGAGGTGCAAGCAGAGGACTCTTAATTATTTATCAAACATGGTCTTTAATGGGCTGTGGCACTGACATCATGGGCTGCGTGAATATAGCTGGGGCTCATCTGTGTTTCATGAACACCAGTGTCGCTTTAAATAAAAAATCACGTTGCCACGTGAGGCTTATTACAGACTTTCTTGGCAGTTTCATCCTTTTGACAGACGGTCACCAGAGCAAAAGCACGGCTTAGCTCATGAGGAACCACGAAAGAACAGAGGCCAAACATCCAGCAAAGCCGGAAGATCGCCAGCTCCATCTCCCAGGGGGGATGGCGATGCACTCGGAGACAGGAAACACTGTAACGCTTCCACAGACGCTGCCCACCCCTCCGCTCCGCCCCGCCCGCCACAGGCAGCGGCCGCTCAGCCCCCGCCCCACCACCCCTCAAGGGGAGCGCCTGCGCGCTGCGCCCCGCCTCGCGGTACCAAGTCTCCGTAGAGGTCTGCGGGGCGCAGCGGGAAGAGGGCGTTGAGCGCCTCCTCTATTCGCTGCGGCACTCGGTGGCCTCTATAATACTCCGCCGCCTCCCGCCGCAGCTGCCCGACGGTATCATTCTCCATCGCGGGGCCGCTGCTAGGAGACGGCGCAGCCCGCTGCTCTCGCGAGAGAGGTGGGGCCGCCCCTCGCGGCCGTTACCCCGAGGCGGGAAAGCCCTGAGGGGCGGCGGCGGCGCCCCGGGCGGTGGGCTGGGGCTGGCCGTGAGGCAGCGCTTTGTGCGGGCTGCAGCTGCGCTTGGGGCGTTACAGTGAGCGCGGTGGTTGTGCTGTTTCTTTGCTTAAAACCGTGGGCTGCCTGCCTGCTCCATCCTCTCAGGCTGGTTATGAGCAGGTATTGTTTAGTTTTAAAAGTCTTCGAACAACAAAATTGTGTAAGATTATCATCCTGAAAGAGAGACAGATTATGGTCTGTGAAACGTCTGGTGGGGATAACGCTGCAAAGTGCGCCAGTAACTCCGCTGCTGCCTTTAAAAGCCCTTTACTTTGGATGAAAAGAAACGTTTCACAACCTAAATGATCATTTTTAGTCTGCGATTTCCTACAAAAACTTTCACTTTGTTACGCTGCCCATTGGTAATTTTGTTGAAGTAACTGAAAATGGAGATACTTAAAAAGCTGTTAGCCACACGCTTCCTCGGCTTTAAAATCAATACGTGTGGACCTCTGCTCATTGTACGTTTGCTTCTCTGGGCTGGGTGATAATGAAGAAAAATCCCCACTGAATCATTTTCTTTTCCTTTCACATCCTTCAGAAATAACATGGTGCCTCTCCAGAGAGTTAAACCTTTCTTTCTTTTTTTTTTTTTTTTCCCCTTTCAGCTTTTTCCTTTGGGAGGTTTCAGAACTGGCACTAGCCATGCCCTAAAGAAAGTGGAAAGAGAATGTGTGGGGAGGCTTAACTGGCTTGGAGCAGCTCAGCGTGGTGTCTGCTGCTCCTTTATATCATAGAATATGATATATGAAAAGGGGTTGAAAAGGGTTTTCTGGGTTGAAAAGGACCACAGTGCTGATCTGGTTCCAACCCCCTGCTATGGGCAGGGTCTCCAACCACCCGACGAGGCTGCCCAGAGCCACATCCAGCCTGGCCTTGAATGCCTCTGGGGATGGGGCATCCACAACCTCCTTGGGCAACCCGTTTCAGTGCTTCACCACCCTCTGTGTGAAAAACTTCCTCCTAATTTCTAACCTCAACTTCCCCTAGAGGGTCGCTAAGCTGGGTGTGATACGCGGAATGGGTTCAGACCTGTGTGGCGCATGGCTTGGCCCACAGCATTCCCATTTAGTTAAACGTTCCTGTGGGAATGTGGTTCTTTGAGGTAATAGTGCTTGTGTGGTGCTTGGACGGCACCCATATTTGATTACTGCATAGTATGATGTGGTTTGAGGGTGCTGCTTGCTGCTGGATTTTGGGTTTCTTTAACTCTGTTTCCCACCTTCTGCTTTTTAAAGGGTTCAGAGTAAAATGCGGAGAAACAAGATTGTTTATGGCTGCGTGGGTATTGATCAACAGTCTGGGAAGAGAAACTTGTCGATTTCCCTTGCTAGTTTTAGGAAAACAGTGAATCAAAGCAAGTTGGTAGTCACTTTTTACAATAACCTTGCATTCTGTCTAAATTCACCGTTTGAAATACTACCAAGGATTCCAAGTGTTTATCACTTTTGCTTCACGATCAAGTGAACGTTGCATGAATTATTGGCGTAGTCATGTAATTTCCATTAACAGTAATAGGAGCTGTAAGCATGTAGAAAGAGGATGGCTTATCCTATGATCCGACCTATTATGAAGTATTTAACTGATTAGTTAGGGTGCTGCAAGCCACTTCATACCATCGGTGAACTCTCTGCAACCCCATTATCTTCATTAGGCTTGTGTGGGTGTAATTAATTGGTGTTTAGTTAACAGTTGTGTTGAATGAAAAGAATTTAGTTCTATTTCTCTTAGTTTTATCGGCCCCGTAGTGCTAACAGGCTAAAGTGTAATTAAAAACTCACTAATCAAAGTGCATGTAGCAAGCTCTGAGGAACTCACAGGTGAGGGAAAAGCATGTGATTGGTGTGGATCTGTCCTTTGCCAGATGAGCTGGTACAAATGATGCCCTGCGATAGTTCTTTTTAAGTTCTGAATTACGAAGATGATTCAGCTACATAGCATGTACATTTAAACAGTACCAAACCACAAACACTGGCATTATCCCTTTCCTGGGGGTGGCCAGTAACACTGTAGTGTGATGTCTTAACTGATTTCTGCTCAAAATGTTTATAGTTATATAGAACTTTGCTTAGATAGAAAAACCAATTTTGTACTCCTTTCCTGAGAAGCCATGTGTAAACTTTTATCTCCTTCTCATTTTGCTGAAACTCCTTTGTCAGGACATACGTTATGATCAACTGTTCCTCATTTATGATACCATGTTCTGTACATTACTTTGTTTCCCCAAGCTACTTTATGTCTGGCTTGAGTCTTGTAGGAGTGATTATCAGCGTACTGCTGGGCATGCTAAACCCAATACGGTATCGCATGTCTACGTGTTGTATAAAGGATATGATTTTTGCCATTCTGAAATGTTGCTTTAAAGGCATAAATGTGGCCCTTAAATCAATTAAGATCGTGGTCTCACTGCCATCTATGTTCTTGTAGGATTTCACAGAGGAGTAATGTGTGCTTGTTGCGCTGGCAGGGTTCTTTGAAGTCAAGTCTGAGTGCATAAAAACTGCATGACATTTCTGATGCAGTCAGCATTGCTGTTTTATCTTGGCATTACAAATACTCTAACACAAATATATTACTGGCTTTAAGACATCCTCATTTCTTAAAAAGGCTTTTTAAGGTTCTTCTCTTTACATGTAAGAATAATTCTAGTGTTGTTGTTTTTTCCTAATTCTTAATATTCTGTATAGAGCAAATGTAGGTAATAAAGTTGAATACAGTTTTATATAAAGGACCAAGGCAAGGCTTGGGTCATAGGATGCAGCTAAGCATAACATCTAGGTTGGACTTTCTGTCCAGATAAAAGTTATCCAAGAACTTCTGCAGTATATCTAATAGATATTAGGAAACGTATATTAACAATTTAGCTTGTGTTTTATGGGTTTTTTTTCCTCTGTTATATTACTTTCCAGAATACTCGTATAAGCGTTCATTTGCCTTGAGTGATTGTTCTCCGCTCCAGTGGTTACTTCAAGTTGAGTGGGTTTTGGTACTAATTTCTTTCTGAAGTTGGAGGATTCTTCCTGTGGGTCTGTGTGGCTCACGCTGTGCGAGGGTGAGCCAGGCCTTCTCCAGGGGAGGCCGCAGGCCTGCAACGTGAGAGCTGATACACTTTCATTTATCATTCCAACTCTGAAGGTAATTTGGAATGTGTAGTACTTCAGGTCAGGTCTTTCAGCTGATTTTTCAGTTTACAAAAGATTGTCCTCAAATTTCTGTGATGTCGCTGTTTTTTATAGTGTAGGCTATTTTTTTGTAATGCGCCACTTCTTGATGAGTGCTTTGATAGTTTTACTCCATGGCATCAGGAGTTCACTACATGATTTCTTTGTGCAGGCAGTTTGAAGTGCCCATTATGAATTTTAAGACATTATTGAAGCCTACCTATTTCCAGGGTGTTGACATGATGGATTATAAAGATTTTTGTCAGTATATTTTCAATTGGATACTCTGAAATGTTTAGCACTCTTGTGAATATTTACAGTGTTAAGATGTTACTGGGTTTTATAAAACTCACATACAAACATTTTCTATGACATGAAGAGTGTTCATGCATCAGTTATTGTGTATGAGTTATTGATACAATGTTATAGGTCGTATGGCAAGCTGGCCCTGCTGCATTTGGTGTTCAGACAAAGCAGTGATCAAATTCAGAGAGCTGGAAAGCAGGACAATCTACTCAGTTTTCTGGGTCTAGGGAAGAAAAAACTTTTTCTACATAAATCAGTGGAATTTATTCTTTCATCTTTTTTTTTAATTATTATTCATTTATGGTCAGAATGGTTTCCTTGGATGTGCTGTTTTGTTGGGTTTTTAAATTTTTTTTAATTTTCATTTTTATAAATCTTTGTGTTTTCAAAGGACGTTGCCAAAATTGCTTTAAATCTGAATTATATTTTAGCTTTACCCTTTGGGTTTTCCTCTTTCTTTTAAGAATCTCATATTTTATATTGGACTGAAAATCCCCTACGTTTTCTCAACCATAGTAGAAGCGTTACTTGCAGTTCCAAGTACAGAAAGTTTTGGGGTGGTTGGAGGCAATCTATTCCTGACTGCAGGTCAAAGGCTTATGTGGTTGAGAAGCTGAACTAGTGCAGATTATCTATGGGATATGTGAAAATTAAAGTTTTAAATCAGATTTACGTAGAACCTTGTAATAGTTGAAGTGTGAATATTGTCATGAATGAGAAATAGTGTTAACTGAATTCTCAAGTCCTGTAACTTGCTGACAGATTTTAAGAGAAACTGTTCTGTTTCTTTCTAGGAAAAGCACAGCTGATAGCAGAGGATTTTAAGGATTTCAAATAAAAAGGTAATTTTCACAATACTGTTTAGAATGGAGGCTTTTCTATATCCTGTTTTTTTTTGTTGTTTTTTTTTTTTTTTCTTCAACACATTTTTTTTGGGACCAAACTGAGTATGGAAGAAAAGGAAGAATGGCATTTTTTTCCCCATGGTATATCTCCTGATTTTTGCAACCTTAATCACTTGGGGCATGTCTTGAACTTTTAACCTTCTTTCTCCAGCAATGATGCTGTGAATAATGGACTCTCCTGCTTGACACATAACTAGATTGCAGTTCAAAGTGGATGTCACAAACACTATTGCACCATCTGGAACAAAAGCTTGACCTATCGTTTTGGGATAAGCCCACAAGATTATATGAATTTATAACCGACTTTGTTTGATTTCAAAATACCTAAACTGGTGCACTTGTAAAAATATTTTAAACAATTTTTGCCTCTCTTGATGGTATTTTTTGCACAGAACCCCCTGAATTTTCAGATCTCAAATGAAAGTGAGTGGGGGGAACCCCACGCCCCCCCATAAATGTTAAAATTTTCCCACGAGGGCAGGGAAATGCTGTGTGCATTGCAACACTAAAATTGTCTGTTTTCTTCTATTTCTGTTATTGCCATTGTTACCTTTAACAGTTCACTTTAGTTTGAGACTTGTTCAGTAAAAACAGAGAAATATTGTTCCTACGTACTCTTGGAAAAAATAGTAATAGAAGAAGCTGTATGCAAACTGAAAACTTTTGAGAATGTACCTCCTGAAGAATATGCGGTGTTCACCCTTCCTTGTAAGATACTCAATTACAAATTTGAATACCCCACATCAGTTATTTGTATGGATTGATAAGATAACCCCAGGCCTTTTCCAGTTTGAAGAGTTTCAGCTCTTTTGGATTCTCTCAGTATGAGAGATGCTCCAGTCCTTTAATCATCTTTGTGCACTGTGCTGAACTCACTCCAGTAACTTCATGTCTTTCTTGCGTAAGTTGCATGCATGGAAATTGCAAAGCCATATTTGATGATGCTCGTGTAAGAAAGGTTTGATGGGGTGTAACTGAAACTATGCTTAAGAATAGAATGCGGTATCAGGCTCTGGGTTTCTGTCAGGATTTATCAAAAAACCTGTGTGTAAGCCACTGAAAATATTACAGGTTCGTTCATTACATATAGCATTGATAGGAATGTACCTTCAACTCTGATACAGGTCTTCTGTTGTCTAGTCTCCATTTCTTACAAGAGCTACTAAGAGCAATGTGAGAGGAGAAACTTATAGAAATAAGTGTTTGCTAGAAGTTCCTCTAGAACTGGAGGAAGGTAATGCATCCGCAATTGTGCATTTTGTGAAATGTGTGTAGAACGATGAAAAAAACAGTATGGAAAACGTGTCAGCCAGAAGGCAATCAGTACACCTAATGTGTCCAAACAGTCATTACAAAAAACGCCATTTTCCACGGCAAGGAAAGAGGACATGTTTGTTGTTTATGCTGATATCTACCCATCAGGCCTGGAGTAATACCCAGCCTGCACAACTGTATTTGTCAAAGTTGTTTAAAAAACATTTGTTTCTTGCCTTTGCCAGTTTATTGATACTCGGTTTCTCTGTGCATTAATGAGGGGGCAACAGTCCAATACGCACAATCTAGAATGCTTCTGGCAATGCATGCTCTGTTTCAATAAGTAAACGTGAAATTATTTTGAGAAGTGCCTGTTCTATTTTAAAGTTAAATGAAATCCTAGCGCTTGTATTTTTAGAAGCTTAAATCCACAACGGGCTATCAGATCATTTACTCTTGACCTCCCATGTATACCAAGCTCTGCATTGCTTTTTTTTTGCATGCGATTTAAAAGATTAAACAGTTTTAGTTTTAATTTGAGAATAATTGCTGCCTGCTTGCAGCATAATATCTTAATAAAGAGCATAGCTCTTAATTAAAAATTTTAAATCTTTTAATTATGTATTCTGTGCGCACTGACTGTAACAGGCAAGAAAATGAGCATAGGAGCATCTTAAATTCCCTGGCTACTTGTCAGAAGATAGTAGAGCTTTTCTTTTATGTTTTCTACTTCTAAACAGTCATTTTTCAGGGCTGCCATGAAGTGTTTGTGAAGCTACTGCGCCAGCCTGCCCTGTGATGGGAGTTCATTCAAAGGCCATGTTGTTTCAGGACAAGCATCAGTAGCAATTACCACTTCCAGCTTTTCTCTGGAAGTGTGAGTTTTTGCCAGGGGCTCCAGAGTCAGTCTGCCAGCTTAAGCTTCAGACAGAAAGAAAGATTGGTTATTCTCAGTTTCCTCTGTCAGTTCTTAATGTTAAAATTTTAGATGGAAATTGTACTCTCAGTAACTCGTTGTGGGGCTGCATATTTGAAAAAATTACATAGCTATTGCAATTATTGAATTTTCAAATTACTCTTGTAAATAAGGAAAGGAGGAAGCTATTTCAGGCATCTGCTGGATCCTCTTTACTTCATTGCTATGGAGCATTACGTTGTCCAAGAAATTTTTAACGTAATTCTGAGTAAGTTCTATATTGGACTTTACAAACCACTGCTTAGTTTTGATGGATACCTACACTAGAAGTCACTCAGCTCATCGGCAGAACCATGACATTAGTTCCAGCATAGGAGTTCACTTTTTGAAATGTTTAACGTATAAACCACCCGTGCAGGTGTTTCTCTGCTCCGTGCAGTTTGTCTGGTTCAGTTATATTGCAAGATTATAGCCTGGATCTTTCCAGATGATCTTTTCAGTCAAGCTGATTGGTGTGTGATGCTGTGTAAAACAACCACCATGTAGTTGCCTATGTTAGAGGTACTACCAAGGCATAAAGAATTTCATTGCAGTGATGACTCAGCACATGAATGGCTTATAATGATCCAGTTCTCTGACCTTTTCCCCAACCTCTAAGAAGCTTTCAAAAGTTATTTATTCTTTATGGAATTTGTGATTAAAAAAACAAAAAACAAAGGCTTGACAGCTATGAGTTTGCGATGGTGTTTTATTGACAGTACGTGGAGATGTATAAAAAAAAGGAATTCATAAAATGAGAGAAGATGAGATTTTGTGCAGTTTGTCAGATTTTTTTTGACTAAGGTTTTACAAATATGGCTTTTTTTTCTTTCTTTCTTTTTTTTTTGCCTATTTGCACAGTCAGCCAAGTGAATTGTCATCTTAATTTTGTACCGCATCTCTAAAGCCTGCATGCTGAAGTGATGAAAATCATGATGCCTTTGGGTGCATTCTTGAACCTGGGCATAACATCATGGAGTTTTTGTTGTAAGTTACTACATGTTTCAAATGAAGAAAGGAATTAAATATGGTCTCAAGATATTTCTGTTGTTTTGATTGTTATTAGAATCAGAGTATCCGTATGGCATTTTTTATAAGCTATTGCTTTGGAAAGCTATGGAGCAGAGCTACATAAAGTGTGGTCTTGTCTGAATAGTTGATAAGTCACTGTAAGCAAATGACTGATTTGAAGGGGATTAAACTCACAGCACTATTCAATAACTACACCCACCTCTTCAGGCCACTCCAGGCTTTCTGTAAGGGTCTTCTGCACACATGCAACTTTTTACGGTTAAAAAGAAATTACATTAGTCTGGTTTTAAGAAATGGAATAGGAAGTGGGGAAAATGTAAGAGTGGCAATTATGTAATGTTATCCCTCAAAGCTAAAAGAAATAACACATTAATTCCATCTAAGTGGGAAAAAATTTGTCCTATGTGAATTGGTTTTTGTTGTTGTTTAGCTTCCTTAAAAATAGTCATGAAAACATAAAATATGTGAAAGTGGTCCTCATAAAGCACAATCATCCACAAGAGCTGGCCGTGGCAAACTTGCTCTATATGCCCAGATGCATCCATATACAGGAGCTGCTGCTTTTTTGCCTCCTTGTTCTTGAACTTCACTAAGAGCTTTCAATTGCTCTGACATTTTCAGCCAACGAAGTAATAGTTGTTGCTGAGCAGTATTCTACAACCAATTATCTGATCATTGGAGCAATCCTCGCTAGAAAGGAACCAATACGATCAAGTTAAATCATTACAGAAAGGCAAGAGAAACAGAAGGAGGAACCAACCGAGAAAAAGGGGCTCATCTCATTAATGGGTGCCTATGCTGCAGGCTTCGGAGCAGCAGACAATGATGTTAGCGTGTAAGACAAAGCTGTGGAGTTGCCTCCTGTAGCTGTTGACAGGTCTGAATCCTCTCTTCAGAGCCCTTTGTGGCTATAGTGTGAGGCACCTGCAGAAAATGTGCCAAACCTAGGCAGGGAGCATGAGCTTTTCAATAGGCTGCCACCTCTCTCTCCCTTCGCCCACCCCTCCAGTTTTCAGCAGGAGAGGAGAAGCCATACTGAAGAACTAGACTGGAAAATAGTCATGTGATGGGAAAAGGGGTCAGATATAGACACCTTACTATTACCAACTTTCTGTGCCTTTTACAATTCAGCTTCCTCAACCATTCCTAAGCGTGTACTCTCTTTGCTTAATACTGCTTTTAGTCTAATGCCTCTAAACAACTGCATTATAAGGACAGGCAAGCCACCATCTGATTACTGTCAGCGAGTGCATTTTTTTAATGTTTATATTTTCCTATTTCTGCTCTGTAGGGGAAGATACAGATTTTGTTTTCATTAACAGGCTGGTCAACAGTGATTTGAGTACTGCCAAAATTGCCGCTGACTTTATCTTACTGGTGAGTCAGGGGATCAAGCCAGGCTTTCTCCATGGATTTCTAGACTTGGTCTTGTGCTTTAACAATCTGAATTTAGAAGTCCGAGTTGTTTTTAATGTTTCTAGAGTGGCCCATGCGTACTTATTTAAAAGGAGAATGAATGCACTTCGGTACGTACAGACACATTAAGAATTTATATGGAATAATCTTTAGAGCTTGAAGAATTTTTAAAGGAGGGAGTTTTAACCATTCTGAAAATGGTCTTTGTGTGTCTGAGCATATTCACATATATACCTTGTACCTGTGTAACATTTTTTGCTTTCTCTTCATGTACAATCTTGTTATTGTGCACAGATGGTATTATTAGTGCAGGGGGCTCAGTGTCCTAATCAACCCTTTTTATGCTCAGCACAAACACAAGATAGAATGTTTTCTGAAAAGAAACTCAGTGGGTTAACAATGCTTGTATCTGCACTCTGAGGTACGCGTATGTCTTGGTGTATCCTCACTGTGGCATTTTGCATACAAAAGTTGGCTCCATCTCAGTCAGAGTTCAGAAGATGTGTGAAGTATCAGATATACTCATCTGTGTCAGCAAATAACTTTTCATATGCATATTGCTGCCAGCAGTGACTCAATTAAGGTAGGTCTTTAATATGTCCAAGTGATATTTTTTTATAATGTTCTATCAAAAGCAAAATGAAATTATTTGAAGAAATGTTAAGGAAACAGGAGGACAGAGTACCCTTAGACATTCATCCTATATATTGCTGAAACATCTTACAGCTCCAGCAGGGAGTTGCAGATCTACTGGATTAGGTACCCATATTCTTTTAATAGAAAAAACAAGTACATGAGGAATACAGTTAGAGCAATCAGATGAATATGTGATTGTGTATCTCTTTATTCCCGTATGGGTTATGCATACTTTCCCTTTCTGATGTCCCCTGAGGCACGTTGCAGGTAAGATTGCATTTAGTTGTTTGTTCACTCACCAGCACGCTCCCCAAAAGGCAAAGGTTTGTGTCTGATTGTTTAAGACCTTGCTTCTGCTTTGAACATGTCTAGTTCCCTTGGAAAAACATTCTCCACGTCCCCATCCCCCTTTAGAGAAAACAAGTGAACTATTCATGCAAAAAAGTGTGTGTGTGGTTGGGAGAGTGGGGGGGCGTGCAGTGCCACCGACAAACCCTATTGAAATGCATTGGCTGTTCATTTACATTCACACTTTTTTTAATAAAAATGTTAACTAATGATGTTAAATGCTTTGCCAAAGGTCCTGGCGGGTCAGTAGCCGAAGTGCCATTTCTGCCTAATTAGGGCTCTTGTGGCAGCCCAGGGGCCTCCTGATGCAGTGGGTGACAAGCCAGGAGCTGACAGCTTCAATCGGCTCCAACAGGAAGGTTGGGCTGGTCATGTTTTCTAACTCAGCCAGGTGTTAGCTGAATGTAAGGGGGGTCTTGGCCAGACCTGAGCATTCGTTTGATCTTCCTTTCTTTCACTTGCTCTATTTTGAGCTCTTCCCTTTGCCTGTCCCGTCTTGTGTCAAGGTCAAGAATGAGCTTGACTAAATCAGCAATTTCATTTATCTCTGGGAGATCATTAGCAGTCCTTCTCTCTCCCCTCCCCTCATAAACCTTAGGCACTGGTGCAGAAATAGCACTGGTTCCGTAAACCAGGCACTGAGTAGTCCAAATATAGAAAGATATAAAAAGGAATAAATACAGATCCTTCCATAAATAAAAACCTTTCTACTTCTCTGGTACAAGTCTTTTCTTTATTGTTAATGTATATTAACATTTTCCAAAAAAACACCCTAACTAACTCTAAGAAACAGAAAAAGCCTGTAATATGTTTAAGGTTTTGTTTTATTGCTACTGTAGTGAGAGCAGTAGAAAACACTGCTGTTAAACTACAGGAGAAGTAACAGGTTAAGTAAGGTTTTCCTTTGACCTCACCTGTCTTTTAATAGCAAACTGACCATATTCATATGTGTCCAAATTCTTTGGATAGCTGGCCAGTCCTAGGTGTCACAACATCTAACTACTGTAAAATCAGATCATCAATATACTGGGGGATTGGCTTTTTTAATTGAGTGTCTTCACTTGATTACTCAATAGCACTTTAACTTCAGCTGAGTTGTGTTAGTTTCTGTTAACTGAAAAAAATAGCCCTTTATTTATAAACATGTTGCTGGCCATTGTATAAGTAACTCAGGATTTTAAAATGCTGTACCAGATAATGGCAAAAAGCATTAGACCAGATTAAAATGGTAAAAACTTACTAGATTTCTTTCCATTTTCAATATAGGAGGAATCTGATATTGAGATGAAGTTCATTTTTTTCAGATCTTATAATTAAGTTTCAGGCATCTCAGTTTAAACAGATGAATTGAACTAATTCCTATTCATGTAAAAGTCACTGTGCAAGAATTGCTTTGATTTTGATGGAATGAAACTGCAGTTGAGGTAAAAGGTAGCACTTGGATGGTAACGGACAACTGCTTGATGATGCTCAATGGTAACGGCAGGAAACAGTAAGGGAAATTATAAATTGCTGAATAGCTGTAGTCATACTGTAATGTTAGATTTTTATTTTTACAAAAAGAGAAATTCAGCTCTGGGGAAAACAAATACACTTCTGTTGTATTTATCAAAATTGTAGCTATGAAACAGTATAAAATTAGAACTGACAGCCAACAAGCAGTTACACTTTAAGAGCATGAACAACTGAAGTGTAATTCCAATATTTTATTAAATACTTGTTTTCAGTGAGGACAGCTGTTACAGTAGCACGACATTCCAAACTGGGAGTCTTAAAAGTTTTGTTATGCACTTTAGGACAGTCTTCCTGACTTTCAAAAGAGATTACTATTGAAGCACAGAGGACATTGTGGGAAATTCATTTCTTTCAGGAGAAAATTTAAATAGAACATGTGATGAGTCACATTAGTCCACACCTTGTCGGATCTACTTTCCGGATCTGCACTGTACATTTAACTTAGACTACACTGGCACAAGAATTTGGCATGCAAGACTGTTCCTGTCTAGATAGCAATCTACAGGGTAGTTTCCAGAGAAGATATTTTTTTCTTCTTTTTGATGTGATTTTTCATAGTTATGCTTCCGTTATACATGTAGAGGTGTTTCATTGATACTTGGAATCAAATTACATGAAGCAGTATGCTTGCTGTTTCCATGTTACTAATTTCCTTTGCTCTAGGATAATTCTAGCCTTCTTTTTGAAAATTTACTGTTTTTGGAAAGCTGGTAACAACAACAGAACACAGACTGTCACTGGCAGGTAGTTTCAGAGGGAGCACTATGATTATGCAGATGTGCTCTGGTGATATAAAAAATACCAATCACCAATTTGTTAATATTCCATCATTGTGTTCTGCACGCTGTCTCCTGTTTTCTTGTGTAGTTTTTCTTAATGGCTACTACTGTACAATACACAGATCTTCATTAGGTTTCAGGAATACATGTATAGCTAAAGGAGTAAATAATTGGCTTCTGTTGCACCCCAAAATACTTTGTTTGTGTAATAGCATACAAATGGTAGTAATATACATATCCAACATAAATTTTTAACATCTTAAAGTGCAGTTCATGAAAAGGTAATACTTGTGAGAAGCTGTTCAAGTGAAGAAAACAGTAATAACATGTAGAGTACAATGAGGATGTTGATATTTTCTGAAGTTACTGAAATCTACCCTTTATCCCTGTTTACCTTTATTTGCCTATTGCAGCACATCAAATAACCTCCAATATGTGTATAATTCATGAACCTTAAGAGGGATATGTGGAAAAGACAAGCCTTCTCTACAAATATTTCTCCTACTCTTCACTGTCCTGGGAATCTGCCCAAAAATTACTGCTAGATAAATCCAAGGGTTATATTAAATTGCAGCATGCAGCCTTATAGCTTATCTTCGTGAAATAGATCAAGTGAATTGGACCAAGGAGAAAGAGTCAGGTTTTGCTCCAAATTTCTTCTCCTTTTATGAAATTCAGAAATGTTTCTTTGTCTGTTTGCTCATTAAGCTTAAACTGGATACCCATGCTGAATATCCACGTTGTAGAAGTTCAGTTGTTTCCTTTCTTTATGTCTAACTGGTTCATGTGCGTATTTTTCTAAGAAGGTCTTTCACTATTTGTTATTGTTTAAACTTATCAGTGTGTTTTTGCACAGATGAAGAATAATTCCCTTCACTGAAATGTGAATCTGTGAGAAAGTTTTTATTTACTCAGTCTGACCAACAACAAGAGGAAAGTCACAAATAGGAGAAGTTGTGCTCTTCTGCAGAAATCTTCACTGCTCAGAGCAATTGCTCTTGCTTCCAGAAGATAGATCTTGGTGATTCTCAGAACTGAAACATATTTTAGACTCTAGCTGTCTGCTAGGAATTGTCATGGCCTTGGAGATGCGGTGTGTGCCAGCAGTCCTTCCTCCTCTCACCAACTTGCACGTTAGAGGAGCTTAGCAGCAGTCACCTTAATTCATGTGCAGTTTAGGGCAGGAACAAGCTGCGAGCCTTGGTCAATGACCCATGAATCCAGTGAAGATTCACCCAGTGACCTGCAGTTAGTGATAATTCAAGGCTCTAATGAATCTATATTTTTCCACTCTTTTCATGTTTTCAGTCTTTTATTTCTGTCTTCATATCAGATCGGTAGAATCCATCTGTTAAAGCTAAATACAGTGACATGAGGTCTGAAAGGGTCAGGAGCAGAAGAGATTTCTTTCCTCCAGATGGAAGCTTTAAAACAACAGGGAATAATTACATATAAATGCAAGAATGCTCAGGTAACTGATCGGATTTTATCTGCCTGATCCTTACATGATGCGAATAGTAGATCGACCTGTCCCTGAACTCTCTTGGCAGCTTCACGGAATGACTTAAACGAGATCAGCTAAAACGATTATGCTAGATGGGTTTTAATGATTTGTCAAACCAATTCGTCAGCTTGTTTCTCATTGGTAGTTTTGTTCCATCACGATACACGGGCTGGCTTTACGGACTGATTGCATCTTGTCAACAAAACAATTTAAAATTCTGGCGGCGCTGTTTTTGACTCTAAATGGAAAGTTGCTTCAGGAAATACCTATGCATAGGACATGCATACTGTGATCCAGCAGCAATAGACGGTAACAGTGAAGTTGCTGGAATTCTCAGCTATCTATGAATGAGTTTTTGTCAGTAACGACAGAGTTAAATACGG
The DNA here is from genome assembly GCA_030625065.1 of Alectoris magna. NCBI lineage: Eukaryota > Metazoa > Chordata > Aves > Galliformes > Phasianidae > Alectoris > Alectoris magna. The sequence goes on along the minus strand of CM060566.1, from coordinate 16,943,524 downwards.
AAAATCTGTAATAAAATCAGTCTAAAACATTCCCACTCCGATCCGAAGTATCTGGAAAGATGGGAATGAAAAACGTGGAATGCTTCATCTAAACTTCAGGGGGTCTGTGAGGGAAGAGGATATTCCAATTGAACATAATAGAGCAAATTCCAGAATGATTAGAGAGTGTGTTGTCTGATTAATTAGCTTTTGTGGTAGTTAATTAAGTGGTCAGGAGTAGTATATGAGGCAATAAACTCTGCTTTTAGTATTTAGAAGAGGCAAAGGTTATTTATAGGGAACTGAGTGATTTAATTCTGTTACATTGCAAAATTTTTTGTAGACACATTCATTAATATGTTTTAAGATTTGAAATATTCTTAAATAGGAGAATAACAGTTCAGCCCATGAAAGAAAATCTTATCATTAATACTTGGGCAAAGCTACTATGTATAGATACGTGTTCTCATTTACTATCATAGATACCCTTGGGGATTAAAATTCTATTTCTCATCAGTAAAATGAACAGGACTTAAATCAAGGCAGAAAACTTCTGTCTCATAAAGAGCAAAGGTAGAAATATTGTTATATTTTCAATAATGTTCACATTATATGTAAAACTAGGTTTTTAAAGAAGGAAGGGGGTAGATTTATCTCTAGGATTGCTTCATACATTTATGAATCTGAACTTCTGGCTTTTGAAGGGCTCCCTTGATGCTTAAGACTGCAAAGTCAGTATGACTTCTGAATATAAACTGACATAGCATCTCCTGGGCTATTGCAAGATTGCTTGGGATGCCACTTTAAAATCCTCGGGATAAGATTTAAATTTCTTGCCTGAATTCAGTAAGCTGAAACTGCTGTATATTACTGGTAGCATTTGAGATGTCACTGTTGATTAGCTGTCTTTTACTGTTGATTTTTCCTGAAGACTGCATAACTTCCTTTGAGAGCCATCTTATTTAAAGCAGAAATAGGTACAGTGCTCAACAGTCCTGGCATCTAAGTTAAGTTTATATGAATTAATGGAAAGAGGGGGATTCTGAGTTGGGTGTGCTTAATCATCCTGAGAACAGCCAGGTCAGATACCTAAAGGCCCCTCCTGTCTCCAGAAGGGGCTCTTGTTGTTCAGCAGATTGTACCAGCCTTCAGTGTCTTCATACCTGAACCTGTATGAACTGTACAGCCATCATGTTGCTAGGACCCAGTTGTGAGTAGGCTGAGTACACATACTTTGGCAGCCCACATATGGTGCTATAATGTTAGTTTGCTTAATAGGGTTGCACGTCAGATGCCACACTTGAGTCCTGCAGGGACAGAAGGCAGAGATCTGCAGAGAGGAAAACAGAGAGGAAGAAGTGAAATGAGTGGAAAGAATGGACAAGGAGTCCATCACTTTACAGTGACTTGTATCGAATGGGTGAGTGCTGATGGTGATACCAATCCTGTCCCTTTTCCATATGAACACTGTCCCAAATATGTGTGTGTTTTTCCCCATTTCTCTATCCAGTACAGTAGCTACACAATGTTCCCTTTTCATTTACCTATTTCCCCCCCCCCCCCCCCCCCCCAGGTCTTCTACAGCTTGTGGTAATATGTCTTTCTTCTTTTTCTATTATTCACAGTTAAAGACTTACACTGTATCTCCAAACCTTTCTGATAGATTCCATAGAGAAGAAAATGATTCTGGGGAAAAAAAAATCTTTGAGTGCATTTTTTGAAAAATATTAGGACTTAAAACTACCTTAAAACTCCCTGCAGGTTTAATGAGAGTGCTTGTTAAATTTTGTAGATACAGAAGAACAATTTGCTAAACAAAATCCCTGCTATCGTACCTTGGTTGCCTTTTTTTTTCCTTTTTTTTTTCTTCTTCTTCTTTTAAACTTCAGAATAAATGAAAAAATTGATCTGTATGGTCACTGAAACATTAAATTGTCTTATCTGTCACTTGTTCAACATTGGCTTCTTAAAAGGGAAAACAACAATCACAATCAGCAGTTTCACAGTGCCTAGAAGAAAATAGAAGCTATAAATGGACAGATGAATTATGTGCTTCCAGTGGTTTTCAAGGGAAGCATTTACTGAGGGAGAAAATTGTTTTAATCTTATAACAACTAAGGAGCGTGGAGTTTGTAAAAACATGGAACACCTACACATAAACTTAATTTTTGTTGCATAGGAACATATACAAAGTAGCTTTCAACAAAAATGGCTGGGAAACAAGCTCTTTCATTGTTCGATATGTTATTTTATATCTTTAACAAATCTCTGTGAAGCACTTAGGGAAACCTAAACACAGTGGGTCAGTTGAGTATTCAGCTTTAGCAGTATTGAATTAAAAAAAAAAAATAGGAGTGAATCTTCTTTTAAAATGGAAATAAGTAGAAATTTGGGTCATGTGGTGTGAGTCTTTTCTTTCCTTATTTTGAAAGAGTGGAGGAAAGAGGAAGCTAGAATCAAACCCAAACAAAGAACAGCCTCTGCAGTCTTGTTTTTTTATTTTCCTGGTCTCTCTGCATTTATAGATTTTGCCAAGATAAACTGGAAGAAAATGCAGATGTGCAAACCTGCCACTAGGAGGCATTTGATCAGTTAATCCTGGCCATTTGAGCACCCTCACCCTCCATCTCTTGTCCAGCTGTTTTGCATTCAGCAACAGAATGGAGCCACATAAATTGTGGGCAGGGGAAAAATCAGGAAGCTTTTAGGAATGAAATTCTCGTGGATTTTGTTTTTGTTTTTGTTTTTTTTTTTTTTTTTTTTCAGAGAAATTAAGTAAATAAAGTCACATGCATCCAAAATAAATAATATAAATTATCTGTTATAAAGATAGAAATATAACCTCTGAATCCCGTGTTATGATGTGACAGTAACGAGAATCATAATTTGTTTCATAAAATTAAGCTGTTGTTTTGACTGAAGACCCAGATGTCAGGTAGGGCGAAGTAGAGTTATCTTTTATAACATCATTGAAATGTACTTCCAAGTGTAACCATGGGATTTTCTTATGGTTTCCCTCTGTGCTGGAGTGAAAGAACTGCTTAATTTACAATACTGGGTAGAAAGAAGGAAGATAAGGACTGGGAAGTGAGGATGTGCTTTTGTTTTCTGTTCTAAAGTGTATAGAACAGGGAGCAGAAAAGGCATACCTTTTGTACTCAACATTGATGAGTATAGGAGCTGGTTTCTCTGGAAAAAAAATAAATCCATTCTAAGTGGAAACATGGATGCATTACTTGGAGATGAGCTGGAAATGTCAATCCCATTCCTGTTTGTGTAAGATCCACTACTAGCAGAGCTGTGATCAGAACCTAAGTAAGCAGAAGTGAACTGGTGGGAATTCTTTTTAGAAAGTTGGTTTTGTTATGGAGATCTCATTAAGGATTCCTGAGCCTTTCTTGCTGCTCAAAGGTACAACCTTAGGTACAGCCAAGGTGCCAAGCTGGTTCCTATCTGGTTTGTTTTGATGGAGATGAGTACAGCCTGAGGCTGCACTAATACAATCATTTTGAAGGATGACTGCAGTTCTGTAAGGGTTAGTGAAACAAGCTGATGGTGAAGTGCAAAATATTTCTGTTATTCCAAATGCAGCGAGTGGAATTTTATAGGTGGAATGTGGCAAATAAAAATAAGGTGTTAAAGCAACAGGAAAGCTCAACTTGTATGATGGAAACTGATAACAAGGGGCTCAGACCTAGTATGGAACTTAAACAGCTGTTTTTACTTAGGGATTTCTGGGTTCATTTGACTGCATGTAAAGAGAAGGGGTGTCTCTACATGGGACAGTTTTATTTCACTTTGATCAGAAGTAGCAGTCAACAAGGTTTGCTCAGACTACTGTACCTAAAGAAAAAGGGCACAAAGAAAGCAAATAAGTGTTCTATTATGCAGAATGGCATGATTGATTACTATTAGAACCTTCAACATGGGGCTCATTGGTGACTTTTCTGAATTCTCATACAGTTTTCTAACATACAGGTGGGATACTGATACCTTCTTGACTTTAAATTTTAATGTTTGATTCTTTTTCTGCAACTCATTGCCAGTGCTGACTGCCTTATATGATGCAGAGTAAGACTTGCATTTTGTTTAAAAGGTTCTGGCATGAATTAGTACTTTAGGTTTTAAATAGCATATCTACTTGGGATTTGTCCACTGTCACATACAAAACAGCATTTTAATTTCATTTGATTACTTGGGATAATATGGACTGTATATCATTCCTTTTGCTTTTGTTTTTGCATCTCTAGATGTAATGAGATAAAAAAAACTACATTAAGATGTTCTAGCCTAGCAGTTGCTTAGAGCTCAGCACATAAAGAACAAATGCAATTGCATATTACTGTTAGAGAGGCAGTGCAGTAGGAACGACTGATCTGTTCAATCAGAAATTTGTGGTTTTCATTTATGGCGAGAGATAAAGTAGTTAATGCCTTAAAGAACATCTGTGTTCCACTAGTAAACAAATTTTGGTACTCAGTGGAGATTCTGCCAAATGGAATTATTCCATCAAATAAACAATGAGATCCTAATTATTGTTAATGTATAGCTTATCCAATTTTTTATTTTTTTTTTAATTTTTTTTTTTACAGCCTTGTTTTGCTTTACTTTTTTTGGCTGTATTTGTGAAGAGAATTATTATCCTAAAGTATTATCCCTTTGTTTGTAGAGAGTTATTCCACGGGACTCCTACAGAAGACGATGTGCGTCAGAGGAAGCCTGCTTCATCCATCAGTCTGGACTGGATGGTACACATGACCATATGGAGAGTCTCTGCATAGAGGTATTCTTAGGTTCTTAGTTTTCCTTAATGTAGTTCTAAAGGTGATGAAAAGTCAGACCAGAGACAAAAATGTTAGAAATAACCAAAATTGTGCCTGCAATGAAAAGCAGTGGGGAGTACGATGATGAGGAAGGGAGCTGAACATATGGAATAATCTAGAAAATTAGAGTTCATAAATAGCTGCAGCCTTGAGGCTTTTAATATGCCACTCATCAACCTCCTCCACTAAGAGTGGCTGAAATGTTTACAGTGCTTTTTTGGGTGGATAATATTTAAAATCTCAGTCACCTTTCCATTTTAAGCAACTGCATATAAACATGTATTTATGAAATGTAATTTTTGATTGCTACAAAGAGACTTAGAAGTAGGCATAAGTCAATTCACAAGTGTTGCCTTCTCCATAAGTTCTTCCTCATTGCCTTTAGATCCTGTAAATTAAGGAGAGAGGAAAAAAAAAAACAGAATTCATGTGATTGTATTTATTTCTTTAAAGGTTGACTAATAGCATATGGGGAAAGGTAACATCAACAAAATCATTTTTGAGGAAATATTGACCAGATCTTCAAGTTCTCATCCTATTGCATTTTCTTGCAAAAATGCAAAAACCTCATGAAGAAACAAAACTTACATTACAAGCCTCTTAAGTCTCTAATCTTTAGATGTGAAATTTCATGTGCTGGGCACCCGTTTCTGTGCAAAGTTAGGTGAGAAGCATCTGTCCAGTCATCAAAAAACTTGAGTCCTGGAGCACTCAGCCTTAAGAGGGGAGCATGCCTTCTAGCAGGGCTCTTGTCAGCACTGGGTCCTGCTAAACACATATTCCACAGCTGCAGTGCCAGTACTATGACCTTTCTTTTGCTCCTTGACCCACACATCAGATGCAGCTGGTCAGATAATCACAGATCAGACTGACCACCTGCATCTGATGTGTGGGATCCAAAAGTGGGAGAGGGCCATGGCACTGCCGTATAAAAATGTGCAACTCTGGCAGTGACAGAGTGCAGTACAAAAGAATGAGTCAGTGCATGAGACTTGACAGGTCTGCTTTATAGCACAGCTGGGGATTCACCAGATCCCACAGCACAGGGAGTGGGAAGGGAAGTGCTTTGTGTGCTGCCAATTCCCCCCCTCTTTGCAGAACAATCCTTAGAAGTCTGTTTCTGCCTGCGTAACTTACCAGCCTACCTAATGAGATTTGCGGTGCAAATGCCACAGCTAAATTTGTCTTTCAGATAGTGAGGAAAGCACTTGAGTCTAAGAAAACATGATTTTTTACCTCTTCCCTATTTATTTCATAGAGAGTTCTTGTTAAGCATTCAGTTTGTGAGTCAATGTTATCAAAGCTACATGTTTTGACAGGTTCTCTCCTGTGTGTGTGTATGTGGAAAGGTTCTTCATGCACCTCATAAGTTGAGAGATATAATTTGAGCAGAGAAAATTATGGTTCATAATGCACTCTTGTTAGGTGACATGACTATGCTTAGTCCACTGCAGGACAGCCTACACAGAGAAATGCATATTTCCATATAAATTACAGTATACTGCAGCCAAGAGATCAATTAGAATGTCTGCGACCAAGAACTCTCAAGTGTCTCCATTCAGTCTGCCATTCAAACGAGACGAGAAATGCGTTCAATTGGTGTAAAGAATTTGAACTCTTTCAGGGAGTGTGTAGAGACTGCCGGAAAGTGGCATTCCCTGCAGGGTGGGACTTGCAGATTCTGTGAGATCCAGCAGGGAATTTTAAGGGTTCTGTAACCTAACATTTTGTCTCCTGTTGAGAGAACAATTGCAGAACCTGCTTAATATTGTGGAAGAAATGATGATTTTTCATTGGCCAGATACAACTGACTATGCTGGCTCTGCTATGTGTTTTATCACAACTTGATTGTCTTAAATCCGTGGTATAATTTACTTGAAAAAGGGCTTGGAGGACTTCACAAGTTATGTTGTGGATACAAGTGTTGAAATGCAGGTCTTCTGGAATGAAATATCGTGGAATGAAATAACTATCTGACAATACACAGTAACGTTTCAATGACTGAGACAGGAAATTCATTCTTAAAAAAATCTTGAAAATTTGGAGTTGCATATTTTTAGGGCAGGTGAGTAGGATATTGTCTACTCATTTGACAGCTGCCTTCTTTGACCAGAAGTTGTCAAAAGTTATGCTTAACTATTAAATGCCTCACTTTTACCAGGAAGTTCTAAGTTCCTTCCCTTTGCCCAGGGCTGTAGACCTCCTCTTGTCTTTGATAAGGCAGCAGCAGAAGGTAGAAGACGTGATGATTATTCCAGCTTGGGGATATCCTTACCTTATGAGGAAGTAATACAAATGTAGTACAATTTAAATATGAAAAATACCTCTAATTTTTATTTCTGTCTAATCTAGCTATGTAGCAGTTAAGAATATAACAAAAATATATTTAAAATAAAGAAACGTTCAGATACATTACAGTTTTCTTGAAATACATTTTTCCTACAGTTTTTTTTCTTTTTTACTTTATTTTCATCACTCGATGGTTTGAATATTTTTTTGCTGCATCCTAAGCAAGCACGCGTGTCCCAGCACTTACTGAACCTTTCTTGATTTCTATGGCTAGCTTTTCCTCTTTAAAAATATGGTCTGAATGTAGGAAAGATGGTAAACAAAAAGATTTCTGTTCATAAAAGATACTTATTGAAAGAGAACTTTTATTCAGAGGGATGTTTTCTTCCATTCCTGATTTATTAAGTGAATCTTAGTATTTCTAGAAGATGCAGAATTTGCAGACATTTTCTATAGGGCTCCAAATTAACTGTTCTACATTAACTGATGTCCCAGAAGGTTTGTAACATTTCAGGATACATCTTCTCTCTCATTTTGGCATCTGCTCTTCGTGTTGACATGGCTGCAGGGTGTCCAGTTTTGAACAACCTTCTCCATGAGGGGAGCTGTTCTTTGGTAGAAACTGGTTCAGGTGCAATACTAAGTGTGGGTTTGGAGAGAGGACAGGGCCTTGAGCAGGCCACAGGAAGGGTGAGAGACCAGCCAGGTTGCAGGTCCTGATGGGTTACAGTGAGTACTCAGCCTTACCAGGAGCTCGTGAGGCATAGTTTGCTTGCTTGCTTCTCTTTGTGAGCATGTGGTATGTGTGCTGCTGATCTTATGCTGCTGGTACAGCGTCCTGGTTCTTCACTCCCTCCCCACAGAGAACAGGCTTCAGCTGAAGGGTGGCTGATCACCATACAAAGCAGTAGCACGCCCTCGTCTGGATTACTGTGTCCAGATGCAAGCAGTGTGTGTGCAAAAAGGGACACAGGAAGGGAAACAACAAACAACAGGGGATTGGAAAGGATGGGAAAGACTTCTCAATACACTGTGCTTCATGGAAAGTAATAAAAAGTGTGTAATACAAGATACGATGCATAACATATTGAACAACCTATGGGATATTCCAGTGTACCTTTCCTCCCAGTAAGACAATGAGGGCTACACTATGAATATGCAGTTTCCTTGTAGTTTCAAAGGTAATGTTAATTTAAATGTGTATATGTATATACAAACTTACACTTGTGAGTTTTATACATTTCTCTCTATACGTGTATGTACATACATGCCAGGAGGAAAAAAGATACGATTTTTTTTGATTATTTTGATTTAGATTAGAAAGATCTGTATTACTACATTCCAGTACATAATGGAAGTGTGATAACAGTGGGGTCACGAAGATCTTCCCCCATTTACATGCGGTAACAAATACTTAGCATGAGCTTTGAACTCATCATTTATAGGCAAGTTGTTCCTTATTTGAAAGTAGAAGATGGAGTGTTTCTTAGAGATGCTTCTGCAGTCCTTGTGAATAAAAATAAAACCAGCCTTTTAAAACGAGCTGTTGCTTCTCATGGTGGAATTACAGCTACGAGGCTATACCTGTGGTAGCCTACCATGTCAGAGTCAAATTCTTAAAAAGGATCATGAGTGCTCTGGATGACTTCTCAATTTCCTAGCACTGACTTCCTAACACTCTGAAGCCTGATTAATTGTTTTTAAAGCTGGATTATCTGTTAAAAACAGCTGATTTTAATTAGCCAGAGGGATATTTAAGTTATTCCTTATTTTCAGTAAGACAACAAAATGTATGATGTATTGATAAGCAGAACTGGTAAATTCAGTATTGTCAGGGGTGCAAAGGATATTGCAGCAGAATAGCAGGGTGATAAGAACAGAGTGAGTCCAAGAATCTCTTTTGGATTAAAAAAGAGAGAGAGAGAGGTTGGAAGTGTTTTAAATTAGCAATAATCCACTTTTGCAGTCAAGAAAACAAAACATAGTGCATTCTGAAGAAAGTTAATAGAAATATTTAACTCTTTAATTTGAAGAAAGAATCACACTGTTTCTTTTTTTCTTTCTTTTTTCTTAGTGCAACTTCCATGAAAATATAACGTTGGTATATTAATGGCTTTATAGAAATTAAAACAATGAAAAATTTTTGTACACGTCCTGGTAGTGTTGCACGGGTGTATTTTAATAGATACAGTGCTTGGTGAGTTAAACCACACGATGGCAGTGTACTGTTGGATAAAGAGAGGAGTCTGCTGAACTAATCTGAAGAACAACCTCACGTATTATGCAGTGCCATAGTGTTACAGTAACTTTTGTCTTTAGCATCACGGAATTCTAATTTTAGCACAAGGAGGATTTTCCCAAGGATCTGCTTAAATACATCCAGAAATAAACGCTTTGAAAAACAACTCAAGCTTATTTCAAATAAACCCAAGAGCATAAGAAACTGAAGAGGTTGCAGCTTCTTCCAGATTCCTAATACCATGACCTTGGGAAAATACATCATCTTTGAATGCTAAATATAACTTAATGTTTCTAATCCCAATGAAGCCAATATAAAACTGTTGTACTTAGTGAATTTGGGGCTTGATTAGCCTTATAACCAGGGACAGCAAAGAAAGATCCCAGTTCTTATATGCGTTGTAAGGAGCACCACAGGTCACATGGAGAATTGAAAGGTCACATGGAGAATTCTGGGTCCATATACATGTCTCTTTGAAAGGGTGGGCACTCGAGTTTTGTCTGAGGCTGGGGCCTCTTCTGAGGTAGAGAAAGAAACAGCAATTAACTCACTGACAGATAAGAAGAAAGAGAGTGTGTGAGTGCATGGAATCTGATCTTTCTTTCACATCAATTAATAATAACTGCTAAACAGAATTTTCTAGAAGTTTTTGTATGTGGCTTTTTGTTTTGCTCATGAGCTGCCAAGTCAAGCACCCTCTGCACTGGTCCTGGCTGTTCTCATAAAGAGAGAAAAAAAAAAAAAGTGGGAAAAGAAAAATACCCTGCTATCTATAACCCACAGCATGCCTTTAAAACAATTGCAGAAGCAAAAACACGATGGGTTTTGCCACAGGTGTTGAAATTTTTCTTTCTTCCGAAGTGTGAGGAATGAGCATCACATTGTGGTCTGGTAGTTGAGTTCTGGTGGATTAGGGTTAAAACGAAATCCTCAGTTGGGTCTCCTTCTCTTCCCTGTTTTGAATGACAGGTGATTAGCTTGAGGCCTGTTCAGCTTTTGTTATTACAGAGCTAAGTGAGGGCTGTTTCTGAGGCATGCTGCTCATTCTGGCTGCAATTTTCAAGGATGTGTAAAATTTTTCAACTTTATCTCCCTTTGAGATTATCTTTCTCTAGGAGCCATAAGAGAATACTCACATTGTAGTTTTACAGACAATTCTTTAATAACACTAATGTTAATTGAAGAACTTGCACAATTGCAGTGAAGTATGTCCAATATTTGCAATGAACACTGACTTCACCTTGCTGCAACCCATTCAAAACTGTACAAATACAGACACAAAGCCGCATCGGGCCTGTGGACAATAAGTACAATAAAACCAGATCTTCCAGCAGCTGGGTCACACCATGGTTAGCTGCAGTGTGCCAGGTGAGCACAGCAAATGGCATTCTCCTGCCTCTGGCAGCAAGCGTGTGACGTGTTCAGATGGAAAGGCTGGATGCTTCTAAACCAGCTGAAAAGGTCACCACGAAGCTCTTCTCTAAGACCAGAAAGTTATGTTCTGTCCATCTGTGATGCTTTTTGATATTTGCCGGTAAGATTTCCAATTTTAAAATACTTCCTGGTATTTACTGTAAGTACTCTTTTTCATCCTTTCATTTTGTTACACTTTTAACATTGTAGTAACATTGATCTCATATTACTCTGAATGCGACTCCGTATTTCTCATAATCTTGTCAAAGGCTGGTAATGTTGGTTACACCCATGTTTGTTACCCATTGCTTTCTGAAGTAATTAAATATATACTGCTCAAGCATCTTAGTCATTTTTACTTCTCTTTGAATTCCCTCCAACTTGTCATTAGGCTTTGTTACAATTTTAAAGATTAGCAACAAGGATTTAATCCTTTTCTCAATTTCCAAGTCATCTTAATGTAGCTCAAGAAATAACATGGTAGCGTGAAAATGGCAGCAGGTCCAACAAGAGATTAAAAGAACAGCGTTGATTCCCAGTAACCTGTAAACTTTTTTGGGGACATGAGCCAGAAGGACAGCTAAAAAAAAGTTAACATCCTGAGAAAACACCAATGCTAAAGTGCTTCATAGCAAGAGACAAAAAATAAGAGACAGAAAAAAAACCCAAAACATTAAGAGTTTTCATTAAAGTAAATCTATGGCACCATTGATATGAAAAGCATAACATGTATCCGATAGAAGAACAGACAGAATATATTTAAGTGTAGATTTATTTCAGTGATACTATTTCAACTGAGGTCTTCCAAAAGGAGGTAAGAATTTGTGGCTTATCTGTCCCCACGTTTCTGAAAATCTTTTCTATATAAATAGGCAATAATCAGCTGCTGATGTTGGTTTTAACTGATGTTTGTTTACTCACGTTTGAATATTAGACATATGAAATTTCCTGGCTTGATTTAGGAAATGTCAGATTTTTTCCCACTCGTGTGGTGCTGGAGACTCTTCATTCATCCCTTGATGTTACATAAAAATTGTTCATAGTCTTTTAGAGGTAGAGTTTGGAGGAGGTAAAAACAGCGGGCACCTTCCTGGTGTATTTCTGAGCTGACACTTTCATTTCAGTAGGGGGATGAGCAGTTTCTGTCCCACAGGACAGCTGTATCCTTTTTCTTACTTCACAGGGTCCTATAAACTGCTGAAATATGTAATTAGGATGACAAATATCTATTATTATCATAATCAAGGGAAACAAACAAGATTAAACAGGATAAAATATCAGCTGTTATAAAAGTATGGCACAAGATAGCACTGCTGTATTTTGTGGTAGCCATTTGACGTAAGTTTTGACCACGTTTTGGGTCATATTTTGGGGAGTTGGACTAGATGACCTGTTAGAGTCCCTTCCAATTCAAGTGATCTATGATTCCGTATGTCTTCTATGACACATCTTCTCATCATCTTTAAACCTAATTCCAGTCTGCTGACACAGTTGCAGCACATAATTGTTGTACACCTAATGCTGAAAATAAACCAAGAAGAAAAATGGTATCAATAGCTGAATAATTTTAAACAAAACCAATTGTCTAGACAGTGAGATCTGAAAATGAAGCTGTCAGGATAGATGCTTTTCCACCAGTGTGAGCTACGTGCTGAGCACTGGCTGTGTATTTCTGCAGTTCCTGTCATTTTTATTTTTATTTTTTTGCTTGTTGTACACCGTGCATGGGGATGATCAAAAAGCAGTGTGAGCAACATTGAAAAGATCTGAAAATGTTGTCACTGATTGAGTGCTTGTAAGTTTCCTAGAGATCACTGAACCAGGCCTTGAGACTGCTTCATTTGCACATAAGTAGAAAAGCTAAAAATGTGGATTTGCTTTAAAATTCAGGCCTTTGGGCAAACAGGCTGAGCAGTGTGGCATCTTTTCTTGATCTTGTGAAATGTGGGGACATGGTTGTAAACTTGTTCTCTCTGATCGGTTCAACTTTTCTTTTAGACCCCTGTGATTGTTCTTCCATTTGATCCTGTATGTGGTTTTGTTTCTGTTTTTAAGACATGCCCTGTTCCTCACCAACACGTTGGTTGTTCTGGTTTTGGTTCCTAATTGGATCTGTGGTAATCAAAGTAATGTTTATTCAAGAATATTATTGGGTTCAGGTTTGTCTGCCAAGTCAGTGTACTGTTGTTTTGTAAGGAGTGGATTTCCATTTTGTTCTCACCTGAGTGTGTTTAACTTCCATTGGCTTTAAAGAGGGTCATACAGGGTAGTCAAAGGACAAAACAAGCGTTGCACAAACAAACTAGATAATGAGAGTGGAGTTTCTGAAGATGATATTGTGCCATTCTGAATACGTCCTTGGGTGTTTCAGAATGCTTAGATAGCAGCAGCTACCAGGAATGCTTTTATCATCTGTGTTTGCTCAAGAGTCTGCAACCTTTCCTTTCAGATGCTGGCCTTACACAGCTTTCTGTGCCTCTGTCACCTCTGGAGTAGATTAGTGTAGTATGTGCTATCTTGAGTAGAGCACTGCAATCACTGGAGACTTTGGCTGCTGTGGAAAGTGGCTGCTGTCTTATTTAAAGAGAACGATTCAAGTGTTCAAAGTCCTGAACAGTCTGAATCCAGCATGATTTTGAAATCATCTGTCTGGAGGACTTCAAACTGCAGAAAGTGATGTAACTGCAAGAGCACGGGATTATAGCCTCACCCTTCCCTTCTCTGGACCTCAAGGGAGTTAGATAAAAGGAGTTAGGGCTCCTTGACCTCACTGGCACGTGTTTAACTTGCATCTTTTACATATTTGAGCTTTTGATCACAGCATATTTTTCTATTCTCATAGGTTTTCCTGAAGACTTTATTGATTTATGTAGGAAAGATTCAGGAGCTTTTACTGATCAAAGTCTGCAAAGAGTTTCATTTGGGCCTTTGTAGCAGAGTTTTATAGGTCACGTCCACTGGTTTGTCAGGATGGCTGTCATGCAAACAAGTATGAAGTTGTGATCAAATCTTTTGTTTTGTACTGCAAACCCACATGCCTTTGTTCCCCTTTTGTTACTTTTAAATATAAATCCACATTTGACTTCAGCTTTGTATCGTAAATCTATTTAATTTAGGGGTTTCTGTATATGTACAAATATATGTAATTTGGCATCTTTGCAATACTTAAATGTGTATTTCATATTATATTACACTGCAGTCTCAGTGTCCTCAGTAGGCCTTTAAAATTTGAAATGCTTCACAGGCTTACGTTTTGTTCTTTGGAGACAAATTATATCACTCACATGAAGGTGTTCAAAAGGCCTCTTCTATATCTCCCTTGCAAGAGAAACTTCATCACACTGTCAGAACACTGTCTGAAAGCAAGGGAAGAAAAGCACCTGTTTCTTCTACTGTGCACATCTGTAGAGCTGGTCACCTTTTGGCTTAAGCACACTCAAAGCATCTGAAAAGATTAGAAGGCACTAAAAATGAAAACATTGAAACTCACTTTAAAAATCCCATTTCAGATCCCAAAGCATCAGCTGGAGCTGAAGCTGCAGGCAGCTTACTAGCTGTAAAGCAATATCAGAATATCAGCCTCTTCCAGTTGGCTATAACCCAGGTACAGAAACGTACAGGCTTAGAGATACGCTAACATATCACTACAAGAGCACAGTAATCCCTTAAGGGTGAGCAAGGGCCTGGGGAGAGGCCAGCCCACTGCTGCAAGTGCCCCTGCTTGGCTGCGCTGGCTGACTGGGGCTAACCAAACCTGGAGGCATTACAAACCAAAGAGCCTTAACAACGAGGTTCAGCAGTGACTTGAAAGGAACTATGATAGTGGCTCCTCACCTGTAACTGTTTTGTCTATAAACTGTACCACATCAGGAAATTACGGCAGGTATCCACGTAAAATTTGTTCACAGATAAGAGAAAAAATTTCACCTTTAAGTGCAACTGTGTCCCTTCTTCATCCGCAGTAATTGCATGTCCTTAGTAACTCCAAATCCTTAGAACTGTATGTTCTTGCAGTTTCAGATACTTGTAGGAAGTTGCCGTTCTAAAAAAAAACTATCTCAGGCAAACTTAATAATCATTCCAGCAAAAATCCTCACAATTGCAAGCAGAGTATAAAATCTCACAAACGCTCTCAAAATGCATAGATATACAAAAACATATAACAGGGTAAAACACTTGTTCCAATGAGGCTGTCAAAGGACCTAGAAATGGAGACAGTTTTCCAGCTGGCTTTGGAAAACATCTTCACAGTTATCTGCTGTGATTTTCATGGAGGATTAGGTGCCTGACTGAAATGGGAAGTCAAAGCACCAGGCTGACTCTGAAGGTTCTGTTAGCTATTTGTTCTTTCAGATGTTGGTCAGCTGCACCTTGGAGAAAGTAGCAGTATGTTAAACTCTTTGAGAATCAAAATTAACCATTCTGAGTTAGAGAGTTCTTCTGAATTATTGTTTTCCTCGGCTTACATTTAGAGAGATACTGGGTGTTTGCTATACCTATGCTACAAAAAATGAGTTGTGGATTCCTGTGAAACACTGACTGTAAAATACCTTGTTTGAGTTACCTCAGGTGCAAAACTGAGATGATGAGAGCCTGCTTTTGCAGTAATTTAGCATCTAGCACTGAAGTTTGAACACAGAAGGCTGACTATAGTCTTCCATGGCAGTGTTTGGATTGCTTACATGTCTATTGCCTACATAGTCAGTTTACAACTGGAAATACAATTTTAAATTGTTGTTTCAGACTCATTTATCTGCAGAAAATGCCTCTCAGATCTTGCATCAGTGAACAGCAAGACGTATTTGATACAAGCACCCTATTTTCCCTGTAGGTATATACAGTATTTCATGTCTTATTAACATAATATATCCACAGTGAAGTTTATAGGCCTTGACAGATAGCACCTCGGGTGAGAAAAAGGATGACAGAGAAAATTTACTTTTACAGCGTCAGTCTTTCTGGAACTATTCTTGGACAGCTTGACACCAAAGGCTATAAACAGAGACTGGAATCTGAAACTTCTTCTGCAGTGACCTTGTTTTAGAAAACACTATTCTTATCTCCTCATGCTTATTTCTCTCTTTCGGCAGACGCTCCTCATAGTACGTTCCTTACCATGTGCTCCTTCTGTTTCCTGAGCAATGCCTTTGTACTCACTGTTTGTTTACTATCTGCTTTTATTGAAGTCATGCAATCTGAAGGCCTACTTTATGCAAGAACAAGAATTATGTTAGTAAGCCATGTGGTATGATGTAGGCTTGTCTCCTCTGTTTCTTTTGCATTTCTTTGGCACAAAGCTTCTTCAGGAGGAGGGTTGGGCCTATGCTGAGCACCACATGAAATTATACTTTAGTGGCAGTAGTTTCATACGTCAAAAATTAAATCTGGCCATTCTTTATATTAGTGAAAATGTCACTGCTGTCTAAATAACAGAGCAGTCAGAGCAGGCAAAGGATTGAAAATATGGACACAGCCAAAAATACAATCCTCTGGAAGAGAGATGTCAAATGGATTTAAACAGTATTTTGACACATATTTCACTATTTATAAACAGCGCTGAGTACTTCTTTTCACATGAAAGTTTCAATACAGCTTTCTTTGGTGATGGTTTTCACATTGGGCTTGCTTACTATCCACATGACACACATTTTCTGCTGAACTTTAACTGCATGTTGTTTCAGACACAGGAGACCTTGGGTGAACAGTGATAATCCAAGGTGTGAACGCATTGATAGTCTCTGCGCATTTTATATGTTTGGGTTTCCAGATGTCCTTGCTGAGATCTGCTGGTGTTGCATGATCCTGAAAACAATCTTGTCCCCTTCTCAGCATGTTCTGTCCTCATGCTTTCTTAAAAAAAATAATCCTATTGTGTAGCAGACCTACTAAAATGTCTGAATGTAAACTATGTAAGGTCTGATGCTATAGATGATCACAATTTCTGCAAAGCAGCACAGATTCATGAAGTGTGAGCTCAAGAATATCTGCATCAGAAACATTATGTCTGCATTTATATCGTCTGCAGATATGGGGACAGCTGTCACTTAACTTCAGTGTTTGTTCTAAAATGACTGAAACCAATGGGAGAGCTTCCATTAATTTGAAAAGACTTTAAATCCAGCTGAAAGAAGCTGTGATCACAGCTTGCCACCATGCCTTAAGTACTAAAAGGCAAGGCATATTTTTGTGGTCAGTGAAAATCCTAGTTTTATAAGATACACATGCATGCAGAGTATATTAAAACGACTGGTTGTATTTTTTTCTAAATTATAATCTTCACAAAGAAATAGAAACCAGATCCAGATCTTTTATTATATCTAATGGGATCAATATTACAGGATTCTTCTTTTGCAGTGAAAAAGCAAACTAACGTGATTAAAGGATTGTTTCTTTCAGGCATTAAAACAACACTATAGACATTAAGTTTAAAAAAGTGGCATCATTTAAGGAAGAATCAGTTTTTCTCTTGAGCAAATTCTTGGTTTATTGAATTACCAGACTGAAGCAGTTTAGCAATAATTTAGCATAAACACTTAGAGGAATGTCAACAACATTCTTTTCTGCTGGCAAAGAAGGCTACAATAATAAATCATTATTGAAAAGACCAAAAGCAAATTCAACAGACTTATTAAGAGGAAGGATGTTTCTTGCATTGTATGCTTCAGCTTAAAGATTTTGGTGCAGTTTGTTGCACTTAAATGAAAATGGACAGATATCAGTGTTCTCCAACTCACAGCTTTATATATCATCAAAGCCAGTTTTGAATTACCATTTCCCATTTCGTTTGTAAGCCAGTGGAGCTCTGCCATCTTTCTTTATCTGTTATTGAATTGTGAAGTCAGAGGCAGACTGTGTTCTTGTTTACATTTGTGTAAATACAGGAAATGGCTTGTTTTTGTTTCTATTTTTTTATGTAGCCTTTGTAATTATTTCAACATCCATTTATAGAAACCGTCTCAGAGATATTAGTCCTGCTAAGAAGAAGGTTCAAGAAGAATTGAACCATTCTTCTTGAAAAGAGTCATATCTTCATATTATTATCTAGTTTGACTTTTTAACTGTTCACAGTAATTCTTTACCTTTGCAGAAATAATGTGACTTACTGATTGGTAGCCTTTATTTTTGCATAGTAGGCTCCCTGTTTAGAAATCCTCAAGAACTGATATTGATATCTTCCTTTAGAAAGAGTTTATAGCAAGTGATAGATTGGTATCATCTTACAGAATTGCCAGCCTTTTAGTGATTAGGGAGAAAAAAACCCATCAGGGTTCTCATCTGTCTCACGGTGAAATAAGATATCGAGCAGAAAATCTCACTCTGTTCATTTGGGACGTCATGTACTTTCATTTATGCATGTGTACCCTCATTAAGGATTCAAAAAATAGAAATCTACAATAGTTAAAAAAGAATATGCAGGCATTAGTGGCACATTAAGATTTTAAGGCGATATTGATAATACTCGGGATATTATTCATTTTGGACATCTTAACCTAAAGTAGACAAATTACTCATAGTGACTGATGATGATCTAGCCCTTTAAGTTTAAAAAATGTGTTATTATTGGGATCTTCTTGAACGTTTTCTAAGAACAGATTTTAACCGGGGAATTCCTACTAAAATCTCCACTTCCACAATATTTCTATATTTTCTTCATAAGTTTGGTTTACTGTACTTTGTCTACCAAAATAAGTAGTCCCACTTGTACTCTTTGGACTTGTAGTCCAAAATGTAATTTTCTATCATACATTCCTTTTTTAAAAGTTATGTTCTGAAGAAAAACCAAAATCAATTACATTTGTAGATTATGTTTCAAGAACATTTCTAACACATATCTCTGTAAAGGAGCTATAATGGTTTAGCCTTTTTGTTTTGGAGAATATCCTTTGAAACAAAAATGAAATTATATGACATTAATGTACATTACATTTTAAAGATGCTGAGGCCTACCAAAATATGTTTATTATGGTAAAAGCCGTGTTTGGTATTCACTGGGCACTTCTTATGAATGTCAGAGGCGTTTTTGGTGTTTTTCATTTCCATTAAATATCTCAAATGTTTGGGTCCTGCTGCCTTGTTAAACTGGAGGTCTGTGAAATTAATGAAGATTTACTCCAGTGAGCAGTCAGTTTCCTCAGCCCTGGGAGGATGTATAGATGCCCTTGTTTATGTCAAGTAATGTCACCTAAAACTGATCAAGCTATTTCTTATTTGCTCTCTGACTTCCTTAGCATTTCTTCGGCTGATTGTTAAGCTTCTTTTATTCCCCTGTACAGGTGTATGTCTGTGTGACCTCTTTTACCTCCCAGACACAGAGTGAGATGGATGTAACCTAACATGCACTGAGGTGCCCATTCCTTTGATCCATTCTGCTTTCATCTCAATGATTTGGATTGACATTTGTGTATAGCTACAAATTTGCCAAACAGTTTCTCAGACATCTTAGAAAAAAGAATACCTTAACCTGACGTGTACCTACATGGAACCTAAATGACTGTTTCCCTGTAAGTAGTCAACCTGTGGAAGCTGAATATTCTCCTACTTTTGAATTTTCCCTTCGGATGCAGTTTATTTGGAGCATCACGTTCATCATTCTGCTTGTCTTTCAATGTCCTGCATTTTCTTTCCATTATTTCGTTGGAACACAGGAAGCTTTGGAAGGCAGTTAGAGGGGAGCCTGGTAACTATCATATGTTCTATTTCTGTGATGACATTTTTATGTGTCACAGGTGCGCAACGAGAGATAATGCTTTCATGTGACTTGTTGAGGTTGATAATTTTCCAAGTTATTTCCCTTTCACATTGCTAAATTCAGTGCAATCAGCCTGGTACAGGACATTTTTAAGGGTTCCAATTATTACCTGTACTACAAATAGCACTGCAATTTTGGAGATGCCTAATTCAGTGAAGCAGTCAGCAAAACACAGCTATGAACGATAACACCTGAATGTGCTGCCTGGGGATTTGATGTATTCTCTTGAGCAGAGGCCATAAGAAGTAGAGTGTGTCGAATTTTGACCTGCCAAGCTGCTCATTTGTATAGGTGGTTCTGTTGGAGATGCTGTTCGGCATGCAACATATCTTCCTTGCACGGTTTCTAAAAGAAGTGGGGAAAAAAACGCAGTGTGAGCAATGGTTAGCATTGTGCTGCCATTTCTACATTTAAAAGCACTCTCCAAATGGGTAAATGTGTTTCTTGATGTTTGTGAGCACCAGAAGAGCATTTTCAGTTTCTAGAATACAGCAGATTTGCTGCAGAAACATCCAGCTGTGAAATGGTGGAGAATTCTATGCAGATTCTGTTCTCAGAATGACACGTTTCCAAATGAAGCTGAGAAATGTACTAAGAACAGGTGGAAACTTCATGGACTGTTCCTTCTGAAGAAACTTTGTATTTTTTGTGCTTCTTTAGTGAAAGGCCGTGATAGTGATGAACAGCTTTTCTTGTCCTTACAAAGATTTCTTGCTTATTAATTGAAGAGGGAAAGATAGCAACTTCATATAGGCGAACACAGATTGCCAGTTGACTCTGTAATAAAATTAATTCATAAGCCATTAGTATGTGAAACAATAAGCAGAACTAAAGATGTCAAAGTGCTGTAAACTGGAACGTAGGAGGAGATTGAAATAACAGTTATGCAGATGATAAAAAAACATCAGATATTACACATTTAATGGTGCTCCAGAAAGTATCAAAGGGGGATGTTTGGAGTATGAAACCATCACCTTGTTTTACATATGGTTTGATTTTTAAAGGTAGCAACTTTCTCTGGTACCAGTGTAGGGTACATGGCATGCTGATCTCCATGTCCATAATAAGATCTGTAGATCTAGCTGTCAGATGCATTAAAAGCAATATTCCAGTGCCTACATTCCTGCCAGGTCTTTGTGCCTAGTGCTCCCAGCTTGCTGACTCTCAGTGCTTCCTGATCAGCACATTGCTGAGACCCTCATAGTCACGCGTGAGAAGCAGGGAGCTCCTTTTGCTGGCTAGCCGCGGATTTGTGCAGCACGCACCGCGTGTGAGTGCGGCCCTTAGAGGGCACTGCAGCGATCTTCTATTTTCTCATGAAATTTTCATGGATGCTAATGGCTAACATCTATGCAGCAGCTCCGTTAGAAGCAGCAAGGTCAGACAGCTGTTATTCTTGTATGGGGAGTTTATGACCGTGTGTCTGAACCCCTTGTGTGATGAACTGAATGTTTGCTGCTGCAGCTTTCTGGAGATCACACGGAGAAGTGCTCTGTGGATGCAAAATAGACTATATTAAATCACGGTTCTTGATGTGTTTGAGAGGTGTCAATCCCAAGTAGGTGCTTGTGAGGAAACTTAAACAGAAGTCTGTCCCAGGCTCCTGCAGCGATCATGCTTCTCTGCATAGCCACAGGAATGCCCTGTGAAGTACTGGATTGGGTGCTTGAGTTTAATGCTGATGGGTACTTTGGTAGCCTAGCAGTACTGCCTGGTTCAGAGTCGGAAAAAAGGTTCTTCCTTTGTGTTACTGCTCCCCTGCAATGTACTAAGCCAGCTCATGTTCATTCACTGAGAAGGAAAGTTCTTTCCAAACCCACACTTAACGCTGAATCTTCTTTAGGACTCCTGCTGATGAGCTCATCCAGGACATAAGGATGCTCGTAAAGACAAGTGTTCTGAGAATGCAGAAGGCTTTATTTTTGCCATCCTATCAAAACCTATCTGCAGTATTTTTACATTTGATTTACTATGTTTAGACTCATTTCCTGTTACGCTTATAAAATCTCAACCACTAAAACCAGATTCCAAACAACATATCAAAATGACCATAAAAGTGACAAAGTTCCTAAGGAATCAAAATAAAGTCTTTCCAGCTCCAGAGTGCTTCATTTAATACGCAGCCCTTTCTAGAGTGTTCTTTCCTTCGACTGAAATGCACTTTTAAATTTGCTTTCAGTTGAAAGAGTTGAAAAGGAAATAACAGTGTACTTTTTAATTTGCTGTCATTTGTCTGCGTAATTTAGTTTTGTCTATATCAAACAAACCCAAATTTAAGGTGCCTGAGTCCAATATTTGATGTTTCAGAATAAGAATCCAATTTTACCACAAATATATTTTTCCCCCCCAATTCCTCTCATTAGATTTTAAAAGGAAATGCGAAGCTCTCTAAGAAGGGTCTTATTTCTGAAGCTAGCAGTCACATGCCTTCAAATATTCTCCTTCTGCATTATTCACAACACCTACAGCTGAATGCGTAGCTTAGGCAACCTGGCTTGATATTGAATAATGCAGTCACTGCCTTGACATTCAGAAAGATGTCTGTACCCAGCAAATGCTATTTTTATGTGTGTTGTTGCTTGAAGCATCATGCAAGAGCAGCCTGCATGGCAGGCTTTTTTTCCTGGAAGTATACGATTTGGATGTGTGTTTGTTTTTCTTGATTACTCCTTTTTCATTTCCTTCTTCCTTCGTTAATTATCCCAATACATTTTAAAGCCTACGATCAATTACTATTGAAGTGCATTTAGTTTGAAGCAGAAGTTTCTGCTATTTAAGCCTCTTGTCAGGAAAACAAGTGTTGAAGTTGTTTGGTTTCTTACTTCCGAGGCTGTTTGATGACAGCATAAATATTCAGCCTGACTAAACACGCAATTACAGCAGAATATTGGCCAGATGTTCCCTTTGTTGCATGGCCTGGAGCCAAAGGGAAGCACAAGAAGCAGCAACCCTGGGGCACGTTGTCCCCTCTTCTTGGGATCCCGTGTGCATGATCCCCCCAGAAGCTCAGCACCCAGCTGAGTCTGGCAGAGTGCTGCCATTCCCCTGCTATTCATGCTCTGTTCCTCGCTGCTCCTCATCAGCAGAGCACGTCCTTCTGGGAGGCAGAAAGCTGAGGAGTTTGGTATTTTCTCTGGGTTTCAGGAGGACGTTTTGGTTGTGGTGCCTATAGGATCAGTGCAGACCTTTCAGGTGAGTCAGCTGTGAGCATGTGAAGTGGTCCACTGGGACTTAACCTTGTGCATTGTGCCTTCGGTTCTTCTCAAAGGGGATACGGCTGCTGGGAGCAGTGTGAATGGTGCGAGGGCTCTGCTCAGAGCCATGCACTCATGGAGGAAACCTGGGGAAAAAAAAAAAGGAGAATGTGCTGAGCAAGTATCTGCAGCACGCAGGGTTTGGTTCAGACTTGGCCAGTCCTCCAGAGATTCAAAGGCGTCCTCTGGCGAGAGGTCTCAGGGCAATCTTTGGGTGGAATTAACAATTTACAGTGAACATCAGTGATCTCTTGAGCTTGGAAGTCAGTAAGGAGCTGCACTGCAGTCAGTAGCCTTGTTTGTTCCAGGAGAACTGCAGGCAGTGCTTCCACAGCGTGAATGGCTGCTGAGGCTGGAAAATAAGGGAGAAGTGGAACTGAGAAGCACGGGAGGAGAACAGGGTAATGGTTTCTCGGGCTGCAGGATATCAGCCTTTCATTCTCGGGTTTATAGTGTCTTTGGAAAACGTTTACAGCTTAATGGTGGTCCAAGTGCCCATGGGCGTGCCTCTCTCCCAGGTCCTGCAGAGGTGGGAATCAGCTAATGAGCAGGATCGGAGCTTCCGAGGGGTACAGGTTGAGAAAGAGCCCGCTCCAAAGGCAAATGAAGCAATGCGGTGCTGTGACGGTAACCCTGCAGTCCGTGGTGTTGGGGAACCTGTCAGTGATTGCAGAACGTTCGTCCTTTCCGAGCCTCAGCGCTCCTCGCTCAGCCGCCGCCGGGCCCGCAGCGGGGTGGGGCCGCGCCGCCCCCTGCCTGCGACGGGGCCTGGCTGCAGCGGCACCGCCCGCAGGAAGGCGCGGCGGGGTGGGGACGGGAGGAAGCAGCGGAGCCTCCCCCGGGCTGGGCTCCGCGGCCGGCCCATGCCTCGGCGGGAGCAGTGAGCGGCAGGCTGAGGGGAGCCGCAGGGCGGCGGCGGCGGGCGGCCATGTCGGAGAGCGAGGGCGGCGCGGCAGGTGAGGCGGGGGGGGGGTTCGCCGCAATGCGGGAGCGCGGCGGGGCGCTGCGGGGGGAGGCGGCCGGGGCCGGAGGGGGGGAAGCGGAGGCGGAATCCCGGCCGGCTGCCCGCTGCGGGGCCCCTCGGGCGGCACCTCGGGGGGGAGCCGGGGCTCGGAGCGGAGCCCGCCGCAGCCCCGGCGAGCCGCTGCGGCATCCCGGGAGGGAGTGGGGTGCGGGAACAATGCGGCCGCCGAGGCCTTTGTGGCCGTCCCGCCCGGCGACCGGGAGGGAGCGAGAGGGCTCGAGTGGGAGAGCGGGATGCGGGCATCGATGTGGTGTGTTGGGCGAGAGCCGGGCGGGACGCAGCGCTGGGGCGAGACGCCGGGACGGTGCCAGGGGCTGCTGCCTGCGGGCCTGCAGGGAGGGTCTGACTGCGGTCCGTCGGTGTTCGCACTGCGCCCGGTGACAGGCAGCTCCGCAGGGACAGCGTTGGTCTCTCCCTGCTGGGGATGCTGCAAACGCGTGGCAGGGGGAACAACCCGAAGGGCAGTGCAGGCTTAACCTGGTCTCATTGTGTCTCTCCAACCCTTTTTCCTCACTGAATGGTGCAGAGACTGGGGAAACGGATGCTGAGCCTTGGGTGGTGGTGAAATGCACCGAGAAACTTAAAAGACTGAGTTTGTACAAATCACAGAATTGAAAGGGTTGGAAGGGACCTCTGGAGATTGTCTAGTCCAAGCCCCTGCTAAAGCAGCTTCCCTGCGGTAGGTTGCAGCAACAAATCCTGGAGGAAACTAAAGGAAAGCTCTTCTGATGAGCCCATCCAGCTGTAAGCCTCAGCATATCTGGGGATGCAGCTCTGTTTCACAGCTGGGTGACTCAGATGGGTGCAGACAAGCACCAGCTACAGGACTCATCAGAAAGCCTCCCTAAGGACTGATTTCCTACAGAAGACTGCAGCCCTCTTTGCACAGAGAACTTGCAGTGATGCCCAGGAGACCTGTTTTCAAGATTTCCCCCCAAAACTGAGGTTCTCTGTTGGAGAGAAGAGGGAGAAAAAAGTGCATCTGTGTGTGGGATTTGGGGAGCACTTTGAATAAGACAGCTAAACTGTAGCACATGTGGGATAAAAGAGTCACAGTGCCCATTTCAAACAATACAGATAATACTAGTTATAAACTAGTTGAATTTTCAAGATCTTTACTGTGTATTCACCCCTATCATGTACATGTTAAATGCTTTCTGTGTAAGTCCCTGATGCTTGCTCTGCTGGAAGGTACCTGTGACAGTTCTCTTGCTGACAACAGGGAGGAACAGAGTGACATTTGTGTGTTAGGTGACAGAGTGTATTGTTTGCTGTAAAGCTGCAAGGTTAGTGCAAGGCAGTGTTGAGAATAAGTGACTTGTGACAGAAGGAGAATTTGTTTGGGAGGGGTTTTGCTAGAAGATGGAATGCCATGCAGTAAATCAATGATTAGCTATGCCAGAAATCTTTATGTGCTTTCCACTCTCTGGAATGCTGAAGCTGTCAGAGAAGAAAGACTTCAGGGATAAAACGTGATTTAGTGGGTGTTGTATTGACAGTCCTGGGGCTGCAGCCACTTACTGCAGCGTAGTACAATGCGTAAAAGTGAGGTCTGGATGTAAAACAGCACGGTGTTGTATGCGGTATCTGCCCATCGCTTATAGCTCCAGTCAGCACAGCACTGCGGTATCTGCAGATTGCTCAGGGTGAGCCTCGATGCAGTCGTTTGTTCCCCTGTGCTGTTGCATGTGGAACTTCTCATTGTACTGACTTCTAGTGCTGTTCAGCCAATGGGTGATGCTGATTCAGCTGATGAGTTCTCCTTTACTGTACGCACCCTGTAAATTTTCAGTTCATTCCCCCTGGGGTAGCAGCAGGTGCCCAGCAGTGCAGGGATCTGCCCTGCTCAGAGCTGTGGGCTTTCCCCAAAGTTGCGTTTGGCTGCAGGGACGCCCTGCGCTGCTCAGCGCTTGTATGGTGTGACACCGCTGTGCTGGCCCAGAGCTGGGGGCAGTGTGGCTCGGACACGGCTGCAGCTTTGGATGCAGCTGAAGTCAGCAGCCCCAGGAGGCTGATGCTGTGCAGGAAGACCTGAACACTGCTTCAGCTGCAGAAGATCTGATCCGCAGGTGTAAATGTCATGGTGTAGGTTCTGTTTTGCTCTCTAACTCTGTCCTTGTTGTCGGGGTTACACATGAGTTGACTGGTATCATGCCTTGTGCTCTTTTCTGCCAAATGCTTTTTACTGTCCTCTGCGATGATGTCGCTTCTGATATCACTGATTCTGATATCAACACAAAACAACCACCCCTTTATGAAAAAATGTCTTCCAAAGATGCTTTTTATTTTAAAACACGTCCAAAGAATTCCTTCACCTCCATTTTCTGTACCCGACTTAGTTCTGCCTTTTGATGCTGTGTCAGGTGGGATTTCAGAAGTCGTTGACTCCAATGAGTGCCACATTTATAGCTTAGAAGTGTTTCTCTGTGGCTATTTTAGTCTACATATTGTGAAGGAGCAGCTTGGCTTATTCAGGTATTTTAAAAAGCTCTGCTGGCTCTCAGGGAATGATAATGGAAAAATGGGAAAGGAATAAACAGCATGGCACTGAAATGATGCGACTTCCCAGGAGGAGAACAGTTGTGACCACAAGCAGCTATGAAACAACTTTTTATGGGAGCTTGGCTCTATTCCTTTTGTTTATTTGTTTAAATGTAAAGTAGGCGTTGAGATTTGCCATAAGCAGCTCAGTGAAATTGTGAGACTCTTTGAGTGTTGCACTCGGAAATGGCTTCAACTTCTTCCATGGTGAACTTCTGTGTGACGGTTGTCACTCTCACAAAATTACAGAATGGCCTGTGTTGGAAGGGACCTCAAGGATCATGAATCTCCAACTCCCCTGCCACAGGCAGGGCCACCAACCTCCACATTTAATACTAGGCCAGGCTGCCTTGGGCCCCATCCAACCCAGCCTTGAACACCTCTAGGGGTGGGGCATCCAAAACCTCTCTGGGCAGCCTGTGCCAGCACCTCACCACTCTCATAGTAAAGAACTTCCCCCTGACATCCAACCTAAAACTTCCCTCCTTCTCCACTCTCCTGTTAAGCACCCTCGCTAACTGACAGTAGAAATGGGTGAAGCTCCAGGTTATGACACTGTCGTGCAGAGCTACTCAGCTGTGTTTTCCCACTAGAAAAGAGGAAGACTTGGAATCTGTTTGAGGAATGAACTCTGAAGTCCATCAGTTGTGACTGTAATTGGTATGCTCACTTCACAGATGTTTTACTGAAAAGTGCACAGCTGGTTTGCAACATGAGGTTACAGATGTTGATGTTGCACTCATTGAAAGCTGCTGTCAAGTATGAACTGAAGGGATCTGCTGTGCCATTAGCATATGTGAAGACTTCATGTTCTTAACTGCAGCAAAAGTCCTGGCTCCTGGGTCATCAGATTGAAGCTGCCTCTGCTCAGCCACTGGGTACATTTTGGTCTTAAAAAGAGCGTCCCATAGTTCTCATTACTCAAAATATGTCAACTATGACCCATGTGCTGTTGTGCTAAGGAACATAGTGATATGCATTTAAAATAAACATACGCAGGTTTTAAATTTTACTGTAACTATTACCGAAGCAGTAACTTTTCAGTGCTTTAAAATTAGGATGGCAGTGGGTATTAAAACAGGAAATTCCTTCGAAGTCTGCCTCAGAGGGATTTGAGAGAGGATTTTGTGTAAATGAAAAGGAAAATGCAGTCAATTCTAACAAGAAAAGTAAGTAAATAAACAAAAAATACTCAGAATCTGGAGGTCAGTGCTGAGTCTGGAAAGCCTTTGTTCCTCTCTTCTGATGCCTTTGCTAAGGACTGCATCAGGGTGTGTCAGGAACAGGGAGCTGCATGGGGAGCTTCATTGGCTCACCCCGCTGTTGGTGTGCTGCTGTGCTCTGCTTTTGGGTAGAAGCTCTGCTGGGTTTGCTTGGCAGTGGTTTGGGTGTGTGGACTGGCTCTGGAAGTATCTTAATTTGCAAATAGAAGGGACCTGGAAGGGTCTTCCTCTGTTTCTTCCATCAGTAATTCTGTAATGGTTTGGTCAACACTCAGACTGTGCCCTGGAGATGCGGTTTCCTAGGAATTCTGAGAGACACTTCCATCAGCTTGTATTGTTTACAGCTCAGAAAGAAACATGTTATATGAATGCAGTTTTATAGCAGCAATTTCTTGTAATCTCTGCAAGTTTATTTGTTCTCATCTCAGAAGAACTACCGTCTGTTACAGAAATGTCCCCAGCCTGCTGCAGTTTCCTTGAGGAAGGAGGCAAGTAGTTTTTGTGTTGGGAGAAGCAAGCAGCATAGGGATCATCTGTGGACTCCACCTTGACTTGCTCTTTCCTAGATATATTTTACATTCATAGTGCTTTTCAGGACTGCTTTTTAGGGGTTGTCCCAGTCTGTGGGCACTCGAACCATTTTGAAGTTCAGAGTGCTCTGAGCTCGCCCATGCAGTGTGGCTTTTTGTCATGAGGCTCATATTTTAGCTCATGCTTTTTTTTCTCCTGTTCCATATGAAGTCTGAACAGTGGATATTTGGGTATATCCCCCCTTGTTACTGCAGCCAGGCTGTTTGTCTTTAGTCAGAGATAATGAGAATGTTAAAATCACAGTTTCTTTCTTCCTTTCTTACCACCTTCTAGTCTCTGTTTGAGAAATGCATTCCTGTGACAACTTGATGTTGCAGATTTCATCTTTGAGGACTCCTGAGGCTTTTTCTATATTTAAAGATCAAAATACCTGTGGTTATGGTAGGCTGACTGGCAAATGGCCCCATTCCCTTGTTCCAGATAGATCCAACAAATTTAACATCTTTCTTAAGTTTCCATGGATACCTCACTAGAACACACGTTGTAATCAAACCAGTAGGGCTTGCCATTTGCAAAAGCTTTCGATGTTGTCGTAATGGAACTGCTGCATTCAAACCCAGTCCTCTTAGAGTAGCTCTGTTTCTTACTCAGCTGTGTTGTGGTTTTAGCCACAGCAGTCTGGATCCTCTGCCTGTCACCGTGGAAGTGCAGCTTTTCAGTTGGCTGTCTCCTAGGTTGGTGTCAGTCTCTGTGTGATGTGTATGCATAGTCATGAATGTAGTCCTGATGGGTGCTGGTATTAAAATCCTCTGGAAATTGATTTTAATCAGTGTCTGCATGATTTTATGATCTACTCTACAGATCCTAAACATCAGTTTTCTCTCTTCTGTTCTTCGCTTTTCTCTTCATGAGGTATTTTCCTTTAAGCCTGATGGCGAATCTGTTCTCAAGACTGTAAGTTAAAAAGAGTAAAGAAATGCAAACTTATTTTTGATTTAGCTGTGAAACGTCAATCAGAATCTAAATCAAAACCCACAGACTATAGGTTCACAGATAACTTTGCTAATGGATTGTCAGATTTGACACCACTTCTTGCAGCTGCACAATTAATGTTCTCATATTTTCCCACTTTAGACTTGAAGAATGTTAAGGGATTCATATAGCTCTCTGTTTTTGTTAGTTTGCTTGTTTTTGAAGGAGGACTGGGGGGGCAGGGAGATAAATTTATTTCCTCTGCTGGACATGAGATACAGAAAAACTGAACAGTGATTTTTGTTCAGACTAATTCAGACTAGTTTTCCTTTGAATATCTTCACCCAGAAAAGTAAATCTAGGATTGCTTTGTTTTCAGGATGTAATTCATTTTGTAATTCAGGATGTAATTACATCTTGAGAAGATTCTTGTGTAGGAACTCACAATAAAATAGGGAATTCTGTAGTGCCATATTTTTTTCATTTTTATTGTTTTTTAAAGGAAAAACCCAGCCAGCCCCCTCTCAGCTGGTAAGTGGTGCATTTCCCAAAGCGACCAACATCGCACATGCTCTGTTCTATGTGTGGTCCTGGGAACTGGAGCATAATCTTATTAGTGCCATTCCTGACAACGTTGCAGTGAACCAAGTAGATGCGGTAGATGATGACAGACATGTTGATGAAAGAGAAGCGGCAGGAGACCTTTTCTAGGAAGCTCTCTTTTCAAAGAACCTAGATTCTGTATATTGGTGTGGTTTGTTTTCTGTTGCTTAGGTCTTTCTGTTTGGAAGCGAGGGGGGAGGACGTGAGTGATAAAGGAAGGCTGTTTGCATGGGGGCTAACAGTGCAAGGAAGCCTGAAGGAAGCAGGTTCAGAGGCGCTTGTTGAAGGGAGAGGAGGTTATTTAGTATGTGTTAAAGGTGCCTGTAGCATACCTGTCTCTGTGGAATAATTAGAATGATCGCACAGAGTTGTCTTACGAGCCACAGAATTTTTTGTTAACTCATATTTATCACAGCATGCATCTGCTAAAGCAAAATGCCTTTTCCTTATGATCCGTAAGGCAGAGTCAATTTTGTTCTTGGGGCAATAGTGCATGGGTACAGAAGAGCTGGAGTTCAGAAGTGAGCAATCAATGCAAAGCTGCTGCTGTGGAGTTCTCAAACCCCAGGCCCTGGGGTGTGAGCAGATTCTGAGCATGTGGGAAAAATTTCAGGTCTGTTGAAGAGCTGGCTGAGGTTTTACAGACCCAGTTAGAAAGGGTGCTTCGTAGTTCTGTTGAAGTCCATTTTACCATGCATTAGTGAGGTCAGGTCAAATTAGGTAATAGCCCACATACTGCCAGAGGGAGGAGAGCTGAACTTACAGCACCTGGCATATTCAGTAGGTTATTGCAAGTTTCTGTGCATGTCTTTCATCTTAAATTCACCAAAAATAGGTGGTGTCTGTTTTTCCTTTTGCTGGTGAGGTGCAGGAAAATGAATATTATCCACAGAATGAGGGATGGGATGAATGTGGGATTGTATTCTGATAGACTTAACAATAATATTAAAGACTTGAATGATCTTCGATAGCACAGCGAAAAAGCAATACCTCCAGTCAAATTGCAATCATAATGGGAGGCAATGGAAAAGGGTAAATGAGAAAGTTCATAGCTGGTAATGAGATGTCTTATTTTCATAATTTTATCCAAAGAATTGGGAGAATTCTTGCTTTAGAAAATTACTATGCTCTAATTGGGGCAGTGAATATCAGTTCTTTGAGTGTCCAATTATTATGAAAGGATATCAGGAAACTTGAATTTGTCTCAGGGATTTGCCGTGGCTGTATTCAGAGAAGGGAAGTACACTGCAGTCTTCAGCAAACCAGCTGGATGCCTACTGGCATTTTAAAACAAAGAGCTCTGATTCCATTGATGTTAATAGCAGTAGTGTTGCTGGGTTCAGTAGAAGCAGGAGGTTCTTAGTTCTGATAGGAAATATCTTTTTATTATGCAAGAGAATCTTTTAAGTGTTTCTTTGTATTTGCTTTTTTTCCATCTCTCTTTTTGTTGTTCTATAATTATTTTCAAAGGCCATCTTTGTATTGCAGTAAAATTACTCTAGGTTGTCATGTTACATTTGGAAGCTATGACATCTTGTGCTTAATGCAAAGCAAAGTCTCAGCAAGATGAAAAGCCGAATAAGGTTTTCTTTACCGATGCAGCAGTTGCCAACTAATAGCAATATGGTAAACCCTTCCTTCCCTGTTGTGCAAACATCATTAGCAAGCTTTGCTTGGAGCAAAATGATTATTGATGCTCAAAATGATTCACAATGATTTGAATGAAAAGCAATGTTTTGAGTTCTGTTCTTTTGCTGCATGATGGCTGCCCTACACCCATATTTCATTCAGTAAGTCCATTTTTATTTTCAATTCAGAGATGTTGCCCAAATGGAAAAATGAAGAACTTGATCAAGGTTTTGGTATAACCAGCAAACTGAATGAGATCCACATGTACTAGTCACTGTTATTAGCCTCTGGATAGCTGGAAATTCCAGAAAAATTGCCATAAGATATAGACAGAACTCTCAGACATGATCTAATTTTTGGGTGATCCTTTGCAGAGCTAGAAGTTGAACTTGATGATCCTTATGGGTGTCTTCCAACTTGGGATATTCTATAATTCTGCGTGCAATTCTTTGATCTGCAAAACTGATCAGTGTGTGCACAGTGCCTTCAGTTAAACCAGGGTTTCACCTCTACACAAGAAATGAATTTCATTGCATTTTAGGTCATGGATTGAAACAAATGACTTCGGGATACTCATTTATATTTAAACGTTATTGTGACAAGACTTCTTAAAATGCTGAAATTATCACCTGAAACAGGGAATAGCATCTCTCCGATCACTGATTCACAGAAGCATAGAAGAGTTGAATTAACAAGAGTTGCATTTGTGACCACTGTGGTAGGATCTTATTAATAAAAGTTACCTGTAGATGCATAAATTGGGGCATGACATACTTTCCAGGGTTAGCAAAGAGATGCACGCAAGTGCTTTATCCTCCCTGGGAAGTGAAGTCCAGGAAGGATCAGCAGCACTCCTGTCTCAGCCATCACATCAGCTAAGTTGTCATTAATGTTGTAGACTTTTCTTTTACTCTTTGTGTATTCTAGGAGTCTTGAAGATTATTCCTTTGCTGCATTTTGTCATAAGCTAAGGTGAAAAACCAAAATGTGGCCAATCGTTTACTGAAAAACAGGAAAAACTAAACTGATTAGCTGCTACAGGAAACCACAAAAAATAAACTCTTGCATGTGTTTCAATAAAAAGAAGGAATAATGTAAATTAAATCTGCTAAGCCAGCAATTGCAGCGAATATAATAATGAATATGGATCATTATCAATACAGTATCTGCTGGCGGAGTAATTTTATCACTTCCCCAAGTATTACAGGGTTTTGAAATTGCATAGAAACTTTTAAATTAAAACAAAACAAACAAACAAAACCCAACAAAACAAAAAGATCCTCAAAGGAGTAAAAGAGAGGGGATTCTCTGTTTTCTCCTTTTTAACTGTTATCCTTCAAAATGTATTTTTGGGCAATCCCTTAGGGTAGGACTGAAGTCAGAAAATTCACTGACGTGGTTGAATTAATTCTGTACTTAGTTAAATTATCCAACCCTCCCAGTGTAGGCAGCTGTATTTCAAGTTAATGTTTACAAGCATTTTCTGTTGGAAATAAGTAAATCTCCCATCGTTTCTTAGAGAAAGGTTATTTTAAATACTGATGTAAGTATTTGAATACTTACTTGAATTTGGGTTCAAAATAAAATTCCTCCATTTGTTTTGGTGTGCAAATTGTCATGAACAAAATGTTTATTTGTCATGTTATTTTACTACATCTCTTCCTAGTGTGTAGTTAGATAGAGGTAGAGGTCCTTGATAAGCACAAGAGATGAAGTTTGAACTTGGGCTACGTGCTGCACTATTTGATTGTGTTTTTGCATTACAGCAGGCAGCCTTAATAAGTCATTTACTTTTAAGGACTGTTGTATCACAGCATCAAATACATCCCAAAGAATCAAATACTGTGATATGGCCCCGGTCATAATTCTGTTTTTTATTTGCCAAGAAGAGAAACTGACTCCTAAGTGAATTTCAATTGAGACTAGGTGTTTGTTGCATGGTTCCAAATGGGGTTCCTTGCAACCCCTTGCCCGTTCCCTGGCTTGCTTTCAGATTTGCCAGTCACTCTTGTTACGAAGTAAGAGATTTTAAAATATGCAACTATTCCAGGAATATCTGTGCCTTGACTTTTCTTCAGGTAAGATCTGTAGAGTTATGACATGCACGCTTCTTTCCCCTAAGCAAGCACCAACTCACTCTGTCCTCCTACATACATAAGCTTATTTCAACACCTTTGTTTGTGTAGGGTAGATAGCATACAAATTCCCTAATTTCATGTGCTTTTGACAACCTTTTCGCTAATTTTTAGAAGAACTCATTAAATCCAGAGCGACTGACCTGCAAGCTATTTTGTGTAAGTGCCAACCACTTGGATGAATGGCATTTTAAGTTTTAACTTCCTACTGTGCTGAGCTGTATTGATTCATTTATTAGTTCTGCAAACTCTGGCAATGCCAAGGCCTCTTTTAACATCAGAGTTATATAACAGTTATGGTTGCCCCATTATTGCATGTGATTAGTTACTGATATTAAGAAATAAACTGGTTTAATGGAGTGCAACTTCTGCTTGTGTCACAATGATAGCAGCTCTGTGGAATCACTAACAGAACATTTTGGTTCAAATTCGCGTTTGCTACTTCAGAGGTTGCAGCGTTGTCTTCTGTGACGCTCCTCTCTTAATCCAGCGGAACTCTGGGCTGCTGATGTATAGGACTCATTGAGGAATTCGTGTTTAGCTGGGCATTGCAGAAGCAGTGCATTACTTAGGTGCAGCGTAACAGGGAGTAATAGTGCAGAATGGTTATGTTCTCGGAATGGGCTTTTTTCCAGTTAGAAATACTGGTGAATCACAGAGAGTTTAACTTTCCAGGAGAATTAAGCAGTTCATTAGAGTAAGAACTAGAGAACCTTCCCACAAATTCAATCTTTAAGCATAAGTTTCGAGAGCTTTCTGAAACTGAAAGGGACAGTTATTTTAAAGATTTGGGATGGAAATACCTAATTCTGTTCACTATTTTAGGTAATGTTCTCTGTGGGTAGCTATGACAGCCCTCTGGTCTGTGCTTAATGTGTTTTCATTGCTACAAATTTTTATACTGGCGGATACGGCAAATGTCTGAATATAGATTTTATACTTTTGGATAATCACAAATTAAATGGGTCAAATGCATTCTTGATAGAACTCCATCCAAATTAATGTGCTCTCGTTGGGTGGGTGTGAATATCACACTAGTTATTTAATCACTGCTCTCTGAGAGACCAAAAAACGTATGTATTGTCTCACAGGATTTTATGAGTTTTGTAGAGAGCTATAAATAGCTTTTCCAGGCACACACAGTGAAGGCTGATAACTGAAGACAGGCTGGAAAGTAGAACGCTGAAACAGGTAAAAGAGCTGGTAACAAGTAGGAGCGCTGGAGATGCAGATAGTATTTTGGTAGTAGTAGTTTGATGTCTACATTTTTGTCCTCTGTAGGAGTTTCCTAAGAGGGGAAATGTAGCATATTGCAAAAGTTTGAGTCAACATTGTGATGTCCCAATCGGTTGAGGCAGTATTGCTGCTGGTTCTGATTCAGTCAGGAAAGGCAGCAGGATGCAAGGAACCTAATTCTTTTCCTTAGTTTCCTACGGAAACGAATCCTTCTTTTACTTCTGTTCTCCTTTTCTTCAGTTCTTAGAAAAAGAAAAAAAAAAAAAGCTGTGATGATGGTACAGAAATAAATCTGTTTTGAGAAGGGGAAGAAATTGTACACGTGGTTAAGGATGCTGATAACAGCATCTGATCCAAATAGAGCTTGATGAATCAAGCAGATTCTCTGCTGTCACAGGCAGATTCTGTGCTGCCTATGGCTTTTTGTCCTTTACCATGAAAGGAGTAATGTAATACATTCCTGAAGAACTCTGTATAGGGAATAGGAATGTTCTACTTTTGCTTCTGAACATCTAACTCAGCACACATAGGGTAACTTTAACAAAAATAAACATTTTGTGAAGAGCAATTCTAAGATTTGGAAGAAAACTTTCCAGTGAGCAGATTATCCCATAGTTGCCTACTCAGAAGCATCTTCCCTGAAAAACAGTATGTTTGATTATGAGGAAGGACAGGATTCTTCATTAAGTAGCTCTAAGGTCTTTTCTTGCAGAGCAGCTCCTGTGCTACCTTAGATTAACAGTCTGACTCATCGGTCTCAGGTCTAGGAATTCCTTGCCATACTTATGTGTGTATTTTGTTGTGTGATACATCCAAGTAGGCTGGATAAACACATGCTGAAATGTGTTGTCTAACATTCATTATTCATTTTTAAAGACTTACTAAATAATTCTGCTGTACCTCTAATTAGCTTGTGCTGTAAAGAAGAGAATTCCATGAACTCTCATGGCTGAAATCTGGGAGCAGAGGGAATGAGCGTGTGCAGGATGTATTGGCACCTTTTCTGCATTCCATTCTGTTAAGTTACTGCAGTTTTCATGAAATAATGTGTTACATAGGAACCCATCTGAATCATCAATGCTTAATGATTTTAATTCCTTTCTTTTCAGTTGTCATGGGGTAAATATAAGAAAGGAAAATACAAATAATGCCTGGCAGTAATTTTCACTTATTTGTTGTATTCCTTTAAATGAAATTTCAGCATTGTGTGCAGGATGGAAATATTTGTTTGATGATTTGTTAATAATGCTTTCCTTTTTCCCAGCTGGGTTCTGTCCTGCAGTAATACTAACAGCTGCAAAATGTTTCAGTGCAGAGTGTATTGAAGAATAAAAACGGGGGCAGTATGAGGAAAGTTTAAGAATAAAGATTCATAAGGGAATAATTGCAACTTATTCTTACCATGTTTTCAAACAGTTATCAACTGCTCTTTTTTTCTCTTAAAATTAGTCTTTCTTTATTATATCTCAACTTGTGTTTAATTTCTGCACTCACATGTTTAAATCCTAGGCTGTTAATGTAAGTGTATGGTATTAAAGCCATTTGTATTAGCTGGAACTTCTCAGTGTATTCAGGAGGGCTTCTGCAATTGTATGTGGTGATGTAAGAGACAAAAGAACTGAATTTAGTCAGGAAGGCCAAACATTTTAAAAGCAAAGCTGCAGTTTGGACTTCCCGTGTTCTAAGGGCAAAAACTATTTTTTATGAGGAGGCTGTGGAATTTGCTTTTTTTTTCAGCAGGTTTGTTACATCAGGAAAAGTGGATAATATTATGCAAAGCAGCCATCCTATTCTACTTGTTCTGCTTACTGACGCTAAAGAATTTTTGTTTCCTTTCAGATGCAGTTTCCACATCTGCTTACTCATCACCAGCCAAAAGTTTGGGAGACCCTGGAATCACTCCGCTGTCTCCATCGCATATTGTGGTAAGGGAAGTTGTTTCATTGGAAGGCTATGATTTCCTCACATTCTGGTCCCTTTTGTGCTATCCCTGGTTTTAAATGAAATTTTGGTTCTGCTGGTGTTTCTGGTGGAGCTCCCATTTGTTTTAGGATCCTGGTTTCTTTTTTGTTTTTTTTCTCTCCTTGCTGAGCTAATAGATTTGTTCTGTATATTTTTATATCACAGTGAGGGGTTTCCTGATCCTCAGGGTTCCCAAATGATGTTGCTGTCTTTCTGACTGATTTGTTTAAAATTAAACAGTTTAAAAAACTCATTCTATTAAAAAAAAAAAAAAAATTATATATGATATTCAACACTATAATCTGAATTCCCAGCAAAAAGAATCTTCTCCAGCAGACAGAGAAGCTCAGAACAATGCTACTTTAATTTCCAAAGGAAAATAGCTACCTGTAAGCTTTTAGAAGCATGCAGATGTTCCACAGAGATAATGTGTTTTAATCTTACACACTGTGTTTGTTTTATTAAAAAAACTCCTGTTAATTTTAAGTTCCATCTGTTTTTAGGGTCGTCTCCATCATCTGTAACACATATATGTGTAGTATACTTCTTGATATCACAAGTGATCATGTTCTGAACACGGCTATCCATGTCTGTTTTCTTACTCAGCATTCTGAAGTTTTTAGTTGACCAACATTCTGCTTTGGGATTTCATGAATCGTTGCTCATAATTTTAGCTTCTGTTCCTTTCTTTCTCCATATATTCTACAACTTTTACTTTTCCCATGCCGATGATTTTATATCCTCTTCAAGTTAGATTTGCCTCTTAAGGTCCTTGAGGAAGACCTATAAAAAAATATGCCTCCAACTGTAAAGATTTATTAGGAAAATCCAAATAAGTCCTATGTTATTAGCAGTGAAACCTTACTGTGCTCCTTCCTCCATGTTAAGTTTCAAGCCGATGGGATGATCTTGGACAATGTAGGGATACAATAGAAAGTCACTGAAAGAAGCAGGTATGAAGCTGTGAAGCTGCAGGATGTTAATGAGAAAGATGGTTGGATGCAGCCATAGAACGAGGACATTTGGTGGTTCCTCTGCAAAGATAATAATTGCTTTACAATATTTTTGAGAGTACAGGCTGAACAGCAGTAGAGGGGGATTCGAACAGGACCTCTATGCTTAAAGGTCAACAGCTCTGTCCCAGGTTGGTTTTTCCAATCTGCCATGTGTGCAGGTGGGTGTACTGCCCTCCTTCACCATCTGCCTGCATGGAGCACAAAGCTTTTCCACCAGTATTTCCGGCTCATTCTGTTCCTGTCCTGCCGAGCTGTTCGTGCAATAACCACCACCAGCACAGAGTGTTTCCAAAAGAAGCTTTCTGTAAATTCTTCATTGATAAATAATTATCTTGAGATGTGAAGGTTCTTGCTAGAGATTAGGTGGTTCTATCTGTATTACTTTTGAGTAGTAGCAGTATCTCAGGGTCAAGGTAATAACCTAGTGACTCCTAAAACCACTAAGTCCCATGCACAACACTGATGGATATAAATGCATTCTTTGTTCAATTTAAGAAAAAAAGCAGTCTGTAACCTAGTGTTTAGCTGTAAGTTCTACTGCTTCAAGATGATAGCTATTCCAAGAAATGATTATGAAAAAAAATCCCGATTCAAGAGCATGTGTATAAAATATCCTCCAGCAAACACGACGGAGTTGTATATTAAATTTATACCCTAATGGGAATGTGGAGATTTTTTTACAACGACTTTGTTCACAAATGCAGCTTTGGCAAAGTTTCTGGTTCCATTAAAGTGGTATGCATGTCTCAGAGAGCAGAAATACTGAAGGAGAAGACAGATTACAGTTACTCTAATCAGTGACTCAGCATCTGTTTTGCTTCTGCTGTTTAACAGAAGGACTCTGATGCAGAAGATGCTGTAGAACAGTTATATCTTGTTGTTGTGGCTATTGATTTTGGCACAACGTCCAGTGGCTACGCCTACAGCTTCACCAAGGAGCCGGAATGTATTCACGTAATGAGGTAAGAGCTGCAATGCAGCATTTGGTTTTGGATTGCCATCTATAGCTATCTCCGCAGTTGCTATAGCTGTGTCCTGCAGTACCTTGAAGTGCCTAGATTTGTCTAGTGTTGCAACAGTGTGCACTTCTGTCAAGACTATAATTTTCTGTTATTTCTTGCTTAAATCAGTACAACCTGATGTATTTTTTTTTCCCTTTACAGTTCTGATACGTGTAAGTCTAATGCAACCACAAATACAGAAAATTTTATTGGAGGTATCTGAAGGAGATGCGCCACAATCCCTTTCTGTAGTGTTTCTGATAATTTTTTCAGACCTTTTAATAACTAAAAGCTTATACAATTCTTATTAAAGTATCTTTGAAATGCCTATATTGTAACAAGGCCATGGAACAGATAATGTCAGGCATGAAAAAGGTATGTATGAGCTTAGGCACAGGAGTTATTTAAAAAAAACACCTGCTGTTATAGCAGGAGGTGATGTACTATTGCTACACTGTAATACTGAAAAGGAAAGGGCAAAAAGACAAACTTGCTGAAGTCTAGTATGGTATACTATAATTTTTCTAAGTGCAGCAGCTAGCTGAATGCCAGTCTTTAAATTCCAGCAGACAGAATTCGTTGTGCAGTCAGCCTGCACAGTCACCTTGTGTGTGGTTGCAAAGTATTTTAGAGAGATCTGACACATCTGGGTGATGGAAAATGCTATCTAAAGAGAGGGGAACTCAGGAATGGTAGTAAGCTGTACAGTAGGAAAGACGCCTGCCATTTTTTATAAGGACGAGTAACGCTTTAAGGCCTTTTTTGCATCCAGTCCATCTGATGTTCTGCTGATTGCACAGGAAGCTGCCTGGTGCTGGAAGTCAGAGGACGCGCCACGTGTTGCTGCCAGGTTAGCAGCTGGTGGGGTCACAACCCACGTGCATCATCTGCAAAGCTGTAGCTGAGCAATCCTAAATCTTACCTATCATGTTGTTCCTGTGATTTCTGTAGCTGCATTATGATGTATAACAAGTTCTGCTTTTATGAATGTCACTTGAACCCTTTGGATACAGGATTTTAGCTGTTGACTGAAATGTTGAAACGTAGGTGCTATATGGACAGCACACTTGTTCCCAATCTTAACTGGCATTTTACTTCATATAGCTTAAAACACTGTTTTTTTCTCATGTGATAACAGCAGCGTGGTTGTGATTTCAGACTTAGGCACATACTATATGAGATCTTGATTTGAAAATAAACAAGCTGATTTATCTGTTTCGACCCAGAAAGGAGAAACGTGTCTTAGGTGGAGGAAAAATAGTATTCTTATTTCCAATGGTTATTTCAAACAATTGAAAAGTATTATGTTCTTAGTTGAAAAAAGTATTGAAGGTATACTGAAAAAGGTCATAAAACATATTGCTGGTAAAGAAGGACTTGGGGGAACATACAGCAGATACTGAATTATGAAATGTACAGTAAAATAATACATATTTAATACATGTGAAATAATGGGATTCAATGAACAGAACTGTGTATGGGTCAACGTTAAGACTTCAGTGGTTCAGAAGGTACTAATAAGTTCCAGTACTTGATATAATGATGGTTATGTGTAGGATGATTTACCAACATTTCTACAGAGTAAACATAATTTCCCACCCATACTCAAGAATGTTTCCCTTAAACATACCAAGGATGATGCATGGCCATCTTTTGCTTCCTAACTTTGAAAAACTTACGGGACTTGTTCCCCCTGTACTCAGCACTGGTGAGGCCGACCCTTGAGTACTGTGTCCAGTTTTGGGCCCCTCAATGCAAGAAAGACATCGAGGCCCTGGAACGTGTTCAAAGAAGGGCAGCAAAGCTGGCGAGGGGTCTGGAGCACAGGCCTTATGAGGAGATGCTGAAGGAGCTGGGAATGTTCAGCCTGGAGGAGAGGAGGCTCGGGGGAGACCTTATAGCTCTCTATAACTTCCTGAAGGGTGGTTGTAGTGAGCTGGTGGTCGGCCTCTTCTCTCGTGTCATTAGTGATAGGACTAGAGGCAATGGTTTCAAGCTGCGGCAGGGGAGATTCAGGCTGGGCATTAGGAAATATTACTTCTCAGAAAGGGTGGTCAGGCACTGGAATGGGCTGCCCAGGGAGGTGGTGGAGTCACCGACCCTGGGGGTGTTCAAGGAACGATTGGATGTTGTGTTGAGGGACATGGTTTAGTGGGAGCTATTGGTGATAGGTGAATGGTTGGATTGGATGATCTTTTCCAACCTTGGTGATTCTATGATTCTATGACTTTGAAGCTGCAGGCTGTCTTTGCTAGAAGGGAGCATATGGTCTTTCCTCAATATAGCTTCAGGCTTCAGTCTTTTCTTCTTTTTCTTCTCTGTTTGACTGTGATTCTTGGCAGATGCGTGCTTTTCTTGCTGCTGCATGCATGCTCCTGGAGGCATCCAGCTCTGTGAGATGACCCTGCTGCTTTGCTTCCCTGGCTGTTATGCTGCAGCTCTGAATCAAAGTCTCATCTCTCTACAAGGAGTGCTCTTTTTTCCTCTGTTAACCAGATTCCTGTGTAAGGAAGGGCATTTCTCTAACCTTAGCGTAACCTTATGATCCTTTCCACAGAAACTTTGTTTTGTCTCTTTTCACCTTTAATATACAGTCAGATCTTGAGCGACTCTGAACTGGTTTGTGCTGCTTTGTTGAGCTGCTCCACGTTCAGCCTAGGAACTGGTCTCGTATACATACATTTATGAAGAAACCTAAGTTGGGCTATGCTTGAATAGGGTTTTAGCTCTGATCTTGCTTTGAGAAGATGCCTCCCTATTGCTTTTATATTACTGCTGGCCTGTTACGTTGCGCTCTTCACACACGTTGTTTTCCCCGAGAGCATCACTATCATTATTTTCACAGTATCATACCCATGAAAGAAAACTGCAAGCCAAAGCCCTGCTGTGATGGCATTGGAAGTAGCCCATATTAAGCAGTGTGAAGCTAAGCTTCCCCCTGAGGAGTGCAGCAGTCAGGTTAGCATGCACATGCCTCTGGCTGCAGCTGCTTCTTTCCAGAAGAGATGTCATGCAGGAATATTTCTAAAGCTCTGGCTGCAAATGGTGACGTCAAGCTTCCTGTTTTCTTGTCAGTAACACAGGCTGAGAACTTCAGCACTTGCTGAGCAGTTACAGTGTCTGATTTCCATTAGAAACACATCCAGATGGGGGCACCTAATGCTCAAGATGGTATTGAAAATTTCAGCCCATACTACGGAGCATGAGTTTGTTTTCATTTAAGTATTATAGGTATTTATTCCAGGAGAGAAAATGTGCCTAGCCATAAAGAGAAGTAAAGAGGTATTGTTATTAGGCAGCAGCTAAGTACACGTCCTATTTATGGAATTTCCCACCAGTGACTCACAATGAATCATTAATGATTCCAAGTGAAAGCGATAGCAGTTTGTCTCCTCTCTGTGCCTTGGCTGTGTGGGATGTAATGTTCTGGTGGAAGAGGCAGTGCTTTCTGCTTATGGGCTGTGGAACCCCTGCTTATTAGCAGTGGAACCGTACATTTGCTGTAAAACATGCTCACTGGTGTTGGAGTTGCCCAGATATGTTCTAGTGGAAGTTTGCAAGCACTGTCCTGCAGCAGGG
Source organism: Alectoris magna (assembly GCA_030625065.1). Classification (NCBI taxonomy): domain Eukaryota; kingdom Metazoa; phylum Chordata; class Aves; order Galliformes; family Phasianidae; genus Alectoris; species Alectoris magna. The sequence goes on along the minus strand of CM060566.1, from coordinate 16,901,326 downwards.
CCCTTCCCGGCTGACTGTAGGTGTGGGGCTGAGCAGCAGCACCAGCGAGGTTGAGCAAAATTTTTCCGAATGGGTGAAGGTGTTTCTGCTTTCAAATCAGTGGGATTGCTCTCCATACTAGGAGATTCCCTGCCATCACTGCTGCTGATTCAAAAAAGGGCATACTCTGCTCTGTTTGATCCAGCTGCATGGTCTTAAAGCTTCCCAGCAGTTTATAAGATCCTGCTCCTGGCTGCTTATTGCTTGGCCAAGATTGAATTTTTCTGTGTCAGTGGTCTGCCTTGATCTTGAGGTCAATTCATTTTCAGTTGATTCAATTGGTTCAAATAGGAAAAAAAAAAATACTTCTACATAATCTTCACATGTCACGTAAACAAGAACCACAGAACAAAGCAATCATTTTGTACCTCAGAACAGGGACGTTGGCAGTAGTATGTTATGACAGCATGTTTTTCTATCTTTAGAAAGAAGTAATCAACATGTGTTTTAGTAATGAACGCAACTGCCTTTGTGATCTTGGTTCCTTTTTGAGCTGTGTTGTGATTATGGCTGATAGTATTAAGCAGTTTCTCCACTGGTGCTTTTTTAGGATAATGTTGCCTGGTAAGTGTTTGTTTCCCATGCTGAAGGTACTTGTGTGTGGGGCAGGGGGGAACAGGAATGAGAGTTTCTTGTTTTTCCATTCTGCTTGTTTGGCAATGGAGATGTCAGGAGAAAAGCAGAATGCTCACAGCTCTCTGTGATACAGATCTTTATGATCTTGTTACTTTCTCACTCCTAAATTCCTTCTGCATTTAACACAGAGTACAGATATTCAGTGTTATTTATTTGCTTATACAACCTGTGAAATAAACATTGTGTTATTTTCATCTATTACCTTTGTGCCTAGCAGGTCTTCCTGAAGATGCCTATGGGATCCTGATAAGATAGGATACCTATTTTCATGATTTTAGTGGATGGTTGTGAGGTTGAGGGAATCTGTTTTATTTTTCACAGACCAATTTAGATGTTTAAAGGTAAATAAAGGTGAATAGAGTGTGCAGCAAAGAGAGCTCAACACCTGCAGGCGTTTCTTCAGTGTTTCAGGCGTCCAAGAAGCGAAGCACTTGAGTGGGCTTTGATTTGAGTGACTTGTTGACTGTCACTGCTGAATTGTCTGAAATAAAACTTGCATTCCTTTTTTCTTGAACGTAAATAAGCCCATTTGTTTTGGTATTATGAGGATCAATGTAAACGTATTCGGAGGGGAAAGCAGTGCATGCAGTATTCTACCACATTTTTTCTAAGAGTATCTGAATTTTTCTGCTGCTGTTAGCGTTAATATCACTTACTGAAGCTCTTCCACTTGAACAGACGATGGGAAGGTGGAGATCCAGGTGTATCCAACCAGAAGACACCAACTACTATCCTCTTAACACCAGAAAGAAAGTTTCATAGCTTCGGATACGCAGCGAGGGATTTCTACCATGACTTGGATCCCAGCGAATCAAAGCACTGGTTGTATTTTGAGAAGTTTAAGATGAAGCTACATACCACTAGTGTAAGTAATAACCGACGCTCTTTAATAATTATGCATTTACTGCTCAGACCATCTTGCTGTGGAGGGTGCTGGATTTTGCCTAAATATTATGAGCTGGATATGAAGCAGATCTGTTCAGATCTGTTTAGAGAGTAAATGAAGTATATGAAAATGTCAGTTAACTTATTCCAATTCATTTTTCTTCTTGATGTGTTTGGCGAGTGTATTTTGCTTGTATTCAATGTAGATCTCGAAAGCTCAGTATCTGCATCCCTGCTTTTCCTGGGTGAAATTCTTAGCTGTGCAGGGAATCCACGTGAGGTCAGTTTGTTTTGGAAAATTTATTCAGAGAGCAGAAATGGAATATAAGAACCGTACTAATCTCTTGTGCACAGGAACAAATTGGCCCAGAGATCTTTGTAGTAATTGCAAGCGGAAATCATGTTGTTAATTTGACATTATCCCAAATGATTATATGTTGATCTTTCCGCTAAGCCACTCTAGAGTTTTGGGGCCAGGCCAGTACTTTCTGTATTGAGGTGGGTGTTTGTTGGTTTCATGTGTTGGTGGGAAGCCAAAAATGCATGCTTTTAACTCTCAACTTAGATGAAATATCTTTCAAATGCAACTTTGCTGCAATCAATTACAGATGCATTTTATTGTAATTATTTAATATTTATTCTGTATTACTCTCTCTGCCTGCAGTTATTTTTAGACATGGTAGATGTTTAAAAACAAAACTTAAAATAAACAGCAAATGTAATAGTCCAGGAAATTCAAGTGATGAGTTGGATCCTCTTCAGAACAATTTGTCACTTTTTCCTAGCCAGGTGGATAAAGAATTCCCTTTCCTCAAGCAGTGAGAATTAATTTTATGTTTACCTTTTCCTTTGAATAATTTCCAGTTTCTTTCTTTCACATAGAATCTTACCATGGAGACGGACCTGACAGCTGCAAATGGCAAAAAAGTCAAAGCGCTTGAGATATTTGCTTACGCCCTGCAATTTTTTAAGGAACAGGCACTAAAGGTAGAATTATGCTTCCTTATCTAGATTCTCTATATTTATCACTAGTATAAATGTGAGCATAACATTCCTAACCTTGCTGAGCTTTGACCTCAGTTGTGTTTGATGTAAACAAACCAAGGCAGCTGTAGAAACTCTAGGCAGGCTGTGCGCTCTAAAAGAGCTCACAGTAGTCCTGCAGTGATTTCCTCTTGCACAGGGGAACACAGGGGTTCAATAATAGTAATAAGTTCCGAGTATCTTCTTACGGGGATAAAACTTTCCTGTTGTTGTGTTGCTTTTTTGTTGCTGTTGTTTTGTTTTTATCTTGAAAAGTATTGATTTGAAAAGAAAACTTAAAAGTGCAGGAGCTGGAGCTCAGTGTTTCACTCAGTCTGCATTTTTAACTTGCCAAGAATTAAATTTGAGACTGGATTCTGGTCTTGCCCCCCACACTTCTGGTGCTGGGATGATTCAGTGTTCTGTGTTCTCAGAGTTCTCTCTCATGTTGATGAGTGAGCACTGTGAAACGCAACTGGTTGGGCACTTCCCAATGTCTGCAGTCCCAATCTGACATTGTTTTCAGTGACTGATCGTAGGGAAGTCAGATGAGCTGGATTTATTTTGTAACAGGCAGATTGTTAAAAGCTGGCTTACAGTTTGGTGAGTTGAATCTCAGTGTCACTCTCTACAGTGATGACTTGCTAGTTAACATGGTGGGAGCAGTATAATTTCACTGTTGCAGTGATCTGTGTAGGCTACGTGGTGTGGCTGAGAGGTTCAGTATATTAGCCTGTTTTAAACTACTATTTCGGGTGTTGGTCGGGAAATGGGAAAATACATTGTATTTTCCATTTCCTGTTTGAAATGTTACAATACTCACTTCTTGTAATATTATCCTTGGGTCACGAGATCGTATTGGGTATTCTCTTGTGAAATACATGTCTCCAGTAAATAGTTTTTAGATTTATGGTCTCATGTAAACAACCAAACATGAATTTAGTGTACATTAGTTTCAGATGTGCTACTATATACTGCCAACACGTAGTAGTTTCTGGGCCAAATCAGAATCCTAAACAGTGCTTGCATGAAAACAGCCCTGTTGATGTAAAGCTAACCTACTTTTCTGAATGGGATTAATTTATTCTGCCTTTATGGCTGTAGAGGAACAATCATATCATTACTACTCAAAATAATTAACTTTTCTAAGACTATCTGATAGATTTTTGCATTGAATATTCAGTCACAGACTTGTACCCATGTGTTCATTGCCTGGGGAAACGTTTAGTGAATGTGAATCCCCCATAGTTGCTGTGCTGCCTGTTCTGGGCTGCATCCTTACTTGATGTTAATAAAACATCCCCTTGATTTGTGAGTTCATGCTGTTGCTTAGGACTGTAATCTGTCCATTCCTACTGCCCTGGGCAGTATAAAGGTACTTCTTTTCTACCACAGATTTTTAAACTGCAGTATGGCTAAGCAAGCACGACACCTTGGCACAGCACACTCAGAAACATATTTTACATTCTAAAGGCCTGTTGTTCACCTTTATGAAGCTTTCCCTGTTTGGATGGAGATTTAGATAGGACATATGGTAATGACATTTTACTTGGAACCTTTCCCAAAATATGTCAGTATATCACCTAATTTGCAAATGCAATACAGACTTTTCTTTTTAATGGGGAAGGGAAGAACAATAAAATAACTAGACTACTCCTCAGTGCTTGTGTAAAGCAACATTTTGAAGGAGCAATCAGTTGATGTATTTATTTTTTTAAGACTTTAGCTGTAGCTTTGCCTTGTTAACCGAGTTGTAAAAGTATAATTTATGTGTGAGTGCTGTATAAAGGAGTCATTGAAAAATCTGGATTGTAAAACTTAATATTGATCAATACTTCTAACATTTTTCTGTGTATTAATCTAGATGTAAGCATGAATTCTTCAAACTGGCTGCAAATCCCCCCCACTATGACTAAGAGCACGTGTAAACATTCTCTTAATGTTCAGCAGTGCACGTGCTGTTTTCGGAAAAAGTAACTTTCTATTTCATGTAGAGTAGTAAACTTTTCTGTGGGCCTCCTTCAGAAGGTGTCAGCTCTAATCCTAGCTGTTGGCACAGTGCAGCGTTCTTGAAAGGTTGGTAAGAATTTAAATATTTGGATTTGTAGCATAGGTGTAGCAAGAAAAAGATTGAAAAGAGAGTTTCTCTTACTGGAATGTGCAGAAAATATTTTCTTACCGTGTTGACGCCCGTCAGTTTACATTCACCTCTCTTTCTCTTTATTTAGGAGCTCAGTGACCAAGCAGGTTCGGACTTTGAAAATACTGAAGTAAGATGGGTTATTACAGTGCCTGCTATTTGGAAGCAGCCTGCAAAGCAGTTTATGAGACAAGCTGCCTACAAGGTAAGGTTACAGGGTGAACTTAAAAATGCCCTTTAAAGCCTTACTTGATAGGCTAAATGTTAAACTGTATTTGGGACAATTAGCACTAGTGTAAACTACATAAAATAATCTAGAAAGAGTTGGGCTAGAAACACAGAGAATTTAACAAAGCAGTGTCTTCACATCATATGTATTTGCATTTTAAATGCCTTTTAATGTATTTGCTTTTGTGTATTGGTGTCCCTCTCTGCAGACTGATATTTTAGTCACCTTTTACGTGATACTCTTGCTGAAATTAGTGCACATGGAAGAGATGCAGTTTTGAGACCAAAGAGAAAGCTGATTTAAAGCAGTGGACATGATTTTGTTCTGTTACTTTCTTTAGGTCATCACATGCTTTTTTCAAATAAGAAAAAAATAAGAGAGAGTAGGGAAAGCATAGACCCTCCTCAGTAGGGGCTTCTTTTTTCCTGTTCCCATTTTCCCACAGTAGGAATGAAAAGACTGTGTCCAGATAGTCTGGACTTTAAATTAAATTAAAATGTTATTTTCACCAGTAGGAGTTTATCAGCATTTAACCCTTTCCCCTCCCCTCTAAGCCCCCACCGTCATGCACGTTCCATATTGCACATGCTTTATTTCAAATTCACTTTGTGTCTTTGATAGAGTAGATGTGTGCATTCTTCTTCTCATCAAGATACTCACGTTGCGTTTTGTTTTATTTATTTTCTGCCGCAGACTTGCTTAACCCATTGGCAGCAGATACGTCATGCGCGGTTTGTGAAATCCGTAGTAGCTGGTTTGTAATTTGCAGAGTGCTCCTGGAAAGCACCCGGATTTATTTATTTTTTAACTGTTTCTAACTATCTCTAATGTTGAGCAACATTTTTCTTAACAGTCTTTATTGTGGGATTGCTAATGCTAGTGCCAGAAGCAAAACATTCTTAAAGTTCTGATGGAAGGACACTGTTGTAGGTAAATCTGAAACACTAGAGACCCATTCATTATCTCTGTATATTGTTGTCTGCCTGCTGTCTGTGTGCATGTGTGCTCGTGTAACGGGAGCTGTGTAAGGAGCAGGGCAGAGTGAGGTAGATCTCTTGGCATTTCTCATTTGTGGCACAATGGAATGTTGTTGATTAGTGTCTGTGTCTGTGGTTTTGTCTGTGATTGTGTTCTTCTATCGGCAAGCTTGATAAATAGCAAGGACTGACAAGGCTTTTAGCTCAGGGTGTGTGATCAATTGCAGGGGAAAAAAAGCATGTAGGGAAGTAATTGTATGTTTACTTGACACAGTTGATATTTAAAGGAATGGGGCCGAAGACAGAAATGCAGAAAACTGAGAGTTCTACTTTCTCATTCAGTCTTCAGATTCCTATTGCAGGATCCAACAAGTGCTTCAAACCAGTGCATACTGACAGAGCAGAAGTTCCAGCCCTTGATGTTAGCTATCAAAACACACAAGTATCACAAAAATAAGAACTTGTGTTCACGAGAGCAATTGGAGCATTGAGTAGAGAAAAGCGTTCAAAAGGCAGTGATAGAAACCTTGTTGCTGAAAACGTGCTGAGGTACAATTGCTGCTCTAAGCTGATAGTAAACTAGTGGGAAATGAAATGAGATGTGGGTAATTGCTCGGGTAATCTGTGGCAAGTGACGTAACTCTGAGAGAATAGAATTACTGATGACTTCAGTCTTTGGTTCGCAACATAAAGCCCAGCCTCTATGGAATTGTTGCGTGGTTGTTAGGCAAATCTAAATATTACATGAAGTTACGAAGGTCAAGTAAAGTGGTGTAGGTCTGCTTCTGCTCTCAACATCCATCAGCCGTTGTCCAACCTGCAATCTCAATGCATTTCTGACGTCCACTCATCACTGTCTTGCCTTAAAAAAAAAACATTTCCTGAAACTGTTAGTCTGTTTGAGGGCTCCCACAGCTCCCCCTTCCAGATGCTGTGCTGTTTTGTCATTTCAAGGAGGCATCTGGGTGTTCCTTTCAGCTCACAATTCTTCCTCTGACCTTCCATCCAGCCTACCAAAGTCTTGCTAATTCAACCTACATAACAGCTTTTCCTGTCTGTGCATAATTCTGAGCTCTCATCGAAGTTGTCACTGATTTTGCATCTCAGTTACTGCAGCATCATTTTCGTGGCTTTGGCAACTGTAATCTGGCCTGTTTTGCTTCCCTTCAGAATGCTGCCACTAACGGGTTTTGTCACTTCACATTTGACAGGGAGTCAACATGCATTTGCCTCCTTCATCTGTGTCATCTCATCCATAAGCTGCATGTCCTGGCCATGAGTATCTATAATGCTAACTCATTTTCCTCCTCTGGAACCCCCTCTAAAATTTGTGTTCTGTCACGCCTACAAAAACGTGACCGTGACTGAACTACTGAGATGTGAAAACCGCTCCTAACTGCTTCTTGCTGTTACCCCATGCTATCTGTGTTCACCTGTTGTACTTTTCATATTCTTAACTCTTTTTCTTCATACTTGAATTTTGCTACCTCTGTGAAGTAGATATTTATTTATTCTCATTTGTTTTGCTCTCTGGGACCTCTCAAAAGATTAAGTTTGGTAGGCTGTAGAGATCTGCATGTCTTTACAACCTCACTTTGTGAGCTTTGTTTCTGGATAGTAGTTCACAGACGCTTCTCGCTGTTCTGTGCATCCAGAAAGCTCTAAAGCTGTGTGACTGCTGTTGAGGTCTGGTCACGTTTGGAGAGAGCTCAGTGGTGAGAGTGGAGCGTGTCATCTCTGTAGGATCCAAAAGCATGTCTGCGGAGAGTAGGGTTCATTGCATCTGAGTAATGACTCTTAGGCTGCATCAGTCAGGTTTCTCATCGTTCTCACCGTGAAATACATAGGGCATCATAAATAGTGTACGCTGTACTTGTTTCTGTATTCTAGTTCTTCTGTTGCAAATACTTTGCTTTAGTGCAGTTCCATCAGAAGTTGTGTGTTTACCAGTCTTAGAAGGATTCCCATTGTCCTGAAGAATTTGCATTGTGAGAAATTAGGTCTAATGACTGAAATGCTTGCTTATTTTGGTGAGTTTGGCAGCGTGGTCCAGTTGGATAGCGTGTGGGAGGACTCCATCCTGTTCACCTGGATGGGACCTGCCAAATGCATCTAGTTGTGTTGAGGCAGAGGTTTAGACCCCACCATGGAAGGTAGCTTAGGCAAGCCACTTCCTGCTTATGAACATTTAGCCTCAGCAGCATGGTGTGTGAATATGGACACAAAACCAGGATCCCATCTATGCAACATCTGTGGTCTTCTGGACGCAAGAGAGTTCAGTGTTCTGTTGGTCCTGTATTACTAATGGTCAAAAGTAAGTGTCTGCTAATGGGAAGATAGAACTCTGAAAGTGTTCAAGACCATTTTTGTAGAAATCTATGGAATGCTGGCAGGTGGGAATATTTGGTTCAGTCTTAACAGCACTTTGTTGTCTTAACATATTATGTACTATAAGCAGCAAATTTAATCCCCTTTCCAAATGAAATTCAGGCACTGTGGATTGTTTATCAGAGGGACACAAGATCCGATATTCTTGGCAGAGTCTTTCTTTTAGTGAAGGCATTCTTACAGCTCGTGTTTCAATTCAAATTCTTCAGACACAGTAAGCGTGGAGCAGAATCTACAGACTGGAATTTCTTGAACGTGCCAATAGAAATAAAGTTTTAAGGAAGAATTTGGAATTTGTAAGGAATATGCTGGTGCAGAAGCTGCAAAGTAGGAGAGTAAAACATGGTATATCAAATGCTCTCAGGACAGACCAAAGGAAAGGGAAGGATGATGCTTTTTCATAAGCTTGCCTGAAACACCTCTAGTCTTACGTATGTTGGTCTGTTGGTTTACTCAGAGATATTGGAGCATTTTTTCTTGTAATGTGAGTTGTTGATTTTGAAATGAAGTTTCAGGGCTCTTATGTAGATTTATATTCCAATTACAAATAGCAAATAAAATTATTTGCATGTTAAGCTTGTATAAACAAGCAGGCAATCTAGATTGTAGGATTAATTGTGTGAGCCTGGAATTCTAGGGGATTTTTTTAAACTGGCTCTTGTACGGAATATTTATTAGTTTCAATGTGGAATGAACATGATGAGAATTATTATCACGTTGTCTTTTGGCTTACATTACATTGCACTGATCAGTACTAGCCTGCTCTGTAGGAACCTTAGGAAAATAAACAAATTTATAGAGAGACTAACTTGATGACACAGAATCTCTTACCAGTCAGTATATGTGTGGATACCCTGGAATGTAGCATTTAAATAGCCAATCTTGAACAAGTTTTAAATGAATTATATCATATCAAAAGTCTGTTTGAGAACACAGAAACCACACTCAGAAAAGACTGGTACTGTAACGATTAAAAAGGAAATGTGCTGGATGTTACCCAGAGACGTTTTGCATTTTAATCTCCAACCAGTGTTTTTTGTACCATTAATTAATTTTGTTCATGCACACAACTGAAAACAAAAAATACTTTTGCTAAAATAGCAGGAAATCTATTAAAGGCAACATTTTTCTTCTAGATGAAAATGTAGAAGTCTCTTATTACAAACAGTTGGGTGCTGAGGACTGCTGCAAGAGCTAACTTGACTCAGGCTGAGCCCAATACGTATGGCAGCATATACTCAAAGGCCATGAGTATTTGAGCGTCAGGATTTAACCAGCATCCAGATGTTATGTCCATGATGAGCCTTAATGCAAACAACAGTGTTTAGATTGTCCTGTGAAACGTCACTTCCTAGATATCAGGATATCTTCATGATGATGTTTTGGGTTCAGTACATTTTGGTTTGAACCAGTGTTCCTATATAACAATGCTTCCATTTATTCTTAGTTACGATATTTTTGGAGGAAAAAAAAAAAAAAGAGAGAGTTTCTGTCTGCCTTGAAATGGGTTAGAAAGAGCAAGGAAGCTTTGCTTCCTTCTGAAATGAATGAAACACTGGCTCGAAAGGACTCCCTTAGAGCTGCCTAGATGGGCTCTGTTTTGTAAATCTCTGGAGGATTTATGTAATAAAAATAGCACACCTTTTTTTGTGCTTTCCTCTGTGATGTGTGACAGCAGAACAAACAATGTACTTTTTTCTACCTTTTGGAAAGCATTGATTTTTTTTTATTATTTTTTTTATTTTTTAACTTCTTATTTTTTTTCATTTTAGGGAAAGAAAAAAAGAAGGGACTAAGATAGTTGTGGTCCTCCTAGCTTGTATCACAGTTGGGGCTGTCCTCTGAGAGGGGGACTTAGAAGGCAGGAAGCTAAAGACAATAGAGATGTCAGAACAGATAAGGAGGTTGTGCTTATTGAGAGCTGTAACTGTGTAAACTGAAAATATAACTGGTGAATGAGTCGCTTTAATTAAAGGACAGTAAAATGCATTACTGCATCTGTCATGTTAGTTAGTGTAGTTCTGCTTCTCCAGTCGAGCGAGATGTGTTGAGGTTTTAGAAACCCTTGGCAGTGTTGACCCAGAGGCGGCAGCAGCTGCGCCTAGTTGCTCTGTCAGGATTTTTATATGAACAGCAAGAAAAATGAGTTAGGGCCCTTTTCCACCATATATGGAGATAGTAGTGGGAGCAGCAGCCCTGTGCTGGGCTATTTACAGGTTCCTGAAGTAGCACTGGGCTCCTTGCCAGCATCTGCTACCTAAACCAACCGCTGGTGTGGAGGGGCGAAACTGCCTGCATGTTGGGCCTGGCCTACAGGCACTGAGTGATGCTGATGGAAAAACTGAGTGACCTAAAGTTCTTCTTAAATGTAGGCTATGAGCTTGAACGCGCTCTTACTGTTCTGTCGTTTCCCCTCTTGATGTGATTTAAAAAGACAGTTAAAGAGCCTTAACCTGTTTGATATCTGTGAAGCTGAGCTTTTTCTTTTAAGTATAGTCTATTTTTTGGCATGTGGGGCACTTACAACTGACATTTGTTTGTGTGTAGGCACAGCTCAACAGACGTCCTGTGAACTACATAAAAAGCAGTAAGAAGCTGGTGAAAGCAGTACTTAGCAAAGGCAGAAGTGTGTTATGTATGGAGCATCCTGATTATTTGTAGCTTCTGGGGTTGTGCTGAGTCCATGCTTTCACTTTAGTGGAATTAAGATCTTCTTAATCATAAGGATTAAAATGTTTATGAAGTGATATGTTTGGAAGGATTCTGCATCTTGTTGCAATGATTAATCAAGGAGTGAAAATCTACACAGTGGGAACTCAGCACAGTGGGAAATGTGTACTAATTGATCTCAGTTTACACATTTTAATTACCTAGCCAGGTCCACATGAAGGCACAGGCACTTGACAAAACCATCTGCTAATCCAGTTCTGAAAGGTTTTGATTGTCCGCTTGTGAGGCACGAGTTGGAATTCTTGCAGCTTTTCTTTTCATTTCACAAGTAAATGTTTTTGTAGCATTCTAGGTATGAGCAGATAAACAGATTAGTGCCTGCCATGCAAAGTATGTAGCTACCTTGAGTTGCAGACCCTTTGCTCTAGTAGTTGTCCCTGTAAAGTGGAATCTCCTCTGCTGTGTGAAGAAAGGAATGCTACACTCAACATGTATTTCTTAGGAACTCAGAAATTGCCTGGAAGGACCCTGAAGCTAAGAGAAATAGGCGGAAAGACTGCACTAGGTGGATGTTTCCAGTCAAAAGATGAAAATGGCCATTTAAGAGGTTGTAAACTGCAGTCTGGAGCTTGGTGGGGGACTGCTGCAAGTCTGCAAAACAATTGTAAATCAATAGGGGCTGGTCTGAAACTAGTGGTTAGGATTACTTATAATATATTTGTAGGGAGACCAATGAAGGAAGATAATTGATCTGTCGAAAAGACATCTGAAGTGCTTGTATTTCATTACAGGACAAGGAGAAATAGAAGCTAAATTTGGAAACTGCGCTAAAAAAATGTTAAAATCAGAAAGCCTAAGATAAAAAAAAAATAAGATGCAACTAACAAAACAGCTCAGCGAGATCCACTTGTGTCTGTAATAAAAATCAGCCTGAGCCTTAAGGACCTACATCTGAGGTTATTTTGTAACAAATGGAGTGGGAGAACATGACACTCTGGGCAGATATTTAAATAGGAGGAGGGTCAGGCTTCTCTGATGTGGTAATCAGTACACGCCCATGGTACTAAAGGCATTTGTGCAATTATATAATATGAAAAATTGAAAAGCTTATGAGAATTTGATGGCTTAATTTTTCTAATGCATGCTAGTCATAAAAATTGCAACTAATGTCCTCTGCATCTTGGGGAATAAAATGCAGAAAAAAATTCCTGATGATGCCACTTGGTGGTATGCTTTCATTTAGTGTTTAAATGCGATCTGTTGCAACAAGCATTTGGGGGCAGGCTGCAGAAACATCACCCTCGTGTTGCCTCGATGCCACTGTGATCCCACTTACCATCCTTCAGGCTGTCAGAACAGCCTCTCCCTCACCAAATTATCGTTCAGTAATGTGTGAGTCCCATTCAGCTACAAAAGTAAGGTGCATGGTGTAAAGAATAGAAATGTACAGGTAAGGCATCTGAACCAGCTGTACTCTTAGATGGGTAACAACAACCCCAAGCAAGATAAATTGAGGCAGTCTGACCATGCTTAGCAAAGGCATTTATCTGCATAAGAAAGCCTAGCCATCTATAACAAATCCCTTCATCTAATCAGTGACCACACAGACGCAGAAGTTCTGACTTTAGGCGATACTAGTCCACAAAACTCATTATTCAAAGAGCATGCTGAGAGTAAAAGTCACACCTCATTACCTCTCCAGGTGCCACATTCATCTTCCTGCTTTTCAGAATGGGATATTGCTATGGTTTCTGAACAGCTGCTAGGAGGGAGCAGTATTACCAATCATGCTTTTTGTTTTCAGGGGAATAGCTTTATTAATAGAGTAGGAAATAGAAATAAAGTATGAAATAGATTCTCCTGTGGTCTTTTGGTTCTCTACAGCCAAATATAAGTAAATGAATTACTTAGGAATCACAGAATCGTAGGGGTTGGAAGGGACCTCCAGAGATCATTGAGTCCAACCCCCCTGCCAAAGCAGGTTCCCTACACCAGGTTGCACAGGTAGGCATCCAGGTGGGTCTTGAATATCTCCAGAGAAGGAGACTCCACAACCCCCCTGGGCAGCCTGTTCCAGTGCTCCGTCACCCTCACCGTAAAGAAGTTCTTGCGCACATTCGTGCGGAACTTCCTATGCCCTAGCTTCATCCCATTTCCCCTTGTCCCGTCCCCACGCACTACTGAAAAGAGTCCAGCCTCACCAGTATGGCCCCCACACCTCAGGTATTTATAAACCTGGATCAAATCCCCTCTCAGCCTTCTTTTCTCAAGGCTAAACAGACCCAGTTCACTTAGCCTTTCTTCATAGGGGAGATGCTCCAGGCCCTTCACCATCTTTGTGGCCCTCCACTGGACTCTTTCCAAGAGATCCCTGTCTTTTTTGTACTGGGGAGCCCAGAACTGGGCACAGTACTCCAGATGAGGCCATACCAGGGCAGAGTAGAGGGGGAGGATCACCTCCCTTGACCTGCTGGCCACACTCTTTTTAATGCACCCCAGAATGCCATTGGTCTTTTTGGCCACGAGGGCACACTGCTGGCTCATGGCCAACCTGTCATCCACCAGGACACCCAGGTCCCTCTCAGCGGAGCTCACCTCCAGCAGGTCATCCCCCAACCTGTACTAGTGCATGGAATTATTCCTCCCTAGGTGCAAGACTCTACACCTGCTTTTGTTAAACCTCATCTGGTTTTTTACCGCCCAGCTCTCCAGCCTGTCCAGGTCTCGCTGAATGGCAGCACAGCCTTCAGGCGTGTCAGCCAGTCCACCCAACTTCATATCATCAGCAAACTTGCTGAGGGTGGCCACTATCCCCTCATCAGGATCATTGATGAAGATGTTGAACAAGACTGGACCCGGCACTGACCCCTGGGGAACAGAGGAATTGAGTTTCCTTCCATGAAAAAGCAGTAAACCAAGGCACTTTTTTTTTTTTTTTTTTTTTTGGTGTGCTTTAAACTCAACTTCTGCACCCTTGATAGAGTAAATTTATAGTCTTCTCTGTGTTTAGTCTTTTCTTAAAATGACTGTGGTGTAAAGCTACAGGACCTCTTAGGACAGCTGTGTTTTTGATGTTTTCAGACTTAAATAGTGTAGCCTTCAGGCTGTGTAAGAAATGTTTCCTTTGGGTCCCAGAAGACTCTGAAGTTCTCGTTGCAAAAAGTACTGAACTCTATAGAGAAATAAGTAAGGTCCAGAATAATTTTGGGCTTATTCTGCTGTCATACTGTCAGATCCAAATGCTCACTGATAGAGGCAGGGAATTGACACAACATTCACAAAGGCATCCAGATGGGGTCTCAACAAGAGAAGAGAAGAGGAGGCAGTCACCTCCCTCTACCTGCTGGCTGCCCCTCTTTTGATGCAGCCTGGGATAACGTTGACCTTCCGAGCAGGATGCTACTGGCTCGTGTCCATCTTTTTATCCACCAGAATCCTCAAGTCCTTCCCCACAAGTCTGTTCTCACTGAATTGTTCTCCCATTCTGTAGTGATATCAGTGATTGCCCCAACCCAAGTTCAGCACCCTGCACTTGGCTGTATTGAATCTCATTAAGCTCTCGTAGGCCTGCTTGCCTGCTTTTCAAATGTGATGGAGAGTGCCTTGGCAGCTGCATCAGCCAGTTCCTAGGATAAACTTGTTAACATTTATTGTTTGGTGATGTTTACCAAACCCACTATAAGAGTTTAAGTTTGAGATATTTTATAATCATCTATCCTGATTTCCTGTAGTTTGGAGGATTTCACTGAAAAGCTCCTTTCACAGGAGTTCCTAGCTTCAGTAAGCAGCAGTTAAGGCTTCCTATATGAAGGCCCTAAGAAGTCTGTAAATTTTCTGTGGATTGGGTACTTTGTGTGAGCTTCTGGTATATGCTGGCACTGAGAATTCAAAAACCATTGGAAAGCATATAGTCTGATATTTTAGATAAGAGGGAAAGTTGTATATAAATGTGTGTGTGTGTATATACATACCTGTAAGGTTTCTATTTCACAAAGGCAGAAGGGAAGATACCTCAGTTCTTAAAAACAAGCTATCTGTAATCCCCAAATCCCAAGGACCATTTGAAGATGGAATTATATTGGGATTTGCCTTTCTAAGTCTTTCATGTTTTTTAATTACTTGCGCTAATGTAAAGTGTACAAATGAGAATTATTCCAAGGGTCTCTTCCAATTTTGTCCCCTCCTTTAAACTAATTGGCTTCTATGTTTGTTGTCTTTCATAATTTATATTTCCTTTGTCTGCAAAATGGAGTTACTGCTGTTCATTCATAACCTGAGATTTCACTTCTCTCTCAAGTAGTTTTCTCACACAGATGAATATCTCTGTCCTAGCAGTTAACCACACAAAAATTTACACTAAAGGAATTCTGTAGCTGTGATAATTATCCATTATGTTTTCACTTGTGAAATGCAAAATACGATCAGTGCCACCAGATCTGAATAGGACAAAGGACAGCCTGTGCCACAAACCTAGTTTTAGGGCAACAGACCGCAATAGTTTGAAAATATATGCATTTTTTTACATACATTTGCATATATGCATAGCAAATAATGTTTAAGAGAAAGCAGAAAGCTCTTGGTTCTGAAAAGCAGCAAGTATCTCGATGACACTGTAAGTATCAGATCTTTATAGAATCAACCATTACTCAAACACGGAGTTGATTATTTAAAAAAGAAAAAAAAAGGGGGGGCGGGGAGAAGTTAATTCTCTGTTTTCATCTAGGCACTTAAAATCCAAGGGTGAACTTTCCAAAGCAGCAAAGGTCCCAGTGGCTCCTCCTCCTGTCTTTGCCTAAACCAGTCACTTCACTGTGCTGTGAATCTGGGTGCATTTGAATGTACTGTTTCCTTTGTGGCTGTTGAGCAATTTTAGGAATCCGTCGTAGAACCAATAAGTTGCCTGAACGAAAGGTGCTGCATGACCTCCCTCTGTCGTGTTTATTCATGAGTTGCGTATTACAGTGCAGTACTCTTGTTGTTCCTGAAGACTAATGGCAGAGCATTGGTCTGTGATGATGGCATAGTATTTTCAGACTGTTCTTTCATGAATCTCCCTTAAGTGTCAAGGCTGAAGGTCTGGCAAAACTGTACAAACTACATTTTTGATGCAGCTTCAAGACATCCTCTAGCCCCACTCCTTGCCAACCCTGCTTCTCCTTATGTGCTTCTGAGTGACAATGCTGAGGCTCATTTCTCATGTTGCTCATCTTTCCTGGCATGCTCTGCCTCTGTAATTAGGTCTCAGTCATCTATTTGTGACATCCTAGTTTGATGCCATAAAACTGGAGAAAGTGCTAGCTAGTGAAAAAGGAGGAGGATCAGAGAAGAGCTCACTTAGTGAGGCACTAAGTGGCTGGTGTTATCATGAATCTGTTAACACAATGAACTGATTAGTTTAAACAGTGTAAATTTCATGAGGCTCTTAATTTCCAACTGCTGTTTTGTGTTGCCTGGATGGAGTCACACAATACTTTCTTGGTGCAGGCTGCATGGTGCTTAACTTGCAATCATAGCTTTCCTGTTGTTACTAATTATAATAAATATCTTGGAAAATACAGAAATGTTGATGCTAATTCACAGCTTCTGTTTTTCTAGCTGAATGATGTTGTACTGCAGGGCATTATTTCCTAATGAGCCACATTGTCTGTACAAAGCAATTTCATGGAATCCAACTCTTCAAATTTATCTCTGGGGCCTGGAAATGTGCCTTTTGTGGTAAAAACAGATTTTGAATGTTCTTTCTGCCGCCCAGAAGGTTAGATCATTACACCCACCTAGTCTATGCCACTGCTTCAGAAGTGAATAGAGTGATATGCTTGGAGGAAGTGGCCAACTGTGAAAACTGCACAGGGACACAAGGCTTGAATAGCATGGACTTCTGAAATCAACTTCATCACTGAACCAGTTCATTACGGAGCTGTGCCCTTGATTCCTTCAGCAGACATCCCAAGGCTCTGAATCCCATTTTGGTGGCCCCTGAAACATCACTTCCAACCCAAGCTGTTCTATGATTCTAAGACGTTTAGTCTCTGTGTCTTGCCTCTCCAGCTGTATAATGAGGATTCTTCTTGCACATGTTTATTTTCCTAGTTAGTTTATACTAGTCTATTTCTGTAGCGGAACTGTCTTATTAAGTGTGAGTACAGTGCCTGTGGCACCTACACAGTACTGAATTGAGCTTTAGATTATTATAAAATTTATTAAAGCAGTAAATTAGAATTCCTCCAGTCAGAACTGATTCTTTCTTTCTTTCTTTGAAAGATAAAATTTAACCCACTGTGAAAATAACATAGTATATTACTCTGTACTTAGGTTATGAAGCGTTTTCCTTTACTGCCTTTCTGTGCATAAAGGACAAAGGCAGCAGTGTACCTATTTTACGGATAGGTAACGTGAGCTGCTAAGGCATGCAGAGCCTGCCCAGGATCATCTGGCTAGTTACACTGCAGCAGAGTAATAGTAAAAGCACAATGCTTATATTTATACAGAGAAAATGCAATTTTTTAAAATTTATGTATATACGTGGGAATAATTCACTTATCTCCTTTAACACTGAAAGTGATGTAAAGTGATGTAGCGAACGTTACTGAAAGAAAATGAGCCTAGCTCAGATCCATTCCTCTAGTTCAGGGAATTGGATGGGGCTACTGCCTTGAGCAAAGAGGAGCCATGGGATCTGGGCTCTGGCCTCCTCTTGCAGCAGCTCTGGAAGTGAACGTGAGCATTGCCCTGTAGTAGACCCAGCTGTAGTTTGCTTTGGCACTGAACTCTAAATTCTCGTTAAATAGGGGTCAAGACTTCATAGACTGCCTGCATAGATTTGATTAGCTCTAAGTCTGAGGAATGCTCCTTTGTCACCTCCATTATTTCTAATACATACAGACTCTTAACCACTTCTCTTGTATATTTTGAGCCTTTTTTCACAGACTTGGATGAAATTAATACATGTGTTAGCCACATTTTTGCCATAATGAAGTTGCTGATTTTATATTACATGTATACAGCCACATTTCGACAGATTGAAGCTTTGTTATTGCCTATGTTAACATAACATTCTGGTACAAGAACCACATGAATCTAATCCGATGTGCATGGGATAAAATGCATCCTTTTTTTCTATTTTTATCTTTTCATATTTTTGTCTTCCCAGCCCTTGCAGAAGAGGATCAAGGCAGGGCTGTGCATTTCAGATCCAAAGAAATTAAGACCCTCCTAGAGTCAACTAACATGGATCCACTGTAGTTACTCTGTAATTTGGTCCTTAATCTGATGCTCTTTGTTATGATGCTAAAAATGTAATGGATGTTCTCCCATCTGAGCAGCCTGGTACTTTCAAGGACCGGTTGTTCAGAGCAGGGGCTGCATCTCTGAAGATAGTGCTCCTAGTGAGGTTCTGGACTTGTATATTTGGTTGACTGGATCCAGAGAAGCTCAGTAGCTAAGTTTTTTGATAACTCTTAGGTTTCTGCTTAAATATGAGGTTATGCATTCCATCTATTCCACTCAAATTGCATGAATTCCCTGTACCTACATCTCAGGGGGGAGGAGGGTGGGAAGGGGTGGGCGGGAGGATTTTCATGAAGATCTACCTCATAGCTTTCATTGTACCTTTTAGAAAGACTCAAGCTCTGTTCTGCTCTAATACTGACCTTAGGGCTTTACAAGTTATAATATTAAATAAAAAAAGTGAATTGCTTTTTTTCATTGTATGTCGTGGCATGTGGGGCTGGGTTCTGGAAGTATCGTTTTTTAATCTGTAGTAGTGATGATTCTGCATGTTGAATGAGTATCATGTAGTTCTCTCTATATATTCAGTCTGCTGTACTGAGTCACAGTCCAGAACTCAGAATTTGCAAATTCTGAGATAAATTAACACTTGGCAGAATATATCTGCGGTCGGCTGTGGCTCTCATACGGTAAGACGTCTTTGGCTGCAACAGCAAAGCTGGTGTGTCGTGTATCGTGTTAAGAATTCACCTGTGTCTGGATGGTAGAGTTATGCGTGCTCCAGTGCTTGAGGATTTGAAGCATTCTGAGGTTTGCTGGTGGTGATGCATCTCCGTGAATGAGCAGCAGTGCACTGGCAGCAGCTCAGAGGTGTGTTTTTACTGGAGTGAGTTAAGTGTGGGAGTTTCCCTGTCATAGTATGAAGTCCTGGTGCTCAGACAGATGCACGGTGAGTTTGGGGCGCTCTTCATCTTGTTCAGTGCTTCTTCCAGGTGTATGGATGCAACAGTCTTCTGGAAATCACTTTTAAGGACTTAACGCTAACAAGATCTCTGTATTTCTGTGATGGCTTTCCACATTTGCATTCTTGGGAAAAATGTGGGTCTGTTGTAAAGTCCACAGTTAGTTGCCCTGGGCAAATCAGTCAGCTGCCAAACTTATCTGTGTAATAAGGCCTGAGATATTGCTTAGATCTGTTCTGATCAACCCTGTTAACTTCTAAAGCTTTACTCTTACTTGCAATGGCAAATGGGCAGCAGTGGGCAAGGCAGACGGAATGGAACAAATGAAAAATATAGCAAATTTTGGAACTTTTAAAGTTATGATTTCTTTGTGTTGACTGCCTGGTGCTTTTACTCCTCTTTCTCTGCTTGCTTTTCCTCCTGTCCCTTTCTCCTCAGCTGTAGCAATGGGGCAGATGCCGCCTCCTATATCTTCATCTTCCCAGACCTTGCACTGACATAATCTCATCATTCCTTTCTTCCCTAGCAGCATGTACCCGGTCACATTTATCTCATCTCCCCTTCTCCCATTCTGTGCATTGTTTAGATATATATATGCAGTGATGTGTGGAGAAAAAATACTTAGAAGATCAATATCAATCTTTATGTATATATACATATATATTTACACATGACAATATATATATGTAAGATGTCTTATATGTTTCACTGTACACAATTCTTGGTAGGGCTATTTTCTGAGATGAAATAACACATTCCTCGTTTTTAACTGGCCTGTCAAACTCTGTAAGGAAAGCTTTGTAACAATAACAAGAAAAAAAAAAAAAGGCTTCATGAAATTCTATTAGGATCAACTGTGCTTTGAACTGTTAAAAACTGTCATTTCTGTTGAATGTTTTCCTCGGGAGATATTTTGAATATGTTAAAATAGTATCTAGTCAGAAAAAGTAGCAAGAATAGCATCTGCTGTACTTGGAGGGTCTGAGAACGTGGATCTGAGTTCAGGCACTGCGGGTCACTGCCTTCTTCTACTGATGTGCAGGCAGCAATGTGAAAAGTTGAACTAGCCTGAACTAGAGGAGAGGAAGAAGCAAATGGTTGTGTTAATAGTTTACTGTTTTCTTTTAGCAGGACCAGCCTTGGAAATAAGTCCCTAAATCCCCCTCCACCCCAGAACAGATGACTTTGTAATTAATATAGGCTTTTTTTCGTAGCTAGGAAATACCAGTGCATTTCTTATGCACGTAACTCAGCTCTTGTCATCTCTGCAAATGCTTTGTAGTGCAGACTTTGGATTTTAATGTCCTTAGCAGCAAATTATTTTTTCCCTAAAATAAATAACTATATTTTCATTCACATTTGACTCAAGGCTTAGAATTGCTTTGTCTGTGCTACTGATCCATGCCCAGTACGTAGTGCAGACTGAAGACTGCAGCAGGAAAGCAAGGAACTGCTTGTTTTTTGTGCCCACGTTGGATAAGACAAAAAGCGCTGGTGTTAAAATTGCAGGAAGAAAGGTTCAAATGAGACTTCTGGCAAAATTTCCGAAGGCAAAGACAGGAAAATATTGGGATAGATTGTGTGAGCAGACTGTACATTCGTGGAAGTATGTAACATATTGGATAAACGTGTCAGGAATGACCAATAATTAATTCGTATCTTGAGTGTTGTTCCTTAAAGTAGGAAGATGATTTCAATAAAGATGCATCTTTCTTATGTGCTGTAATAGAAGGAGAAAAATGAATCAGTAAAGGGAAAGGACCATTTTAAGCCCCCAATTTTACCCTGGTATTGCTTTTTGAACAAGCTTTACTCTGAGTTTCTAGCCACAGATATAATCTGGCCAACAATTAGCACAGCCCACAGTGTAGCTGTATGAAGGAAGCTAAGTCTAGGCTTCCCATGTGATTTTGCATTCTTTTGGGGATGCTATGAAGCAAACACAATGAATAAGTTGAAGGGAGAGTTTGCTGGTAGACTGACCATGGAGACAGAAAAATGTTCATTTATATATTAATCTTTAGTATTCACATACTTAACTGAAGAACAACAGTGAGCATGCCAAAAGTTGAGCAGAAAGTGTGGAAAGATATGGTTATCTTTTAACAGGAAGTTGTACAGTGGAGGGAAGTGAGGATGAAAGGGACGGAACAACATTTTTCAGCAGCTTTTTGATACTTTTCTCTAAGTGCAGCTCTGAGAGTGATGTGGTTACATTAAGTTTACTTGAAAATCTTAGTATCTGAAGACTGAAAATTCAGATAGCAAATAGAAAGGATGGCAAATCATAGAATTATAGAATGGCTTGGGTTGGAAGAGACCTCAAAGATCGTCCAGTTCCAATCCACTGCCATGAGCAGGCTTGCAAATGTTAGTTAAAGTATTTTTAGGCTTTTTCTCATTGTAGTTTAAGGAATGTGTCCTATTGTATTTCAATTCCTTGAAAACTGAGCATTTTTGAGCTGTTATGAAAGCAATTGTGCTTAAAAATTATTTTGGAACAGAGAAATGTTGATTTTAAGTCAAAAGATGCATTACTGGCAAAGTGTATCATGTATTCTTAGTAAGCTGCACAGTGGGGGGAAGGTCGGTTTTGGCGAGGACTATATATGTCTTACATCTTCTGGGATATAAAGCAAGGCATACTAAAATTATCACGGGGAGAAGAGGAATACCAAAGGTATTCTTGACAGGAGGCTTGGCCCCTCCTAGAAGGCAGATTCATGGGTTAGTTAGGAGGTCAGGTTGTAGGCTGTTCAGCACAGGCCTCAGGAGGACTTTCCTTCTCTCTCCTCCTGTCACGCACACAGCTGCTCGGTTAAACAGCATGGTAAGTGCATGCCTACCTCCCTGCTACAGCCTGTGAAGTGGTGGCTATCCATTGCGGGCAGGATGAGTCCCAGCCCAAGGCTTTTGGGGAGCAGCAGCAGCTTCTTTGTGTGTTAACTTTGAGGGTTGACCTGACTGAACCTGGGAGTTGGCGATGTGCTTGTTCACCTGCTGGAGGGGTCTGTTAGGTGATGGGACCTCACAGCCCGCTTCTCTGATCGATTCTCTCTCACAGGCAGGAATGGCAAGCCCTGAAAACCCTGAGCAGCTGATCATTGCCCTGGAACCCGAGGCAGCTTCTATCTACTGCCGGAAGCTTCGCCTTCACCAGATGATAGAGCTGAGCAGCAGAGCGCCTGTCAATGGCTACAGCCCCAGCGACACCATCGGAACTGGATTTACACAAGGTGCTTATTACAGAATCATTAAAGTTGGAAAAGACCATTAAGATCATTTAGTCCAACCATCAACCCATCCTCACCTTGCCCACTAAACCATGTTCCTGTGTGCCATATTTCCAAGTTTCTTGAAAACTTCCAGGGATGGTGACTCCACCACCTCCCTGAGCAGCCTGTTCCATAGCATTTTCACCACAGTATTTTTCTGCCTTTATTGAAATTAATACTTTCTGATGGGTTGCTTTATATTTAATTTGTTGGAAACAATTAAGTGTTCCATTAGCTGCATTATTGAAGCAATGTTAAATTACTGGATCTCAATCAGACTTTCAGTGTTTGAGGTGTTCTTCCAGAGCTTTGGCAGATGCTTTTTGAAGTCATCTTTGAGAAATGCCATTATTTACTTTCAACACTTGGAGGAGCACATGGTAATGGATTACAGCAATGCATTTATTTACTCACAGGAAAGAAACTAGATACAGCAATTCTAACTTACTGACCTGTGATCTGCTGCTCATATTGGTGCTATAAGGCTGACTTGCAGAGGTGGGCCCACAATGTAAGTCACTTCCCAAAAATCCTTCATCGCCAAAGACCAAGACAAGATTTAGTATCTTGTCTGAGACCAGAGGGGAATAAATAGTAGACTGCTGTGGTGTATTTGTTACATAACCATTTCCTCTCTGTGTGAATTGTAGTAGTTGCACTGAGGTAGGTGTTACTGTGTCAGTCTATCCCAGAGGAATTTTTCAGAACAATTTGCATTTCATCGTCATATTTACTAGGTCAAAATGGTGCAGGTACATGGAAAATTAAGCCCGTAAGGCTATTCCTGTACTTACCAGATTGCATTTTTTCTTAGTTAGGCAAAGTCATTACCTTGTTTTCTCCTAGCCATGTCACTCCCAGCAAGCACTTGTCAGATGTGCTCAGCGTTAGGAAGGCCTGTGCCGCAGTCCTTTCAAGCGCCCCTCACATTCTCCACCTTGTTCTCATCCTGCACCATTCCACTTCTATGCGCTTTTCCATGAACTCACTTTCAGGCTGTGTGGGGATTTGCTTCTAAGAAAATAAGTAACAATTAAAAATGTAAATATAAAATATAAAAATATATAAAAATATAAAAATATAAATTAAAAAACAACAACAACAACAACAAAAGCTTCTGTGTTTGGTTAAAGTTTTAAAGCTGGACGGAATCTGGCAGATGGTGGTTTTCTCTTTCTTAATTGTGTCAGGCGAAGGCCATTGGAGATGAGAAAGGTTTATTGTCAAAATTAATGAAAATAAAGTTTGAGTGAATTAATTTGGGGTTAGAATTAAAGTTTCTTAAAGGCATGGCAGGTACCCAAGACAAGCTGAGAACAGATTAAGGAGGAAAGCTGTTTAGCTATTAACAAATGCACTCCATGGACTATCTTATTGCAGTGAAGTCAAAACAAAAAAAAAATTACTGTTTGCAATAGACAGGATGACTTAACTTCAGTCATAGTGAAAGACTGGCTCTGTTTGCTTTTAGTCCACAGAAATGAAATGAAAGGACTCTCATTGACTTCTGTGGGCTCTAGTGTCCATTGCTTGGACCTCTTGCTTGTTCTGTCTTTGAATGCTGTGTGATTTGAGCTGTTGGTGTATGAGGCTGACAACTTGTCTGCATTATAGGGTCTTTATGGAGCAGGTATGAGTGAAAGCAAAGCCTCTCGTCTCCTTCTGATCATAGACACTACAGAAATGAGAAGGAAGATGCATTCAACAATTTTCCTGCTTCACATATTGCAGGATGTTTGTCTTCTTCTGTACTATTTTATATGGAACCTTTGAATGAAAGTGAATGAAAGTAATACAAGAAATGACTTTTGATCATCCAGTTGTACAGATTGATTAAGAAGCTTAATAGCGAAGGTTCTCACTGCTCTACTTTCTCTTTACAGGCTGTTTTGCATCTTTTGAATGTTTAAGTAGAAATTAAGTCTTGTAAGCTGAAGTATTGTTACGAGATTGTGCTTAATTTTTAATTGGTATAATTTTAAAAATTGCTGTGCCAGTGTCCTCCATGTTTCTAATAGGTCAAGTCTTAGTCAAGACAGAATTTAATTGCTTTTCATGGCAGCACTGGATTCTGTCACAACAAACCAGAATTTTTGTAAGTAAAGGCTGAAATAGTTGTTAACTCTTTAGTCTTCTGCCTGAGTTATCGGAGGGTCAGACTTGGTGATCACCGTGAGCCTTGAGAAGTTACAGAGCTGTGAAGCAGTGTTTTTGGGTGCTTACACTGAGGCCATATGACATCCTGAACGTCTCCAGAGGCCTTGCCCCAGCACCCAACATCAGAAGTTGCTTTTGAAAATCCTGGGATGTTCTCTGCCTGCCATCACAGCTCAGGTCTGCGATGGATCAGGGCTGCCACCGTGTGGTAGAGCGTGTGCCTGAATGAGGCTGGCAGCAGGGACAGCTTCCAGCTTGTACATAGAAGTCGGAATGTAGTAGCTATTAAGGATTTGTCTATAGCTTTCACGCTAGGTCGTTGTTTCTAATTCCGGTAGTATGAAGAAAGAGCAGAAAAACTGGAAACTATTTTTTCCTTCTCTCTAGAAGTAATGTTATAATGTTCCCCAAACCAGTGTAGTAGTTGTTCATTTGTTTTAAGAAGCGATGCATGGAGATCTGTCAGCATGCTTGCACTTGTTTCCTGCCGCGCATGATATCAAATTCTTTATGTTTCATAATACTCAGTACTTTTCTCTCTGTCTTTTGCTAGCTAAGGAACACGTCCGTCGCAATCGACAGAGTCGCACCTTTTTGGTGGAAAATGTCATAGGAGAAATCTGGTCCGAACTGGAAGAAGGTAGCATCCTTTCTAGAACAGACATTGCTTTCACTGGTTTTATGCTGCTGGCAAGCATAGTGTTTCCCACTGATCTGCACTGTTCCCAGAATGATTACGTGTTGGAAAACAAACAAATAAAAGTGCATCTGCAGCTCAGAGTTGCTAAAGCTAAACTGCAATTCTGTATAGCAAAATACAGTTTATTAAGGAGATGACAGGATATAATCCAAGTTTCAAAAAAAAAGCTAGACTATTTCTTCAGAATAGGCTTTGTGAAAATGCTGTAGTATTGATTTGGTAACCCCCTAAAGTGGACACCACTAGCACGAGCAATTCCATTAATCCCCTTTCCTTTTATGTTAAACCAGTAGCTTTTGATACCTAGATTTTGTATTTACTATAAGTCACTACTAATGAAGATGAAGTTTATGGAATAAAGCTTTATAACTTTCTGCAAGTCATTGTATCTCATTGTAATATGTCACTGTGGTAATATAAGTCACATTTGCTATTCCTTTGGCAAACCAGGTGACCGTTACGTCGTTGTTGACAGTGGAGGAGGCACGGTGGATATGACTGTCCATCAGATCAGGCTCCCTGAAGGACATCTTAAGGAACTATACAAGGCAACAGGTAGATAGCATTTCCACTACTTACATTTATGCAATGTGTTGATCTGTCAGTGAAGAAAATACATGTCTTTTACTAATCACTATATTTCACTAACACTTCTTCCTGGAATCAGACCAGTATTCAAAATTATATAACCTATCTGCTGTCTGGGACAAGGTCACCATCCTGGTCTGCCTTGTTTTAGTAAATTTATAATCTTCCACTCCTTTAATAGGTCTCTGACCAGCTATTCTGAGAAGTGCTGGGGAGGTATGAAAAGCCAAGTGTGTCACGTCGAGATCCTTGTAAAATTTCCCTAGATCTTAGGGAAGGCTTGTATGTTCCAATAATTCCACAACCAGTGTAACAGGCGTGGTCTGCCATCCTCTGGCAGAAACTCACAATGATAGATCTACAGCAAGTGCAATAAAATACAATTGCTTTAATGATACTCCCTTCCTGATCTCCAAAATCCCCTCTTTGTCTTTGCTAAGCTGTTAACCCTGTAAGACAGGCTGTACATTTGAGTTGGTCTTCATCTGTATCATTCACTGTTGAGTGTCTTCAGTCTTGGCTTTAAGACAGCCTTTCTGCTGCAGTGTTACAGTGTCTAGGACAGTACATGTGTAAAAGTGAGGCAAAGGTAAGATCATGTTCTGTATTATACCAACTGTTTCCCGTGACAGTCCTAGTAGTGTCAGTCTGATGTGTTTTACCTGAAATCTAATGCGGTTTTCAGAATATTAAAGCTGTGTTTTGTTTTTAATACAGGTGGGCCATATGGTTCCCTAGGTGTGGACTATGAATTTGAAAAGCTCCTGTGTAAAATATTTGGAGAAGATTTTATTGAGCAATTTAAAATCAAGCGTCCTGCTGCCTGGGTAGATCTGATGATAGCATTTGAGTCCCGTAAACGGGCAGCAGCTCCAGACAGGACCAATCCACTAAACATCACTCTGCCTTTCTCCTTCATTGATTATTATAAGAAGTTTCGAGGTCACAGTGTAGAACATGCCTTGAGGAAAAGCAAGTGAGTAGATGATTGAACCCAAATAGGTGCAAAATTGACTAATCTTTAAAAAGACAGGCAATTAAAATATCCTAATTACTTGTAGTCTGAAGGACAGTAATGTAAAAGAGGTGTCTGTTTCCAGAATGCAGTGTTCCCCTAGCTATACTGAAAGTAACAGTACAAGATAGAAAGTGTAAAGGTAACAAAGAATGCACATGAATGAAAAGGAAATTGCTAAGCTATGTGGATGTGCATAATGAAATAATATAATGCCTCTATTCACTTAACAAATATTATGGATCATTAAAAATACTGTTCTTCTCTCTGTCTCTTGAGACTTCCCATGCTTGCTTGTTTTCCTTGCTTGTTTCCAGTGGCTTTGGCCTGCTGCTGCTATAATCTAAATGTTGCCCTTCTGGGGTTGAATCAGTGCTGTTTCAGTTGAGCGAACAGTGCAGTGACTGCCAGCTGTTTCAGGAAGCAGATAAACATTAGTAATGCAGCAGGAGGCAATCAGGCGAAGAAAACAGCAATTAAACAAGCAAAAATAGCAATTGTCCCTGGATAGTTAATGTTGCTCCATTTGGTGTGGGGCTGAAGTTAGATGAGGTACTTTTTTCTAAGCGAACTGCATACAGAGTCTGTAAACTCCTTATTTGTGTGTCATGTCTTATGAGCGTTTGGCTGTACTCTGTGTTCTCTTAATATCCTTTCTAAATGCTTTTTTTTTTTTTTTTTTTCAGTGTGGACTTTGTGAAGTGGTCTTCCCAAGGAATGCTGAGGATGAGCCCAGATGCAATGAATGCACTGTTCAAACCCACAATTGACCAGATTGTTCAGCACCTGAGTATGTATCTGTGTGTAATTCCATTTTCTTTCTAAGCTGAGACTGAAGCTTGGCTTACCTGTTTCAAACCTGTAACAGGAATTATAGGAAACACCGCTCCTAGTATGCACTAAATGGGCAAGGAGTTCTGTTCTGAAACATTTGTCCTTTAAAAAGTGATTAGGAAGGTAATTTCAAGTAAGGGACATCACCTTTAGTGCATCTAACTACCTTCTTCTAGAACTGTTTTTTCAGTGTTATTCAGTCCTGTTGCTGCCTAAACTGTATTTCCAGGGCTACGGTCATTCCCTAAAGAGCAATGTTTTAACCCAGATCCTACTTTTCTTTTTCCTGTTTCAGACAAGAACAAAATAATGCCAGAATCATAACTAGTATCTGATTATTGCTGTAATTAAGACCTGTAGTTCATTTCTCATCAGTGTAAGGACTTAGAAAGTCCTATTTTTTGATGTCTCTCCAAATCAGTGAGATCTCGGGAACACAAGACATAAGTGATGGCTTCTGTTTAAAAAAAAAACAAAAAAAAAAGATTCCAGACATGGCTTAAGCAGGAATAGATTTATTTATTTATCTGGCAATGAAAATGACACAGGTTTATTGGGAAATTGGTTATTTAAACTCTCCTTCATGAAAGATTGGATTTGTGTTGAGTATAGTACATATACTGAGCAAAGTATTTCTGTTCTACACATTACAAAGTGCTAATCAAATTGTATTTGGGATAGAATATCCAACTTAACACACTCGCTGTGTGAGGACTTGTTAAGTAGAACTGAGAGAACACAACTTAGTAGGACAACTAGGACTGAACAGCTTCTGCATGAGCGGGGAGGGAGAGGCCTCACATTAAGATAATTGTGACAGATACCTCAGTCATGCTGTGTCAGTTATTTGAACTGACTATGGGTGAGCCTACAACAGAACTGTATGATTTTCCTCAACGTAGGGGATTTCTTTGCAAAAAAATCTGTCGCCATTCACTGGTACAAGTCAAATGAAAAATCTGTTTAGAAAGCAGAAATGCCACTTCAGAAATATCATCTGCTTTGAGGCAAGTTTTCATTCGCAGACATTGCCCCATTGAAACAGAATATAGTAAGAAACCTCAGAAGTGGAACTGATGCATGTTGAGAGCGGCAGTGGAGGAATAGATGCGAGAGTTTCAGATTTTATGCATGTACCTGGAACACTGATGCATCAGGCATTTGCAGTTTTGAATGAATTGCTTTGCCACTGAATTTTTCCCTATTGGATGGGCTCTGTTTCTGTACAGGTGATGTATTCGATAAGCCAGAAGTGACCAATGTCAAGTTTCTGTTCCTGGTGGGTGGCTTCGCTGAATCCCCTTTACTCCAGCAAGCTGTCCAGAGCGCTTTTGGTTCGAGATGTCGAGTCATCATTCCTCAGGATGTGGGGCTCACTATCCTCAAAGGAGCTGTTCTCTTTGGTCTAGACCCTGCTGTCATCAAAGTGCGGCGTTCACCTCTCACCTATGGTGTGGGTGTGCTGAATCGGTTTGTGGAAGGGAAGCATCCACCGGAGAAGCTGCTAATCAAAGATGGCACGCGTTGGTGCACTGATGTCTTTGACAAATTTATCTCCGCCGACCAATCTGTAGCCCTTGGAGAAACTGTGACACGCAGTTACACACCTGCCAAACCTTCTCAGTTAGTAATAGTGATCAATATCTATAGCTCAGAACAAGATAATGTCAGCTTCATCACTGAATCTGGAGTGAAAAAGTGTGGTACCCTTCGCCTGGATCTCACAGGAACTGATGCTTCTGTGCCAAACAGACGGGAGATCAAAACACTTATGCAGTTTGGGGACACTGAGATCAAAGCCATGGCCATTGATGTTGCCACCTCTAAAAGTGTTAAAGTTGGTATTGATTTCTTAAACTACTAACAGATCGTTTCCCCCACCATGGCCTGTTTGTGAGACTCATCGTCCAGTATTTCATTTTTTGACTTTCATATGTCACGTAATCATCTTGAATTTCAGCAGGCTATATGAGAACAGCTAGTAAGGTGGGGTATGTCATGCTTGTGCCCTTGAAGGACCAAAGGCTGGATTTTAAAAGACCCTTAAAAAGTTTGAGGAGGAAAAGTTCCAGAGGTAGTAAAAGTTGTTTAGTTGTTCAAGCATGTGGAAAGATCTGCCTTTATTAAGTATTATTATTGCATCCTGAAGATTGGTTAAGAAATATAAAATCATTATTTCCTTGCCTTGTTCTTGTTCTTCCTCTTCCTCCCAAGAAGCATTTGCTAGCCCAGATGTTTGGTTTAGGGGGGTATCTGTGTGGGGGATCTGTCTGAAACAGCACCTTCCTCTGAGTATGGAAACAAATTAGTAAGTTACAGCTTTCTTTTGGTTTTTGGCCTGTACTTTCATCAATGTAAGTGCTGAAAATCAGGGAGGGAAAGAAGTAGGAAGCGCGTGTCTTCACTTCTGAGGTCACACTGAAAAGAAAATCCTTAAAAATCCTTAAAAGTAGATTTAGGGAACATACATATTTTAGTAGCCTATTGTTGGTTGCCCAAGCTTGAGAAGAAGGCCTTTCTTGTCAAAGCTCTTTGAACTAGCTATTGGATTAAATAGCTAACACTACCCTCACTGTACTTCAGAAATGTATTAAGATCAAAGTTATTTCCCTTTTTAGGTCTTATAAACTTATATTTATTAGTTTCCATCCAGAATCACAGAACAGATGAAGTTGGAAGGGATCTCTGAAAACTATCTGCTCCAACCCCTAAACTCTAAGCTAGAGCAGGATGCTCTGTCCTTTCAGACTGTGAATGTCTTCAAAGGTGGAGATGCCTAAACTTCTTGGGGCAATCTATTCTAATATTTGACAACACTCACTGTAAAAAAAAAAAAGAAAAAGAAAAAATAAAGGCAACAAAAAAACACATGTTTTTAAAATCATTTTCTTGTATTTTAATTTGTGCCCATTGCCCATTGGAGACTTGCTCCATTTTCTTTGTCTTCTGTCAGGCATTTATACGTATTCCTGATTGCTCCATGAGCATTCTCTTCTTGAGTCTGAAGTCCTAGATCTCTCAGCCTCTCCTCTTACAATTGATGCTCTGATCCCTTGGTCATCTTTGTGACACCTTGACAGACTCAGCCCATAAGTCCATGTTGCTCTTGTACTGAGAAGCACAGGACTGGATGCCAGATGTGGTCTCACAAGGAGGAATAGAGGAGAATGTTCACCTTCCTTATCCTGCTGGCAGTACTTTTCCTTGTGCAGCCCAGCTGTTGGCATTCTTTGCCTCAAGGGTGCATTGCTGGCTCATGAAGACTTTGTGTCTACCAAGACCCTGAGGTCTTTTCCTGCCAGGATGCTTCCCAGCCAGTCGACCCCCAGCATATACTGGTGTATGGAGTTATTCCTCCAGAGGTTTAAGACTTCGCACTTCTCTCATAATCATATTTTTTTCTTGTTAATTCCCGTGTTAATGTTTGGAAGTACAGTTAGTTGATGGCTGTCCAGGAGGATAAACTGATAACTTCAGTTTTAAATCCACTCCTAGCTGGCGGACTGATGATAACCTAGATAACCATCAAATGCTGACGCTTTCAGAGCATTTATATAGAGCTGCCTGATTACCTGCTGGAATTCATTACATTTTTGGAACTTGCAATTTTAATTCTGAAACTAAACCTTCCTTTCTAATAAGTTGAGCATGGGTTATGTCAGTTACTGACACTTTTGGGAAATGAAAGCTTTATCAATGTTTTCACTGATTTACATTCCAATCCTGCACTTAAGCTTTCCGTGTTTATCCTGGAGATTTGCCACTGTAAAGAGCTGCAGAACTGGTCTGCTGCATTTGCCATTGAGTTTTCTGTGTCTGTTGCAAAATTCTCTAGTGGAATATGAAATCTGTTCTGCATTCAGCTTTAAAAAAAAAAAAAAAAAAAAAAAAAGAAGAAGAAAATAAAAGGACTGTGGAGAATGGAGTCACAGTATCCGGCTGGATACTTTCTTATAATTACAAAGTGTGCTTTCTAGCATTCAATTTCCTGCTGCCTGCTAAATGCTCTAAAAGCTAAATACTGGGATTTTTTTGTGTGTTGCTTTCCATGGTTTACAAACAAGAGAAACTTTAAGATGAGTTATGAACAATATAATTTTATGTATATACAATATTTAAATATTGTACAGACTCTTTCTTTCTACAGTGCTATTTTCTTGTATAAAAATGCTCTTTGCCTCTGTTGATTTCATTCAGCTGTTAATTTTAAATAACACAGTTTCTCAATCAGCTTCCATAATTATAGGCTTTTAAAGATGGTAAGATATGAAATGTAAAAGGCTGATCTTATAATAATAGGAAAGAAATGTTGATGTGTCAGAAAATACAAGATTCTTCCTGCAATGCAAGTCACACCAGTTAAGCATATTACACAGATACACTTGTATTTTGCTGGGATTTCATTTCTTTGTTTCAGATGGTGACCATTCCAGCAGTTCGTCATAATAATGGATGAATCCTCCTGTACAGCAAAGTTATATTTAGCTTGTATGAGCTGAATATACAGCTTCTTCTCTAGGTTTTGGAGTTTTAGTAAGGATCTTTTCTAGTTAAAAAAAAAATAAATGCTTTTCAGAGCCAGGTAACACTGATTTGTAGTAGTTGCGGGTCTCTGTCACTACTTCCTACCAAACACTAAATTCTTAAAGAAAAGAAGGCTTTACTGTCTTTGCATCCGATGTTAAACAGAGTGGTTCCGATTAAACAAGGATTTGTTTCCAGTGGCCTTAGGTTAATGCAGAATTTGATATAGTTAAGGTCTGCAATCCCCCACCAGGAAGAGGAGGTGAACTGTAGGATCTTGTGGCCCTTGGGTTTTGTGCTGTTTTCAGCCCGTCTGCCGGGAATGCTAGCAGTAGTTTCTGCAGCTCTTTTGAAGTGTAGTTCCCCGCATGGTACAGATTGTTTGCCCTTTTTTATTCACCTTTTGTAAGATTCTGACCTGATCCGAACAGGCATTTGTTGCTAAAGTGATTCTACTGTAACTGTAAAATGTGAAGAGTTTGCATATTTTTGCACTTCCTTTTTCAGTCTCATGAGAGCACTATCTAGCTCTTCAATGCAGAACACTGAACTACTGAGCAAACTTCCAACTGTCCTCGTTGTGCTCTTCAAATCTGAGAGTGGAAAATTAGCCTGTCCCTCTAAGGAATTAGAATTGTAAGTAGAATGTTATGCTATGGTTTGTAGATTATAACCCATTTGAACAACTTTACACTGTAAGTAAGTGGGAAATGGATGCCCATTTTGATAGAGGATGTTAGGCTGTAAAATTAATATGAAATTTATTAGGAAATTATGAGTCATTTTTAGAATAGGAGTTCTGGTACTTATGCAGGAAGTTTCCTGTACTTTTGGTAGGGATTTCAGATGACATTGTGCAACTTAATGTTGAAAAGACAAGGCCTGCCATCCTTAGGCAAAGCCAAAAGCGGTGACTGAAGTTTTGCTCTAAGGATGGATTTGCAAGTTTGAGTCAAACTTACTTAAATCTAGGCTGAAAGTTAGCAATGAATTGTGATAGAATGATTACTTGTACTAGAATATGATACATGTGCAGTAATGGTTAGGATGGTTAAAATTGCTATATTCATGCCAGTGAATATATACAGGAGTTTTAATGCATTATTATGAGGAGGCTAATTATGTATTGCAGAGAATTAATCGCTGAGATAAGCTGCATATTTATCATATGAAATGGCTTAAGCGGATGAATAGCATAAAAGTTGTTGGGCATAACGTCACAATACACACCTGCTTGAAATAGTCTTAAACTATATTATAAAACCAACCATTGTGGTCTTGTTCACCCCTGTGCAAGATAAGTTCAGACTTCACAGATGTTCGGAGCTGTTCACAACTTGATTGTATCTTGAGTGTTCTTGTGTCCTCAACCATGTCAAATAAAATACAGTAAAACTAATTTTTCTTTCTGGGTGTTTCTTTTCTGATGAAAATGGCTGTGAAAGGCCAAGTGGTTGTACTTGCAGTTGGTTACACCTTTGTATGCATGAGTGTTGTATATCAGATTTCTTCTTCCTTCTCAATGTGCAGACACCTAGAGTCCATGTCGGCTTGAGATCACTGTCCACTGTTGGTGATTACTGAAATCCCACTGCAGTTTGTGTAGCTCTGAATAGGATGACTGTTGGTGTTAGGACAGAAAGACTTTAGACAATATGAAAGCTGGGAAATCAGTATGTTTGAGGCTGAATTCACGATTCTTGGCATTTATTTCATGACCTTCTCAACAAAACTCACAGAGGTCGTTGACGATAAATAGAAAAAGATAATAGTGTAGAAAATGTAAAAGAACCAGTAGGTGTGTTTGAAGGTTCCTTTGTTACAGCCCATGGAAACAAACACGAGGGATGTTGAGGATGAAAATCTGGATGCTATTCACATCCAGGGAAGATGCAGCATTTCTAGAAGCAAAATTGAATGGTTTATATTTTTGTTACAGGAAAGACTTAATGTATTTTCACAAGGTGCTGCTTTTGGAAGGATGGAAGATTCCTCTGAAATGGTAAGCCAGTAGTATTAGAGGACGTCAGCATGTGGGTTTCTCTCACAAACTTTTAGGTTGCTACCTATGTATAAGTGCAGTTCCCACGTATTTGCGCCTAGACCTGAGGAGGCAGATACAACCAAGATTTCTCTGGAAAGGCCACCACCAAGTAGGAGATGTCCATGGTGTTCCAGCTCAGCTGTGGCCCTCAGCCATAGCCATACCCAAGCCCACAATGGTAACTGCAGGTACTGGCCAGATGCTCGCAACCCCCCGCAGGAGGCCATCTGCGCTTTTCACTAGGGAGAGTTCAGTTCCCTCTTGTCCCTTGCACTGGTACGTTAAAGATGACTTTTAAATAGTGACTTAACATCTCCCTGTAAAGTGAATCCCTTTCAACTCTCTGTCTCCTTTATTTCACTTGTTATCCTGGAGGCCTTGCAACATAGTGATCACCTGGGTGTGGTTGTGGTTTTACTTCTCATTGCCCTCCATTATCATATTTACCTATTTCTCTCTTTTCAACCAGTAGAAGCAACTGACTCTGTGAACTATTTTTGTTTTTTTTTTTTCCTGTAGATTACTGTTCTTTTTGTGATTTAATTTTTCCTTTCAAATGTAACATATCAGCTGAAAGGATTTTTGTGCCACGTTGAAGCATATTATTGTTCTGGTTCCAGGGAGTTTATGGTCTGGATTATGTTCAAGGTAGATGTTTGCCAGGCAGCCAGCATTTCATTAAGAAAACTGATTCAGGTGCAGTGGGTATCATTTAAGCTTTCATATAAACATTGATTGCTGCAGGAGTGTTTGCTTGGAGGGAATAATGAAAATACTACAAGGTTAGAGACCACTAAATACATAACGATAAATTTTACTCTGTTACAGTGTTAATTAAAACAATTACAATTCAGGAGTGACTTACGCTAATAAAATCAGCTGCTACTCTTGTCAATAGCATGAGTACAAACTCTGTTAGAGCAAGCCATTTCCTTCAAGGTGTCCTAAAACTCATCATATCAAAAAGTACTGTAGTCCTGTAGCCTTCTCAAGGGTTTATTGCTAATATTGTGGTATCAGCCAATAAATTGGCCAATAACCAGATATATATGCTTTATCGTGATGATAGGGTTTTTTGTGTTTTTCTAGGTATAGGAATGTTTAGTAATGCGCTGTTGCACTGATAAACTTGTATAATGGTTTGTATGATATACTTTTTTCCTAAATGTTGTAGGCCATGTCCCTGAAATGCTGGAGTGCTGGCATTAGCCATGGAGATGTGTCAGTGGCATGTATGACATTATGCCACAATGCCACTCAAAGATGAAAAGATGCAGGGAATGAGCTGAGATACATAGCAGTACTACATCCCAACTTCCACCTATTTGCTGCAATGAAGGTGTTTTACAAGTGCTTTATGACTATAATTATAAACACCATCCTAATAGGCTAGGTACTGTATTTAACTTGTAATGAACTTGATTTCAGCTAAACATTCAATTAATGTTACTAGTACAATGGGAAATATAATTACAGTCTTCAGGAACACATTAAGAATGAAATTTTGCTTTCAGTGTTCTAGCACGTTGCTCTGATTCCCAGGGGAGTTTTCTATATGTGCGTTCACTGGCAGAATTGGGGCCTTCCACTGGACTTTTCTAAACCTGCACATTTTCTTACAGGAGAGTGTTTATATTTAAAATTACAGGCAAATCTTGATAGGAAGGAATTTGTATAAATCTTACGTTGATTCTACCAGGGTTACAGAAATCCATACTAAAATGTACAGATGGTGTTTTCATGCTTGGTGCTAATAACCACAGAATAAGACAACTTACAAAGCAATCTGACAGCAGTGTCCCATTTCCCCAAAAGAGATTCTCCCCTTTCAGTTTCCTAAACTTCACCCAAACATCCCTCTCCAGTAGATCCAGTCTGAAGTCCCTTTTTCAGTGCAAGAGATGCCTGATTTTCAACAGATGTAGTTTAGATGAATTGATAACAACTGCAGATGCTTTGTGCAACTAATTTTCATTAATATTATTTCCTAATCTCATTACATACTGAGGTTTAAAAACTCGCAGTTACTATTTTTAGGCACAAATTCTATTAGTTGTCATTCAGCCCATCCTCTCATCTAACAAGACAAGTCTGTGGCTTGACTGCTATAAGAAAAACAACAAGGTGTTGGCCAGGCATAAACTGGCAGAACTGTGTGCTTTTATGCTTTTAAATTAGAGACCTGAAAGTGAGCGTTCAAGCAAAAGAAGAAGTTTACATCTGTACAGTGCTGTTGATCTGTCTATGTGCAAATTGCAATTTCATGCAGCAAAACGATGTTGTCTTTTGCCGTCCCAAAAGTTCATCACAGCAAGCACCAGGAGTGCTCAGAAGCCTCTTGGGAAGTGAAGATGTTCATGATCCATTCATGATGTTATGAGTTCATGACAGTTCTGTTACCATACCCATAACTTAACGTGTGGACCTGGTTTTAACGTGCACGTAGCTTCTTGCCTTCATTAGGTATATGCTCAGAAATCTGGCACAGCATCTGCTGCATTGCTTGATAGAGGTACACGGGCAATGCAGGAAGCGTGTTCGTTTTATCTTGGAAAAACTGTATACAGAAGCTCTGTACAGCTCGATGAGGACTGGTAGTTTTTGTTAAAGTGTAAGGCAGCTTTAAAAAGTGAGTCTATGAGACTTTTCTTGCAGTGTTCCGTGGGTCTAAATTTGATGTCCTTGGGAGACAAAAAGGAACCTTTATGTTGATTCCAAGTCTGAATTCCCAGCAAATACATTTTTAATCTCTTCTAAATTTTACCATGCTAAGCATTTCTGTCTAATTGTCCTGAATGTTAATTCACTGTTCTAATAGCAAATCGCTAGCAGTAAGTTGCACAATTTCTACTACAAGAGAATTTAACTCCTTCCTTTACAATAAATTTGGCTGTAACCTTAAGTATGGCTGCTGAAGAATGCACAATGTCCCTTACGTTTCAACTACAAATGGACTGTAATTCTTCTACTGATTTTTATAGGTATCTTCTCTTGGGAACATAATACAAATAGAAAAATACTTTGACTGCATCAACTCAGGCTGAACTATAATCCAGGTTTTTGTTTCTTCCTTCGTCTTAACCAAACGGAGTCTTGCATTGGTATTTTTCATTGTACTTCAGACTTAGAAATGATGCCCCAGAATCTACTCTGCATTTATGACCTTTCCCTACTGTAAAGCATTCCTTAGCTGTAGCTCTTGACTTTGTCATTATTCCTTTTCTTTCCAGATTGCTTCATGCAGCTGCTACCAACAAACACTGGTGTCTGGACAGAGCAGCTGTTTTAACGGCAAACAGCATGCAAACTGGCAGTCTGAAGCAGGACATCACCTGTGTCCTGAGGAAACTGCTATTTGGCAGCCAGGAGGTGGATTCCTGTCTGATAGTTTTGACAGTGAAGTGGAAATGACACAAATACTTAGGTGAGGAAGCCTTTTCACTGATTAGGGACTGCTTCAGATCTTACTAAACTCAATAGAAGGTTTCATACTGACTTTAGGGGAGCTTTGAGTCCAGCCCATCCTGGCTGCTGGCCAAGCCTTCACATCCTTTGTAGCCAGAGAAATACGTAATAGAAAGTAATATATATTGAGAAGCTACTTGCAATTAAAAAATAAATAAATAAAAATCTTAGCATCACTAAGGAGTGTATCCAAAGCAGCTGAGCACATTCCTGAGAGATATAAAGTGACTCAGTGTATATGAAGTAATTCAGTTAATAGCAAACATTTTTTTGCAAGACAAGAATTTGTCGTCTTTGTTTAGCATGTAAGTGTATGGGTGCTGGCTAAAGTTTTGAAGTAGTATCTCTTTTGCTTTCGTTGTTTTTTTGTTTTTTTTTTTTGGTTGTTTTTTTTTCTTTTTTTTTTTTTTTTTTTGAGAACTGTAATAATTTAGAGAAGGTTAGCAGGTGCTCCTATCCCAGGTCAGGCTGGCTTTGTGCCTAGAGCAGAAGTCACCAAGCATAGGCATGGTGTTTGTTACCATGTGATGGGAAAAAAATGTCTTCGGGATTTTAAGAACTTGAGAGATTGTGGCTGCTGTGATCCTTCTAGCAGTGTCCTCAGATGAGCTTATATAAACAAAGTTTCAAAGTATAAAGTAATGAGGAGACTGACAGCTGTGAGTACGAGGACTTGAACTACTAACCCAATGTGATCTAAGGAATTATAAGGTGACTTTCTGTTTCATGATGACAAGGGGTGTTTCCTTCCCTTGGAGGAATAAGCTCTGCATGTCTGCTAAAGAACTTCCTTCTGCAATAAGCCGATAAGTTTAGCTGGACGCTAAACTGAACATATCCTCTTCCTTTGTAGTACAAAGGACAAGCCTCAGTGCTTACTGAAGCTTCCCTGACACAAACACACTGCATAACGTATGTGTGGTGATGTTGACTCTTTGCTAACACATACCAAGGCTGCCGTTCAGACATTGCAATATAATGCCCTGTTCACAGTGTTTTTACTTATCGTCTAGTGGTGATCATGATCAGTCTGTTTTCTTAGCCCATTACCCCCTCACATCTTATCTGAATGTCTGTTGACTCCTCAAAATTAGAGAAGTGGAAGGAAGGTAATTGTGAGCAGAGCTGAATCCAGCAGAAGAGGTGCTGGTCCTGCATGGCATCTGTAGAGGGTCCTGTACTTTTTCACAAACAGTGCTACAGCATCCTCCTTCACTTCTGATTAATTTTCTGCCTGTGTTCCTTGTGTAAGTGAAGATCACAAATGGCAGAAGAATCCTCAGGGTATTGGGAACACACAACTATCTGACCTGTCCACGGAAAAGTCTTTAGCAAGTAGTGCATCGGTGAGCAGCAGAATACATACGTCAGTATAGGTCAACTAGGTCAGCATTACAATCTGATAATATACAATAATATACAATCTGACTGTGTAAAACATTTAAGAATCAGGTAACGTGACTGAGAGTGTTCCAAAACTTAATTTTGTGGTTATTTTGCTTTGTCTCGGGGATGATGCTGCAATGTTGCTCTCTCCCCAGGCAGTTTATTTGTGTTTTGCTGTACTCACCTTCATGAAATTCTGCATAATGTCAGCTCTGAATCTCTGTGGCTGTCATACTCCTAGAGAGCACGCAAATATTTAATCCCTTTCCTGCTTTTGATAGCTTTGACGTATCTGAATACCATGGCCATGCTTGTCCTGCATCTAGTTCTTTAATTAAACCCTAGGTCTTTCAGTAACTTTGTGTAGGCCTGCAATCCTTTTTTCCACAGAGCCATTGGTAGGTTTGAGGCTTAGACGGTGGGTGCTGGTTTCTTGCAGATAAACATCTTGTTGCTGGAAAGACATTTATAAACAAATGCTGAAGTCGATCTGTGTGCACTCAGAGGACTCCTGTTGTGCGCGTCTCACCAAGAAACAGAAAGCCCTGGCAAAGCATCAACAAACAAGACAATGTAATGTGAGTAGTTGAGGCATGTTGTGTTTTTGACTTTTGCAAATGTTGATTAAAGGCCTTCTGGTATGCAATCTGAGTGGTGCATGTTTAAGCCCTAGGAACTTGTTGCAGTAGTTGAAGTTATATTAGTTGGGTGTGTTTTTGATAAACTGCGTTTATGAAGTAACCACAAATCCTGGTTATGAAACATACTGTGAGTTTTGTACTCGTTTTGCTTTTAGAATTGGCATCATTAAAGCATTTTCTTTAAACTTCTGTGCTATAGAATTTCCAGTGGAATATTTGTGCTTTATAGAAGAGTGTCACGCTTTTCAGGTACATGAAAAATAGCACAATAACAGTTTCAGAGAGGATGAAGAATCTTCAGCTTCCTGAAAGATTTTCTGGGGAAATGTAGGCAGGGTGCATTGAGCTGTAGCACTTGAAACTGTGGACTGAAAAAGCAATGAAGTAGCCCTTTT
The DNA here is from genome assembly GCA_030625065.1 of Alectoris magna. NCBI lineage: Eukaryota > Metazoa > Chordata > Aves > Galliformes > Phasianidae > Alectoris > Alectoris magna. The sequence goes on along the minus strand of CM060566.1, from coordinate 16,861,126 downwards.
CAAACTGCAGAATGCCGGCTTCATTTGTTAGTCACCCCCACTTTGGACCAGATGTCAGCTCTGTTAGTGTTAAGTCTTCCTTATGCACTCCCTGACATTACATTCTCAATCTCTGCTTTTGTGGCTGTTGCAGGACATAATGGACTTTGGAAAATCAGAGTCTAGATGTTGGAAGACAGTGTTTTAGACTCAGTCACTTAATTGCTATTTTACACAGAATTGATGGGTGTGGAAGAATCACAAGCTGTCTTAGAAGATTCCCATTGCTCCATCACCTAAATCAATATGACAAATAGGATGCCAACAATTTATGGTAAGCCCTATAATGGCACTGTTTTCAACTCTTGTTAACACATGGAGAACCAGAGCTGCTGTAAACAACAAAACAGCTGACTGTAGTGCAAACTTTCTTACAGAAGATCTGTTTCTCCTTTCCCTGAAAGGTGAGATGAAACATTTCCCACATTGTTTTCATAACCAAAAGCCCTCTCGTGAACAAAGAAAATCACAGGATTGGTGTGAGTATCAAAATGTGCCCACAGAGTCCCAAAAGATCTATAAATATGCCTGGCATGCAAATATCCTTCGATGGAATCCTCATTGAGACCGATGGAAGAGCTGGACCTGTTTTGGACACTAACGCAAGAACTGCTGCTGAAATGCCCTAAATGTATTCAACCTTTCAGGGATCTTTTGGTGTGTTAAGTTATATTAATCTTCCTAGAATTCTATTAGCATATTCACCTATATTTAAATGATTAATTTTCTCTTTATTATTCTCTTTCTTGTTCTTTCAAAATTATTGAAATTTGTGACAAGAGGTAGTGATACGAGGAAACGTTTGGTTTCTGGTTAGTTAATCAATTCCATAATATCTCATTCTTAACAATCACTTTATTTAATAGCACCAATTTCTGCTTTCAGGTCTTGACTTCCCTGCTAAGCATTTAAGTTTCAGAATTTTTTTACTCTTTTAACCTTTATCCCTTTGAATTTTTTTTCTCAGCCTATAATTTATTATACAGTCTCCTGTCAGAGGAGGAGGTAGACTAGGTGATTTTTACTGTATTGCAAATTATAATTATTATCGTTATTTGCATTAGTAATGGATTCATTCTTATCACTGAAAACAATTCCATTATCTGATCAGACAGTTATCTTCACACTGTCCGTGATCATATATTTTCATTAGGCACCTCTTTCTCTGTGGGTCAAAAGGAGAATTATTCTTTAGTGCAGTCACTTTTCACTCTCAACATTTTCCTTAGTTAAAAAGAAGTTAATTCCCTACAAATGCCCCTTGCAACAAAAATATGCCCTCTTCTGCTGCTGTGTCGTTACCTCTGCAGATCCAGCGAGAAGGGGCATATCTGTGCTACAAACTGCCCTTCAGTGTCCTTTCTGCAGTTCTGGTTCAGTGGGAGGTACTGAGAGGACAATTTTCATCACTCATAAAAGACGTTTTGACTCCTTCTTGAATTAAACTGGAGATTTGTAGCCTCTGTTCAGTGATGTGGAGAAGCATCCTTTCCCAAACACTCCTTCCCTTCCTCCTGTGGAAGGCACAAGGTTTAGACTTGAACTATAGCAGTGAGGTTGCAGAGGGAGCAAAACCACCCTCTTTTCTGATGCCCCATCAGATTCACTGTGCCCCTGAAGGGGCACAAATGGTCAGATGGCAAGGCTGTCCTACCCACCACTGAAGGGGAGATGAGTAAGGTCAGAGAGTGGTGTGAGGTCAGGGCCTCAGCCCTCTTGAGGAGCTGACAGCAGCCCTGGTTGGTTGAGGTGGTGGAGAACCTCCTTAGTGCTTCCCTCATAGTGATATTTATTCCCTCGCAAATAAGATGTGGTCAGTTTATGACTAAGGAATTAAGGCTCTCAAGAAAAAGATCACAAGTCTAAGACAGGAATTTGGGTTTCTTTTTAAGTAGCCTTTTTGGAAGTTTCCTTAGCCTGACTGTGGCTGCGGTTAGCAAGCAGAGTGCTTGGCATTCAGGGAAGGAGGGATGAGCTTCTTGGGCAAGACGTGTATGTGATCGTAGTATATTTAGTGTACCATGTAACTAAGGTGATGACTTTGTTCCTCCTTCCCAAAGAACTCCAAAAGCTCTGACTGAGTAGAGCTGCACCAGTGCCAGACCCGGTGCTGGGCCTTCCCCAGCAGTGGCAGCTGCTCTGCCCTTGGGCCAGGGACGCCGCTCTCCCAAGCGAGACTTTGCTTCCCAGATTGGGGAAACAACCAGCGCTCCCACGTAAATCAGAGCTCCTTTCATGCCCTCAAATTGCAGACCCCGAACTAAGGGATCTGAGCCATTAATATTGTTCTTTGTTGTTGCTTTTAATGAGATCATGTGAGACTATGTTTATCTAGAATTACATTGTGAAAGAGTGCATTGCTTTGCAGGTTTAGATCTTTTTTTTTTTCCCTTCACCTCCCTAATTGGTTTGATGTGGAGCAATTATCCACTTAATGCAATTAAAGGTAAGATTTTTCATACGATATGTACCGCAACAGTAATTACATGAGCCATAGCACAAAGAGGGACTTGAATACAACTTTTGTCTTTAGGTCTCACATAATACGTCTTCAGTATGCCAGCAAGTGCAGTAGCCACTCAGTTGTTACTATGCAAGTGAATGCAGCATTTAGACTAATTTAAAGAGTTGTTTGTGACTTGGTTCTGTTTGTATACAGTCAGAATTTAGAAGAAAGTGGCATTTAGGCCACTACTATTATTTCTTCATGTAGGGCTCTGGGAGCATCACATTAACCTTCTTCCTCAGCCCCCCACTGATGTATTCTGTTTTGGTCAATTAAAAATGCAGATATATTCCCCACTTTTCATTGCCTTCAAACTTTAGATTGTTTCCGGGGGGGGGGGAAAAATGCATATCAGAACTCATATCTTCTTCATTTTTTGGACAGTATATTCTTCAATAAGTGTCTCTTTTTGTCGAAGAAACTGCTTGCAATTTTAAAAAGCAGTGATATTGTTTAACAAGTTTAGCCTCGTTCTACCAGAATTGAATGCCACCATACAGACTATGTATTTCTGAAGCACGAGGGTGTAGCAAAACAGCTTGTGATTTATACTCAAATTAAGAACAAAATAGCCTTCAGGCATAACATCATAAAATTCCTATTTGCAGCCTCTAAGGACGCATCCCAGAAAGGTACGGTAATAAATATGTGTACATAAGCACTGTCAGCTGTGGCTAGGTGAAGAAAGCTCTAATATGACAAACTAGATTAAAAAAACATCAGGAGGTCCAGAAAGAAGAATACATCAATGTCAAATTAAGATACACTCAAATATTTCTTGAAAGACAGAACCTCATTATTCTACTGATTTACAGAGCAAAGTAATGATTATAGGCAGCATTGTCTAAAGACAACAAAGAGCACTGCTATATCTCAGTAATAATTAGAGTCACACAAAATCTTCAATTTTTTTATTGTTCTCAGATGATTTATAACATGTGAGAGAAATACGTTACACATGGCAATCTAAAGTATAATGAAAATACATGGCCCAAGTTGGCTCTCATATTTAAAATTCTGATTGCAATGCTGCGCACCAACAAAATAATAGTAATTTCTGGTTGGAATTATAAAACCTAAACTGTAGTACCAAGCATTGTTCACCAAATTACTCATTCTATAACCACAATTATAGCCCATTTGTTTTCCTATGCTGATAACAAAAGATACATTTTAAGATCCGCGCTGTGCTACTCTTCCTTTAATAAATAGAGCAAGCTTTTCAAAAGCTGCAATATGTTGCAGATAAAAATCAAAACATTTCCACATTTAAAGATTCAATCAAAGACTTACCGTGAATGGTGTGATATTAAAGCTTAAAAAAAAAATAATCAATTTAGCATGTATTTTTGAACATGGTTTGTCACAAATAGCATTCCCAATAGATAGGAATGATTATATGGTAAAGAGCGTAATTTATATATCTCAAGCACTACGCTTTTGTCACCGACATCGTTAAGGAATTTGACACGTTTGCAGGAGAACAATATATGTCAACTGAAATATATACCAATTAGCCATAAATGGGACACTGAAATGAATGATGTATGTGCATGCTATACTTACAAGTAATAACATGTGGTTTAAAGTCGCTTGCGTTTTCAAACAAGAATTCGTTTTATGTTGTCATTTAAAAAATCTAATATTTGAAAAGGTCAGGAATAAATAGCACCATTAGCATTAAAAGCTAGCTAAAGGGAAAGTAATTTGTTGTTCATTTAACATTGCATTTTATGTAATAGCTTTGTAAAGTGTTCAGGAGGGGGGGAGAGATTTTACTCTTCTAAAACAAGATGACGGCAGCTCCAGTTCATTATTAAAAGGAGATTTTTTATTATGCTATTGTCAGCTTTAACGACTTGATTCTGTTAGGTGTTTGTTAAAATTACATGGGCTGCTGAAGTGGCTATGGCAAAGGATAATGCAGAGAATATCTTGGCTGTCAAAACAATTGTGTAGGCAAGAATCTGCTTATACTACGGTAAGGGAACAAAAGACAAAGGAGAAACTCTTCTGCAGTGTTAGGAAGTTAATAACCCTGTTGAGGATTCCTCGGCAGGAGGTACTGAGATCAGGAAGCCAAATTCTAGAGGAGTAAAATGGTTATGGCAAAGGAAGTGGGGTGCGTGGAAGCCTTGCATCAGATGCCAGTTCTGGTGTCTGTGGGTGAGTGTGCTCTGGGCAAACCCCACATCTATTCACCTTCCCAGAAAAGGAGAGTGCTCTTCCCTGGACTGGTTAATGAGTGATCTGTGAAAGTGTGCAGAGCTCCTGGGCTGGATCCTCTGCCTCCTGCAAACCTAGAGTCAAGAAGATGCAGAGAGCTTAGAAAGGCTTTGCAGGAGGAACTGAAAACTGGGCTTACCGATACCCCAGTGCAGACAAATTATTTATGTCTTTGAACTAATTGTGACTTACACCATTTTCTACTCCTGGAAGGCTGACTAGGGAGGGGAAAACTGGATGCAAAATAGGTGTTAGCCTATACCCCTTATGGAAGGCATAGGCTGGGAAGGTGGCACACAAAGCGCTCTTCTCTGCTGTGCACTTGCTGCTGCCAGGAGGAGCTGCAGAGGGGAGAAAGCAGTATAGGGAGTGGAAGGCACAAATAGCACCATCAGAGTGAAAAACTTCTGTGTATTGCTCTTGAGAGAACTCAAACAAGAAATTGTCTTAGCATGTTAATTCCTCACACATCAATGTCAGCATAGCAAGGGGTATCTCCTTTACTAATTCACAAATGTATTCCCCACCATCCTTCGTAAAGTAAGCTCCCAGAGATTTATGTTACAGTGATTCTCAAGATAAAACTTGGTTTGTGCTGTGCTCCCCAGGTTACACAACTGAATATTGCCTTTAAATCCAAGCAGGAATCACAGGTGCAATTTACAACGCTTTTTTGAACGTGAAAGTAAGTCTTTCTTCATCTCCATCTCAAACTGGAGATGCTGAGGGATATTCTTCTCAGCTGGGTAAAACCAAGGAATGGTTTGTTTCTGACCTAAGAATTTATTCCAGCTCAGGACAAGTTTAGAGGGAGGTCATGGGGAAAAGCAGGAGGAGCAGAGGGCCTCGGCCCTGGGGAACCTCAAGAGAAAATCCTTAAAAGAAAGCCGCCCAAGGAGTAGTGAGTCTCCAGGCCCCTGCAGTTCTGTGTTGTCCTTTGAGGGTGGGGTCCCTGCAGCAGGCTGAGGGACCAGAGATGAATTTGTGAGCGATCTATCTACACTCTAGCTGATACTGTTTGTCAAAGAGACGAGGAGGAAGTGGCTTCCTCGTTGCATTGCACATTTTATAACTTGGCTAATTTGTCATCTGGCAGTTTTGCTTGAGGTCAAGGGACAACATTTTATAACAATTTTGTGACTGTTCTGATGATAAGCTTTCTTTCTAGTGAATTTTGAAATCTTATGCACAGATTTCTTAAAGATTGTTTGGATTCTGTAATTCAAGCTTAGTTCAACCAGTTGTCCGTTGTGTTCACTATTCCATCTCTCATTGTTAGTTAAATATTTTGTCCCTATTTTGTAAACTGCTCACCCTTCTTCCTCTGCTCATGTCTTTATTGCAAACTAATTCAGGCTTAGCCTTCATTTTGGTTAACATCAGCTTCCTTAATCCTCTCATCTCTTTCTTCTCACCAGCATGTCTGCTTTCTCTTGGCACTGCCCAGAAGCCACGTACCAGATTCCGTTACCTGCCCCCCTTTCTTCCCCTTGTTTGAAATTATCTTGAAACACACTGAAATCGGGAATTTTTCAATGGGCATTGGCTCATTCACTCCTAAAACTGCTCTAAGAATCCTGCATTTTCCAGGCTTGTCTACAGGGAGACATCCATGGACACAACACAACCACCAACCCACAAAACAAAACCCGTACCACCCCCAAAGAAATAAAAACCCTCATATATTAAAATTCCTGAATAATTATTATTTATTTTGATTGATCGTTAGCATGCTAGAGCAAGGAAGGTTTCTTTTCGCGTGTCTGCATCTAAAAGGTACAATTTATTAATCAGCATGTGAAGCTTCCATTATTATGGCTGTAATGACTGCAGACTCTGGTCTTTAATGCTTGACCAGTGTTTGTCGGCAGCGAGGCTTTGGGCATCCATTTGTGTTGTTAGCAAGCAGTAAGGGTTTGCAGAACATTCTCCCTCACTGTCTCAGAGCCACAGAAATTGAATCTGAAGAAAACAAAAACATACGAAAGTCTTGAGTTCTTGAGATTTACTGAGATTATACAAGTGGATTTTTTTTTTTAACTATGTCAACCAGATTTGTCATTTGACACAACCACCTCCCTCAGAAGAACAGCAGGAGCTCTAAGCACCTGTTTGCAATACTACTGTGGGTGGTGGTACTGATGGACTGTTACTCTAGTTGACTGTCTTCCTTCAGTTCTACAGTTTCTTTTCTTCTTTATTTTTCCCCCTCAGTTTGTGTGCTACCATCACTACCACCACCAGACAGATGAACACAGCTCCACGTGCAAGGGCACGATTCAATAGAAGAATGAGTGCTTATTCACAGGAATACGCTTGGTCGGCTACATGTTTTGATGAATAGAAATTACAGTTGGACTTCCTCTGCTAAGAGGTAATCCTGCTGGGATGTAATCATCTTGCTTTGCTTGAAACTATTTCTGTCTGCAATATTGTCAGTTCAGTGATTACATCTTAGTTGTGAATTTATATATAGGCCTAGAACATACACTGTACCCCTTCTTCTAGACACCCAGTCATGGGGTGGATCAAATAACATACGTGATAAAGAAAATGAGGGGTTTTGTTTTAAAAAGCCCAAACACACAAGTAATGTTGGATCAGTAAAATATACTTCTATAATCTGAGCATCCAAACCTTGTTCCACAGGGTCAAAGAAGTATGTTTTAGCTTATATCAATTTGTATTTAGCTTTTTAAGTACAGCTTTCAAGTATTATTCCTATTCACTGAAATGTTAAAGGTATTATTGCCTCTCTGGCTTGTCAAACACAATCTCAGCAAGCATCAGTATCAGTGGAAATCTTCTGATTCCCACTGACATTGAATCAGACATCCAAATGCAAGCTCAGACACAGATAGCCATTTCTTGCAGACAGCAGGTGGGAACATGGCAAGAATTGTGCTGATAATCTAAGCCAGTGCTAATCTTTCTCACCCAAAGGTTTTTACGGGAAATTTGCCATCTGAAGACTGGAAATATTTTTTCTTCGAAGTTATTTAAGGCAGAGAGTTGAAATAGTAGGGAATGGAATCATGAATGAGCAGTATCTTGAAAGGAACGAAGTTAAAAGTGTTCCTTAGAATCTTTTCCTTCCAATGCTTTGAGCACCTTTTCATGTGCAAATGCATTTGTCCCTCATATAGTTTTGTCATTTGCCCTCACAAGTAACTGCTGGGATTTTCACAGTGGATATACTCACACTTCTCCAGTTTCTCCAATTTGCACTGTGACAGTTGCAGCTCCCAGGTTAGGCAGAGTTGGATTTACTGCGCTGTTGTTCCAAAGAAATTTAACCTTTGTAACTCTTCCAACTTTGCGTTCTGCATCAACAAAGGCTGTGTAAGTGTTGCCTGGTTGGAGGGATCCCCTGTGAAAATAGTGTATTACTTATGTGAGGCTTTCTGGCATTTAATAATTACTAGTCGCATCAACTGTTTGGCTGTGGTAACAAGGTCAATAGAAAGTTGGTAGTAAGGCAGTGTTTAGCTTATATCATGGTAATAACATTATTCTCCATTCTCTGATGACAATCATTCAAAAAAAAAAAAAAATCAGAGTTTCTCTGAAAAGGCAGATAGCCTTGTGTTGCAGTCATAGTTTACTATGAAGGTGCAATTACAGGACAATCCCCATAGAGAGGGTAGAGCTACATCTTGTTGCTTATGTAGGTAAGGTTTATACCATGTTTTGCAAATAAATGAAATCTCATATAATATAAATGGATTTATCTGATACACATTTGGTGTTTGTTTGGTTGACCAAAAGGATTGCCCACCAGCTGCTGCCTGGTTCTCTACCACAGGTTCTCAAACTTACAGCCCTGTGACTGAGTTAAACGTTTATGGTCTCTTGGGTCACCATGGTTCATAATTGGGCCACTAATTTGCCATCACATCTATAGAGAAAGCAGATTGAGACTGCACCAAATTCTAACACATAAAAATTCTAATGTTTTAAAATTCTGCATGCTTTTCCCTTTTAAAACAAATCCAGAGTGACTGAATTGTCTCTGTATTTACAGCAAGGAGCTGTAAGACCAAGTTAAAAAGAAATATTATTAGAGGTATGAATTAAGCATTCTAGAAGATAAGTTTATTTTCCATTGAATATTGAACTTACTGGAAAATCTGATGCTGCCTTGTGTTCCCATTATTGCCATACAGAGCAATATTTAAATATCCTGTTACTTTAGAACTTCCAGAGAGCTTCAGAGAGACTTTGTACCTCCAAACTGCTCAGAAAAAATACAGTAAGTTGGATAGCACAGAGAGAGAAACAGTCTCAAAATATCAAGTCGGATTAGATATATATTTTTTCTGTATACCATAGTTAAAAGCAAAATAAACTATCACTGCCTTGTACCTTCAGCCCAAGGCTACATCCCAGGCTGCCTGGACTGGATGGAGTTAACATAATGCTGTCATATATGACAGTTTTTCATTGAGTTATAACCATTCAGTACACCAGTGAGTCAGATCTGTCATTATTATGTCTTACTATGATCAACAAGAGAAATGGGCAGACTTTTGTACTACTTTCTGGGAGGAAAAAAAAAAAAAAAGAAAAAGAAAAAATAAAGAGAAAGAAAAGAAAAAAAACCCCACACAATCTTATCTTTGAGGTCCCCCCCCAACCCAAGTCATTCTGTGATTCTGTGGCCTTTGACAAACAGAGTTCTGACTGTCTCCAAAGTTGGAGATGTCACATTTTCTCCAGGCCTCCCTTTCTGCCTTCAACCATTGCCATGGTCACAGACACTTTAAAAATATTTATTAAGATATTTCTGTGACTACTGTGCATTGCCTATCATCCTTCCTCCATGTACCCTGTAGCGTAGCCCACTGAACACCTCACTGACTTCCACTTGGCTCTACAGTCTGACATCTTTCAGACCAACTGGTGGGCACAAAATAGCATTAGTTTTGGAGCAGAAGAGGGCAAAAGGCCCAAAGGACCGAAGAGCCATTTGCACGGCTTTGAGGTCTTTTCGTTTATTAAAATTAACTGTGAAATGTGGGGGAAAAAAAGCATTTTTATAAGGAGTAGTAGCAGTAGAAACAATCAAAACTCACGAGGAAAATCCTTGGCTTCTGCAGTGTTCAGGTAAAGTTTCACAAAAGAACCTGAAGTTTTCCCTTTGAATCTATCTGCATAGTGACCCATGTTGGGGCATCCACCGCTTGGGCATGGGAAACAGCCTTGCTAGTAAAAAGAAATATATCCATTAATAAAATCACCCAGACAGCTTAGAAAACTTATTAGTGATAACACTTACTTTTAAGTGGTCATGAATCACAGCAACTGTGAGTTTCAAGGAAGCATTTATGTGACTAGAGAAAGACTGTGTAAGCTAGACAGGTTTCTGAAAGGCTCTGATTTGTCAGGACTCCATGTTTTTTCCTCATGCCATCTAGCTCACTTCAGCTGCACAAGTGACATCCTTGAGTACTCTTGAACTGGAGCAGGGGGAAGGAGGAGTATTACTCTTTCTGAGCAGCAGATGAGGAAGAGCGATGTCTCTTTTTACCTCCAGATTGGTTCAAGAAAGCTCATTTTTGTCCTGAAGGCAGCTTTGTATCCTGGTGACAGGAACAGGTGGTTGCCTTCTCCCAGAGTGATCTGAAAAGCCTCTATCATCTACTCAGAAAGTACGGAGATCAATTTTATTCCTTTTATATACCTGTTCCTTGCTCTGCTCCCTTCTTTCTGTGCTGCCTGTGGGATACGATGAGCCTATTGCCTCACTGCTACACTTAGGTAGTTCAGTATCTCCCATTCTGATACAGGGAAGGGTTCCCTGCTCTTGGTCCATAACTAACGTGCTTTGTCCTTGTAGCCATCTTAACCCACCAAAGTACTTTCTCCATAGACTGACCCCATCAGGGCTGTTACATATTATTATAATTCTTGTTATTTTGAAAGCTTATCTACTGTAGTATGAGATCCCTCTTGCTGCTATTTAACAGATAGACTTGGTAAAGATTGGGGCAGGCTCTCCTTCCTACCTGTTCCCTGTTTGATGCACCAGAGTAGGCTTGGGGGACCCACACCAGCTCCACTAATACCTTAGGGCAGCAGCAGTGTACCAGGGCTATCCCTGGTTCGTTGTTACCTTTTCCTACTTTAGCTCATGCCACCTAAGCCACTGTAAGATGTCTCTCACTTATCTTACACATGCACCCATTGGGTGAAAGCTAGTGTAAATAGAGTTTCAGATGTATTGACAAGGGCACTGCTTTTGAAATGGCCCATAGTGAGGGCCATTTGAAAAATACTTACTTTAAAAGCATCATATGAACTACAGGCATAGCCCAGAAATCCATCAGGGTAGACAATACTGTCATAGTAGTACTTGTAGCTGCGCAGGTGATTGCAGGCCACAAAATCCTTAGTTCCTGTAAAAAGATGCTCTCAGGTTAGTTCTTAGTTTCTGTTGAAAGAGACCCACGTTGTGCTTGCTGTGCTGTTGCAACGGGTCATTCCTCCTTAGAAGCCTCATTGCTACTCTTGAAGGTGAGAACTTGAGATGTAAACCTTGCTGTTGAAACGAGTTGATGTTCTGAGGAAAGTCGTTGATCCAACAGGTGCAAGGTGTGAACCTGAAATACTTTGCAAGGACTGACCTTGCAGCCCAGGCCACTTCCTCCTCCCAGGAACTTATTGAAGTAAACTGACCGGGTTTCACAATAGAAAAGAGAGCTGCATAGAGCAGATCTTTTGTAGGCAATGCTATGTTACCATAACAAAAGGAAAACAAATGCCAACTATCTAACAGTGAACTTCCTAGGGCAACGCTGATTTACTCCAGCTGAGGAATAATTGTTGTTTGAAGGTGTTTAAAGAAGAGAAACTCTTAAAATAAGGAATTTATTATTTTCCTTTTTTTCTTTTTTTTTTCCTTTTTTTTCCTGTTTTTTTCTTTTTTTTTCTTTTTTTTCCCGATTTTCCTGCATTTAGGTTAAAAAGAAGAAGATACACAGCACTGTTATTTCTTTGTGCTTTAATTCCCTATTATTGATAACAAGTTTACTCTTCGGAGGGCGGGGGGAAGCTTCCAGCTGCTTTGAATAAAACGTAGAGAAAAGTATCACCAGGTATCACAACTAAGTTGATGGGTTTCTAGAATTCAATTGCTTGCAGCAATGTGAGACAGAGCTTGGATCGTACACTGAAAAGTTTCTAGAGGTGAATTATTTTTTTCTTTTTAAATGTTCTGTTATGTGCAGTTTAAGTCTATACTATAATTTTTTTTTTTTTTTAAATAAAGTTGCTTTTTATTTAAATCTGTAGGAAACAACAACTAAAAATGTATTGGAGTAGCCACTTGCCGATCTTTTTTTAGGTGACTGAAAATAGACACAGTGACATTGCTTCAGTGCAACCCAGATTTGTAATAGCTAACTAAAAGTATAATAATTAAATGTACTACTCTACACTGAAGAATTGCAGTTGAAGATCCCAAACCAGAAGTGGGAGTCTTAATGTCCCTCTCCACCAATAAAGATGTGTTGTTACAGACCCTTTACAATTTTTAGGAAGGTTTAAGTAGTGTTTATTTCTACTTCTACCTACTTTAAAGGAGATTTCCAGATCAAACCCTTTGTCTTATTTGTTATTTGATCCACGGATCAGAATAATTACAGGAAAGTAGTATGTTCAAACATGCTAACAATTTCAGTGCACTGGTTATTTGCCACTGATGGTGCACACACCAAAAGCTAATACAAAACACCTGTGTGAAGGAACGTTACATCATTATATTTTGAAGCTAACCTTCCTCTGAATCTGTAATGTAATTAACATCCTTACCTTCCCAGATGCCATCAAGATCTACAATCTGTGAAAGAGAGTTCTTATCACATCCCGGCATTTCCACTCCTCCATTTGGATAAAAGTCAAGATGTCCTATTGCTGGGGCCATTCCAAAACCTGGAGTATTTAAAGCAGAGGTAAATACATTTAAAATTTGTCTTGTCTCATACAGTTCTTCAAACTGTTCGCTTAAAGTTTATCTGTGATGTTTTATCAGTAACCAAAATGCTGTGTTTTTCTATCTATGCACTGATCAACACACTAGAGTCTTCATTACTACTCTCAAGTGCATAGAGCGCAGATGATGAGGTCCTAATACAGTAAAGCTGAATGCTCACCTAAGTTGGGAATTAAGGGAGCTATATCTGTGTGGATAACATCAACAAACTCTGCATCACTTTTATCCAGCCTGACTTCAATTGGAGTGTCTTGAAAATAAGGTTGGGCAGGGTCCAGTCCTGAAAGAAAAATGGTTGTGTCATATATGGAAGAAGAGATCTAGATGTGTTATATAAAATAACATTAAGATTGTATACAATAATTGTAGGAGTGCTGAAGATTTTTTTTTTTTAAATGACACCCAATAATCATAGCTGCAGCTGCTTCTGCTTGTACATTCATTATTTTGAGCTCATTTATAGCAACGACAACGGAGTGCTGCTGCATTACAGCATTGCTCTTGTGCTGTTCGTTAAGCAATGAAGTCTTTAGTATAAGCTGAGACTCAGATCCCTCCCTTACCAGTTATTCTTCCAATCCCTGGCCTCCTCTTGCCAGCCTCTCCTGCCACGTGTGCACCGAGGCTGTGACCAATGATGTGGACATTGGCTGGGGAGTATGAATATTGATCCTGAGAAATTAAATATTTAGAAAATAATTTACTACTTTAGTAGTTTTCATCAACAACAGAGAGAATTAAAAAGTATTTTTTAAAACTAATTACTTTGACTACAGCCTAATCCAGTAGAGACTCCTATAGGATTTTGGTACATTTTTGCCAGTTTAGGTACTTAAATCCAAAGCACAGATTTTTTTATTTTTTTCCCAAAGCTTCTTATTCATCTGCTGCCCTCAGTTGGCTGTTCTTAAAACTACAGACAACTCTAGCACCAAGTCCTGAGAGGCTCAACATCCTTTATATATCCTAGACCCATGAAGAATAATTTAGAATTCTCTTATGGGGAATATGTGTCAAAAGCACTTGGATTAAAAGAAGGCTTTACACCAATTGTTGCTTCCCATGTAAAGCTGGCTGAGAAGGGGGCATGTGGCAACTCCTGAACACTCAGGCTCTGCATGATGGCTTCCCTGAAGGCAGCTGGGGGTGGTCCCAGTTGGCTCAGGGTACTCCTGCTCACCTGAGAGCAGTTGCTCTGCAGTCACTGCTGACCACAGCTGCTTTTCAGAGCTGTTTTGTAGACTTTTGTCTCCATGAAAAGGCAGTTTACTGCTTATTATTTCTGCATACTTAAAACTTCACAGCTCTTTACACCTGTTAACATCCATGGAATAACTGTTCAGCTGTCTTGGAGATCTTCAAACCTGTAAGCTGACTAACCCTTCTGTCATCACATAGTTCTCCAACTCAGAAATAAGTCTCTTGTTTCCTGCAGAACTTGTACTCGGTGATTATTTTAGAAAAAAATAGTTTTGCTGGTTAACATTCACGTTCATGAAAGTTTCCAGATCAGCTTTATATGTGTAGTTATTTGATTAGGAGATTCTTACCTTGAGCACATTGATAAAATATGCGATTTCAGCGCCTACAACACGAATGTTGTTTGAAGCCTGAGAGTACTGACATCTTGCCCCTTTTTTCCAGCTTACAGCAATACAGTTTATATCTTCCACTGTAAGCATCTTCTGTTTTGGAAAAAAATATATAAATGAAATTAAAAAACCCCACATAAAATAGTCCCCCAGGAGTACAGTCTGAAATGGACTCATAGTGTTCAATACAGCCAAATTCATAAATGCAGCATGAATACATATGGGAGCATTTTAAGAATCAAAACATTAGTAAGTTATTAAAAGATCAATCTATTTCTGTTAGTTGGAACAAACTATTAACTGAACAAGTCCAACTGTCAATCCTTAACAGGATCACAGAAAGTGATAATCAGCATAGATATTTTCCATCAAGAAGCTGTCAAATAAATTTAATTTCTTTTGAGCTACTAACAAAGAGAAGCAGGCAATGGGCATGCAATAAATGTGAAATACTTGGTTTTAGAGGAATTTAACATTATTCCCTATAATCTTCATGTAAGTAAAATACGAATATATAATGTAAAGAAAAACTGAGTTGTGTGAATACTTAATTAAAAACATTGCCTGAGTAGTGTCATGTGCCATGAACTGCTATTTTGCTTTGAGTGCTGTATGGCTGGCAGCTTTCTTTAGCAGCTGCAATGGAAGCCATGTTGAGAGGATTTGAGAAGACCGCGAATTTGAATTGCAGCTCTGTTTTGGGGCAGGATTAAGAAACATCTTGAGGAACTGTAGAGTCGGTGCAAAAATCGATAGAAAGCAAAGAGCTCTAGGTTGTGAGCTGTTTTGAGCAGGAAAAAGACGCTCACTGAGCCAAATCCTGTTGTCACTCGCTTCGCTAAAGTGAAGAAATTCATGCATTTCCCCTAATGTTTTTCCTCAATGTACTGAACAATGTACTTTCAAATTATTAGCAACTTAAATATGTCCCCTTTTTTCCCCTTCTTATCACTAAGAGTAGTATGAAATATAGTGATTAGAAATGGAGAAAGCAAACAATGTACAGCAATATATTTATAATTGCCAACTAAGGAACTTCCTAGGGACAGGATTTCCCTGCGGTTTGTACCTTGCACAGATCTGAGGGCCAGCCTTCTTCTCCTTCATCTATATATCCATGAACAACGAATCTTGTCTTCCTGCTTGTTTTGAAGTTTGAGCTCCCAATTGTTGCGGAATTAACTGCAGATATCTCCTGTTGTAGATATTAAATCATTACCATTTTAAAACTCTTTTCTGTAAAGAGCGCATTGAAATTGTGCAGAGCTGAACTGTGTTCATTTGTATAGACAAGTAAAAGTTTTGTAATTTACCAATATTTAATCCACATTAGTTCTTACCTGATAGTTATTACCACTTTCTTTTGTGTGAAGGAAGAACTGGGTACCTATCTTTTCTGGGCTCCAGGGTAACCTATAAATTGGTCTCTCTGCAGTTCCAGACCATGGTATATCATCTGTGAAACATCCCAGCCTGTCATAGCAAACTTCAGAGCCTGTAGCACACAGATCAGACCAAGAATGTATGAACGAGTAAAGAGCAGACTAGCAGTCATAACATCTAGACTCTTTTCTCTAGACATCGCTCGGCCTGTTGAAAATCCTACAGTTTTAATAGTGCATAGTCCAGCTGTTGCCTTGTCTCAGCTCTCTAAGTCTTTAGTTTTCCCCTAGGAAAGAAGCCACACTGTTTCTCACCCATTCTGCATGAGTGCAGAAAAGTATCCCAGAAGATTAAGCATCATAAAAAGGCTTTATAAACAATAACCCCACGTACTTACCTCTGGCTGTGCAGAGAAGAAATAGCGCCAATATCCCAATCCGAAGCATCTAGAACAGCAGAAAAAAGCAGCTAGGATTTGTGAACCTGTTTGATTACCAAGCCCACCTGTCTTTCTGATGCTGATTTTTCTCATGGTGAAAAGGGCCCTGATCTTTCTTCCCTGCAACCTATGCCTATGACTGCCACACATGAGACATGTGAGTCAGCTTTCTGTTACCTGTCTCCAGCAGAGCTTATGGTGCTGCAAAAATCTACTAGTGACATAGCAAGCGCAGAATGATTTTTGTCCTGCTACTAGGTTGTGTGCCAGCTAATTTAGGACTAACATAAGGACACCTACATGTGCTACCATTCCCCTTTAAGCCATTCACCTGACAAGGTAAAGAAATCTCCAACAAAACTGAACTACTTACTGTGCAGCCTAGGAAGTTCATGCACTAATGGGCAAACTTCGAATGTACTTTATACTTTGCTGTATCCTTGGAAGTGTTCCTAGAAAGATAGTAAAATTTGTTTATTTCAGATTATAGTTTATATCTAAACTGGAAAATGTCTTTAGTGGCTGATTTATCTGTGAAGTCCAAAACTGACGGACCTAGATTTCTTGAGTTGATGTACTGGTACCCAGAACAGGATTGTTGCTCCAGATGTAGGGCAATTCCCAAGCAGTAATTTGTGTTGTAAAGAACTGGATTCTCTTAGCTGGGAAGGCTTTTGTTTTTACTGTTATGTGGCTGGGATGTGGGGGTCAACTGGGTGATAAATTTTTGAGACCGCTTCTCTAACCCGTATCAAGTAAATGCGTGTCTGAGAAGCTCCTGTCCTTCTGGGTCTTTTGTGCCCACTTTTTGATATCAACTCTGTTCTGAGAGGCCTTGTTCCATCAGAAATATTTATCTGTAGGTCTTCTCCTAATGAAAGAATCTGATCTCCTGGTGTCTGTTTTGTTTCCACATTGAAGCTCTGGGATGTAGAACAATGGGCGTCAGCCCCTTTGGATGCTTCATATACTCTCATTATAACTCAAGTTTTGAGAAAACATCTGTCTAAATAATGAACTTCCAGAAACCATGCTGCAAATATATACCATTAACACACAAAATTCACCCAGACAGTGGGGTCTGGCTGTTTTGTGTTTTGTTTACGAAACTCAGGTGGTCGATCTCCTAAAGACATCAACTAAAGGGTGAAAAACAGCCTGTGCAAATGTGCAGTCCTGGATTGGGGAACCCCTTAGGCTTGTTCATTGTTCATCCATAGGAAAAGGGCATAAGTGGACAAAAACAAAAAAACAGAGCAACTTTTCACCTAGCAAGTGTCCTTTTTCTTTTTTTTTTCTTTTTTTATTCTTTTTTTATTCTTACATTACCACATATCTTTTGAGAACAGATATTCCCTAATCTCTGTCTCAGGGAAAGACCAACTGGATACCAGCTGTGTGCGTGTGTATCAAGTGTTATCCACGCAAGAGGAAGCCCTGTCCCTGGAGATATTCAAGGTCAGGCAGGATGGGGCTCTAAGCACCTGACCGAGCTATGGGTGTTCCTGTTCATTGCAGGGGAGCTGGACTTCCAACTCAAATGGTTCCATTTCTTTGAAAGTGTTTCCCCTCTTCCCCCCCCAAAAACATTACATCAAATGTCCTGCTAGAACTAAATAATTGTTCAAAATGAGGTGAGAACAGTCTTTCCAATTTAACGTAAGAGCTAATGGGAAGGGTTTGAGTTAGGTTTTATACTAAGCAGTCAGCTTCTGTGATACAACATGGTGAAAAAAGTGTGACAGACTGAAAAACTGGACAAGCCTATATCTTGTGGCCCAGCCACCGCTTTCTGTAGAGCTGCTCTGGCACTTGGGGCCTCTCAGTTTAGGGGCTGTCGAAGAAGGATGGTTTTTGAGAAAGCAAGTGGCAAATAAAAACTCAGCTATGTTTTAATCTGAAAGATGATTGTATCTAAAATAGGAAGAGGGCCTGAAGCAGATCCACTAGAGGAATGGATTTCACATGCTGCAGGAAGGCCACAGCTCGCTCCTGGAATGTGGTGTGGGCCTTCCTGGCATTGTTCGTGCTTCCTTTGCCTCCTGCTAGGCCTGAGGGATTTGCAGCACTGACGGCTGCAGATCAGTCTTGGCTGAACATCAGACTTGTGTTTAGCTGTTTAGTGTTCGGACTTTTGTGTTTGGTTAGTGTTTGGGCAGGAATACTATACCAAATGTTGTTGGGTTGTGCTTGGTTGGGTTGGTTTTGTTTTGGTGTGTTTTTTTGAAGTTTTCATTCAAATATTTATACTCATTGCATGCGTTCAAAATACTGTTATTTCTGTTGACATTTAATGGAAGTCTATCTAGCTTGTTCATTGCTTCTCAAAATGGAGAAATGGGAGGGAATAAAAGATTAACTCGTTTTCTTCCTAGTGACATTAACTTTGAACTTGGTTTTTGTACTGGAAAAATACCAACTGCCTTGGTCTTCTAAGGCCCCAGGTGGCTCATGCACACTGTGCTTTGCAGAACTGCAGTATTTGCTTCAATGTGAAATAGTCCCAGTATTTACAAAGTCTTCTTACTCAAAGTCTGCTTCTTAGGTCTGGGTACTTTTCAAGTTAAGAATGGCTTGGTCAAACATATCATGCTAAATATAGTGCTTTCTGGAAGAAATAAAGTATTCCCTCTCTCTATTTATATGTATAAATACATGCAGGAATCTGAACTAGCTTATCCATTATTCTCAAACATTTGACCACAGAACAGTATCATATGAACCTAAATTCAAATTAATGGATACCATACTTTGTCTTAGCCAAAAATTTGAGAAGCAGTCCCCATTCCTGGAGGCACTGCAGTACCAGGGTGTTCACAGTATGGACAGAGTAAGCTCCTACTCCTTCTCTCAACCTGCAAAATACACTAAAAATGAAGTCTTTACCTATTTTCTTGGGATACTATTAGAGTAAGACCATGTGGTGTTATAAGTATACATGATTTTCAGTTGCTTCCATACTTAGAAGTGCAATAAACTTGAATTTGACTTGGAAAAAAAATCAGAATTTTCAAACGCATTTGTCAAAATTAAAGAAGCAAGTCAGCTTAAGAATTTGCTTTAATAGCCTTGTACACTGTCACTGCCATGCATGCTGGTTGTTTACTCAGCTGCGGTGTACAGAACAGCTGCTCTTGGGACCTCTAGCAAGGTGTAAGTAGTTGGGGAACTCCATATGTCACTGTTCCACGGCCGCAGAAAGTTGACCTGGGAAGGAAAAAAACTTTGATCGAGGGAAAGGCAGAGAAAAGACGTCAGCTCTCACCTTGAGGTTAATTTGCTCCACAATCCCACGTAAACCTTCCTAAAAGCCTACTGGCATTCACATACTAGCAGTGACAAGGTGAATTTCCTTCTTTTAGGGAAAAGGTGTAAAATTTGGGTTTTGGCAGAAAGAAGTAATTCATCTTTAGATTCACAAAAGTAGACCTCTAGGTAAGGAGTCAGTAAACCACCTTGTTAAGTCCCATCTACCGAGGCCATTTGTTTCACTAGATTGCCCCAGCCACAGCTTTGCAGCTTTTTTGCGGACCTTATCTAAATAATCCATGCCAAGGCCAAATGATAAGAAAGATTTTCCCAACATCTAACATTTATTTTTTTTCTGTTGTAAAATATACCAATCAATTATTGACCTAAACCCATAGCCGGGTGAAACAGTAGACTGTGCTTTTCTGCAACATGTCCATCTGTCTTTATGCCCCATTCTCAACTTCTTTTTCTTGAGCTGTACACTTCTTCCACCTGTTCTATGCAGGTTGTCTTTTCTAAATCTCTTCTTCTTGCTCTTTATCTAAACTTCAATCTGCATGCATCATACATGATCCTACTCCTGGTTACATGCTCAGCCCAGCCAATTAAATTAAAATAAATTACTCTCTGGATCCTCTATACTGTGTAGTAATGAACCTGGGAATGAGACTTGCTCGTTTGTAATTGTTCTGCTGTGGCACAGCATACTCCTTAAGTTGTTCACTGATGGGTTCCTTTCCAGACAGTTACTCACTGTTTTGCTTTGGAACATTTCACTTTCTGTTTAAAGAGTAGTATCTTGTCCTTGAAAGTACTGAAATTTGTGCTGTCGATTGCAAACCATTTGTCCAATTTATCAAGACTATTTTTAATATCCTATTTCTCAGTATTTTGAGCTCCTTTCCTATTCTTTCTGATCTATTAAAAAATCATACTTACCAATGTCCATCTTCTCCGTGAATTATATTGACTGCTTCTGCTCCCATTCTTGCCCAGAGCAGAGTGAATATGGTTTTATTCCAGAGAAATTCAACTTTTTTAGTTTTTTGGGGGTCAATTTCAACATCAAGGTATTTTGTATAAACCTTATCATCAGAGAGGACTCCGCTGGAAATAGAATGCAGACAGCAATGATGTAGTGATATAGGATCTAGTGGACTAAAATGAATTTGCCACATAATTAAGCTTTTCCCCTTTGATACAAAGAAATCTGAACATTTGCTGTTCTTTTCAGCAGCACAGGCACTGGACCAGGACTCTGGCATGCTTAGAGCAGGGAGAGGGCAAAAAGCAGTACTGGAAAGCTTCAATGTGCACGTGGCAGGAGCCCACTAGGACATGATCCAGGTGGAGCTGGGATGGCTGCAGTGGTCTGTGCATCCTCAGTGCTGTGCAGCCCACATAAACGTGCCATTTGTTTCAGGGTGAAAGTGATCGTTTTTAGTAAATCCTAGGGAGGAAGGGCACTTCCACCTTGCAAGTTTGATGAGCTCAGGCACAGTTTTGCTCTGTGCGAGTTCGTGCAGCAAGCTACTGGCAGTGGGGGGAGTCTTTACTGGCATGTGGGGGGAACATGTCAGTGTGTGATGCAGTGCAAACGAGTGTGGAAGCCGTTGTGCTAATGTATGTGTGAAACAGGTGATCGCAGCCGGAATGATAAACAGATATGGTAACAGATAAACAGATAATAAACAGAAATGGTGCGGTCTTCTTTTCATGAGCCATTCAGAGAAATGTGACCTTTCTCCTGTCAGGTTGGGTCAGGTTTTACTGTCAGGTTTTAGTGTAAAATCACAGAACTCATGAAAAAGAAAGTGAATTCTACTTCTTGTCACAGCTATCCTTCTGCCCTTATAGATGTTATCTACATGAAAGCTTATTTTCATACCGAATATTAACAAGACTGCAACAAATAAGGGTTTGCACTGCTCAGATGTTAATGTTAGTAGCATTCAATCCTATAGAGGAGTATTAATTGATCCTACCTGGCAATTTCATATTCTTTTGTATTCCCCTCCATGTCATGGAATATCAGGTTTATGTCCCCCCTCATTTTTTTTACTCCAGACAGTTTGATAAATACCTTTTGTCTCCAACCTGCATTAAAATAATAATTAGGAAAAAAAAAAAAAAAGCAGAATAAAACTGGATTGTCATCGATAGGAGAGATCTAAAACAGCCGGCATCCTGGGAAGTTTTATTTTCTAATCAGAATTCATTCATGGCTGCAAATGAAAGTCTTGAATTTTGATAATACAGCATTTTTTCAGTCAGAGGTCTCAACCAATGTTTATAGAAGTGACGGAAGAGCATCATGCCAAGGCCATCGCTTTTCCAACATGAGTAACTGTAACAAATGTCCCGCACTTACTAGCGAAAGGTGGGTCTGCTGCTGTGTTTAAAAAATACTTCTGGTTTACTCTCTTCAGTTTATACGGAAACTTGTCAGCGTAGTGCCCCATCATTGGACAGCCCTGTTTGGGACATGGGAAACAGTTTCCCTAGGAAAAATAAAAGCAGCAGTTAACGAGGAGTACATCTTTCATTCTGGCTGTGATAAAATAAAGGGTCAGGATCCTTTTTTGACCTTGCAAAGCTGGGGCACTGCTGTACGTTGTTGTAACCTGATAAAACCAGGTGACATGTTCTGCACGTGCTCACACACGAGTAGAACATGGAATAAGTAGATATTCCTGTGTGCATGATGGTCTGAATGTTTCAGGGAGTTTATTTTTCAGCTAGAATATAGAACAAAATATAATATTCCCTTTCCCAGTAGAAGGGAACCTGTCTGCTATGCTGTAGTAGGGATAAAAGGATCATATGGATGAGGCCTGCTCTGAAAGTAGTGCCTACTATTGTATTATGTTGGCCCACGATGCCAGGGGTGGTTGTTTGTGGTATGGCAGTAGAAGCTGAACCATCCCACCAATATTCCATTACAACGCAGAGGGGCAATCTGACACAGTGGTTTCTGATACGGAAGTGCATATGAAACAATGGAGTAGAAGTGAAAACTTCCATGCAGAAAAAATGGCAGCCACTGACATTCATCAACACTTGCTGAATGCTTCCAGAGACCAAACAGCGGATGTGAGCACAGTGAGGAGTGGGTGGTGCATTTCAGCAGTGGTGACAGCGATGTGAAAGACAAGCCACGTTCCAGATAGCTGTGCACAGCTGTCACACCACAAAATAAAGAGCATCTCCATATGCTCATCTGTGTGAACTGACTAATGGTGCTGACGGTATTGAGAAATACTGTTTTCCAGCTGAGAATTTTCTCTATCAAATAGTGTTATTGTGCTCCTTGTATCTGTTGTAGTTTCCACGGAGATAAATAGTTGGCATTATTTTCAGAGCAACCCATGTATTTAGCCCATATGCTATTTGCATATAGGGTGAGAATTGCATAGGGTTTAATTTTTTCCCCTGTTTTGGTGGTATCAGCTATGTTTAAAGATTAATTCTCCAAAGTGGAAGAGCTGATAGAGCTGCTGTGTGCTGTGCCTCCTGCTACTGACCTGCACTGCTCGAGCTCGTGTTTGAGCTCAGGTCTTCTTTTAGCTAAGTGACACAAGAGCAGAATTATTCACATTCAGGTGTGCTGTGTTTGATCTATCTTGACAGTTTTCTTTACTTGTCATCTGTTCCCAGGCTGTTATACTTACTGATTTAAAGTCTTCGTATGTCTCACAGGGATATCCAACAAATCCGGTGGGATAGAGGATACTCTTAAAATAAAACTCATGGCTGCGTGAATGATGGCAGCTCCCAAAGATTGTAGTGTCTATTGGGACAAAATGCATGAGCATCCATGAAATAACCTCCCGTTATCCCATACAACCCTTTCACTTGCCTTACCATGAGGCATGAAATAGAACAGCAGTGTGGGCTAATGATGCCTACGTATGTATTTATACATGTATTTTACAAATTCATATATATATAGTCTGTATATATGATGTTGCAGCAAGCTACATTAAGTACAATTTTAAAAAGCTTTGTAGAACAAAGAGAATTCCTCTGCCCATCAGTCAAAAGCCTAATGGAGTCTCAGGCAGAGTCACAATGCAGGTTCAGCCATGCCACCTCCCTTGGCCTGGGGTGCATCTGCTGGAAACATCATCAGGGTGCTGGATTTGTGTACTTCCAAATCCCTACTTTTACATGTTCTGCAGGTCTGATTTCAAACTACAGAAGCAAAACCGTGGCCTGTGTGATACCTCTGACTACTCTTGCCCTGCAGGGTTCCCCAAGCAGCACCATTCTGATCTAGATTTTATTTCTTATTTCCTTTTCTTACTTATGAGTAAACAGGCAAAAAAAAATCAATCTTGTTCAATTTTGTTTTCTCCCAGAAGAATGGAGGCTTTCACAGTTCATGAAGATAGAATACTGAGTGTGTTGGGAATGCGTGCTTACCTGCAATTAGAGCTTCAAAATCGCTTCGTTTCATTTCTAGAAGTAAATCATTGCAGCCAGGCATTAGAGTTCCTCCATTTGGGTAAAAGTCAAGGTGACCAGTGGTGTTATACATTCCAAACCCTAAGAAGCACACATGGTGTCAGTGTCTCAGAGTATCTCTGTGCTATTCCTATCTCTGCAGCTACTTGCACATGAGCACTTACCTGTGGCAGGAAAGTGAGCAGCATTACTGTGAATAACATCAACAAAGTCAGCATCTGTAGGATCCAGCCTCACCTCGGGAGGAGTGCCTTCAAAATAGGGCCCAGCAGGATCCAAGCCTAAAAGCACCCCGCAGTTATTGCAAGAGAGATGTAGCATGTTAATGTTTTTTGATAATTTATAACATCAGGCATTCAACCTTACACAAGGCATATTGAGTAATAACAATGTGAACTGTAAGCTAGACGGAACCAACTGTGCAGTAAGATGGGTTTGTGAACCTTTCAACCTTCCGGCAAACTCATCCCAGTAAAAGCAAAACATTTTCCAATAGAATACATAATGGCAACATATTACTAAGAAGGAAACATTCCATTACAAGTGATTATATTGCTGGCCTGCCAAGCATACTGAATAGGAAGACTAGAGATTTTTGATGTGGTGCTTATCTTTGTGTGGTGCTGGATGCAGCCTGGTGGATGACAGTAATGCTGCAAACATACTAAAAAAGAGTCCTTCTCCTAAAGAGCTTGAAACCTCACAAAGAAAAATAATATTTACCCTTGTTTTTGAGAAGCATAAAGTCTCCTTACTCACATGTGGTGTCTGCAGCACCAATGATTTCATTCTGGTCTGTAGACCAGCATGCTACAAGCTTCTCTCTATCAAAAGTAGACCCTGTTAGGTGTGCATCCCAAGAAACAGCCTACCTGTGATCCGCCGGATACCTCGGACCCTTCTGCCCGCCTCTCCCGCTGTGTGTGCACCCAGGCTGTGCCCAATTAAGTGGATCTCACGAGGGGAGTATCTGAAGAGTTTCTGATCAGTAAGGTGGTGGTGGTGGGGAGACAAGAACACAGGCTTTTAATAGCAAGTAAAGAGGTGTCTGACACTGCGGGCCTTTGGGAACCTCTAGGCTCACTTCTTGCTTAGCCAACAGTGTGAGAACTCCTTGAGATAATTACTGTTTTAATTAACCTAAGGCTTACTAGAAAAAGGTCCAATCTGGAATTCTAAATGCCTCGTGATGATGGATTCACTATCATAGCCTTGGTATATGGTTACATGTTCAGTCACCCTTGATAACAAAATACAAACCTTTCTCATTTGGATTAACCCCTAATTTTAAGTTCCATCACTATGATCTTGCTTTCTGTTCAGTGAGTTGGTTATGGAGCAGTTTCTCATTAAATGTCTGTTTTCTGGTGTGTCTGCTTAGAAAATGTGATCATGTCATTCAGAGGAATTTTTACTGACCAGCTTATGGGATTGATAAGCATTCTTCCCTTTGCCACGAGTCACCTGTGCAAGACTTGCAATTCTGGTGTGTTACTTGTGCTTTGAAGATAGAAATGGAAGCTAATCAGTGTGTATGCTGCCTGCAGGGAACACATTTCATACAGGCATATGCTGGGTTTGTAATGTTCAAAGTCAACAAGTATTGGCTGCTTAACTGCATGAGCTTGTTATGCTGCTTTGTTTTGTAATGTATGTACTGAACTAAAAACAGATCTTTACTATCAGTCTATCTATGCTTATCAACAGACAACAGAATCCTTTGAATACTACTCCGTTCATATATTTTCAATGCAGCTTAACTTTTCTTAAGTTTCTAGAAGTTTGTAAATTTAGGAAAAGAGCTAGGGATTATTTATACAATCTTTTAATGGAAGAAAAAGAGGTCTAGACTGCAAGTTGGTGCAATAATGGAGATCTTAAATGAAAAGAGATAGGTGAAGAGATCCCATGAGAAACTGGACCTGTCTTCAAGTGAGCTGGGACTTCACACCAGGAAGGAAGCCTAAGAAACAAAGGTGTGAGGCTAGATATTACAGCTCCCTAGGTAGAAACAGTAGAGTATCTGTTAGTGGCCTCTGGAGAAGTGTTCTGTGATACTCAGGTGTTCTTAAAATCAACACTTTGCCTTCAGTCTCTGGAATATCCCTTACAACGTAAGATGAATGCCTACTGACTAGCATCAAGCCTGCAGCCAAGCAGGGGTCTGATCTCAGCAGTCCTAAGGCTATCTGGAGTCAGAGGGAAGTGCTGGTATTCTTAAACTTTGCAACTGAGCTGTTCTGTGCTGTGTGTGTAAAAGTGAACGTGAAGTTCATAACTAGAAAGCTACAGGACAATTACTGTGCCTGTAGACTGCTAATATGGCATTAGCAAGTGGTTCTCTGTGGTGCTTCTTGCTCCTGCTCGTTTCAGTGCTGTTGAGATGCTAATTTACTTATAACCAAGTGTATTATTCTGGCATAACCTCTCGTAAACACTGAATGTATCTTGCCTCATTTCCACTGCATGCTCTTACCTGTATCATCGTGTGGAAATGGGGAGATATTGCCACCTACTGGTCCTTAATCAATTGGCACCTCTTTTCAACCGTATTAAGCTTGAATGGAGACTTCAGTGGCTGTGAGAACTCTTTAATATAGAATTAGATCTCAGCTGTGTGCGTTGTACAGCTCTTCCTGAAGCACTGGCTGGCCATACTAGGCAAAGTTCGAAATCAAATCAAAAGCATCTTCACCCCACTTTATCTACTTAAGAATGGTGGCTTGCGAAGCTGTATTTTTTACCTGTAAAGTTTTTATGAAATAAGCAACCTCAGCCCCAATCACACGGATGTTGTTCACTGCACAGACATAGGTGCCTTTTGCACCTTCTTTCCAATCGACAGCAATGCAGTTCATGTTTTCTACTTCCAGCAACAGCTGATGTGGGAGCACATAAAGCAAAGTATTTAAAGAAACATAAAGCAGCAAACAAGGATTAAGCTTATATCAGAATAAACATTAAATGGTAACATTCACACAGCTTCTCAGTCTTCACTGAACAGAATTATTCACTGTAGCCTATGCAACACTGAAATGATTCTTCCTATAAAGCAATATAATAAGCCATTCATTCCCAAAGTCTCCATTTTGAAAGACTGTAATAAAAAAAAACTTTATAAGCTACTGGTATACAGATTTTATATAACTTGGAAAAGCCACACAACCACACAGTAGCCGCTATGTGCAGTTTTTTGAGGGTCATCTGCATCTTAACTAAGCAGTATAGGAAGGCAACTTGTTTACCAAATGTATTTAACAATGAGAAAGGGATGTCAGACTGGAATGGGTCAGAGCAAACTAGAAAGTTTCTAATTCAGCAGACAGTTAACGCACTGCTCGCTTCTGCAGTGGTCACAATCTTGCAGAAATGGTTGATTTTTTTTTTTTTTTTCCACTATAGGAATCTTGTATTAAAGTCTGCAGTTGTAGATTTCTATGATTAAGGCTTACTTAAAGTTATAGAAAGAATGAGGAGCAGAAACAAAAATTAATCCGTGCTAAATGGTTAAATGTGGATGACAAGAAAAGCAGAACCTTGGAGTAGAAGGACATTCAAACCTGGACTCCATCCTCTCCTCTAGGCATACCATGAAATGATTTCTAGTGAGGCAGATAGAATTCCTGTTTATTTTCTATGGGAAAATTTGGAAATGTGATATTCTGGATTAAAAGTTTTCATAGACTTATGAACAAAATAGTGTTGCAGAGCTGTGCCTTTGCATTCAGCAGCGGTCTTTTTCTATCTTATCCTTTTCTCTGCTAATGCTAAGAAAGCAGTATCTTTTGTAATTTCTTCTTTGTCAGAGCCAAGGCTGACTGTATTCTCTGTGTCCTCTGACACTGTACCCTCTGCTGGCCAGACTGCAGCAGCTCTGTTTGTTGTAGCTTCCACATTTCATGTATGAAATGTGCTGCTTTTCCTTCTTTCCCCTTCTTTCTTTTACTATCAGCTGAATATATCTGAAGCAGAAGAGTGCTTGTAGACTGAAACTTGAGTAGTACAAAAATTTAGGAAGGTCTTTTGGCTGAAAGATAGTTCAGAGGTTCCCAATAGGTGACACAGTGAATTGGCCTGTCTAATTTGATTGTGACAGCACTGTAGAGGCTGAGGACATCTGCTTTCAGTTTGTTGCTTTGATCTCATTTGTACAGCTTGGGGGATGAAAATTTTCTGGAGTAGTACAATGCCAGAGTTGACCAAGAAGCCTTGGCAGTGCAGCAATACCCAGAATGGGAACATTTTGGCTTTGGTTGGTAATTTCTTTGTTGGTATCCACTACTGTTTAATGAATTTCAAAGCAGGAGGTGAACCTTAGTGTCTGAGTCATACTGACAGAATGTGAATACAACCACTGATAGAAAAGAGAGAATGCTGTCTCATACCAAGCACATTTCTACCACCCAGCCTTTTTTTCCTGTGCTGCTAAATCCATGAATGATGAAGGAGGTTCTCCTATGTGAGGAAAAATGGGAGTTTTGGATGGTTGAGGAGTTTATTGCTGAGATCACCTGTGTGTAAACAAGCAAACAAAAAATCAAGCTCTTGTATCTGCTTACGCTTTTAAATATTTTTAATATACCATCTAAATCATGCATAGTAGGATTCACATCTGCTTTGAATGTGCAGAGTCCCAGGGATCTCCTGTCTCACCTTTCTCAGTCCCACTATGTTTCCAAAGAAGCTGTGCCCATGTGGTTTCTGTTATTCTAACTTGTTTTCCTTAGTGCGGCACTAACCTCCTTACTAGACATATGGAACAGCCCACAAGCGCTGTGTTATCTCGTGATGCCTTTTGGCCTGAGTTGGTTGAGCTCCTCTGGAAAGCTACATCAATCCTGGTTCTGTTTGCCCTTTTAATTACTTGAGCTTTGGCTTCCATGCGCTGCTCTACACTTAGGAAACAGCTTGTTTCTCTGTGCAGGTGATATTTGTTTGTTTGTTTGTTTCTGTCAATTGGGGAAAGCTGAAAGGATATCATGCAAGAACTGCATGCAGTAGTGGTGAAACTGACCTTAACCCACCACAAATTGCTGCCAGCTGCTTAATTATACATCTTCTTTTGCTCTGAATGATCTCTGACCATCTGTATTGTATCCAAACAAATGCAGCACCTGTAGTGTGAGCTCAGGGAGTCTGGGCGTGGAAGGGCTGTGCCCTAGATCAGAGATACGTTGAAGTTCAGTGTCTGTCAAGTAGTTCAAGGTATATTTTGACTTATTTTATCAACAGCCAAGATGCATGAGTAACCGCTCATGCGTCCCTACTCTGCAAGTCATAAAAATTTACTACAGGTTTAACTTCTCTCCTTTAGAGAAGCTGAGCTGGACTCTTGGCATGACAACCAGGGTTGCTGAGAGCTGTGGTGCCTGAGGCAGTTCTGCCCTCGTAGTTCATGGCAAAGGAGTCATAAACACTCCTGCACAGCTCTGGGAGACCAAGGGATTCAGCAGCTTTGCATGCATTTGCTGAATTGATGTGGTCCTAGCCCCACATCTTACAATTCCTACACATTGCTTAGCTTGGATTTTCAGGGCATAGGCAATTTGAGTCGTTCTGTCTTAACCTCAGCTTAGAGAAAGGTGGGTAAGGGTGTACAAGGACTCAGACTTCAAGGAAGAATGTGGCCTCGGACACTGTACAAAAATTGCCACATCCTTATGCAAGAAAATGTCAGGAAAGCTGTTGAACTTCTAAGTTCCTTCACCACATTTTGTTTTCATGCTTTATCCCCAAAAATGTGTTTATTCATTACTGTCCCTTCAGACTATCTTCTCATTTTGACTCATTTTCCTATGTTGAGTGCTGTAGACTTTTTAACAAGTTAATCAACATTTGCAGCTTTAGGCAGTTCTTGATGTTAAAAAATAAAGGTCACCTGTGAGTTATTTCCTGTTTCCCTGGTGTAGAGAGAGAAGCTGATGTTCATTTCTTCAGGAGATTCAGGCAAACCTGTCAGAAGTCTCCCTGGTATCCCAGACCAGGGTGGGTCATTTGAGAAACAGCCAAGCCTGGGGTAGCAAACTTCATCACCTAGATTAGGAGAAAGAACTGCTTTGTATTGTGGGTACTTACAGGCAGATAATGTAGAATTATAGGATCGTTCTGATTGGAAGAGACCTCTAAGATCATCAAGTCCAACCATGGACCCATCCCCACCATGCCCACTAACCACATCCCTCAGTGCCACGTTACTCATTACTTGAACACCTCCAGGGATGGTGACTCCACTGTCTGTGTTTTCTGAGTCTCTAACAGTCTGAAGAGCGGGAAACCGAGGATTTCACTTTCTGATTAATTTTGAAACTGAGATTTTTTTTTAATTTTTTTTTTCCTTTATGGATGTAGCCTGAGGTGAGCAACACAAGGGGAGTTAAATAATTTGAAGATAATCCAGCCACAGATCCACATACCGTTCAAACACCATTTTCATAGTATCATAGAATCCTTAGAATTGGAAGGGGCCTTTGTAGGTCATCAAGTCCAACAGATTTTCTTGTCTTGTAGAAGATAAAATCAAGTTTTTTTAAAAAGCCCATATTTTAAGGAATGTGTGTTAGAATTGCCCCTGCATCGTTCTTGCCCAGAAGCACTGTGCTTCATTGTAGGAACAGATATCTATGCAGCAACCTTGTATAATGAATGAGATGATTGTTTCTTTCAATGCATTAGCATTTTCTTGATTGAACAGGTCTCTTGCTCCCTTAAACTCAGCTTTTCTCTTTTAGCACCAGCTGTTGTGTTAAGCACCTTGTTGCTGAGCCATTCTTTGTTAACAGCCGTAATGTGTAGGGGAAACTTGTGCGCTGTCTTGATAGAATGAGGGCACACGACTCTGCAATTCTACTCTGAAATCTGGGCACAAAGTTTCGTGTGCTTTATTCTAAATAAATTGAAATGAGGTGGAGCCTTTAGCATCTGTACCATGCATAGTAATAGACATTGCCATACAATGACACGTAAATCATGCCACAACTTAATTTTAAACAAAGACGTTAGTAATTATCTCCTATATATTATTTAGTCAAAAATAATCTTCTAGTGAGAATGTTTATAGAAAATGTATCTCACCTGCTACTGTGCCAAGGAGATAAAATGCAATAATCCATATTCCAACAACCTACAGCAAGTTGAATATGCAAGTTAGGCATTTTATTTAGTTAATTGTCCTGCAAACACAAATAGTTATTTGTAACACAAAGACCTGTGGCTGAAGAAGAGTAACCCAGTACCCATGGGGGACAATCAGCTGGAAGGCAGCTTTGCAAAAAGTGATCTGAGTGTACTGATGGGCACCAGCTTGACCATGAGCTAGCAATGTGCTTTGGGGTCTGTGGTTATTCTAGGCTGCATTAGGAGGAGCGCCACCAGCAAGATGAGGCAGCTGAACTTTCCTACTCATTCAGTTTTCTGTTCTTTGAATTTCCTGTACATCTACTGGTGGGTGTAGGTTGCTGAGGGAGTGACCTCAGTAGTGACTACCAGCAAAGAGCAGATTGGTAGGAGATGTGGACAAACAAGCACTGATCCATGTAACTTGATGGGTCTGCATACCTGGCAGCTTCTTTGGGCTGTTTTTATATTTTTACCCCAGGTTCCTGGCAATTCTGCACTTTCATGTTCCTTCTTTATTCAGTTTTCTTTCCTCTGCACTTTCCTTCCTTGGCTTTCCTATGGCAGGCACCCCACCTATTTCACCATTCTCCTCCCCACATTCGCCTCCTTCATTGTTTCCTCTTCCAGGTGTTCCATATTGCACTCTACTCACATTTTCCACATTCTGCTTTTCTTATAAAACAAACATTTTGAGCTGTAGGTTTTTTTTCAGACCTGAAATCTGGAAGGCAGCTTGAAAATTAATAAGCTTATAAAGAAAATGGATGAGTAATGATTAATGATTTTAAATAACATGGGAGGTTGTTGCCAAACAAGAGTGATCAATTTCTCTTCAGAGGTTCCATCTTTGAAAGCAGAAAGTAGAAACCAACAGGTAGCTGGGGAAGTAATGGAAAGTACAGAAAACTTTTGTTTAGTGTCTGTGTGTGGAAAGCTTGTTCCTTCTGTTAGGTGTGTAGTTTGAATAGGTGGTGATTTTTTAGCTGTTAGGTTTTTGTTATAGGTTTATCTTAACCCAACAGCAAAAGAATTGAAGGAATGTTAAGACATTACCTCTTTCTAAAACAGTTGAGGCAGTATAAGATTTAATGGGGGAAAATTCCCTCACTGGATACTTAGGAGCCTTAGAGCTGAACTAGATGAACAGGAATGACTTGTTTGTGCAGGTATACTCAGCCCAGCACTGCTGGCAGAAAGGTCCTTGAATGCTCAACTCAGCTGTTTTACTCAGAGAGAAATGGGATGTGCGCTGCCAAAAACAGCAGTAGCCATTTCCAAACAGCTGTTCAGCTCAGAGGCAAAAAGGTTGAGCTTGTAATCTATAAAATGTACGCTGGCTGAGTAGCTATCCTTCACAATGGCTTCACCTTCTGGGTGCTGTTGCTCAACCTGTGATTCATGAGCCACCAGTGAATGGCTTGTGAGATATGAAAAAGTCTGAATAATGACTGTCCCACACATGTACCCACACACCTCCCAGGATGTGTGCATAAACACAGACACACAACCGTTCAAGGGGGACAAGCCCAATTGTCAGGTTTTTAAATTATCAGCAATTTTAATAATTTTAATAATCTCAGTGTAGAAATTTGTTTTTAATTTAAAACAAAATATGTTGCTTATGTAATTGCTAAGAATTTTACTCACCATTCTTTTATCGCGCTTATGATATCCTTCAGTGCTTAGCAGTTACACGGCACAAAAAGGTTTCTGTTTTCTTTGGTGTAGATTTGGTAGTTACATGCTTAAAAAAAAAAAAGAAAAGTTCAGGTTAACCATCTATAGGTGAACTTGGCAAGATGGGGAATGTGGGTGACTGGGAATTAGAAGTTAAATCACACAAATTGTGTAGGAGAGCAGCAATGCCAACATATACATTCATGGGCAGTAGAATTAAGACATGAATTAAGAAAGAATATTGCATGTATGGAGGAAGTAAAAAGATGCCCTGATTTTGATTCATTACTAGAAACATTTGGGCAAAATGCAATGACGCAGCTGAACTGAAATGTTCATGCTTTTCTTTTTCTCTGTTTACCAAAAGCAGCTGGTGTTCTTCACAGCAGAGGAAAAGTGTTGATGTTGATACTATGTTCAGACAATAACTCCAGATCTCAGAACAGCTGCTAGTGCTACATGGTTTAAAATCATTAGATTTTGGTAGCTCATAGCTGCCAAATAGCTACCATAGCACGTACCTATGTGATTTGAAGAAATATGATACCCTAACAGGTAAAATAATAATAATAAGCACGACCTGAGGACTTTCAGATCCCGGATTGTTTCAGTCCAGTATCAGCCTGAGGCAGAATAATGGGATTTTCCATTGAATACTCAGTTAGGAAAGAAAATTTGTATAAAAGTGTTAGAAGATTTAAGTTGTGTAATAGAATTCCGTTACATGATATAGGGGACTGTCGTATTAGGTTGTCATGAGATCAATATTAGTGGCCTCATGACACTTGAATTCCAATATGATGCTCTGCTACTTGATACTTTAGTTAAGAAATTAAAATGATATACGTTTGTTATTACAACAGTTAAGTAGATTAAAAGTTGAATGTGCGGATTAACTAGATTAAAATTTGAGTAATTATTGCAACGCAGAATATAACGGGGAATAACCAGAAGTCAGTTCCTGGATTTGCAGATACAATTCTTGCTCCTGTGTATGATCTCATAACATCAAGGTCAAAACGTGATCATGTTTTTTAGCTGTGGCTTTTGACACTAGAGTTACTGAATGCTCCTGATGAATCATTACTAATTAGGCTTTCATGAGAATTAGCACTTGGCATTATGTTGCATGCGAACATTTAACACTGGTATTACCACTGGCTGTGAACGCAGTGCTGAAAGAGCAGCAGTGGTGGAACTAGAACTACCCGTAGTAATAATGAAGTCTACTGTGTTGTCCTGAAATAGCATCCAGGTGGAGTAAAAAAAATATAAATAAAAAAAGCTGGAGTCAAAAAGCACATCTGCTTTTAGGATAGAGTTTTATCAGATTTTAATGTAACAGTGAGAAGTGGCACAGCTCTAGAGAATACATTGCACGTCTTTATCCTATGGCCAAACAGAAAGTTAAAGTGTGCTGAGGTGGGGAGCAGCCTTTGCTGATGTTGCTCCTTTCCAGGCAGGCAGAGGCAGAGCAGGAACAGCTCTGCTCTGACAGTCTGCAGTGCTGGCTCATTCTCATCTGCAGACAGAGCTAACTGCAGCATCCTCTCTCCTTTCAGTAGCACGCTGTCTTTCCAATTAATCTGCTTTTTTCCCCTGCTGCATTTATATCTTCTTTCAACTCATTTTAATGTTCACCATTTGTGTTTCTATTTTTCCATCTTTCCTGCCTTACCGCGGCAGTCACACTTCCTATACACTGTCAATATCCTTAAACAGGGAATATTTTTTTTAATTCCTGTCTTTCCGGTGTTTTATTTTAGCCTTGCATATATTTTGGTGGTTTGGTGCACTGATCAGTTGATAATGCAAAGGCAACATCCAGAATTTTGCTTGCAGGCCCTGACTATAGGAGATTCATGTTAAATTTCTGTGTGGATTTGAGGCAGATAGATAGCACTTGCTAATTGTACTCCTTAACGTTGTGATGTTACACAAAAGGATAAAAGAAACAGAGGATAAAATCTGTAGACCTGAGAAGAGGGATCGTGAATGTATTTGTCTGGATGTAAATACCCAAAAGTATGCTTTTTCTTTGTAATTTAATATGCATTTTGTCCAGATGGTCCTTGTGCAGGTGTACAAAGAATGCCACCTTTTCCAGGCTCAGTCCCTGTTCAGCAGCTGACATGCAGCAGGCTGTTTCTTGAGCTTCTCACAGGCTGAAAGCCTGTGTGCAAAGCACTGGGCAAAGTGCTGGTGGTGCAGTGAACTTACTGAGGTGAGCGGCGTAATTGGCATAATTGGTAGAAGACTTAATTTCATCTCTGTCTCCTCCCCATCCCTCAGATGTGGTTGTTAATTGCCCCTAGTTGGGTTCCAGATGAAGGCTCTTTGGCTCTGCTACAGTACAAACAAGTAACAATAAGGAAAAGAGCATCTGGGCAATTAGCCAGCCTCCTTTCCAGCTGGCTCACCAGCTTTTAGGTTCAGCTAAGTTATCTGTGAGGAAACTGATCCTAAATGAATAGCTCTGAAACCCACACATTTAACATCATAGTAGAGAAAGGATATTCAAGAACCTTTTCATTCCTCCAGATCACTGGGCATCACAGTAGCATTTGAGGCAAGGGGGGGTTCACATACATCGTCTGGTCTGGGTAGTAGAGTTATGTGAATATCTACTGACCTCTTAAAATGAATCTGAGACAGCAAACTAGGGCATCAGCCTCAAACAGTGACACAGAATGCTGATGCCTGTTATTTTCTTAAGTCATTAAATGTGGAAAGCGCTTCATTAAAATGGAAGTACATATGCAAAGTTGTACACAGATTTGTTCATCACTAGCAACTGCGGTAAGATTTGGGCTTTCAGGGTGCTTTTGTCAGTCACTTAGAAATAGTAAACAATCCAAAGAAACGGCAGGATAATAATAAAGAAAACCTGTTAAAAACACTCTTACTGTACAGCATCTGCTTTGACTTCCTAAATAAGTATTTTCACCTCGTCCCTAAACTGGTGTTCTTCAATGGTCTTCATAAGCAGCTTACTGTTAATCAGTCAGCTTTATGACCAACGCCATTGGTCTTTGGCCATTTCCAAAGTGCAGAATAATTTTTGCTGATAACAACTTACTCCATACGTGGTCATCAGCTAAAACATGTCTTATCTGCCTCATTTTTCCATATAACAGGTCCGTAATTCTTCCTCACTTCCCTTCTCCCTCTTAGAAGTATTTAGAATACTCCTAATAATACTTACTTATTACTTTCAGCTATTGTTTGTATTCTCATGTATTTTTCCTTTAAAAAGAAAAAAGAAGTCCACATTCCATGTACAAATGCCATCATTTGATCTCTCTTTGAAAACACAGAGATACATTATATGTTACATTACCTTAGCTCTACTGACCCTACCCAGTTTTCTTAGCTGCCCAGAAACGGTCACGTCCCATTGGGATTTCCTAGAACTGAAAAGTTTTCAGCTTTGGAGCTATTTCCAGTGTCACCTCAGAATCACTCTGAGGACCGCTGCTCAAGCCACTCAGTCTTTCTGTAAGCGTGAACCCCAAGCAGCTGTTAGTAAATTGCCCCAAATCCTACAAATTTCTCAGCCACTTACCACTCTGGCTTGCACACCATGTTGCTGCTTTGTATGCTGTGTTCGGATGGCTCCTGCCAAGCCCTGACTGTTCCCAGCTCTTTTCACCTGGACTCTGTCCCACCACGGCGGGTGCGGACCTGCCCACACGGTGCCTAATTACTGGTTTGATGTGGGTGAGCAAGAGGCTCTGTCAGGGTGATACTCTTATTGCTGGATGTAATAGATGTTCCCTTTTCTTGGCTCTCCAGCTCTCTCATCATTTCTAATTCATTAAAATTTTGCCACTGAAGGTTTTGATATGGATTTGAATAAATGAATCATGAGGCCATTTTGCCACTTAAAAGCGATAATACAGTATAGGACATTCGTAATAGACAACCTCTCAGCCGAAAGAAGAAGAGACTGAGGGGAAACCTCATCACAGCCGATGACTTCCTCATGAGAAGGAGCAGAGCAGCAGGGACTGATCTTTCACTGGTGACCAGTGATAGTTGCAATGGGCAGGTTGAAGTTCTGTATCAGGAAAAGGTTCTTTACCAAAAAGGTGGACAAGCACTGGAACAGGCTCTCCAGGGCAGTGGTCACGTCACCGAGCTGCTGGAGTTCAAGAAGCGTTCGGACAATTCTCTCAGTCTTGTGGTCTGATTTTCAAGTGGTCAGCTGTGGAACCAAGAGTTGGACTTGATGATCTCACTGGATCTCCTCC
The DNA here is from genome assembly GCA_030625065.1 of Alectoris magna. NCBI lineage: Eukaryota > Metazoa > Chordata > Aves > Galliformes > Phasianidae > Alectoris > Alectoris magna. Next base: position 16,824,183 of record CM060566.1, on the reverse strand, counting down.
AACTTGGGATATCGTATGATTCCACAGAAAGGCTGACTGTCAGAGGCTGCTGTTGTAGGCAACGGACCAAGCCTCCGTTGTGGGGCATTTCAGAGTAGGAGCTTAATTTTGATGTTCTATGTTACCCACTGGAAGAGACAAGCCATCTGTTATCCAGCTGATGTTCATACACAGTGAAACAAACCCTTGTGCATTTTTTTTATAACCAAGCCTGTTGATGGCTTTTACAGAGAGAGGCATAGCTTCTTCTCAGTAGGGGAAAGCAGAAAGGGTTGTCATACACTTTAAGGAGAATATAGGTGACTGACAATTTTTTAGCTTTTGCTAGTGAAGTTACTCAAGCTTTGTCTACCCACTACCATTCTGACTAATCTGTGTGCTTCTAGAACATGTGGGGTTTACAAAATAGGCACCAAACTTTCTCATCTGTTGGTGTGCTCTGAACAACACTGGCACATATTGACACCACTGAGAAATCACAGGGACTTTCATTCAGTATTGTGTCAGGAGGAGAGAGGTGGTGATAATCATGTGCATCTGTTTCTCTGCAATGGCTTAGTGACTAGATGCCTTGTCCATCATGTAAGTCCCAGTTTCTCCTCTTGCCCTGGAGGCCGTGGGTCTGAATGAGTTCACTCCACTCAAAGGAGTGTGTCACAACCCAGGTCTTTCAGCTCCTGGGCAAGACCTCAAGTCACTGTACTGCTACCTACAGGATGAGTGCTGCAGTAGTCACCTACCTGTTCACGCAACTGAGCTGGTGACATTCATCCTTATACAGGGAGTGATTCAACAAAATGCTCAGGGGCAGGAAGTAACTTGGGTTGAACCTAAGGTTTATGTGAAAAAACAGTTTGTGGTCTTGAGATAGGTGCGTTGTTTGAGAGATGATATAAATTCAGAAATATCACCAAAAATGCATTTTTTTTTTAATATGAGAACACGCTTGACATTCATTATAAAAAACATGTTGTGAGTACGTGTCGCTCTTTGCAGAGCCTACATGAAGGTTTGGGTTCTGGTTTGATTCTTGTTTGTTGGTGAAGTGGTGCAAACCAATGCTGTGTACGTGATAAATATTAGAAAGAATTATCAGGGGAATTTTGAGGAAGCAGTGGCTGGTCGGTGCTGGGATCTCGTATGTAATTACCACTCATTCTGAAGACAAGTATGTAATTTCAGATAAGAAATTAGCTAGAAGAGATCTAGCTAATAAGAAATTATTTACAGTCTAATTTATACACATTGACTAGAAGATAGAAATTAGGCAGCACTTATGGGATCTGTAACAGACAGATATAGCTCTTTAGATAAGTCTGGGAAGGCATAAGGCTGGGGAGCCACACAAAAGAGATAAGGACTGTCATGTGCCCCATTTGTCAACATATTGGCATGTAGGTTACATGGAAAGCAGCCAGTGCACCTAGTGCTTCTATTAGTGATGAAAGATCTTCCAAAATTACTGAACATCTCTGTGTGAAAACCAGGCCCCTTTGAGGTGTTTGTTGGGGGACCATGACTGCACAATATGCTGGATATTTGGCTGCAGTTTCCACAGAGTGGGCACTTTGTGTGTGTTAACTGGTGCTGCAAAGCCCCCCAGCACCACAGTTACAAATGAGCAGAGGTATGGGCTCATAAGAAGCAGGAGATACAATTCTTCCTGGGTAAAATGTACACAAATAACTTCAAACAGCATTTGGCAGGAATTTAAGTTCATTAACTGCATTCTTCAGTTTGCTTTTTCATCTGTTTTGTGTGTAAAGAAGAGGTAGTCTGGCTAATATGGGAGAGCAACACACATTTTCCACATGGTCTCACTATTAGTGAATTTCAGAGGGCATATGCATGGTACAGATTAAATTAATGTAGCCCAGAATAACAATCTGGAGTTAATACCAGAAGAATTTGTAGCCCACGTTACAGCATTTTGGAGATCAATCATGTTTTAGGAATGGCCAGTTTTTCTTGGTCTATTTTTATGACTCAAGAGGAGCAGCAGATTTTTATGGATGGTAAGAAAATCCTGGCTTCTGCAGGTGCTTCTGACAACATGTAAGTGAATGTATCCAGATGGTTTTATAAATGTCAGCCTGAAAATTATCAAGGACATTTATTCTGATAGTAGTGGCCTTCACATTAGTAGGAATCAAAACACTCTCAGAGAATGACGTTCTCCAAAGGAAACTCAGCATCTGTGCTTCAAGTGCAGTGATGTATAAATTACCAAGGCTTTCATAGCAATATAAGTGAATAAAATTCTAAAAGCAACATTTTTCTCTCTTATTTCAATTTTAGATTGAAGCTGGTTAATGAATTTCTTAGTTTGAAAGGGGGTCACCTGGAAGCACTTTGTTACTGCAAACCCTAGAGAATTGTTAATAGGCATAGACAAAAAACACTCTTCTTGGAGAATCTTACCTTTAGTCTCTGAGTGGCAGAGCCATGAATAAAAGAATTTCTTGATATTTCTATTGTTTAACTTTGATGTGCTCATTCTGGTCAAGTGAACAAACTTTATATTGAATAGCTGTAAAACCAATTTCCCTTAGTTCATCCCCTTCAGTGATCCACAGCAGCAATAAAAGGAATATTTTGGAGATGATAAATATTTATGACCTTCCCTAATACCTGTTCTTTCGTCACTGAATCACTCAAAGCAAGCAGAGAGAATGTAAACCTCTGTGTTTACTGTTGATGAAGAGTTATGGACTACAGTATCCTGTTAAGAAAATAGCAACTGGGGAGAATTTTAGAGATGGTGATGGAAGTAACCAAGGATAGAGAGGGAGGGAATCAGCAGGGAAAGAGAGCCTTTCTTTCCATCTAATGGGCAGAACTAAAAGAGAAAAGAGTGAAGTCGGTTTTTTTGAATGCCTGATTTCCTATTAACGCTGAAACATTTGAATTATTTGATGGAAGCAGCAGAAATAAGAGAGAATGGCTGTAGGTTTTGTCTTGGACTCTGCAAGTTAGATCCTGAGATTCCCTAGTGACAAAAATGTATGGGACGAAAGAGGACTGACACCAATGCCAACCTGTATTTTCAGACATTGCTTATGTTTCCGGTGTTGCAAGGTGCTTGCCCCATCCAATCTTGTGGCAGCTGGGAGGAGAGGTATGTTTTCCGGTAACGCAGCAATGTAGGTGTGCTCTGTTCGTGTCAAAGCTGGCGATGATGCATGCTCCTTCTGGACTATTTTAGATCCTTGATAGTGAAAGATAAAGAGCATATTCTGTCTCTGTTTTACAATGGATAAATGCTATCAAAGGTAGATATGGGTGTGCTATCAATATCTGCTCCTTAATGACTGGAATGAGTGTAACTTGAAGCAGCCCGGAGCCCATTTGAAATTGCCAAGCCCTTGATACTGTCTTTACACAAAGGAAGAAGCTTGTCTACAGTCTGTGTAGACAAACTTGGCAATGGGTCAGTGAACAATTGTTTAGGCTCCCAGTGGCAATTTCAATCCCAGCCAGCTTTGGTTTTGGAAGGATAACAGAAATAAGTGTCGGGAATGCACATTTAAAGATTTGTGCTTTGGTTCCCGAACAGTGTCAAACATCCCCATTAGAGCTATGGGTTGCACAGAAAATCTCAGCAAATTCATGCTCCATATATTTTATTTTTCCTCCTGTATAACAAGCACATCTTTGGAAGTTGGAGCCTATTGTAGGAGAAAAAAATATTCATTAATTATCATTGAGGGAAGTGTAGGGAAGGAGTGAGGATAAATAAGTCCACTATAAAAATGTCCGTGAGGCGTTGCAAGAGAAGGGAATGAGGTGATGGACCTTCAGGAATGCTATCTGGGAAGACAGTACAAGAGCACCCATATAAGGGTGGGTTAGTAACTGATATAACACAACCAGGGGTGTAGGCATTACCTGAGGAAGGAAACAAACAGGTCTAAGAACTACCGACAAGTCCCTTCAGGTTGCAAGTTCCCAAGTACTGAGCCAGTGAAATCATTCACTCATTTCTGATATGTCAAAAATAAAAAATGAAATGTAGTCTAACTTGACTACTATCAAGAGGTGGTGTTATTAATATAATAGTATTATTAGAGAGAAACCAGAAAAACCTATCAAAGCACAACTGTGTTGAACTGTATTAAATTATCTTTTCTTGGGGGAAAAAAAAAGAAAGCCTAAAGAGAGCAACAAAGCCAGATAAAAATAACGTGAGAACAAGTGAAATACAGATCTTGTAGACTAGAGAAAAAAAAAATGAAAAAGAAAATTAAGAAATTTGCTGTGGAGTTTTTTAAAAGGCAAGGTGATGGCAAGTGGCAGGGCTATGATGCGATGAAATCAGAAGGAAGATGGTCTTAAAGGCAGTATGAAGGCACTGGGGAGACTTTCTGTGTAAGAGCTATGTCAAGCTTCATCCCTAGCAAAAAGAAAAGACCAACTAAATCTCTTGAACAAAATGATGCAGTAGGTTTTAATTAATTTCCTGCAAATTTGTGGTTCAATATCAAGGGTTTTATGAACATATTCTACAAAATCAAGCTGGCATGAGAAAATCTGAATAGTCAGAGAAATAATAAAAATAGGATCAGAAGGGGGAAGAGAGATGACTGCAAAATTAAACTTTGAGGTCTCCACCTAATAGTTCTCTTTAACTAATTTTTATTATTCGTTTTTTTTTTAATTGTAAACTGAATTTTATTATTTATTATTCATCTGGTTCTGGGCTCACAAATACAAGGGCTGATCCAAAAGTAATACCTCCTATTTATGATGTTGGCTTACAATACCAGAGGTAGATGTTGGTGGTCTGGCAGTAGAGGTTGAAACTTCCCACCAATATCCACTTACATTTTGTTGTTGTGTGATGGATGGCAGCATAGGGGCAGTCTGACACAATGGCACCTGACATGGAAGTGCATAGAAAAATGGCACCTGCTGATATTCATCAACGTTTGCTGAAGGTTTATAGAGACCAAACAGCGAATGTGTGTACAGTGAGTGGTGTGTGGTGCAGTGGTGACAGTGACATGAAAGACAAGTCACATTTTGGACAGGAATGCAGATTTGAACAAGTGCATCATGAAGCTTCTTGTTCATCACTGGTGAAAACGCATAGCTAATGGTGGTGACTGTTCTGAAAAATAGTGTTTTGTAGCTGACAGTTTGCTCTATTAAATAATATGATTGTGTTCTTTGTATCCGTTTCTTCCATGGAAAAAATAGGAGGCATTACTTTTGTAGTGACCGATGTATTTATGGGGGACTTTTGGATAAACACAACTCTTTGGAAAGAGGAATTATGCTGTGCTTGAAACAGAGGACAAGGTCAGCTCAAGTTGCACCAGGGGAGGTTTAGATTGTTTATCAGGAAGAATTTCTTCACGGAAAGTGTGGTTAGCCATTGGAATGGACTGCCCAGGGAGTTGGTGGAGTCCCCATCCCTGGAGATAAGTAAGAAATATGTGGATGTGGTGCTTAGGGGCATGGATTAGTGGTGGATTTGTAGCCTTAGATGTGTTTGGACTTGATCTTAAAGGTCTTTACCAACCTAAACGACTCTATGATTTTATTGTATTCCTTTTAATGGAGAACTCTGATACAAACCGCTCATTTTCATCACTTTTTGAAAAGCATAGCTTCTCCTAGAATTATTTTTTTCTCATGTTAATTATAAGGCAAATGCACATGATATAAGTGGAGCTGAGAGTTAGTATTATGGACTACATACATTGCTGTTCCTTTCTTCTGTAAAATATCTAAGAGGTTGGTTGGATTTATTTCTTTGGCGTTACTCCTGTGACAAAAGATGGACCAAGGCTGAGTGCTTTACAGTGGCTTTGTTAGTAGTTTGCCTTTGGCGTAGTTTTTGTAGTGAACAAACACTTAAAGAGAATTAAATGAAATCTCTATTGTAATTCTGAATCACTCACAGTTTTACAGAGCATTTAAATAATTTAAAAGACGGAATGGTTATCATCATACATCCTTAAAAGCCCCAGACACACAAAGTACATTTGATTTAAAAAGTCCACCTTTCAGAGTGACAGTCAAACATTTCAAACTGCACATCTCACTTGACATTTTGAAGATGCAACTTAAGTCGTAATAAAAAGTTGGCTTACTTTGTTGTGAAGATGTGAAACGATTACCTCTGCCAGTTGTTTTCAAAGGCAGAGTGTTTTGTGAAATATCAAGCCCTTGCGTTATGTTGGCCGGCTCCAACAACACAAAGTAACTATCAAAATTTTTTGTACAAAGCAAGAATTTTCATTTTTAATTACAGAAAGAAACTGAGGGAAGGAAAACTAGATGCTAAACTAAACCAGCAGCACACAGCTGTTTTCATCTTTACCTCATAAAAATAAACCTTTCTTGCTCTGCTTATAGATGTATTAGGAAAAAAATGTGCAATGCTGCTGTTTACATACAAAGAGTGAAAATTAACTGAAGATAGAGTTTATAATATAAATACAAAGTGGCACAAGACAAGGAGAGGAAAGTCAAGTATTTTATTTTTAGCTCTACTGATTGGGTGAGAAACTGCCTATTTTTAAGTGGCCCAATCAGCCCATATGAGAATCATAGAATCACTCAGGTTGAAAAAGACCTTAAAGATCAGAGAGTCCAACCATGACATAACCAAACTACCCTAACTCTAAGAACCCTCCACTAAATCATGCCCCTCAGCACCACATCCAGATGCTTTTTAAACACATCCAAAGGGATGACGACTCAACCACCTCCCTGGGGAGCCGATTCCAGTGCTTAACAACTCTTTCCATAAAGAAGTTTTTCCTGATATCCAACCTAAATCTCCCCTGGTGCAACTTAAGGCCATTTCCCCTCGTCCTGCCACCAGTGAGAAGAGACCAGCCTCGCCCTCACTGTAAGCACCTTTCAGGTATTGGAGAAGAGCAATACAGTGTCTCCCCTCAGCCTCCTTTTCCCCAGACTAAACAGCCCCAGTTCCTTCTGTCTCTCCTTGTAGGGCATATTCTCCAAGCCCATAGCACATAGCAGGAGTTGCTGTGTTTCATCAGAAAGCTGTTGAAATCGACAGCTAAAACTAAACAAAATGAAAGGTTGTATTTTTTTTTTTTTTAAGGAAGAACCTGTTTTATTATTCATAAAAACATCTGATTAATGTTTAGAACTGCTAGGAAGGCACAGCCAAGTATGGAGGCATAAGGGGAAAGGCTTGTGCTTCACAAACTCTTGAATTCAACAGGATATTGTCTCCTTCTTTGTGAGAAGCCATGTCTCTCATTAAATAAGATGATCCTGCGTGGCTCCTGGCCCTGCTGCACATACTTTTTGTGACCCCAGGAAAAATATTTATATTTCTTTTGCTTAAGGTTCTGAGTGCAAGAAAGGGATAATAAATATTCCTTTCCCCCTCCCTCCATCTGCTTCATTTGTGAAACTTGGGCAAAGAGCCATGTGTGATTTATGACAGATGTCCAAGATGGTGTAATTATTGACAATAGCTATTTCCCAGCTATGTACAAGTACCTGCAGGGTTGTTTTGTACTTCTCCAGGGAAGAGCAAAGGAGGAGAGTCCCCACACAGAGCAGAAGGGGATTTTGCCTGGGTAGGTTGCCTAATGGAAAGAGGGGAATGAGTTCCCTGCATGGATAGTTCCTGGTCCCTGCATGGATAGTTTCTGGATCCAATTTGCCATGTGGGTGGAGACAGTGAGTGTACTGAGGCAGGGAGCCTGAGAAGGTGGGCAGATGATTTGTGAACTTTGCCACAAACCTCCTAAGCAATCTCGTCTGGCAAAACTCAAGAGAGGTGACTGGATTCTGTTATCTCAAAATTACTGCTGGTTAATTTAAAACACACCTGTTTATCACTCATGTTTAGCCTTGTGTAACTCATCTCATTAACACCTTTTGGTGAACCTCAGTGGAACTATTCTGGAACAGCCAGTTGTTGGGATGGGACAGAGCAGCGTTGCCCAACATGATTCTCACAGAGGATTTCTGTGCCCAAATGACAAACCTATTACAAAGTTTAACAATTAGCTGTATTTCTTAAATCACAGTGGGTAACAGAATCCGAAAGGAATTTTTTTGGGAAGCTTACATTGAAACAAAAATAGTCTTGGTAGCCTGATTTTGTTAAATAATATAATCAAAACGTTCCCAAATTTGGGAAGGCAATGTTATAGTAATGCAAACACTGCAGCTCAGGCTTAACTTCAGCATCATCAGAATTCCCACGTGGGTGGGAATCCACATGGGATATCCCACGTGGGATATAGTATGTTCCTTACACAGGGAGAATAACTGTGATCCTAAATATTTTTTCAAGATAATTTCTCTAAAACCATGGGAGGTCTTAAAGGTCTTTGCCCTTTTGAAGGGTGAAGTGCAGCTGGAAAATTCAGCTTCACTGGTAAAAAGAAAACTGTTACTTTGAAGGCTGCCAGAAAATGTAATATTCTCAATAGTACATTATTAGTAGTACCTAAAGAAGGTACGTATTCCAGGTACAGAGAAAAAGCCCCAGCTCATCCGGTGTTCAGCAGAGCTCAGTAGAGCAGGTGACTGAAAATGGCAGCCATCAAATGTTTTGCTGTGCATTCAGCTGTCCTGCTTGACAGGTGGCAATCTGTGATGCTTGAGTTTCTCAGGGTATACTGTGCAACTTGGTAAGCAGTCCCAGCTCCTAAGCAGTCTTTTGGATGTGTTGCTAAAATGCTGTTCTTCGGGGAGGAAGGGCGGTGTAGCTCCCCTATTTGGATACAAGTGGACAATGCTGATTTTGAAATAGAGGTTTTGTATCGGGCAGTTAAATTTTCCATCTTTACTGGAGGAGCTTCACCAATAGTCTGGCTGAAGTAACGTGGTTTTCCATAGCCAGAGCCATGGTGTTCCTCCCCCAACCCTAGCAAAGCGTCAGGGTCTGCCATGTGCACGGCTGCACGGATCCATGGCCACAGAATGCTGACCTGGCAATGGGAGAAAAGTGTGAGGAAATGGTTGTCATCACAATAGGACTTCTTCTATTTCTTTCTTTTTTTTTTTTTTTCCTCCAGAGCCACAGAACAAAACATGATTAGACTATATACTCACACGTTTCCATCTCCCCCAGATATTATTATGACTTCTTTTGCTCCCATGCAGCCTTGGTGTACATGACCTAGATGCTTGTTCCAGCGAAACTCAACTTTCGAAATGTTCCCAGAAATGTCTGTATCAATATAGTTCAAGTATGTGTTGCCTGGCTTGAAAGTTCCCCTGCCAAAAGAAAAGCACAAAAATGAAGCATGCAAATGAGTCACTTGTTTAAATTCTTGTGCCTTTCTGGATGCTAAGTTGCAATGATCACATGATTGTACATCGTTCAGCTTTGCCATCTTTGATTTGTGAAGACATGTCTGAGACCAGTGGTAGGCTCCCCTCGGGCCACAGAACTCTTTGCTCTCACCCTACTTGCTGTGCTAACCTTTGTCTAGAAAGAAAACACAACACAGAGAGAGAGACAGAGAGAGAGTAGCAAGCACGTTTTGACCACAGTCTGTAGCACCGGGACCTTCAACCACTTATCAGCTTCTTTTATTACCAGTGTAGGTCACAGATCACAAAGAACAAGATGAGACCTAAAAAGAGATATTATAAACTCCATATAATAACAAGCTTTTCACCAGTCATGTTGCACTTACTTGTCAATTGTGTATTTTCTCCTGATCCCATTAGTTCCAGTCAAGGCTACATCTATATTTCCTTTCATGGTTTCTGTTGCAGATAGTCTGACACGTATCTCTTTTCTCCAGCCTGTGAAAACAAAAGGAAATAGGTGGTGGTTGTAAAGAGACTTCTTTCCCTCATACGTTTCAGTGTTTTTCAGGGGGAGGAGAGGTAAGCAGACAAAATACCTCTGTCTTTATTAAGGCAGTTCTCTGTGATTCTGGTGATATTAATCTCCTTGACACTGATGTAAACTACAGTTCTAACCTTTACTGGCCTCCTGGCCATGCTAAGTATTTAATTTGCTTTGAGCTACACTCCATGTGGCCTCAATTTTCAATTTGTAATTTCTTGTACTTTGAAGAATTAGGGTGGAGGTCTCACAGATAGCTTTAGCTCTGAAATAGGAAGAATTATATATTTTCTTAAGTCATCTTAACCTTGGTTAGAAGATCCTGTAATGTCCATGTCTTCCCAAGGCAGAAGCATAGCCTCACATACAGTAGCGCACATTGATTTCAAGTAACCACATTTAGAAAGTTCTTGTACCAGCTTTAGTGTGTGCTAGTAAAGGAGAATCTCTTCACCCCCTTTGGGCTGTGGTTTCTATAAACCCTACAGTGTAGATGTTGACATTAATGTATTCATTCAGATTGAAGAAATGCCTACTTTCTCTGCACTCATATTCATTTTTCCCCTTCTTGCTTTTCTCAGGATGCGACATAAGACTTTTTTGTACCTAGTTTTGCTTTTGTATTCTAGTGCCTAGTGAATGACGTCCTTAGAGACCTTATCTCGTGTATCATTCTTGGAGTTCATCATCCGTGTTGGATTACATCTTATTTACAAATTTCCTTATTTCCCAGTTCTTTGGAATTAATCACAATTAAAATTACACTTCCTTATTACCCCTCATCATTATGACTTGATGAGTTTTGCAAAAATACCCTGAAATTATCTTGTTTACAAGCTTTTGTCAATGACGGCAACATGAGTTTGTTGCTTCGAAATTTTGCATTTTAAGCATAACATTCCTCCCATCTCCAGCTTTACAGAGCTTTTCTATCCACTATTCAGTTAACAAAATTTGGCAGGGTTTCTAAACCACAGGTCAGCATCAATTCCATAATTATCTCACCCTTTTCCAAACAGAGCTGATATTCCATATTCCTAACATATATAAAACTCCAGATGTTGTACTGAGCATCTCTTACTCCATTGGATTTCTGTAGAAGAGTAAAGTATTTCTTACTGTAGACTTCATTGCCACTCGTAATTCATCCCCCAAATTCCAGCACTTACGAGCAAAAGGAGGGTGGGGTCCTGTGTTTAAATAAACCTTTTGCTGTTCTTTTTCAGTTTTGTGAGAAAACATATCAGCATAATGACCCATCAGCGGGCATCCTCCCTTCGGGCATGGGAAGCAGGCTCCCTGGAGAAAAATAAGTGTGTTACAAGATGATATCCATTTTAATTCCAAAGCTTAAAGTACAATAAAATAGGGTATTTCAGCCTTTTTTTTCCCCCCTAGTTTGTTTGAAAAGGTGCTTCTTTTTGAGTTCTTAATATATTTTCAGTATTTATCAGAATAGTGGAGAAAGGAGTTGAGGTGGTCAGTCTGCTTGCTTCATCATGAGAAGGAAAAATAAATAAATAACAATAAGAATCTGAAAAAAGTGAGTTGCAAATCTGGGCTAATTATGTTTCTGCAGAGATCATGAGTAAATGCCTTATTGCATGCAGCACCTTAATCCCTGATCTGTGACACAGGGAATATTTTTATCTGCCACAGGGTCCACTGAGGTGGCCTCATGATTGTGGGGTGGGTATCACACTGGCAAGGGGCTTACAGCTGAGTGTCTCAGTCAGATGGCAATGATATTTAGGCATATGGACACCGAAGATTGCATTTTATTTGCTCTGTCTGCTTTTATTTTTTTCCCCTGTAAAAATTAATCAGACTATGTGGGTTGAGCATTGAGCTGAGGGTAAGCATGTATTCAGTTTCAGCTGAAAAAAAATATCTTTGTGATATTCAGTTACTTAAAGGTTCTGTAAGAAGTGGGATGTGTGGGTCCTTAGCTATTTGGGCATTAGAGGAATAAAAGTCTAAATGAGCATCATCTGTTTATCAGTTGACAAAATTATTTCCCTCTCATCGCTAATTGCACAGGGTTCTGGTTTTTATTCAAGTCCTGAATTGCATCAGACTTACAAGTTACGTGGCAAAATCACTACAAGCAATGGCAACTCTTCAGCATGTCCTGGTTTCATCTGGGATAGAGTTAATTTTCTTCCTAGTAGCTGGTATGGTTCTGTGTTTTGAATTTAGGATGAGAATAATGTTGATAGCACTGATGTTGGCGTTGCTGCTGAGCAGTGCTTATATAGAGCCATTGATGTTTCAGCTTCTCATACTGCCCTGCCAGCAAGAGACTGAGTGTGCATGGGGAGCTGAGGGGAGCACAGCCAGGAATGACCAAAGAGATGTCCCATACCATATCCATACTGTACAGTGTCATGCTGAACAGTAGGACTGAAGGAACTGGCTGTGGGGCTGCTGCTGTTTGGGGACATCTGGTGGTAACTAATTCCACTGTGCATCATTTGGGGCTGTTTTGTGTGTGGCACTGCTGGGCTGTATAAATATTTGTCTCCTCTGCTCTAAATGCTGTGGGTGTTTATTGTTGTTTACAGATGTTTAGACATTGATAAAATCCAGTACCTACCCTCCTCATGATGGGTTTCAGCAGGTTTGTGTGGCACTGGTTTAAGTGGGCTGCCTTCAGCAAGCCCATGTCCCTTACTGTAAACCTACACAGCTGAATCCAACCTTTGCTAGCCTTCTTAAGTCTTCATCTCTTCTTGTAACTGCTTAGAGTGTGGACATTAACTGTCTTCATTTTCTTCTGGATCTGTTTTGGGGTTTGCTGCTTTTATATTTTGCCCATTTTTTGGCTGTGAGGATGAGGGCAGTCTGTAGGTATGCAGAGCCACCCTTTATTCTATCACCTGGCATCCAGAAGCTGTCTCAGAAATTACTAGGGAATGAAGAGCAGGGCTGTAACCTTACCTCCTTCATAAACATGTACCTGATACTCACCGATATAAAAGCTCGGTATGTTTCACACTGGTAGCCAACAAATCCATTTGGAGTGATAACACTTTCAGCATAATACCGGAGACTTCTTTTATGTCCACATCCAAGAGATCTATATGCTGGGATAAACCCCACATAGAAAAGATTAAAGGTACACATCAACCATAAAATCCATGCCAGAACAGCATATGTGGGTCTTTATGGCACAAAGCACTCTTGTGTCTACATTTGTATTTCCAATGGAGAAGAGCGAGGTGTTGCCCATGTGAGCCACGTGGAAGCCCATGGAGGTGGAGATGCACCTGGCAGCCCTCTCACAGCCCCTAGTCCTGCAATGCCCACACTTGACTGCCTGAACTTTACATGAGAACAAAGGAGGATCTAGCAGAATTTCCCTTTCATATTTCGAAGACTGGAATAATTCATAGCTGCAGCATTTGCAAAACATATAGTAGTTGCTATGAAGTAGTTTTCATTTGCTTACCATTATCACAACGTGGTAATTTGTAAAACCACAGTTTCCACTCACTTCTAGAATTAAAGATAATTATAGTAATTATTTTAACTTCAGCGGCTTTCAGTGTTTTTAAGCTCTGAAAAATCTGCGGTCATTTGACATTGGTGATTCTGTGAAATGCTCAGAAAAGCAAGATGCTTGGCAGTGCGTCCTCGATTTTGTCAGAATTATTTGAAATAAGTGCATTTTGCCCTCAGAGCGACATTCGGGAGCTGTTAATGCAGAGCAGAAGAAAGTGCAATTTGTATTCCTTGTTATAAGTACTGTCTTTATTAGCTCTGAAGCCTCTCCTCTGTCAAAGCACAATATACCAATGTTAAGCTATAAAAATAGGCTCCACTCTGCTGCAGCATGGGGGGGACTTTGCCCAATTTTAGGGTGACACTGGGGAGGCACTGGAGTAATTGCAAGGAGGCACAGCTGGTAGTGAAATCACAATTTCACTTATAGTTGCTCATCAATATTTATGCATCTTAAAGACGTAATGGTTGATGTTGACCAGGTATCAACTGGTCAACCCTTTATTCTTTGCACAGAGGGAAAGAAAAAACAAACAGAAATGTACTTTCATCAGTGTTTCTCAAAAACGACCTGGATCATCAAGGTTTCCTGAGTTCCCAGAGTATGTTTTCTTTATAGTTCCTGCTTTCAAAGTAATTCAAAAGAGTCTGTGCTTTAAATTTAAAAATCCTAGCCCTTATGGTAAGCTTACTCTGTGCTAGTGCCAAATTCACTTAACATCTATACAAAGGGAACATAATACCTCTCTCCTTCCTGCATCAAAAGCTGTAGAAAGAACTTACTAAATAGCATTTCTAAAGCACTTTTTTTACATAAAAGCACTGCATACATGTAAATATTATCAAACAGAAGAGAGATGCACGAAGCAAGGTTTATATGAGAGGCAGGAGTTAACAATGTCTCTATTTTTAGGAGCTGCATGAACAACCCACTCCATCTGCGTGTGTTCAGTAGAGCTGGGTTTGATTTTTACCACAAAACATGGCAAGAAGCCTAGTGAAATACTTAATTTTTGCTGAAAATGGAGATGTTTTTATGTTGTCACTTTTGAAGGTGTTTTGGATCCAAATAATTTTGTGCATAGCAGCTTTCTGTCTTGGTTCCTAACTTTTCAAACCAGTTGATAGCAAGCATTTTTGAGAGCCAGCTACCTACTAGTAGTCGAGATTTCAAAACACGTAGCTATGTATAACAGGTATTCTTATTTCTATAGGCTAGGGTTAAAAGACAGGATTTGAGGCATCTATTTTGCTTTATCCCAGAATAACTCTAATTAAACTGCCCAGCTTCCTTTGGAGAGCATCAGCTATCAGTTCAGTAGTCATCTGACCATCCTCTATTTTTCAAGCTTGTGCTGTACCCTTTGAGGACACTGAAGCTGTTAATGGTGAGTTTGTTTGAAGGCAGTAATATGGGGATGAAAACAGTCACTTTTGAATTATCCAAATCTAAGATATGTAAGTAATAGATGCATTCAAAAGGCTTTGGCTTAGCTCAGCCTGCAAACTTGCCTTTCAAGCTGCAGCTGTAATGAAGCATTACTTCTTTACAACATACGTACCTCTCATAAGGTCATTGATGTTCCGAGCTGCTGGAGGTACACGAAGCTGCCAGCATCCTGGCATTTTCTTCCCACCATTTGGGTAAAAATCCAGGTGGCCACAAGTCTGAAGAATCCCAGGAGCTGAAATATGTAAAATCATAGAATCATGGAATGGCTTAGGTTGGAAGAGACTGGTAGCCTCCCATCAGATCAGCTGCCCAGGGCCCCATCTAACATGGCCTTGAGCACCTCCAGGGATGGGACATCCAGAATCAATGGAGACTGATCACCTCATGATATGCTGTGGTCCACCTCTGAGTATGCGTTGGCCTTTATGTAAAAACTTACCAAAGTCAAAGAAGAGATGACCAGCATGAGTGTGAATTATATCAACAAATTTTGCATCTGAAGGATCCAGCCTAACCATTGGGGGAGTGTACTGGAAAAGAGGTCCAGCTGGATCCAAACCTAAAGGAAAGGAGATGGGAATAATAACGTAAATAATAACTTATTTACTAAAGGTGTCATTGCATTTCTACCTTAACTCCTCAGGTAAAAATCTATTTCGTGCTGGTGTGTGTATGTGACAGCCAGAAAAATAACATGCCAGGTTTTAATAGAATGGTGTATAGAGGCGGTGCAGCGCAGTAAAAACTGGATGGATGGTTGGCTTACTATTGGGGAATAATGTCACAAGAAGAGACGTGATGGTTTTTGGTTTGTTTGGGGTTTTTTTTGCATATTACTGAAAGATGTTACTAATTTTGATATGTTACTCTAAGCTTGCATATTTGTTTGAGAACTTCGATTTGGTAAAAAAGCTATGACATAGTAGCATACAGTGAATACATAGACATGCATAGTGACATATATAGTCAATGCAGGGGGGTTTAATGTTTCATTTCAGATTTTCAATCTTACCTACTGAAATATTATGCTAGAGTGGACTTTTAAATCCAAATATGATAAAGAGTTGCTAATGTTTTACAAGTCTGTTATTTGTAGAATATCTTCTTCCTGCTCTTTGGTGTTGCTAAAGACTGTATGCAGTGTGCTCTGGGGACCTCTGCAAAGTAACATATATTTAGCTCCAGTAGGGAGAGATTAACCTTCCTGTTGGAGTTCAGCCTTTCTCAGGGCTGTGACTGGTGACATGAAATGAGTGGCATGGGATAGGATGTGCAGTGGCTTCCTTTGAGTGATGCCGTGCTGGCTGTACAGTTACAGGAAAGCAGCGCAGTGTCTGTAACATATTTGCTAGGTAACAGTGACCCTTTGGTTCTTTTTCAAATAGCATTAAAATATACATCTTCTACAGTTGAAATAGCTTCAGTACCTGTTATTCTTCCAATGCCAGGTTTTCGTCTCCCTGCCTCCCCTGCAGCATGTGCTCCAAGACTATGGCCAATGAAATGAATATTGGCAGGAGAGTATCCATAGTCTTTCTGTGAAGATGTAAGGAAAGGAAAAAGAAAAAGGATGCTAAATGGGAGATACAAGCCAAAGGCATTGCAGCGTGCCCTCATGACCAGAATGCCACTGAGATCTGTATGCACTGGGAAGGGAAGGTGATGAAGGAGAGTGCTGTAGGTGGGAAGTTACTGCTGTGGGAGGTGGATTTGTACCAAGGTGTGGAAGAGAAGAAGTTCCCAACTCATTCCTACCCCTCTGGAGACAGTAACCTCCACTAGAATTGGGCTGTTTAGATAGAAATTAGGAAAAGGGAATTTGTTGAATCACAGATTGACTTGGGTTGGAAAGGCCCTTATAACCAATCTAGTTTCAAACCCCTGCCATACACAAGGTTGCCACACATGAGATCAGCTGCCCAGGGCCTCACCCAAACTGGCCTTGAACGCCTCCAGGGATGGGGCAGCCACAGCTTTTCTGGGCAGAGCTGCCAGTGCCTCATCACCCTCTGAGTAAAGAATGTCTTCCTAACAACTAACATAAATCTCCACTCTTTTAGTTTAAAGCCATTCCCCCTTGTCCTGAACATAGCTCCCATAAGTAGCATTATGCCTGTCCAAAAGGTGAGTGACTCCTCCAACTCTTCATATCCAGCCAATACCTCTCATCCTGAACATGTCTGTTCAGTGACTACAGTGTTCTATGGTTTTCAGTGCCTTTTTCTATGCCATGCCCTCTGGGTGAGTGTAGTGGCTTTTGTGCTATCCAGGTTTTCCACCACCCAGATCCTGAGGAGCATTTCACTTTGTGCAGGATTAGAGACCTTTTATAACATTTTCAGCTGTAGTACTGAGTTCTGTACTTTCTGCGTTGTATCAAATCTAAAGATGACACTGATCCACTGGCATTCATGTTCCACTTGTACCTCAAGCAAGTTCACAAGATAGACCAGCTCAGCCCCCACGATGCGAACATTGTTGACTGCGTCCGTGTACAAACCACTGGAACCACCTCTCCAGTCAGTCAGAATGCAGTTCACATCTTCAACATGAAGCATGAACTGCCAGGGATAGAAACAGAAGGAAACAATCATGAAATAGAACACTTCCAGGTTACACACAATTAATAATTAGTTTTACTGTACGTGGAGATCCCCCTTTAGTTCTGTGAATTCTGATTTTTGCATCTTACCCTAGCAGAACTGGCATACCGCTCCTGCCACAAGGCTCTTTCAGCTCTTGCCTTGCATTCCTGCTCCCTTTCTAGTGCTGGCTTTACAGAAGCCTGTGAAGCATCAGTAGGCTCCAGCCTGCAGGGCCAGAGAGCAGTGATTGCTCTTGTCAGTGGGGCTGAACCCCACTGGTGAGCAGTGAGGAAAAATTGAATCATAGACTATCCTGAGTTCAGAAGGACCCATAAGGATCGTTGATTCTAACTCCTATTGAGGATAGGCACAGTTGAGTATAGGTTTATCCCCAGGACTTGGCTGGTGATTAATTTTGAAAGAAAAGAAAATTATACTGCTCTTAGGGCACTCTATTTAGCAGTGTGTTTTTCTAATAATGTCCTAGAAACTCAAATCTTGCTCTTATTCAGAAAGTTGTACTGCAAAATGATGCCTTATGCACTTGCTGTGTTTGTGTGACTGGTAGAGATGCACCTTTTTCCTGTTACTGCAACAGAATCAACACAAGGAGGCAGAATGGAGGCAGATTTGAATGCTGCAGGTTTGACGCACAGTAGTTTCAGCTGTTTTCCATCTCAGCTGCTGTCACTGGTTATAGGGGATCAGCTTATCTTAGTTCCTCAGTTAGAAAAAGAGGATAGAATGATTTCTTGTTATTGTCCACGCTCTAGTCTTGAAAATGTATACATTTGGATCATCTAATGGGATTCACAAATTTGAGTTCACATGCTTGAATTGCTCAGCCTCCAAATCCATTTTAAACAAACTATTCTATTTAGGCACCTCAGGCAAGGGAACTTTCTGATGGCTTTCTGAAGCAATTTCGTGTTTTTAAGTACACCTAAATAAAACCAAATCAATCTGCTGAACAGGGCATTTTGGCTTTGGTAGATCAAATGCCTCACTCAGTCTGAAATGTTTATTTTGAACTTTTGCTGAGGTGAGAAAGTGACTCTTTCCCCCGTTATTATTGTCAAGGAATTGAAAAACAATCAATTAAAGTTTTCACCATGGGGGTGAATGCAGCAAAAGGGCATTTAACAAGAGGCTGAAGTGCACTATGCTCATAGGTAGGGACAGGAGGGCAGTCTTGTGAAGCTGAACTTGTTTCTAAGGTTTCCATTCATGTATTCCCAGAATTAACAAGAAAACAGAGAAGTGAGTTTTAGATGGGAATTGTAAGGCAGTTAATTGGGAGCTTGTGTGGATCTTTGCACTTTCAAGTACAAGTATGATGGCACCGTACTCTGCACATGCTTGCTATCCAGGGCAGGTCTGCTCCAGCAAGGTGGCCGTGTATAATGAAGCGAGTTTTCCTGTATGCTCGAAAGTTTGAAGTTTTGATAGTTGAGGGATTTGAAGCAGAAATTTTCTGTGTCAAAACAAACAAACAAAACAGCAACAACGTGAATGTTCCGTGCCAGTGCACACCGATACAAGGCAAAGTAACCCAGTAGTTCAGGCTTAGTTCTCAAATCTGAACAGATGGGTCTTGTTCCTGATCCTAAACAGCTTTGCTTGGGAATGTCAGTTAATGGCTTCAACAACATTAACTCCTGGTTAATTGAACTAATGATAGTGAGATCCTTTTCTCAGTGCTTTGAGATATATTGGCATAATGTGTTGCGTAAATATAAGATTTTATCAAAATTGTTCACAAAAGTAGAAATCTTCTGCAAGGTTGACCTGAATCTGTACGCATTTATCTGCCTTCCTGTCTTTCTTACATAGGACTTTCATCTCTCATCTTATTCATATCTTATCTTAACGATAACCCAAACAACATGAGGAAGGCCATCAGGCTACATCAGAGGCTGTGGGTTTTGGGGGCTTTATGGAGAGCAAAGGCATTATTTTCATTAGCAACAAAATTCTGAATAATGCGTTCTTTTGAAACTTGGCACTTAGGTATTTTTTGTTGTAGTTTGGTAAGTTTGAGAAGATTGTCATGCACGAGTTAGCACACATGACCTTCAGCAAAAAGACTGATTCAAGTTAAAACTTCACAGGCTGTCTTTAGTTGATGTTGGGCTTGTTCTGAGGTGACTCAAAGAGTTATTAATGCCTCCATTATTTGTGACTGCCATTTGTGAAAAAAAAAAATAAGCAGACAAAGTAACTGTAAAGTTCTCTTCAAGACAACAACAGCAAAGCAGCCCCTTCTCATTTTTTAATATTAAATTATGTCATTTATCCTTATGCTTTGTCTGAGTCAAATTTGCAGTGACAGTCATTCTCTTCTTCATTTTTTTCCTTTAGTTTCCTCTTCTCCTTTCTAATCTTTCATTTTTCATCCAATTTTCCTTTCCATCTCTGATGAACACTGTTACTTTCTCTTCCAATCTTCCATTCTCTTCCCGACCTGCTCTTAGGGCTCAGTGTTGACCTTCACATGAGCAGAGTCTCCGAGACCAACCACATATTGTTAAAAGGATATGTGGTATGGGCCTTAAATATATTTTTCGGCTGAGACATATGGGACCAAAAATGAGCTTTCCTTTTATTCTGCCTTGCCTGCCTCTGGATTTATAATGATAAAACTGAAACTAATTTTGAGCCTTGTACATACTGTAGAATATGGATCAGGTCCTCTCCTGGGAGACCTATAAGTAAAGGTGTAGGAGAGAAGAAAGAGTTTCTTACTTGGTAGTTCCTGATGTTGTCCCTAGTGTAAAGGCGGAAATTAGTGTTCACAGCTGCTGGAGAGCTGGGCACACCTGCCAGCTCTCTGCCTGGGATCCCAGACCAAGGGGGATTGTCAGTAAAGCACCCGAGCCTGTCGTAGCACACTTCCCTTCCTGGGGAACATAAAGAACAGCATCAGTGCTCTAGGAATGCAGCAGGCCAGGCTGCTGACCCTTGACAAGAAGCTGATAGGACAGTGTTCATAGCAGGGAAGTGGAAAATGGCTGGTTCAGATCAACACGGCAACTGTGCTCATTTTCATTATGGGATCTGTTGTGTTCCTGTGCATCATGCACAGCCTAGAACTCAGCTTGGTGAGCTCAGGAGAAAGCATGATTAATTTGTCTAATGAAGTTCTGGATCCTTTCTGCGTCCTGAGAACAAACCAGCTTCTGCTGCCAGCTTAGAGTAGTCCTTCACTTTGTGCTAATGGTCTGGGGTTTATGTAAATTGTTTCTTCTTGTGCAAGAATTAAAGATAGAGTTGTTTTTTTTTTTTTTTTTTAAAAAAAGCTCAAAACATTAAAGCACAAACTACTGGTTGCTCTACCACTTATGTAAACCACTTTCTTTAATTTTTATCATCAAAAATAGTGGAAAAAAGTGGAAGTGATGATGTCAGTAGGAGAGGAAATGACCTCATGTTTCGCCAGAGGAGGTTCAGGTTGGATATTAGGAAAACCTTTCCTCTGAAAGAGTGGTAATGCATTGGAACAGGCTGCCCAGGGAGGTGGTGGAGTCACCGCCCCTGGAGGCTTCCAAGAGAGGGTACATGTGGCACTGAGGGACGCGATACAGGGGGCAATATTGGTGGTAGGTAGAAGTTTTAACATGATGATCTTAAAGTTCTTTTTCAACCTTAATGATTCTAAGATTTTATTCTATGATTCTGTGAATCTAAGTGCAAGCCTGGAGCACAGCACAGCCCAGGGAAATGTCATCTGTTCCTGTATGGCGAGAGTTTCCCAATTTCTGTGGTGGCTTTAGTAAAATAATAATGTAAATATGATATATGGGTGTTGCCATTAAATGCCATCCGTATTCACCATGATAATATAACAGCTGTGGAACTGCAAGCCATTTTTATGGTTATTAAAAAGACAATGATGACAAAGCAAAACTCTTGTTACTGTGAGAGGGTGACAGAACCAGAATGCATCGGATTGTGGCTATTTGTAACTTGGTACAAAATGCAGGGTAGGGCACCGCATATTGGAAATATTTTCAGAGGAGGAAACTTGATTGTAGAGCTGTAATTTGGGACTTCACTACAGATTCTGTCATTTTCAAAAGCTCTTTTCCTCTGATGCTAGGGAACTCCTGGATTGTGCTTCCCTGTTTCTCCTTTTAGTCCCTGTGCATCCATCCCAATGGAATTATCCTTTCCTATTGGTAAGGAGATGTTTGAGCCCAGGATTATTTCCTTGTTCTATGCGTAGTGCTGTGCAGTGTATGTGCCTTGGTTGGCATTACTATTGTGTTGTAGTTGGCATGAGTAGGGAACAGTTCTGGAAGAATTTTAGAATCTGTTATTAAATAAAAATACCTTTCTAGTTCCCTTTCTTTTTGCTGCAAAACCCTTTAAAGAATTAGAATGATAGGTTAAATGTGTCAAAGGCGTGACAGAATTCATTACTGCTAATGAAGAAATCTATGATATCAATTCCAAAGCATGTTCTTTTTCTAAAATGTAGTTACTCTGGTGTAAGCTTTACACAACAATTTTTGCTGTTTATGGACTTTATCAGCTATGTGTCTTACCTTTGGTTGCATCAAGAAGAAAAAGAGTAGTGATCCATAATGCAAGCATCTAAGGCAAAAAAACCCAAAACAACACAATTCGAGCTTAATTAAAAATAAATCCAGAATTCACCTAGGAGTTTCCTTGATCCATTAATAAAACTAATAGTGACCATAGGAGAACTTCAGACTTTTAACCAAAAGAATAAACATTTCCTCAAAGATTGCAAAGTTTCAAGAAAATACCTTTGATTCCTCATTTGCCATGGAATTATTGAGTATAGAAGATATCCTCTCAGCATCTCTTAAAGATTCTCCTCCTGACCTTGACAAACGGAAGCTTTTTTCCCTGTAGAACTGCAGCTCGTATGCAAGTGAATTAATTTTGTATGGGATTTGCTACAACATTTTTTAAAGGAGTAAAGTTTCTTCTAGGCTTTAATAGAAAAATTACTCGTGGAAGTGCTAATCAGCGATTCTGTCTTAGAAGAACAGAGGCACAAAATCTGCATTTCCAAATCATGCCAATAGCAAAGATCAAACGAGTTTTCAAGACTATCAGCCTTGTACTCTTATCAGTACTTGATCACTTAATCGCTAGCTGATACGTAACCAACAGAGTACATGGAACCAGTCATGTACTTTCAGGTAAAGTAGGGCATGTATTTTACGTGTAGTCTTACTACTAGTAACTTCTCTTTAAAGGAAAGATGAGGAATTACTGAGGTACCTTTAGTTGGTGAGATAACACATATACAGTTTGACTTTGTAACTTGTTTTCTACACACTGCATATTAACAAGGTGTGCAGAATATAATATGGGCAAAAGAAGAAAAGTAAGAAGTGCACGCTTACTATGCTGTGGATGTTAACAGCTCATCCTTTGAAAACTCTAATATCAGGCTCTGATCCTACAACAAGACCTGCATCTTCTCCCACCACAGTCCCCTGGAGTTTGTAATTTGCTGTTAGTTCGTCCCTGTAGGACTCACTGCAGATTCATGCATGTCCTCCTTCCACTTCCTCTACTCCACCACTCACAAAATACCCCATGCCCACTGTGATTCGAGTCCCTCAGATACTCTTGGCTCCAGTGTATCCCATTTACCTTGGCAAGGCTCAAGTGAGTTCTTGGAGTTCACCGTGGCTGGTTGCAGAAATTGTAGGAGCCCTTTGGAGTGGCCAGTGGGAAGCAGGACAGCTCTGGGCCCACCTTCTGAGAGGACACTCACCCTCCCACCGCTGTGCAGCATCTGTGGCTTCACTGCGTGGTGCCAACAGAGCTATCGTTGTGTCAGGAATGCTAAGATGTCAGGAACCAGTTTAGACCAGTTGCTGCGAGACTCCGCCTGTTTAATGCAAAGTTTCAAATAGGGTGTTACTGCCGTTTGTCAGTAATTTAAAGCTAAAAAGTACAGGGCAGTGGGATGCAGACAGTGAACAAGCATGCAGACTTCCAGCATTGGGAATGGGGTTCCCACCATTGGCTGGGCGCCCCATCTCTGTGCAACACTGAGATGGGCTTCAGGTGACTTTGCTACAGCCTTCTGCAGGATGCTAAGTCCCAATATTTAGGATCCTCTTCCAAACTTTTAAAAGCAAAACCACCTCACTTGGACCCTGTTCCCTGCCTTAAATGTTTCAGTCTTAAGCAAACTTTTCAAATTTGTATTTGACAGATGATTACATCAACACACAAAAAAATGTGTTGAGAGATCAGCTAGCACGTCTGCTTGCAATGTGGAAGCTGTTACTTGAGAAAAATCAGGGACATGTATGAAAAAAGGTTAAAAATGTAACTGCATGCTCTGTCTTCTGTTATTTGTTCATCTTATAGTTGTCTTATTTGTAATTTTGCTAGTGGATGCATTACCTGACTCTTCTTTGAGAAGATGACAGGAATGCTCTCCAAGAGAGAACAGTTCCTTGGATAGATTGTCACCATATCCAGTTGCCACAGATCATCATAATTAACTTGCATTAATTGCAGTCAGTTTAGTTTTTTTGAGTTTAGGTTTACAACATCTTTTCACGGAGATCTGTACTGTCATACTATCATGCTAACATTTCTGATCAGACCTTCCTAGAAATCTTTGTTCCTATACGTAGATGCCAATGAGTAAATCACATCTCAGCACTTTAATGTGAAACCCTTTATTGGATTACTACGGCACCTCCTAAGCAAAGGGTGTACAGGAAGGGGAGACTCCCTTTTTTATAATCCTTTCCACTGACTGATGACTCTTATCTCCTATCTAACGAATAAATATATGACAGGGGTTTAAGTAATTCTAAGGGGTGCTGGGTTCAAAAATGGATTTTCTTTTCTTTTTTGCTTGGTTAACCTAGACAGGTTAATTACTTTAGGTACAGATTGTAGAAGCAAGTAGACCCTCAATACCTGTGCCCCAAAACCTTAGCAGAAAATTAAGAAGGTAGGTTGTTAAGTAGCTGATGTTTTCTCATTTCAGGCCCAAGTTACTCCAACAAAGCGTTAAATGATTCATGTTAAAATCTGAGTTATCATCTCTTTACTCAATTAAAGAATACTGATGGGGTGGCAATGGGTCTGTTAATTACTCATTAGTAGAGTTCAGCAAGCAGAAATGCCAACCAGTCTTTTAGAAGAAATGGCTAAATGAAGCATACATACAAAAAAAATCTACATCTAAGTTATCCCAGATCATCTTGGTAGAAACTGGATTTGATGATAGCGTAAGTGCTCAGATCTGTGATGCTACAGTATATGGTATTTTCAGATGCGTTATATAACTTCAGATTAAAGGGAGTGGATGTTTGTGTTTTTGTCTGTAAGCATTTACAGACAAACTCAGAAAGGCTGATTCAATAGACCCCACAAAGCCCCTCCCCACCCCCAAAATTAGTGTCTAATATACATAACCTGCTTCTGATTTAACTCTACTACCTATAATAATTTACCTATACCTATTTACCTATTACCTATAATAGAATTAAAGCAAATCCTCGCTTCATTGTATCCTTGCCATTTCTTCCCACTTCAGAAGTTCACTGCATGAGCAGGTCACTCAAACTTCTAAATTAGTTTATTTGGTTTAATAAATTATTATTGTTACTTCATCCTCATAGATCTTTCCTATAACTAGAGTATTCTGATGCATATTCTCTCTGGGGAGGTAAAGAAAATTGAATTATCCATTACATTAAGAAGCCTTTCTGGAACCAAAACCTACCACAACCCCTTGCTGCTATGTGAACTTCAACAGCAGCCTGATGGGGAAAATTTCAAATCACTTACAAGATTTAGTGATTTTGCCAAATTAACACGAGAATGACAAGATGCTTAGGTCTCTGGGTTTTACGTAGGATGGCAGCATTGCTATCCTACTCCTAGATGCAAAGCTGTGTACCACAAAGTCCTTGTAGATCCATCATTCTAGCTAGCATTGAGCATCGATGGGAGCCTCACTGCAGCAGGCTTTGCTCAGAACATGAAATGGATGTTTAACAAAGTTCATCTGCCTTTTTGCAGGCAGTCAGATGTGACAGATCTCCTCCAGTGTTTGAGAAGAGGTTGCTGGGAGGGCAAGGCATCTTCATATTTGTATCCAGCAGACAAGCATGAAATGGGTTTTTCATGCTCATTTGCTAATGCCAGGAAAGCTCATAGCTCAGCAACATTGCTAGTTGTCAGCCCTTCCCTGTCAGCTTCTAGAAGACTTTTCACAGTAATTGGGTTAACTGCTTCAATATTATTTGCCTTAGTTTTATAGAACTCATTCATGCACCCATCTTATTTCTGAGAGAACTTATTTTTTTCCCTTCTGTTCCAGAAGAGCTGGGAAACAGACTTCTGGTTCCACTCAGCCAGACTAGATGGACATCGATCTTTTGCCTCCCATTACCAAAACCAGAAAGGAAAATTCTTTCTGTCACAAAGTTTTATCCATTCATTTTTGATTTCTTGAGGGAACAATTGGCCAAAGAGTCTTTCTGCTGCTGAAACCTGGCTTTGTGCAGTCTCCTGAAAGCTCCCTTCTGTCGCAACATGCGGAAGAGGGAAACTTCTGTGATTATGGCATTGCATATAATATGACTTTAAAGATAGCACGAAACCTTTAAATCACTGTGCAGAGCTGCTTAAGCATTTATTTATTTTTTTTCTTTTTAAATCTTGAATTGCAATTGCACCCACTTGTCATATCTTAGCCTAGAGATTAAGCTTTCTGGGCAGGAACCTACCTGTCTATGTCTGCACTGTGGGGGTTGTAACTCAGTTTTGGGGAGTGTATGAATAGTTTTTATTATTAGTGGTAACAGTAATGCAAAGGTCACCTTTTTCTAGTACAGCTGCTGTAGGAGTCTCCCTAAGGAAGTAACACATTTACATAAAAACTTAAATACCACTAAGAGCTCTTCTATTCTACCCAGTCTGCTTGCCTGCTGAAATAGAAATGGATTGCTGTTCTTATTATCTGCCGTTCCTTCATTATGATCCAGTTTCTAATACCTTTATTAATGCTAATCTCACAGGGATCACTCAAAGAATAAATACTTCTTAAATAGAGGAATGGCACCAAATGTTAAGTTTGACTTGCTTTGTATTTTAATACCATTTAAGCCAACAGTTGTGTGATTTATTTATACTTCCAATGGAAGCCCGCATTTTTTTTCCTTGTATTTCTCCATGTGAGCCTAGAGATACCATGAGATTTGATCTGCAATGCTTCTGAATTTTCCTCCGTTTTATCAATGTCAGAGAGTAGAGATACATATCTACTTTCAGTCCCAGTACTGTTTAACCTTCTTTTGGCAGCATTCAGTAACATCAAACTTAGACTGAAAAGAATCATACTTTCAAAAGGCTCATTAGCTACCTGTAGTGCAAAAAGTAATGAAAGACATCTGTAACTTTTGTGATTTTACCTAACAGGCATTTCTTTCTTTCTCTCATCAGCCATTTACCTTGAAATTATTGTATTTGTACTTTTGGAGTTGGAAATTAGTTCAAGAAAGGACAGTTAAATACCATGTAAAATTGATCTCACAGATTAATGGAAAAGCCATAGCTGCTCTTGACAAGCCTGTTGTAGAAGGCTATGTTAAATGAATTGTAATTGATCATGATGAATTTTGTTACATGCTTTAAGGATTACGTGAAGTGGTGGAATAGATGCTCTGGCTTGAAGGCCTTTTGAATTTGTATTTCTGAATTTTAACATGTCTTAATTAAACTTGATGGTTATTAGTAGCATAGAAGGCTATCCTTGATGAGATAACTGGGACAACTCTATCTGCACGCACAATCGCTGGAACACTATGCCTTTAGAAACATTTCTAGACTTTTTTTATTTCTGAATTGCAGTTTGCTTGGAACGAAGGAAGTCATATCAAATAACAGTGCCTTGCAGGTTGGCTGACATATTTTCTGTATCTCGATGAAATTCTTATCTATTTAGTTCTGGAAGTCCAAAGACTGAAAGTAAAGACACAGCCATTCTGTACTTTCTAGTGTCCTGCCACATTTCTGTACATTTCAGTGTTAGCTGGATTTTTAAATATCCTTACATCTCACGTTTCTCAGTGTTTGCAATTTTTGGAGCAGAGCACTCCACGCTAAAAAAAGAATGATAGAGCCAAACAGCAATATTAATTTATACGAGCCGTTAGCTGCTCTTTAATAGGAACAACTAGTATTATAATGGTGTGGCTTCATAACAGGTCTTTTATGTTGTATGTGGCCTTGTTTATGTGGGTTTGGTTGCTATTTCACAAGCGCTGTTTTTGTTCCTCTGCACTTCCTCTAACTTTGGTCCAGTAGAGGTTGACGTAAAGGTGTTGTTATGTTCGTCTCACTATCTTTAGGTTCTTAACTACTTGTGGTTTGGCAACCCATGTAATGATTTAATAAAACTGTGTATTGTTTTTGTCGGCATCCTTTATCCTGCACCGTGGGCTTGTGCGTGTCCCTGTTTTGCCTCTCCTCTGGAGAGGAAGCTTGGACTGCGAGCACTATTAGAATTAAATCAGGTTTAACAGAAGCATTCCTGCCTTCTGCTGTTTTTGGAACAGTACTCATTGCTTATTTGACAGAGGCCAGCCAATACAGGTTGGGCTGTGAAGTAAGTAATTTGCACTATCTTCCTGTAAATGCACTGAGTGAGCTGCAGGATGGCATCTTTTTGCCTGACAGGCCAGCTGGATCAGTGTCTCGTTCAATAGAATTTCAGAAAAACTGAGCATTGCCATTTAAATTTTAAGCCTTTTGATTCTGAAGCCATGAGGATCAGAGAAAATTGTTATTTAAATACGGTGTTGAAAAAGACTATCCCAAATGAGGGTGGCGTGCGGCACGATCACAAACTCATTTTATGTGTAAGGAATGTGGGAGTGGAATGCTGCAATCAGCCCAGCATGCAATATATAGAGGCATTACCACAACGATTAGATCTATATAAGTCTAATTGGAATATTTCATAACGTGAGCCCAGCTCCGCCTCTTTTTGCAGTCAGCTGAAGTTCCTGCCATTGCTTTCAATAAGTGAGTGCAAAACCAACATTTCAGCATCAATTTCAGAGTGTGTACAGTTGTGGTTTGTATTTGAGGTGCACAGAAATGTCTGGAAAAAACGTCAGATATCAACATCTTTTCAGAGATCTGTTACACTAAATACCAAGTGTGAAGAACTGAGGACTAAAAGCGCCCAGGGCTAGTTTGTGTGTGGGTTCATACTGCCAAGGACAAGAACGTAGTGGCCTTAAGTTGCGCCAGGGGAGGTTCAGGTTGGATATTAAGAAACATTTCTTCTCAGAAGGAGGGGTGAGGCAGTGGCACAGGCTGCCCAGGGAGGTGGGGGAGTTACCATCCCTGGGTGTGTTCAAGAACTGTGGAAATGAGGCAGTGATGGACATGGACAGTGGGCATGGTGGGGGTGGGCTGACAGTTGGGCAAGATGATCTTAGTTGTCTCTTCCTTGATGGTTCCATGATTCTGTTCTATGATTCTATGAAACCTGTTGGGCAGTCTGTCTGTAAATGATTGCAGTCTGCAGGCCTTGGTTTCCATTGAGCAGTGTCTGATTTGGTTTTATTTGACTGTTAATATTATGAAAAGAAATAGCCACTTGGACATTTTTTAAAATTACTTTTTAAAAAATTGTGTGTTAGGTAAAATCTTCCAGTGGCAAAGAAGGCCTCCTAAGCCCTCAGTTGTCCCGTCTTGTGTTGGACATAGCTCAGGTGTTCTGGACATTCCATGTCCTGGAGGCGCTGATCACCTGGATGCGTCACTACCAATCCATCTGCAGTTTGGGTTGGTTAAGGTTAATGTAAAAACATCCAATGGCCAAAGCTGGAGTTATCAACAGCCACAAGAGGGCAGAGCTGTGCACAGGACAACCCATAGGAGCTTAGAGTCTTTGGTTTGTCCTTTACAGATCTTCTCAGCTGCACCCTTTATTCCATTGGGATTTCATCACTACAACCGTTATCATATCACACTTTGCAATATAACTTTAAAAACTTCTGAAATTTAATGATTGAAGTTATTATTCCTTTTACACTGTAGATCTGCCTGTGTCTGCCACAAACATTCATACACCTCAAACTGAAGCAATATATACTTTCGAAGAATTTATAATGATCATATAGTTAAAAAATGATTCCTTTGTTCCCATGCTGGGGTCTGTGTTGGAAGTTTCCTATGAAGCTAATAAGCAAGATTACAGTTGTAGAAACACCTCCTGCTGTAGAAACAAATGCCTGTCTATCTTTATACAGAGAGAAACTCAGAAGGTAATACAGAGGGCCACGAAACTGAGGGTAATTTTGCACTCACCTTTCAGCTCCAATTTATAACATCATGTCCTTCATCCCATTGCCAGTTATTTGCATCACAGCAGCACCTAGAGGCCAGCCCTACTCAAACACGGGAAGGAAAGATCTTGATGCTGGTGCATCGCATTAAAAACATATGAAAAGTGGTTGAATTTTTTTGAGAGTTACTAGTAGACTTCAGGTAGATGAGTAATACTTTTCCTCTCACAAAGATTGAATAATAAAACTATGATGCCTTATTTCCTTTAGAAATTACAGTGAGGAACTGTATTTGAAGTGAGGAGAAGTGAAATCCCAGAAACCCACCTTTCTAGTAATGAAACACAGCCTGATAGAAAACAAAACAGTGCCATTCAGTGGAGATTTATCAGAGCTCCATATTAGAAATAAAATAAAATCTTGGAATTTTGGCAAGTCAGTAGCAATATTTGCACACAGACATGAGTTACATGTTCACAGATGGCTGCTGTATATTGCTATTAGGGTTTAGGATAGAAACCCGCATCAGCAGATTTGAGATTTTTGACGTGGCATACGAAAGTGGCACACACCACTATCTGCTATCCAAGTAGCAAATTACAATTTATGTTACTTGAATTCTCAAAGGGTTTGAAAAGCTCTATTTATGTTCATTCAGTTCAACAGGAATAAATCATACTCAGGGTAACATGATTTTCAAATATGTCTGTTTTCTTATATTTGCTTGAGTATTTTCTGAGAAGCACTCAGATGAATCACTTGGTTTACAGAACTGCATTGTAGATATATTTGGAGACAACTGTGTTAAAAGGGTTTGCATTAACCCATTGGCTAAGGTAGTTTCCCTGGAAACTTGAGAAAGATCCTTCTCACTGCAGTCTTTCCTTCTTTCCTTCTTTCTTTCCTTCTTTTTTAGTATTTCATACTACATACATACAAAATAGTGCTATTTTGTTTGATAAAATGTATAAGAGTACATGCTGATTGGATGAGTGCTTATTTTCTCTGCTTCTGGCATAGCTACAGCCAGAGCCAGAGTTATGGCTTACATCTCTGAGTGTGAAACAGAGATGGATGACGGCTGGTAATCATAAATATCTCCCAGCAATAGTCTGCAGGTATTTTTAAATTAATGATTTTCCTTACAGCTGGTATCCTCAGAGAGGCGAATTAGCATAGCTCTTCACCTGTTTTCAGAACACTCTTTATGCTGCCCCAGACACTCCCAAGCCAGTAACTTCAGCTGTGATCTGTTTGTCAATCCTGCTGCGGTGCCCTTCCTCCTACTAAGCTATTCCTATGCTTAGGGCTCGATGTCTGCTCCCATCACCTGCCTCCCTCCTACACAGCTCCTGCAAAACATTGCTCTATTTCACTTCATGCGCAAGCATCCTAACGATGCCCTCAGCTCTGCTCTGAGTACCTGCAGCCTCCTCGTAGGGGCATCTCTTCTCTTTCTCCCTCATCTCAATGCAGTTTTTTTCTTGCTTTTGCCTGAAATGAGATTTTTAGCTCTCCTGTGATGATATGTGCCACAAGGCAACGGTTCACTTCCAGGTGCCATAAAGAAATAAATATGAGTGCTCTCATTTTACAGGCAGTAATTTTTGCTTGAAGATTACATCTATGCCTATCGATCTAAGCCCGGCCCTGTTTTAGTAGAGCACCCTGGCTGCTGTATGCATGGGGGTTGGCATCCAAGATCCTGCTTTAAAGCCTTTGGGCCTGACAGGAGTGCTGCCATTATGAGGGAGGGAAATTGGAGCCTTTTTGGTGATCATACAGGTTTTCAAAATCCGGTGTGTCCTTCTGAACTTGAAGAGCTGGTGCTCTCCGCTGGGTGAGTTTGAAAGAGCAGTTAGCAGGAGCTGTGAGCTGCACAGAAAAACTCGTGAATAGGCGAAGCAAAGATCTCTAAAATAAATGGGCAAATTAAGGCGTTTCAGTATGAAAAAAATCCTTGTGAAGAGGCAAAAAAAAAAAAAAAAAGAGGATTAAGAAGAGACTGGAGGAAAAAGAAAAGGAATACAAAATACAACTCATTTATATTTTGGTCTCCTCCTTGTGCATTTAGCTTAGAATCTTGTTGGTATTTGGGAAGCATTAATATGCACGTTATGTACCTGGTTCTAGATGGAAAAGTCATGAATAAGAAACAAGGCTGTGTTGTTTTGGGAAGCTAACTTCGTATACTCAGTATTCTTTTAGGCAAGGTATTTCTGGGTAAAGTAAAAAGCACTGCAGATTTTTTAATGGCTATCACAACTGTTCAAGTTAATCCTAAACCATTTTCTGAAGATGTGCATGCTCACACTACCACCTACTGCAACTTGTGTCTGAACGCATCAGCATTATACAGTGTCTTTATTATTAATGATTTTCTCTGAATGATTAGTCTAGTTGATGTACTTATTGATTGTAGTAATAACTGATTATTAACAGCAGAAACAAAATATGCATAGGTCACTCTGAAAGTAATGCCTCCTATTTATTTTCATGGAAAGTACAATAGATGCAAACAGCACAGTATTGCTATTTAATAAAGAAAATTCTCAGCTACAAAACACTATTTTTCAACACGGTCACCACCATTAGCTTTGCTTTCTTACCAGCAATGAACCAGAGCCTGCAGGCTGCCCTCATAAAAACCTGCCCCAGAGGAGGTGACCACTATCCCTGATACTGCTGCTGAAATGCACCACCCACCATCTCATGGTGCTCACATCCACTGTTGGTCTCTGTATGCATTCAGTAAGCTTCAGTGAAGGTCAGTGGGTGGCATTTTTCTACATGGAGATTTTCAATGACGCAGCTTTGCTTCCTGCACGCTTCCACGTCACATGGTGTTTTGTCAGACTGCCCCTCTGCTGCCATCTGTCACAAGGCAACAAAATGTAATGGGATAGTGGTGGGAAGGTTCAGTCTCTACTGCCATACCACCAACATCTGCCTCTGATGTCGTAGGCCAACATAATAAAATGGGAGGCATTACTTTTGGAGCAGCCCTTGTAATTCTGCCTTTCAGCCCTTTGTAAATAGTGTGCTGATTTCCTTGCTGTATCTGCCAGTTTTTCTTACGTGCACATAGTAATTTTGAGATAGTAACCATTCCCCTAGGACAGTGATAGCCACCTACACTGCTTCTCAACTACACAGCTGCGGGCTTGTATGAATGAAAAGTGGCTGGCTTGTATGAGAACCCTGTTAGTACTGTAGGGTTATTTGGAAAGGCAGGGTAGGTCATCTTGATCCCATGTGCTATGGTATGAAAAACTGCAGTAAATCTCTAAGGTCTCTAGTGTGCATCTACTACTTTGGTGTCCTTTGAGTTCTGAAACAAGCAGCACCGTAGCACACACAATCTGTAATCAGTGACTGAAATCTGAAACCGATGTTTTTGAGAAATAATTGCAGAGATGAATAATCATCCAGTGCGGCTGTTTGCAATTATCTTCCAAAGAAGAGTGCTCAAGCCAAGGTAATGCTACGGCTTTTTGTGTAACCTGGAACTAAGTATAACCTTACTGCTGACACAATACGCAGATGATGCTGAGATTGACATCAGGATTGGAAAAGGTGATCACACAGAATAACATGGAGAGCTTGGCAAGCAGAACCCATGCTAACGTGGTAATATAGTCCCATGCAGAGCTGTACATCTGACAAAAATCCAGGTTATAAAGTATTGAGGAGGTAAAGAATTTGGGAAAGCAGCAACTTTGAAAAGTGCTTATAAATCAGCCTGAACAACTGAGGCAACACAAATGTGATGTCTGAGGTAAAAACGATTAATGGGAATCTGGAAATCTATTCAGGAAAGCAGTGTGTAGGATTGGGAAGTCAATTTTACGTTTATATAAGCACTGATGAAACAGGTACTAGAATATTGCTTGCAAACTGGGTGTCAGTGTTTCTAGCAGTGTAAGAAATGGGTGCAGGAAGAAAGCTGCAGAGATTATTTGAGCATTGGAAAAAAAGCCTTACTCTGAAAGAAAGGAAGAATGCAATTTGTTAAGCTTATCAAAAGAGTCTGAAACATAACTTGATTGCAGCACAGAAGTACTAGCACAAGGGGAATATACTTGATATTAAAAGGCTTTCTAATCTCACAAGCAAAAGCTTATGAAAAAACAAGCTCTAGAAGCAACAGCCGACACATTTGAACTACGAGTTAGACAAAGATTACTGTGCAAATTAGTCAGCAGAATAGGTCTGATGCATCTCCCCTTTTGAAATCCTCAAACCAAAGTTGCACCCCATTCCAAAAGGTGTCTTTTAGCCTGAGTGGGTTATTGATAGCCTCGCAGTGGGATGTCTGCCCCTTGTATGTCATGTAGTTTGGTAAATTCCTGCTCTGTGTGGTATTTATGTGATTTTTGCACAGAAGTGGTATACATACGTAGAGTCAACAGAATTATTTTAAAGCTGATGTGTCCAACATCATAATGGACAAATGATGAGATAGGAAGTAAGCATCTGTCAGTAACAATAAGCATTTTCTAGTTGCAGTACTAAAACGAAAATTGTTGCTCAGGAGAGAATATTAATCATATATATTAAATAAAAGCCCACTAGATGGCACTCGAATATCCCTGTATGAGTCTTCTCACTTAGGATGATCGCCTGATTATCCTTATGTTTTAATCAAGACCAAAAGGAATTTATGAACCGTAGTATGAAGAATCCAAGGGACATAACATTCTGATATTAGACAGGATGAATGTTCTTTGTTTCTGTTTGATGTACACAATGTGTTGTTCACTGTTTAGTTTATGACTGAGTTAGCTTTATGCGCTTATTTGTTTGGAGTCTGTTTAAAAGAACTTCATCAGTATCAAATTATTTCAAATGCTCCCTTTAATAGAGAATTGAACACCATTCCAATCCAATTTGACTGCTGGCTGCATCTTGTTCTCTTCTTGCTAGAAAGAATTTAGTTAAATAGATCACAGTACTCTATTCTAAACGGAAAGAGACGCCATGGTCTCCTTTCTCATTAAGACATGGTACCAAGACCACTTGGAAATTAGTACACAGTAACAGGAATTATTGTTTCAATAAAACACAACAAATGTTCTTTGTGTTTATAAAGAGTCATCTCTGGCATTTCATCCATTTAATATGTTGTTTTCATGTAAAAATCTATCACTCTTAAGGCAATATTTTTCTAACAAGTGTATGTGTCTTTAAACACTCATGATATCTAGCAGGAAGAAAGGGTCAGCTCCCACTTCACATTTCCAAAGAAATCATCAGGCTTCTCAGCTATCCAGACTGACCAACGTGGGCTGATGGGAGCAATCAAAGGAATAGGGAAAACTGGGAATACCTGGGAATTCCTGCATAGGTCTGGCTGTAAAGAAATGCAGAAAGCATATAGCTTAGCAGAGCACATCAATGTTTTAGAAGATGCAAGTGATGTTGTATTTCACTGTCTGGTGTGATTTTAGTCAAACAATAAATGAAATATAAGCTTTCTGCCAACAATTCCATGCTGAGAAGACCATTAAATCCTACATGTATCAGCAGGGAACTCGAGGTGACTGTGAATCAAAAATGGTGCCTTGACTTTGGCCTGCTGGAGAAGGTATACTGCCTACTTGGAACAGCAATTCTGTGGAAGTTTTTGCTAATCTGGTCTTTAGGATGTTTACTCATGAGACATTTGAAAACTGTCCTTCTGTAGGTATTTCAAAACCTAATCATTTTAGCACAGACTATAGATACTTTCATACAAAAGGAGCTATTAATATTAGTCTGATATCTAGAGTATTAAAGAAGCATATAGAAATTTGATAAAAATCAGCCCCCTCCCCAAATTCACTGAATGGAGAAGAACCAAATAATTACACAAGTCATTTGTGTAAGAGGCTGACAGGTCCCAGCAGATACGGTGAGAAGGATGGGAATTTGTAAGGCTGGGCTATTGCTGGGGTATCTCAGCAATGCATGTCAGCTCTGATTAGAACAGTTCAAAAGACACAGAACAACTACTTACATACTCTATTGACAACCAAGGCATAGATCGTTAGACACTGAATCTGATCCTTTGCCCAGATAACATACTGCAGTGCCACATCTCTTTTCAGAGCAGAGAACTGGAACTGTTTTGCTAGTTCTCTTCACCCGGTAGCTGCTTATTGCATTGTCAACTTTACAAAATGGGTGCACAGCATACCTACTAACTCTGTTATCTTCTCTCTGAAATCTCCTAGGGCTGTTTTCTGCTGCGAAAAGCTTCTGGACATTACTTCAGATCGGGCTGTCAGAAGCCAGTTGGCTCACTCTTCTTTCTGTTCTTTCCAATCATTATTGCAGGAATTGTGACTCTCTCACACCTGCCTGTTGTCTCTTCTGTGCTTTTCATCAAAGTGAGATGCTTTATGAATTTAGATATATAGCCTTTCTTAGGATGCAAACCCAATTCTCAGTGCTCCAGTTCTTTATTGACCTGCGCTCATGTTCCTCACTACACCCTTGTAGCAGGGCTTGGCCTTGCAGGTATTCTTCCTACCCTTTTTTGATCTATACATATAATTCAGTCTCAGACGTTAAAAATAAATATTCATTTCACTTGGGACATTAATTGGCATTTTGCCCCATGCCATATATATGATTTTTTGCTCACCAACTTGGCGTGTCACACTTTTATATGTACTTTTATGTATGTGTATGCATGACATATTCTTTATTTCTTGTTTGTCTTCAGTTTATCACATTCATTTGGCAGTGCTGTGAATTCAATTGTATTTACATCAACCAATTAGAGATAATTTGTGTGGGTACTGTTGCATTAGCTAACTGTAATTTAATTCTGTGGTCAGATATTTTAGTGGTTTTCATTTATATACAGTCCTTTATTTGGGCTGTTAAGAATCAACAGAGAACAGGAAAATGTGGTGGTTTAACTCCTTGTTATAAGAATGAAAATAAGCACATTGTTTAGTTTCTCTCTTTCTTTTCTCCCAGTTGCACCTGTTTAAAAATAGGGACATAGCTGGGCATGTGAGTAACATGAGGAGCTTTTGGTATAGTTAATCTATAATTTTTCCTGTGGTGTCTGTTCTGCTTTCTGGCTTGGTCGGTATTTTGCTCTTCGAGTCTCCTGCTCCTGGCATGGCCCCATATGCTGACAACTTCCTGGTCAGGTTTCCGCAGCCGCCAATCTTGTAGATTCAGTTGTACAAGTCCGGGGTTTGTGTCCTGGCACAACTAATTTGCTGTTGGATTATTTTTCCCCAAAGATTCTCCACTGGAATCACCTGTTTGCACTGGGCTGCTACTTGGAAGTGCCTTTTAGAAAGTACAACCAGGATCTGTGATTTTGAAAAACTTCAGTCTGCTGAGCTGTATCTTAAGGGGAAGTGGTCACAGAGCAGAGGTGCTGTGGTGCCAGCATGTAAGCCTGAGATAAAGCTGGGGTTCATCTTTATAAAGCATGTAGGACCTGACTCTTGTCACATCTCAATCCCTGTCAGGTAAATATTTTAATCTTAAGCATTTATTTAGGCACTGTAAAAAACAAGGGAGTATTTATCTGTTCCCCTAAGAAATGCTGTTCTCAAGTCAATATAAATCTATACTTAAAAATTTAATATTTATTACAGTGTCATCTGTGAAATAATTGATTTATTCCAAATAACTCTATCTATGTTTTCATGGTAGTTTGGCAATGCTCTGTTCTTTGACAAATTAATTAACAAGAGTTCTGGTTCTTTTTCACTCTTTATTTTAAAGATGAGTCACTCCTGGATTGGAGAATTCTGAAGATAATCCACAAAGCACAATTTTACTTAACTTTTTGCTTGAATTTTCAAGACAGAAACATTATACCGGTCCCAGATTATATTAATCACGAGACAGTGATGACAAATGTATTTTTATACTCAGAGAAATCAGTATGTTTAACTTCTACTCTCTAACAGCTGGGTGAGTCCAACAATACACATTTTATTAAAGCTGTTGAGAGATTTGTTCAGCCCAATGGGATTTCTATTGATTTGTTTCACTTTTTTTTTTTTTTTTGTGAGCTTTATTCCTAGTTTGTTGTCCTATTGATCCGGAGAGGTTTAGCCATTTGAGTTGTTACAAATGTTGCTATACTTATGCTATAATTCTGCTAAAATAATGAAAAATTTAGACCTTCACAACTGTTTAAAAAAGCAAAAAAATAAATCTGAAGCTGCAGCTAGTTTTGTTGAATCAGAAATATCTCTGAAAAGGGCATGCTGTATTTCTTTGCTGCAGATGCATTTGCAGGCCATTTAGGGACATATATTTATCATATTTATGGATCTAATATGGTTATTGGACACTACTGCTCATTTCATTTACCTGTAAGTTATACATTTGCAGTTCTGATCTAAGGCGTTGAGTTCTGTTTGATGTAAAACCTGAGGGTTTGTTCTGCTTTGGTTTTTTCCTCCCGTATATGGGCTGCATAACCATATAAATATTGACTCATTCCAATGAAATGCGAGGGATTCTTGTACATAAAGCAACCGTAAGTGGGAAAAAAATGAAGTTTAAAAAGTAAGTAATCCTGGTTGATTAATCAATATACTTAATGTAGGTGAGCTCACTTAGATTAATAAAATGACAAGGATAAACTTTGCTCTACTAGCAAATCATGAATTTATAATTGCTTCCAGCATCTAAACCCTGAAATAGTGTTGGTTTTGCTGTCTGTAGGCACTCTAATATGCAACTGTGCCACTTCGCAAATGCTCTGAATTTGACTAAAGCTCACAAGCTGTAGCTGCCTAACTTACAGAGTCAGGCAGTCCCATAGGAGAGAGAGTGACTAAGCTTAAAAATTAAGCACATCCTATGAGGATCCCTTTTAGGGAAAAAACTTACAAGGAATTCTGTTCCAACAGCACTGGCAACTAGGAAAGCTAAATCCAACCTCTTGGAATTATCCTAGTTAGCGAAAAGAATCAGATTGCTCTTTGATCCTGATGCTGCAGATCAAACCTTGACAGAAATTTGAAAAGGCAACTGTGTCTGAACAGGAAAACAACTTTCAGCATCTCAGGCAGAATGTGGTCAGCTTCCAAAAGAGATTGATACCTACCCTCTTTATAAAACACCTCTTGCAGTTTTATGTGTAACAGAGCTCTGAGGGCTCTGAGTGTAGAGAAGCCAGAGCAGAACAGTTCTTCGTCTCAATCAGGTGGGAAAAATGTTGCACATTCCTGAATGGAGAGGGTTCCTTACTTAAGGGAATTTCTTCACTGGTTCGCCAGAAAGGTGGGCTTCTCATTTAAACAGAGTTTAGTCTATTATCAAGTGATGAAGTGTATACAGTATCTCATAGGTTGTGGGAGAAGAGAATAAGTTATGATACAACTAGAAAACAAATGCTAAGTAGTGGATTGGTTTACAGTAACTGGAGTCATCTACTGGTCAGTAGATTGGTAAGTTATTCTGGACAATCATCCTGTATTACTAGAGTTGGGCTGTTTCTGAGAGCTTGTTAGAGAGCTGCATTGTCAAGTTATAAACTAAATAGCCACAGTTGTTTAATACAGCTTATTTATTGATGGTTATAGCAGTCCTCCTCTCAAATAAGACCATAATGCTAACTTAAAAGGAGAATGCTCCTTCTGAAAAACAGTACATAGAGAATGGAGTTTGTAATATGGGAACTCGGCTGTATCTGTAGCAGGTGAAGTGTTGTCCATTCCTGAGCAACAGGATGGATAGCTGTTAATTTGAGGAAGGATAAACACAGAGAAAAACGAAAAGACAAACAAAAACTCCCTCCTCCCCCCCCCCCCCCCGCCTCCCCCCCACTTTTAAATTAATAAAAATCAATCTTAATGTAAAATAATGGCACATACAAACTGTTGTTTAACCAAACGAGAAACACAAAAGGCAATCCTGAGAGAGCCTGAGTGAAATTGTTTCACGATACTCAGACTAACTTCTGTGACACTTCATAAGATGTGTCACACATTATTCACTTGTCTGAAGACTTTTTCTTTGATAGTTTCTGGAAAACAGAAAGAATTGAATTATAGAAAATCAAATTGAATGAGTTCACTGTGTTCTTTACAGAGAAGCTTTTAAACATTACACTGTTTTTGTTTCTGAAGTTTGACAGGCATAATAAAATTAATGGATGAAGCAGAAGAAAGTTACATTCCTCCAACAAGAATTTGAAAATGATCATGAGTCAGTAATACAAAATTTCCATGACTGATATTCCACTACTGATGCAGAATAACAGCTGCATCTTCATACAACTCAACCAGGGGCTCCAAAATGAACTTTTAAAAAACCTTTTGTTTTCAGAAATGAGACTTCAAGACATTACTTCTCTTTGTGTTGTTACACAGACTGACAATCAAAAAATGTGAAGTTAGGACTGACATCTAGAGAAAAACATAATTTAGGAGATTTTTGTGAAGAACTTGTGAGTGGGCAAAATAAAATGTTTCCCTAAAAGGATGCAATTATGGTCTTATTTCTCCATAATCCCATCTTTCATTTAACTGACAGCCGGAGTTAAAGATTAACTTAGCTCCTAAATGCACAGGAGTTTGCAGCTTTCAAGAAATTAATGATTATTGCTATACCCCATAAGGATCTTTCTTGTGTTAACAACGTGTCTTTGAATTCTCTTTCTTTGCTTATATTCCTGGACACTCGGAAATAATAGGTTAAAACAGATGGGAATTGAGTGCACCTGCAATGCAAGGTTGTTTGGCTTTGTACACAGTATGAAACGCTTATCTAAAACCACTGCTAATCATCTTAAATTACACCTTTATAAATATCAAGCACTTAAAATACGTAGTGAGAACAGCATACCATTTGCAGAATTTCAACTTCTGTTCGAAGAGTCTCGTAGATGCTTTCCCAGTCATCATCTTTGTAATTTTCCAATTCTTTCTTAAGCCTGTGTCCGAAGAAATAAACATTTTTTTTTTTTTTTTAATAGCAGAGAATTGCAGCTTGGATTGTGTTGTTCAGTTTTGGTCCCAGATGTCAATCTGACTAATGTGAGAAAACTCTCATTGATTTGTTGCATCATCAGGATTTAAGTTTGCTACTTTTTGTAATTGGCAAAGTGCTGCTCTCACACACTATCGCTGCATTTCATTCACCACAGCCAGTTATGGTGGCAACGTGGAGAACTTCAGAAAATGGCAATTTGGGTTTTTCAAAAGTGTATCTTGACTAAATACTTGATTAGACAGGTTTCTAGACTACGCTGTTATAAACCATGAAAGATTTATGACCTCGTTAATTATCATTTTCTTTATTTAAACTTGTGAGAATGAATGCTGATACTTGGGAAACACCATATGGTGCTGTTCTTGTTTTCTTGAGCATCCACTCATTGATGCCAGTAAAGAAGCAATGGATTAGATGAGCCCTCTGCCTGACCCAGTGTGGCAGTTCTTGTGCAGTCAGTATTCCATGCCCATCCACAGGCTCCTTCTCTACAGTAAAGGCTACTTTTAATGTAGTGAGTTTTCCTATTGAAAAGAGCATGGTGTATTTCCCCATTCTTCCAGGCTTACACGATGCCTCCAGTAAAAAATTTCTGTTAAAAATATTAATTGAAATTATTTTTAATTAAAAACATGAGTAGCTTCCTAACTGGCTAAAATCTGTTAAGAAATCAAACACTATGGAGCCAGTCAGAAAATCAGAGCTTTTTCTTATCTGCCTGAGGCATGGAATAGTATTCACAAACAGTGCCT
Source organism: Alectoris magna (assembly GCA_030625065.1). Lineage (NCBI taxonomy): Eukaryota > Metazoa > Chordata > Aves > Galliformes > Phasianidae > Alectoris > Alectoris magna. The sequence goes on along the minus strand of CM060566.1, from coordinate 16,782,799 downwards.
AACTATTTTTACCATCAGTATGGAAGCAATTTGTAAAAAAACAAACAGCAACAGGATTCTCAATTGCTGCAGCTATGGACCCACTGCAGCTCTTCTCCAGATATCTTCAGATCAAAAAGAGACAGAAGACTTGGCTTATCTAACACTGCCTACAAACCAGGGTCACAGATCCTTTTTTTTTTTTTTTTTTTTTTAATCCAGAAAAATGTAGTTGATCTGGGAGGAAAAAAAAAGCCGTCTACGTAAAAAGAGATTCCAAGGGGAACATCAGTGTTTAAGAATCCTCTAGGACATCTGTCATTCTAGAAGTAGACACCGAAACATTGCTCAGCAGTGGCTACGTTGGTTTAGATTACTGCTCAGCAGGCCAAGAAATATCTCTGTTAGAGCTTCTAGAAGTCTGATGAATCCTTCACATTGATTCTTTCCATGGCTGTTGGAAGGGAAGCATCACAAGGGAGCTGAAGCTGCTTACTCTTCTCATGTCGTTTCAGCAATTGATGCTGAGTATTGCAGGCCGTGCGAAAAAAAAAATGAAAAAAGGAGGAAAGGTATATGTTTTGGTTCTCATTAAATAGCTAATCTAATGCATCAAAGCAGAACCCTGTTTCTACTGAGGTTGAAAGAAGAGGTAGCAACCTTTTATTGTCTCTTATAGTATATAAAAGAAAAAAAAATCTAATCCTATTATATAAACAATGCCCTTCTTCACCTCTCCTAGTGCAGATAGACTTGATTTTCTTCACAAGAAAATGTGTGTTTGATATCCGAATGGCTTTGGTAATAGTAAAAGGTATAGCTCAATGTGAGAGAAATAGTTTAGTCACCACATGGCATTAGAATAGTAGCGTAGGACGGAACCTCAAGCTTTTTTTGCTATTTCTCTAGAAAACATAAATATCTTGCCATCAATATGGAAGCTATGTCAGCCCTGTGTGCATATTACAAAGCAGGAAATGCCTTTTCTTTTGGAAATATTTATTTTGTATTTGTAACACGTACAAGTGTCTGAACAAAAGGAATTTCTGAACTCTGAGAAATTAAACACTCGTGGTACTGTAGTACAGAGCTAGTTTACAGACCATTTCAATGAGAAAAGCTTAATTCAAGGTCTAAGTTAAGCTTCTGATGTTGATTAAATCAGTTTAACCTCATTGCCTTCCCTCCTCATTTTTTTTCTCTGTGCTTTCTGCTAGTAAGATAGCAGAACCTTCATTTAAGAGAAACAAAAGCCCTACTTTACTGAATTTACTATAAGGGAAGTCAAAGTCTGTTCATCTCCGAGAAAATCTTCTCTCATTGTCTTTGATGTTGCGGCACTGATGCACAACCTGTTTGGTGACTGTCAGCTAAGAGTGATACCCATCCATGTTAGGTGTACACCAAGGACAGAACAACCAGAAGATAAGCCGTAACAGGTGCTTATCTGTGTCTTGGGATTGTGGATGAATTAGTACTGATGATGTGCTTTGAACCTGTAAAGTGTTGCATATGGATTTTTAAATTTTATTTAAAATAATTTAGAAAAGTTTTAAATGTGGTGACAGCACAGCTCCTTGTAAAGCATTGGGTAGCAGCGACAAAAGTCCTTTATTCAAATGTGGTGTTTAATTTTTGCATTAATCAGTTGATTCTGCATTCAGGTCTTCCCTTTTTTTTTCTTATTTAGAAGCTAGATAATTACAGTATGTGCCAGGAATATTATATTCACAAAACAAGGGCTGTCTGTTATGTTACAGTCTACACAATTAATGCATTGGAGACGCCTGAGTTACTGAATAAATGATGAAGTTTTACCAGAAGGAATGTGAGACAATGGAACTATTCAAAATAATGCTTAACCTGGAAGGAGACTTAGTTTTTTTCATTGTACGTTTAAGATAAGCAGGATATTCATATTCATCTTTTCACTATCAGATTGAATGTGCAAACCAATTATTCATGGAACTATACTGTCTAGATATAGAGCAGCTTTTCTGTCACCTTCGGAAATGGAAAGAGATGTACCTTTTGCCAGAACAAGGATTAATATGACAATTATACCCTCCTAACAACTATGATAAAAAGCAAATCTACTGAAAAAATCTGAGAAGATATTTTAGTTTTTGGCCTTACGTGTCCTTTGTTTGAGTTTTTAGCATTTTGATCTTCTAAAAGACCATCAAGTATACTTTTTAAAAAAAAATGTAATTGCACTGGATTAACATTGGATTGTTACATTACTGAATTTCGGGTAACGGGCTCTAATGAAAAGCTGGGCCAGAACTGCCTTGTTTGTGAAAGGAGGTTTGAAAAAGTTTATTTAAGATAAATGGCAGTAGTAAAACCTAGCCTTAAATCAAGTAGGTGGGACAATAGCATCAGAATATTTTTTGAATGCTAGCTTGCCCAAGGCTGACCTCAGCTACCAATGCCCATTTTCCATTACTCTAGAATACTAGAAGTGACAAAGAGATGAAGATGGAGATCACTGAAGATGATCGATTTTGAAGCTGTGAAATGAGCACATCTATTAAATATCATTGGCATTTGTGGTTGATATGCACTCTACTTGAATTTTAGCTGTATATGCAGAAGGCAAATAGGAAAAATAATTGTGAAATCAATAGATGTTGGTATTATGAATTGAAGCGTGATGAAAAAAAACGTTACTGTCAGACAGAGCTGTCTGAAAATCATCCACAGACCTGTAATAGTGGATCAAGACTCGGTAGCCCAAACCTGCAATTTAAGTATAATTTTATGTAAAGAGATCTCAAAGAAGAAATACTTTGTTCAGAGAGGTAGATGAATATACATTTTAGAGACTTTTTTGTCTAAGTGGAAGACGAAGAGCTGACCTGGTTATTGTTGGAATTGCAAAAGGAACAGACCATTTCTTGGTTATATTTTAGTGAGACAAGAAAGAAAGTATTCTTCTTGTTCTTTCCTTCTGCCTCCAACTTGCATATGATTGCCATTCCATTTTTTAACCATAAGTACAAGGGAAAACATTAGAGTATTATAAATCAAATTGCTTGATGCTGGTAAAGAAAGAATAGGATTTATGACACAAAACTGGGAGCTCTCTAGGAAGTTATATATAAACCCAAGGGTATGTATGTGGATTTTCCTGAATTTTTATCAGAAAGGTCAGGAGAAACATTTATCAAGGTTTTAAGATTTTATTTAAACTGAAGAATAAAAGACTGGCTTACAGTCTCAGGCCAAAACCAAAGCTAATGTATTGGGGCCACTCAGTCTCACTTCAGTTCTGGGACCAGAATAATGTGTATTGTGAGAGCAAAAAAGCGAGAACAAGATTTTGCTGGGTAGCTACAATTTGCTGACACAACTAAACCAAAAATACTATTGATACAACCGAAGAAGTCAATGAATTTCAGGCTATTATTAGTTAACTGTGGAAGGAAGAAAATGAGTCCTAAATGGAATTTAGTATCTTGAAACACAAACTCCAGCACTTGAGTTGAACAAATAAGTTATAAAAGTGCATGCTCAATGGATCAGAAATAGCATAAAAATTAAGATGTAGTAATTATAATAAATGCTAGTAAGAAGACGTAACAAAAGCAAACAGTATACTAGACTATGAAACTATTGGAATTAAATGCAAATGAAAATAACACTACTGAACACTATGTATAAAAGTACAAAACTGGTGGTTTCTCTGGAAGAGCTTTAAGGAATATATTATTATTATAATTCATTAAGCATGGAAAGTTTAAAACACATGAAATTAAGCTGCACATTTAGAATGAGTTCTTCTGCACAGGCAGCAAACCAAGGATGTATGAACTGCTTACATTGGAACAGACTGTAAGGAGAGGTTACAGCAGAAAAGAATAACTGTTAAGCATCAAAACCGAAACGTTTATCCCAAGGTCAATAAGATTCCTACTGAAACGCATGGAAAATATATATGGGTCAAGGATCTTTCTATTTCAGATGTCTTGACTTTTGTACTGTACAGGTAAAATCAGATTTTCATCTAGGTGGATTAATACAACTATCCTATTACTGGAATTATTATTTCTGTAGTGGACTGCTTGGTTTTAAGAGAAATTTAGTATTTTCTTAGAGATAGGAAGATACATCCTTATTCTCCTTTGCAATATGGGCTCTCCATTCCCCACTCACCTTCCAGGCTGAATGCATCTTTCTTGAAAAACAGGTGAAAGATTCCAAATGGAGCTGTCATGATCAACAACGTCAAAAATTTACTGTTTTTTGTTGTTGTTTGTTTGTCTTTGGTTTTGTTTGTTGGAAACAATTCCTGCTCTTATCTTTTATACAGCTACATTTACTTTCAGGGTTTATAGGTGAGTTCTGTTAGCACAGTATGGTCAGACCTTTCTTCTTTACTTCTAAGTGTCTTGTATTTAAGTCCTTAGTTATGCACAAGTACATAAACTAATACTGTATGTAAAGACATTCCTCCTCTCTTTGCTCTGTAAGGACAAGAGTACTTTCCTATTCTTAAAAAAATTTCTATTCCAAAGTCATTATAGAAAAAATTGAGTGAGATCAGGTGTGACTGTAGTTACCTTCTTGCAGCACTTTCTTTTCAGTCCTATTACTGTTGTTCCTATTAGTCATTTCCTTGCTCAAATTTTTTAATATGAATTCTTCAGCTTAATTAATAGTGGGATATCAAATACTTTACTAACAACTAGATGAATAACACTGCATTTTACTGCTTTTTTTTTTTTTTTGTCTAGCCAACTGCTGTCCTGTGAAAGAAAGACCTCATTAGTCAAATTTGATCTATTTTTTGTAAATCCATACTGCAATTTATAATTGAAGCATTTTTAACATAATTCAAGCTATAATAGTTTCGCTGGACACTGCTATTAAAAGGAAAAGCTTAAAAAATCAATGAGAAGGTTGTCATTAAAAAACTCATTTTGAACCATATATATTACTCCAGAGATTGATATCTCCCGATTATAAATTTAACATAAAATTTAATTGCAAAATGTTTTTTGAAAACCACCAGAAACATGGCCCTAGGCAGTCCATTCAGAATAGATATTCAGGTTTCAAAGAATAGTCTCCCTTTATACTACTGTGAAAATTTTAAGTAGAAATTGTCTGCTTTTAGTCTAAATAAATTCTGATTAAAATTATTTCTGGATTGCCTTACATAAGGCAGCGCATTATTCTAAAATTAAAATGAGAAAGAAGACTAAAAAATTAACAAAAAAATGCAGTAATTACAGTTAATATAACAGTTAAGTGCCATAATTAAGAATTTCCTTATATCAGTTAAAGGCTCTGCTTGATTCTGCCTTATACCATTTAAGAGGTGCTATTTGCTACCAGCCCAGGAAATGGGACTCAAGAGAGCTGCTGCCAAAGTTTTCTCTTGCTGTTCTGTAGGTGGGGTTGACACTGGCAGAGTAAATGATTAAAATAAGGCTTTTGATTTTCATTGCATGCTTTTCCTGAAAAAGACCACTTTTCTTGAAGAAATCTCTGAATGATGTGTCCATACCGTGAGACGCGATTTTTAGGGAGCCTACACTGAGGAAGATGTTGAAGCGTCTTGAAGAGAGAGAGAGCAAGAAACAGAAATTTGTATGCCTTTGTATTTTCAATCTATTACTTTGTAGTGCTTTACATACTTTACGTTCAGGTCAGTAAGAAAGCACATTGTGCTGTCAAGAGCTGCACGAAGAATGCTGACAACCACGAAAAATTTAGCATCTGAGATTAACAATGGAGGTGTAATCACCAACAAAAACCTCAGAACTTCCTGAGTGAAAATTATGGACTGAATAAAATGAATTGAAATCATAAATTATTTTTAGTTTATGTATTGTTAACTGGAACAGGCTTTAATTACATTATTATTTTCTCAAGTATTGAGAAGATTCAGGTTGTTTAAATCTTGAATATTTATTCCTCTTTAAATTTTTATGATTGGCTTAAAGTATCTTATTTTTCTCGTCTTTTTTCCTCCCTCTCATTAGCTTTGCAGAAAGGAGCAGTAAGCAAAATAGCAGAATTTCAATGTTTTGTGTTTTCTTTTCATGCTCAGTAACATTTTAGAACTTTTATGAAAAGAAGAATGGAAAAGAGTTTAAAGAATAGAAAGACTCATTCATTTCAATTCAGTAATAAATTAAGCAGCACCAGAATGTAGTTCAGTACAAGAAAAAGCCTAACACTGAAGATTGCCTGAGGAAAATTTGAAATGCCCTATGAAATCATCATTTATGATGAAGAATCCCACTCTTAATGCTGCACATACAAGCCTATATATACAGCAGTCAGTATATTCCACATACATGCTTGGAATATAACTGGAAGTCGAAGGTTTGGTGTGTAAGTAATAGTAAAATAAATTGAAAAATAAACTGAAGAACAATAATCTAAATAAGAATACAGAATGAGCAATTCTCTGAAAAAAAAAGAAAAAGCATATGCAAGATGCATCTTCTCTTATATTTGTGGACATTTCCATCTTTCAAGAAAGGAGTGGAAGAGTCAGTGTTGAAGTAAATCATTTTGTAGCATCTTAAACAGCAACAGCAACAAGAGAACATAAAAACAAAACTATTGAAGGATGTGGAACATTCCCAGTTGTGCTAGGTATGATTAATTTAGGTACAGAATACACTTTATTCACCTGTTATGTATGATTACTTTATACAATGCAGTACAAGTGAAATTTTGAAAGTTCACAAGTTAGTGATAGGCAGATTATAGCAGCAGATGTCAGGTAACGTGTTTTTCTGCCATTGGAAGTACTGTTGACAGCAGTTTTCCTTATCTAACAAGAAGCTGGAGCACTCTCAAGGTTCTGAAGGAACATTACTGACTTGAATTTTGAGGTTGCTGGTAGATTTGCTTCCCTCAACTTAGCTGTAGTGGTTCAGTGATCCTTGCCCTAATTACTTTTACCCTATTTTGGCATGAAGATTATCGCTGCCATATTTTAGAATCATTACTGGTCATATGACACCTCCCAGCTTACATCAGCAGAAAATGAAGTCATGTCTTTGGAAGCATTTTGGCAGAAAAACATTCCCTCTAGGCAAGATATTAAAATGCCGCATTGTGAAAGTGCGATTTTCACTACTGTTGTATCTCATAAAAACTGTAATATATAATACAATAATTTATATCTCATATAAACCATAATATTTTTTTTTCATTAAGATTCATTAATAATCATTAAGGTTGGAAAAGACCTCTCCAATCATCTAGTCCAACTGTTGACCCATCCACACCATGCCCACCTTCTTCAACGTCTCCAGTGACGGTAGCTCCACCACGTCCCTGGGCCGCCTGTTCCAATGCCTGACCACAGTTTTTTCCTCCAAATATGAGAATTTTTGGAAAAGCGCATAACTTGCCCCCCCAAATCCATATTTTATTTTATATGTAGTCCTTATCCATAACAACATCTGCGCTCAACATTCAAATTTCGCTTAGCTTTTTTCAGTATCACGTGTTATAGAACAAGCTGTAATTGCAGCACAAATAGTTGGAATTAACAGTGTGTGCATCTCCTGACCTTGTGTAATTCTTTGATGGATTTGGGAGAAATTTTATGAAACTGCAGATATGGTATAAGGCATTTTTCTAAGATCAAAGATAAATTGCTATAATTTGAATTAGCTGGCTACACTCTTCAGCTGAAATATAATTTACTTTAAGATACATACTTAATTGTAATGAAGATTCTTGCCTTGCCAGCTACTTTTGATATTGATTTTTAAGCTGAGACTAGGTATGTGATACAATAACACACTTACAGGGTGGCCTGGGAGCTACATATATCAGGTTATTGATGCTGACTGTCTCTCACATTTGTTCTAAGGAAGCATTAAACACATCGGTATTTTTATCATTTAAAAAGTGGTGTGGTTTCCTACTCAGTAAAGTAGAGAAAATCTATTTTTGTGCTTATTTATCAGAGACAAAAATAAGTATTTTTGATCCACATTGTTTGTCTTATGTCAAAGAATTTTTCTCTGGATAACGTATACTAAAAGCAATGTTCAGTAAAAAAGAAAAATATATTCCTACAATAGATTCCATAAGAGGGGAAAAAGCCTTAATTAAAGAAAACACTTGTCTTATTAGGCTACAAAATACTGCTTTTCAAGCACAGTGGGCACAATCAATAGTGTATCTAAGATTGTATTAATTAGAACTTTGGCTGCAGAAGATCCTTCAAAAGAGCCAGAGATGCATATAGCCTGTTGGGAGGGCCTCCTTGTTTGTGCTGTGGTCCTGTGGTTCACTCCAGTTTGTCTTGCCACTGCTACAGAAATGCTTCTATACTCTCAGGTTCCCTCAGTGAGGGCAGCAAGAGAAGTGGACAGGATCGTTCACTCAAGAATCTGCTGCAGAGGGACTATTGGCATTGACTGAATGAGCAAGTGCTCTGCTGCAGTAGTAACAGTAGTAGCACTTTATTTAGATTTTGCACTACGTGCAGCTGTCAAATAGTCCCTGACCATAATATTAGGCATTTCATGAAGTAAAAAAAAAATCTCATCATCCCTCTTTCTTTGGTTGTAAATTCAGAATATTTTATCCCCTGTTGTGTCTTCCACGTGTGTGATACCGAAGTACAATTCCACCCAGAACTTAGTAGAAAGACAGGCGTGTGTGGACTGGGATCTCATAGTGAATCACTGGCAGAGCTGGGGATTTAAAGTAATCTAATGTCTGTTACTTCTGTAGCTTATACATAGGAAACCCGTTACAGAAAACTAATTATGGCAATTTGAATATTAAGTGGCATTACGGCAGTAAACTACTCCAAGGGAAATGTGTTATTTAGAAAGAAGTTGACAACCTCATGTATCACAAAACCTAACATATCATGATGGAATGAATAATGTAAGGGAGTGAATTATAACAGGCTGTCTTACAACTGCAACAGAATTGCAACCGTTATTATTATTTACATTGTTCTTTATGAATACGTTGAATGCAAAGTTTTTGCCACTGTATGCAGAATTGTGAACTAATTAATTTTTATGCTGAAGGAAATTTGGCCATGTTTCAACAACAAGTAAGAGGTCGAAGAGAATTAGTAATGGGGCTGATATATCATTTTCTTTCAGAAACTGGTATTCAGCAAAATATAGGCCTTTAACAAATCGTTCAGAAAAATTCCCAGTGTTCCCTGCAACATTTTATTTCTCCACTGAAAGATTTCAGAGGAAAAGAAATCTTGCATTTATTTATCATAGTCAAGAACTTAAGAAATGTATAGGAACAAAGTGTGATGTTAACAAAAGTTGTTTTTTATCTTAACAATTCGTTAGCGAAAAAATTGGGCCAATTCTTTTCTAGCAGGAGTTTCTTTGCATTGAACATTACATTCTTTTGTGTATGGTGAAAATGCAAATGTCAAATTTGAGCAAACAGACAACAAATGAGTCATTTCAGGTCAGTTCCTAGGAAGCAACATTCACTGTTAAGAGAGAATGTGAAAGGTCTTCTGTCTTGTCTAAATCTTCAAAATCTTGTTCTAAACTAGCTTAACTAGAAGTCACACTAGAATTGATGGTAGGGACAGTAGAAAAAATGAATCTGCTTTTAATAAGTTCTATATGCAAGACCCAGCTGAGCTGAAGAGGTTATTGTGGCCCACCCGTTCTATCACCATCAGGCACTGTGGAAGGTTCAGTCACTTGGGGAGTATAGCATTTGGGTAGTTCACTGCTATTCTTTTATCACTGCTGCTTTTTCCAAAAACAGAATAACTCGCCTACTGCCCAAGGAGTGGGCTTTTGCTCTTCCTCCAAGTTTGACCGGGGCTTCCCTTCAGCTGCTTTCTGTTTTTAGTTTGTTGCAGCATGCGTGTAAGGGCAAAGGTCTGTAACAAACAACAGGAATTTGTAGTTTGTGATAAACACATTTGATACTCCTGATTTCCAGTGAATATTGTATAGGAAAGATAAAATACTCACTACCACCTGAACTAGTTTGTAATTATTAAGCTAAACTTAAATTTAAGCATCTACTAACATGAGACTCTTACCTTAAACATTCTGGATTGGTCTGAGGCTTTTCAGTCACTTGGACTTTTTCTGCTTCTAAATCTTTCATCGTTCCTTCAGCCTCCTTGATTAATTTCTCAAGGTCTAAAAAAATAATAACGATCATATAAATATATATGTTAGTCATCCATATTCAAAGAGGCTCTGCATTCTTTAAATTCAGCTAACATTTTTAGTGGTTAAACTGTTTGTAGGGAAAAGTCATCTGAATAAAGAACATGTGTTATTTTAGTATTGTAATTGATACACTCATTACAATCTTTTATAAAATAGTGTTCCTTTTCCCACACAATCTGTGAACATGTATGTAGTCTATCTTTCCTAACTGATTTACTACGATGTTATTTACATGTTTGTAAAATAATCACCCCATTGCCTATCGGCACCTTTGACACAGAACTTTTCGACTTACATTGATTTTAAGGTCACTTTGAAACAGTTAATTCTCAATTTTTAGTAACTGTTTCACTAACAAAAGAATAATTTTATTTTCCTATTTATAGGTTATGATTCAGAAAAACTGTACATCTTGGTATCAGAGACATTCAACATAAATCTTAATGAAGTCCACTATATTTGTTATACGCATCCTAAAATGATTTATTACATAATGTAAAATATATAAAATCTTATTTCTATGACTTTTTGCTGAGAAAAATAACTTGACAGAAAGGATTTTTCAGTATCATTTGTCAAGGCAGAAATAATGATCGTAACACCTGATTATAAAGCACACCTTTGAGTTCACTTTCCAGAGTAAATAATTTGTGCTTTAATTCATTCTTCTGCAGCTGGAGTGCATTTAAATGAACGTTCTTATGTTCCATTGACTCCATTTCTAAGGAAATAAACAATTATATTTTAAATTAAAAGGCACTGTAGTTTAAGTCTTCATGATATAATTTTAAATATTCTCGACTACTTTTACCCATCTTTTCATTTGGTGACAAAGAACCATAAATACAACTAAAAGTAGTTAACTTAAAAACAGGTCACTGGAAATTACATGTCATATAATTAATTCCTAATTATGAAAAGAAATTATTTTAATGTTCCTAAGATGTCTGACGCATTGAGTTTGTTGGGCATGCAAATAATTGCAAATATTTTGCTTTACAGTTACTTTAGCAATATGATGACTTTCCTTCATATAGAAACCTTCAAACATTTGAAGATAGATTCCCATCTTCCAGCACTCTATCTCCAGATCTCTGATCATTCTCACTGTTCCCATGAGGACTGTGTCCAGCCACTGCATGTTTTTTCTTGAAATACAACATCTGTCTTAGCACCAGTTAAGAATTCAACTGCTGTTCATACAGTGAAGGGTTATTTTGCATATCATAGAGGTTAGAGTTACGTTTATATGTCTTAGTATGGTGCTGGTATTCTGACGTTGACTCAAGTTCAGCTTGTGATCCATGATGACTCCTACGTCCTTTCTGAAGGATTGCTTCTCAATCTAACTCTCAGTTTTAGGAAACCTCATATTCTGTATCTTAACTCAAATACACGTTTTTGGAAATGTCTGAAAAGGCTGGAGAGTAGAAGAGGCTTTAATAATCTTTAATAATGTGCTATGCCAGGCCACTCTCTTCCAGCATTGTGTTGAAAGGTGATTTCAGACGGCAGGAGGGTTAAAATTATTGTTTAGCGGTTATGCTTTACTGATTTGCATTCTCCAGTAACAAAAGATAATTTAAGATTTACCCTTTTTTAGCACAGCAGCTTCATTCTCTAAATCATTTATTTCAGTCTTGACTTTCTTTTTTATCAGAAGTTCTCTATTGCTTGTTAGTCCGTACTCATCGTTAAACTCTGTTACTTCCCTAGTAAAATTATCTTCCTCTTCAGTCATTTTTCTCTTTGCATCTGTCTGAAAAAAAGAAATGGCAAATTAAATGCACAAGTGGGAAAAAAATGAAGGCTTTGTTAAGCTAGCAGACGGAAACATACTTGTTGCCTATGCTTAAAATTTATATGTGTTGTGTATTCGCTTCTCCTGACTTGGGAGAACATGAAGATGGCCTACAGCTGTAGGCCATTTTGTCTGCTGTTCTAACATTTTTTTACTTACAGAGCAAAGGATATCTCCTTCCCTAATAAACAAATAAATAAAAATTCACTGAGTCAAGGTGTATATTTGTAACTGGTTTTGAGTGCAACTCATACTGAAATCACTGCTAAGTTCTATTTAAAGTCCGTAGCATTCTATGGCCACTATTTTTTAGTCTGCTGTTAAATAAAGTGTCGTTTACTCCTGTGCAAAAGGCAGACTTTATTTCCCTTGATAACTATTAAGTCAGCTATGGTTGATACGGAGTCACTGTTTCATTCTCTGGAAAAAATAATCCTAAATACAAAGGTAATAGTAAATTCCTTTAAAAAATGCTGACTAAATTAAATTAGACGAAATAGCTTTATATAGAGGAAGAAAGACACAATTATCTACATTTCAAATCTTCACAATTAAAATTAATCACATTTCACATTCCTTCAGAGGATACTTTCTTCAGAAGAACTTTTCTATGATATTTATACTACTTCTTTTTCTTTCTTCCTTCCTACATTTATGATAGGGAATATTTTGAATTAAAGTAGGGATTGAATGGTAATACTAGCGATTGATACTAAATGTTGAAAATTCAGATCTGCTGATTTGAGGTATGAATGAATAAGCAGGGAAGACTACTCTTGTGTGACCTTACTTAAAGACTCGGGGATACACCATGCAGAAAGAGGAAGGCAATATTCAGGTTAGCCTTGCAGTGAGCTGAAAATGTTGTACGTTGCAATAATGACTTTTCAAAAGGGGGCTGAGTGTTTTTGGTTTAAAAGAGATTATGTGGAATGTCAGGATTCCTGAAATGTGGTGTTGGCTTTCCTGAGATTTTCCTCTGATTCTTCTCAGTGTATTTTACAGTTGTTGAGACAGTCCAATTGAAGGTTAGATTTTTCTGCTTTTCTTTTAGAAAGGAAATGTATCATGATTGGAATTCAGTCACACAATAGCAGACATTAGAAACTGAAGATAAGAATGTGAAATCAGCTTTGTAGGTAAATTGCAGTACATATTACCTTAGATCATTAAAATGAGAATTAAAAGTCAAAGCAACAATCCAACTATATTTACATTTTTAAATATGCTGTTGTAAAAATAAGAATTGATTATTCAGATTTATAGTATTTTTCTTCAAAATTTATGGCTCCATAAACTTGTACAGTACAAATGAACTACTTGAATACCGTAGCTGGAAACATACTAAGTTTTTGAGAAGAATGCTTTTCTGGTTAATAAGTTCAGCTTTCTGTTTCTCTAAGCTGTCTTCACGTTTCTTCAAAATTTCTAAGAAGAACATTTTTTCAGACAGCTGTTGAACCTTCCAAGAGAAAACAAATAGTTATGAAATAAGGTTATTGGTTTTTTCTTTCATATACTTCTATATTGGACAGAAGGATCTTGGTCTGGTTAAAACACAGCTGGCATAGCTGCTGCTGCTGCTAGACTAGAAGAAGCATAGCAGCTCTTCCCCCCACTTTCACCCAAAATCTTCCAGTTTACCACTAAGCCTTGGGAAAGTATTCTCTCTTTAAAAGACAAACTTGCTGCTGATCAGTCTGTCTGAAATGGTATTTTTAAATCTATGCAGTTTATATAAAATAATCTCAGGCTAAAAGCAGGGAAGATATTGATCACACAGAATCTTTTATCTAGCCTTAACACGGTGGCCTACATCTCACTGCATACAGGTCGTCTCATATCAAACCAGACAGCATCAGAGGGACAGAGGTCCAACATCATTGTACTGACTGAGGTTATCTGAATGGCTGCATGTGTGATTAGCTCTGCAATGCTAGTATTGCATAGGAGGAAGAATGAGAAAGGTGCTCACGTCTTTCCGAGGACATTTGCTGAAATTCTTAGCCAAAGAAGTGTGACAGTAAAACTACTGATACAACGGAGACAGTTTGGCCGTAAGCTCCCCCAAAACTCACACTCTAATTTTGAATAAGGTTTTAAACACGTTTTTATACATTGTAACCAGTAGTTTATCTGATAGAAAAGTATGCTTTTCAACCTCTGCATTTTCAGAATTTGCTGAAGAATTCCTCTCAATTTTCCATTGCATCTACTGTGTCATTATCTAACCAAAGTTGATATCAGATGAGAAAATATAACTGCAGATAAATGGGGAACAGCTAAGTGTTGAAAAGAGGATGAGAATCATTCATTTGACGTACTGGAGAAAAGGTGGTAAAAAAATGACTCGGACTCTGATACTCAGAACAATTAGGGAAAGTTAGCTGCAGAACTCCTAGCAGACCTGTGAGGCACAGGGTAAGCATCAGGAAGTAAACTGAATGATCAAGGTGTTACATAAGTTTGCGAGTGCAGAAACAGAAAAAACCAAATGGTAGTGATATTAAAGAGGTGAAAATCAGATTTGAAAAATAATACAGATGATTTTGGAGAGAGTACAGAGGAAGTGCATCTGATATCACAAGGAGGAGGACAGTGGAATCAAATGTGCTAAGACTGGAGTGAGACAATCAGACAGGAAAGGGCCAGACTTCCTCATCCCTGATATGTCTGGCATGCTAAGCATCAAGGAGGTGTTTGCCTCAGCAATATTTATGTTGCATACTAATTCAAAGAGAGTAGATGGTCTTATACCTCTGTAATTATATTACCGAACATAACTAACTGCAGTGTAGGTTCTCCATCTGTAAGATGCCTATTTAATCTGCGCATTTGCAATAGATTTTTTTGTTGAAGAAATCATTGAGGCATGAAAGGCAAAATGCTATAATTCAGGTTCTAATTACATGCTACCTGATTTTACTGAACAGAGAAAATAAATAGCATTTCCTGGGAACCTTTGATTGACCACGGGCAGCCTCTGTGAAATAGATGTCAAAACATGTTTGAACTCGGGCTCATCTGCTTGCTCAGGCATAAGCCCCTGTGCATGTACATACCTGGATATCAGTGCTTCTAAAGTGCAGTTATTTGGTGTGGGATAAATTAAACAGCATTACTGAGCATTATTTAATGCTATTTGAATTATATTAAATATTGTAGACACGCATCAACTTAATTCCTGTACTGAAAATAAATTACTTTTAGTAATTTCAATATTTATGTAATCTTTAAACCTAAATACAGTCTGATTGAAATGCATTTTTCCATTCCACTTATTTTCTGTATTGTGTCCTACTTATAAATGAATCAATGTCAGAATAAACAGGCAAATAAAATATATTTTTGTGGACACCAGATAGAGTAGTAGGTGGCTAAGGCACTTAAGATTTAATTAGGAACAGTTCTTCAGCTCTTCCCATTAGTCATTTACAATAATAGCTCTACTCTTGGGATGCTCTATACCTTCCACATAAATGTTGATGGTAAATCACGCTGCATCAATAACAAATTAGCAGTATAAGCATGAAATAGTGTTCATAAATAAATGTACGAGCGATACTACAAAAGGCTTTACCTAACAAATATCACTCAGATATAATGTGTTGGCTAAATAAGTTACTGTGTTAAAGGTCTTTCGTGGCATGCATACATGACCAACTGCTTGCAACATAATAGTCTCATTTTACAATCAGTGAATATTTGTTTATGAATTTCTTTGTCTGATCCTCGCACAGTAATGTCTACGTGTGTGTATATATTTATATGTATAAATAAAACATGACAGAAGAATCTGGTTTGATTACAATCATCCTCAAAACATCTATGTGAGATAATCCCCCAAAAGGTTCTTGAAGATGTTTATTTAAATGCACAACAGTTCTAACTTCAAAGGAGACTCCGTAAGCTTTCTTGTTGTGCATACACTTTCCGTCAGCACAGATACTTAAGCACATGGGGATGATAACTAGACTTTATTTTTCAGGCACAAGCAAATGGATTTTTAAATCATTTGTACTTATAGGTATGAATGGTGAAAGAGCTCTGCAAAACTGAATGGTTAATCTAAACCTATGTCTGCAGTTTGGTTAAACGGAAAGCATAGTAAAATGTTAAAAGTGTTGAATAGGTTTGGAAACTTCTTCCTGTCTAGACTGTCCCTAGCAAAACTCTAAGGCCTGGCACAATGCTGAGCCCAGGCTCACAGGAAGACGTTTAGTATATGACTCAGGATCTTGTGAAGTAAATACAGTGACTGTTTCCACATATTCCCTGTGAAACAAATAAGGGCTTTAAGGAATGGCAGTGGGCAACACAGGAATGATTTCCAAACGTCTAATAAATGCATCCTTTAAACGAAAAAGTGCTATAACAAGCTCCAAGACTGCTCAGACTGAGCTGCTCACACTGTCCTCAAACAGCTCATCTGCTCCCTGCCCAGCTCTTTTCTGGGGAGCAGCATGGTTTTCTTGTGCCTTTGTGCTGTCTTTGTGCTTCCAGGTTTTGGAAATCTTATCTGGGCACGTGCCTATCCTGAGGTGAGCAAGTCAGTGAGCGTACCCAGTCAGCCTGCAGGGTTGGATTTGTGAGGAAAGCCACAGACAGACCTTTGCACACATGAAGCACGCAGATTCGCTGGCAGTGATCATTACAGAAATGCAGACTGTACATTTTCTAAATGTTGTCTAACTCAGTGGGTGAAGCATACGCCTTGAAAGTGTTTGTGAATTGATTCCCAAAAAGAATAATTCATATGCTTGTAAATGTAATGTGTTTCTTATCTGTACTATAAACGTTCCTACTTACCTTAGTTTCTAATTTTATTTTTGCAGCGTTCAGCTCTTCTTTTAGTTGCTTAGTTTTTTCATGGTATTTGTTTATGTCAAATTTAACTGCAAAACAAGGAAAACCTGTAAGCAAGTCTGGTCAGTTTGTAAACATTCTGTTCTTACAAAGCAACGGCATTGGCAAGAAGTCACAGAACATCTGCCTGAAAATCTTTTCCAGCAAAACTCCCCTCATGATTTCACAGTGGTGCCACTCCACTTCTGTTGGGATGCTCCAGAATATGGAGAGGCCATTCACAGCGACTGACGCTATGGGACACGCAAGATGGCGGCCGTGGGGCTGACCTTGTTGGATGAGGCGTCTCTTCTCACCCGCCTGCTTTTCTGTGAGCTGAATTTGTTGGAACAAAGTATCTAGGTTCATTTCTGACTTGTGGGCAGGTCCAGGTGCGTGAGGGCTCACTGCTCTGTCCAGGGCTGGCTGCTTGAAGCCAGGGGATGCACTGAGGAGAGGGCAGGGTGGGCCCACCTGCAGTCCTTCCCTCAGGGCTCTACCCCAGGTGCTGCCAGGCCTTGGTTCTGCTCTCCAGTCTCAGCCTCCCCACGGGTTGCTGCTCCAAGGCTCTGGGGAGAAACCACACCGTGCAGGGGAGCCACCTGGAAAGATGACCACAGACTGTGAGAAGTGAGGGCTCAGGGTGAAACTTCGGGAAAGGGAAATATGAACAACTGGGTCAGGAAGAGAGCAATGGCACAGCCGTGCTGAGGGAGCCCACCCACAGGAAACACACAAATGGAAATGAGCTGTCAGAGGAGCAGTAGAGTAGGGGCAGGAGAAGGATGTTTGGGGAGTCAAAAGGCCTCTGACCGTCTGAATCTTGTCAAACTTGTGTGCATTTCTGAACCCTTGATTCAGGATTTGGGGTTTTTTGATCAAACAGCTCTGACTTTATTTCTCTAGGGCCAAATGCTTTATACTGTTCTTGTGGTGTTCAAAAGCTTTTTTCTTTTTTTTTTTCTCCTTCCATCTTCCTTTTCTGTGGAGTGTTCACCATCCATTTTTAATAACATAGCTGTTCAGATTTATTTGTCTTTTGAAGATTGATGCCTAACCTTAGCGGTTATGGAAGTAGGCTAAAATCTGCAATTGTCATACAATTCCCAAGAAAATGGGAAAACTGACTACATAAAAACAAAGTTAAAGTGATTAGGCTCAACTCAGCTGCATCACTGTTAATGGGAAATGACAGCACTTCTTTCCCAGTCGGGCTCTGCACACAAGGATCTGAACCCAGCCCATTGTATGCTATTCTGGGGCAGCCTTGCAGATGAGATTACTGTGCTCTGAGCTTCTGCAGCTTTTTGATTTGTACATCACTGGATCGAATACCTGGAAATGTAAATAGCTGGTTGAAAATATAATTCATATTACAGGATTTGTTCTTACACCTTGAAAAAGACTAACTACATTCCCTGCAGGGCATACCTATGCGAAGTTGGCCTATTTGCTCTGAGGCAGAAAAAGCCTGGAGGAAAGGAACTTGATATCCTTCCAGCATTTTCCACGTTGTGAAAGATTAGAATTATTGACAGTCTGTCTTGTTAGAGTTTTCCTCAAAGGAGATACTGTCTTCAGAGTAGACTGCAGCAGAAAAAAACAGAAATTAGGAAGTCTTTGACTACAAGAAGCAAAGCAATATACATGAGAGTACAAATGCCTTAGTGCTGTTCTAAGTTAGTAGAATGAAACTGAGAATTCTGTACAAATGTTATGTTGTAGCATTTACTACTTAAAAAACACCACATTATCGTGGTAGCATGCTATAAAATTGTGCTTTTAAAAAGGAGACACTGCTCTATGTAACAAAGAAAATGTGGGTTCTGGTGAAATGTAAAAACCTGAGACCAACACATTATGTTGCAGGAAATGCAATTATTTTTTAAAATGGAGCAAAGTGCAACTGAAGGAGAAGAGTTCACAAAAGTGAATTTAGAAAATGTTTCAGAAATGAGGCTTGCTACCCAAAGGCCAAAGCAAAAGCAGATGAGTCAAATGGGAGCATTTGGTGATTGAGACAGTGATTTGTTACACAGGTCTGATGACTGAAAAAGTCATTTCACAGAATTCAAGAAAATGAACTGCTCTATCAGTGGATCAAGGAGAAAAGAAAATGAAAAGCATTCTTTGAAGTTTTTGAGACTTGACCGCTTTTGTATTTCAAACTGAAAAAGCTGCTCTAAGGCTGGGATAGTGTTCAGTGTCACTTGTTAAAGAAACGACTGTTTTTTTGTGAAGGGTGCTTCAGTGTCTAATTGTGGCAAAGGAGCTGCTCATCCTAGAAAGAAGAGTCTGGCTCCAACTATACTTCTCACTGTCTGAGAATGACCATTCAGCACCATTAACAGTTCTGTAAAAGATTCCTTCAGATACTTGGGGGGGGGGGGGGAAATAAAAATCAAAGTGGGACCAGTCTTTGAAAAAAGACTTGATGGTTTTTGACTCCTGCAGATATGTGCTTGATTTAACGTTGTCAATAACTCATCAGTTCAGAGTCATATTAAGTGAACCACGCATGTACAAATGCTTCAGATTCAGGATAAGGGCCACTATTTCAAAGGTGTGTAATTTCCTAGCTTTCACAGAAATGGATGCGATGGTATGAACCTAAATGCTTCAGAAGAGAAGTAAAATATGAATTACCTTTGCTTGACTTCCAATTCTGCAGAGTATAAATCTTTTGTAAATCACCGGCTGTTAGAAAGGTGACTTTAATTTTGCTCTTCCGGTCATATCAGTACATCCTAATCTTAATCTATATCTGTATCTTAATCACTGAGCTGTAATCAGGTCATGCCTTTCTTGTGTACTTCAAAATTAGTAATTGGTCTTTGTAATCAGGCTTCTGTGCTAATAGTAAAGTTTCTTCTATGAGTTTCTTCTCTTGTTTGTGTAGGAAGAAGGAAAGAAAGATTTTGTGTGTAATTTCAGGTCAGTATAAAAATTTTATCAGTGTAATTTATTTCTAAACTTTACATGCTCAGATTATTTCAAAAATTGATTTTCTGAGAGCTGAAGATGGAAGAGGCAAAGGTATAACAGTGGCACGTTACAGATTAGATGGTGCCCTATGGTCTTTGTATAAAAAATACAAAGTGGGAATTAGAAATCACAGGATTGTAGTTACAAATCATTTTTCTCTCCTGTTCTTAACATTAGCAACATTAATTTTTAATTTTTCCATTTACAAATTACACCCTTAGTTGTGAACTGCCGTATTTACACCAAAATTTCTTTGTAGCCTACAACTCTTCGGTCTTCCTTTGCTCGTGGTGACCTTTGTATTTGTCATCTATTTACCTAATTTTTTTTCTACTCTTCATGAAGGAATAAAACTCAACTATTCTTTAGCATAAATCCACAATTATCATTTTGTTTTCAGGGCTGAAGACTGAGCTATCCTGTACTGGGAAACAGCATACATACCTAACAAAGCGCACAAACCACGTGGTGTTGAGCAGCAGTGCTGACAGAGGGAGACCGCAAACAGTGAGTAATCCAGTAACTATTTGCATAAGTAAACATAATAAATAGTCTACATTCAAAACTAATTCTATAATGTGCCTTTTAAAATCAAAGTTTTAGCCCTACCATGTAAAATAACGTTGTTAAAAGACAGCAAGAAGCGTAAAGTGGTAAAATGTAATAGACAGGTTTTAACACGAATCCACAGCATATTTTTGTTCTCCCCTTCCTGCTGCTCACCCACCACATGGCAGAGGAGGCTGCAGCTGTTCTGCTGCTTCCACAGCCCGGTTCCAACCCAGGCCCAGCAGGATGTGTGGAGCACAGGGATAGCAGAACAAACACTTGGTGATCTCTGCTTGAATATATTTGAGTTCCTAATAATAATAAAAAGCAGAATGAAAACCTCAGCTATTTCTGAAAACTTGGAGCAGGACAGCAAAGAATAATAATAAATACAGTCATAACCTACAACTAATGACCTATCTCAAATTTCCTGACGAATTCAGAATAAACACAGTCTAGTCTTTATCTCTGGAAGAGTAAGATCAAAGGGATAAACCATAGGCTAGAAGCTCTCCACTTCTGCTGGACTCCTCAGCAAAGGACTCATGAATGCACACTTTGTTTCCTCCTCGTTACAGGGATGAAATTACAAAAATCCATACCATAGGAATATGGAAAAATGTAGAAGAAATGTAGAAGTAAATCTTCAACAAATTATATGCATACAACATATTTCTCTGTGTTCAAAATTCCTACTTTTTTCTTTTCAGGTGACAAAATTGTGAATTAGGGAAAATTCATATACATATGTAATACATGAAAAAGCTCATTACGAAGCAACACCTCTGACATGTCTGGTTGCAATGGAGAACCCGTTTCAGAACGAATATAAGCATTTTCCCAGCGGATGTTCTTTACAAGGAGAGATCCTACAATGGATCTCCATTTGAGTCTTACATCCAAGATTTTGTGTAATTCCATCTGGAAAGGCTTCATGGGTCCCTTGAATTACAAAAGGAAAGGTTAGCTTTCTAAAATTTAAGTTTTCGGTTGTCTTTGGGTATAGTAGCACTGCACCTGCTATGCAGGTATTGTTCCTCTGCAGCATTTTGGAGTCTGGTTCAGTTGTCTGTTCTGCTGATAAACAATTATCTTGGAACTTTTTTACTTTGCTATTCTGTAGTGTTTGGATAAGTGACAAATGAGGCTCTCATTCTGAAATATTTATCAGAGCTCTTATTTATCTTGGCATAATGGTAATAACTTTGCTAATGGAGAAAGAACTTTTCAGATCTGGACTGCACATCGCAGGGCAAAATACTTCCTTAGTTTTGCCTTTTCTTAGTCTACTTTCTTAGTTCTTTGTCTGGAAAACTGAAGTTTGCTTTACATAAATACTACTCATCATTAAGCAGGCATCCAGGAGAAGTTACAACAGTGAAAAAAATCTTTTTAGAATTTAATTATTTGTGTCTTCCACATATGAAAAGATTAGCTTTTTTTAATTACCAGATGCTATCCATTATGCTCTGAAGTCCTATAAGAAGGTGAGTGCCTTTAAATCTTCTCAATAAAGGAGCGTTAAAGAAACCTGACATTTTGAGGACTTTCATGCAAGATCTGTAATCTTGAACTGATGTATGGTAAACAATCTGTTTAAAACCTTTATGTTTAATTAGTTAGGTATAGTATGTTTCTTGTTACCATATTACACCAGTATGCTACTTTATCTCCTCTTGTTGAGCACATTTTATTTTAAATATAGAAAAATCTTACCTGAAACACAGAAAGTAATTGATCATTTACAGTTACTTCACAAAAATAAAATAATTCTTTTTTTTTTTTTTTTTAACATTTAAATCGATTCTCAGTAACTCATACACAATGTCGCTAAGTTCTCAGATGAACAGCTGTCATTATTTCTTTACTCTTTCTATTTCAGGAGACTTTAAACTATTTTTGTTGGTTCTTTAAGCTTTGTTTCTGCTTGCTACTGCCAATGTAGGGAAGATAATATTTTTGATAACTAAAACGGCATTATTATCTTTATTCATAACAGGAGAGATATTTAGTGCAAGATTAGACAACTATTAAACCTTTGCGGTATCCATTACAAGGCCAAATGAATTTGCATGCTGCAAAAAAAAACCCCAAACCAACCAAACAAAAAAAAACAAGACCAAAAACACTAGACCTCTATGTTAATAATTTTCATAAGATTAATGTTATCTTTCCGTCTATCATGTTCCTGCTTATAAATATGGCAGTTTCCTTATGCATTTGGCAAATGCAGATGGCATGAATCAGGCAGCAGTAAGGACCTGGTGTTGAGTCTTCGCACTCTCCGTGCAAGTGTCCAAACTAAGGAAATGTTGCTTACATGAGGAACAGGAATCTCACTTTGACTGAAATATATATCCTAAAACTGAAAGCTTGCTCTTAGCATAACAATTTAAACTTAATGATCTTATAAAACCTCTCAGATGATATTTTTCAGTTACAAACCATTTTGTAGGAAGGGTCCCAATTCTATTTATTTTTTCGGACATAAGCTGTTGTCCCTACTCCTTCAAAATATTCTGAACAATTTTCAGAACAATTTTTTCTTTCAAAATATTGTGGAAAATGCCTGTCCAATCTCCAGGTTATAAAAGCTTCTTTGTAAAATCCAAGCTAAAAAAATAGACCTAAACTGCCTTCTTTTCCATAGATCTTCAGCAGAGTGTGTTGTGAGGACAAGGGGAAATGTTTTCAAGCTAAAAGAAAAGGGATTTAGATTGGACACAAGGAAGAAGTTTTTTACAGTAATGGTGGTGAGGCACTGGAACATGTTGCCCAGGGAGATGGTTGATGCCCCATCCCTGGAGACTTTCAGGGTCAGGCTGACAGGGCTCTGAGCTGTCTGATAAAACTGTAGGTGTCCCTGTTCATGGCAGGGGAGTGGACCAGATGACCTTTAAAGGTTCCTTCCAACTCAAACGATTCTTTCATCCTATGATTCTACAGCCCTTTGTGGGAGGTACATATTCATTGAAGACTTAACAATAGTAAATAACATAACTGCCTGTTGATACAGATGTTAGGTTATATAGATTTCATCCTTTTTAAACGTGGAATATAAAAGAGATCTATAGTCATACTTCTATCCCATTCGTATCCCTTCCCACTAATGCTTCAGGAAGATTACTTGCCTTTAGTGCTGGAATTTTGAAAGGCTTCGAGGCATACTTTTGCATATGTATTCCAGGGCATGGTGCATAGTCAGGATAATAAAAACATTAAATTCAACTAGAAAATCACATTCATAAATTAATAATTTGCATTGATACTACAGTGAATTCTTTCAGAAGCATTAAATGTCTATTCACAGATTGTGTGAAATGCATGTAAATAATTCTTGTGGGTTTGTCTTTTAAAGCTTATTGAAAGAAGATAACAGAAGGAAAGTGAATTAGAATAGATAGAAAAAAAATGCTTCCTTTGAAATAATTACATTTTTCCTATTTTGAGAATTAAATCAGAATATTTAAAATGCCTTCAGCAAAGTTGTTTCTATGAATACAAAAGTGATATCTGTAGTTGAGGTGGCAGAGGTTACAAAAGAGACTGAATAACAGTGGTTTTGAATGTGTTTTCACATATTTTGGCCTGTCTCTCTTCATTTTTTTAAAATCATATCATAATTATGCTTCTGTTGATGGTGTTTTTAACCCTCCTCTTTCACTGCTAACATAAATAAACATAGCTTAAATATCATTTGAGAAGTAATTGTAGCTGATGGTGAACACTGCTAGATCTCCCAGCACTGGAAAAAGGGATGAAAAGAAAAGAAGAAATAGAGAAAAAAGTTATTTAATCAAAGGACTCAATGATGAAGAGTCTGATACACATACATTGTTTTTTGTAATCTGTATAGGAATAATCCAGTAAAGACATACTCAGTAGATGACATCAGAATTGGGCATGGAGAATAGCATTGCAGGAGGCTGTCTGTTTAAACTCCACAATTAGGGCAGAAAAATGCACTCAGGACTGACTGCCTGATTTGTGGGGCCAGGGAACAGCTGCATAGACAGTACTTCTAGGAACACCAGGAAGACTGCTGTCCTGCCTGGTTGTTCCTGTCCGGTGTCCTAGGCTAAATATACCAGTTTCTGCATCAGTTAGTTCCCAGCCTCTTGTTTCTTTCTTTGTGTTCTTAGACCATTTTCTTCTGGGCAGCTTGTAGACATTCCTCAGCCTGCCTGCGAGCATTAGATTGATTGTTATTAAATGTCTTGCGGTCCTCTTGCCTGTAGTGAATGTTACACTACCTTTCCCATTTGTCATGGTATTTGGAATTTTGTTCCTTTCCTCCAAAACAGCTTCTTTCTTCCTCTTCTCCTCAAGACTACACACAGGCCTACACACATTATATTAGCACACTCTTCCAAGTCTTTAATAAAAGCACTGACTAGAATTGGCCAGGTCCAGGTCCTGTGCGATCCCTTTATTGAAGCCCCAGAGCACAAAAGTAAGATATAAGGAAATATAAAATACCAGAAACAAAACAGAGATTACAAAAATTTTGGGAATGTTTGAAATAGCACATGGATACTTTGTCTCAGTTTTCAATGGGAATAACATAGTGCCTAAGAATAATAAAAATACACTTGAAGGTAATTAAGACAGATTAATGAATGCTTCTGTACGTGAGCTAGCAGCTAAACATAGCCTACTTAATATGATGAAATATTGAAGGTTAAAGAATAACTATTTAAGAGTATGAAAAGAATCAGCAAATAAAAATGCTGGTTTGCAGGGAATGCAATTGCAGAGATTCCAAGTCTACACGTTCAGCTCAGGGCTAGTTCCATCCAGATAAAGAATAATAAAGTTCTTCCTTGTTTTCAGAAAAGGGGAAAAGTGAAGGTCAAAAAAAGGCAGACTTGGTAGTTTGACCTCAACACTAAGCATGGTCTTAGAACAGACTTTGAAGGAAAAAAAAAAAAATCAAGGACCTGGAGATAAATGGAAAGTGGGATAAACTACAACATGGTTTTATCAAGAGCAGATCACGTCAGAGTAACTTAATAACTTTCTTTGATAAGATAATTGTCCTGCAGAAGAGTAATGCAGTGAACCTAATCTACCTTGATCAAAATAAGGCATTATACTGTTCCTAGTGGGACATTATTTAAGGTGGAGAAGATGGGCTTTATTGGGAAGGAAAAAAAAAAAAAGGATGAGAATCTGACTAAAGAGTTATACTAAAAGAGGGTGTAGCAGAAATACTAAGTCATAGTTTGAAACAGTGATTGAGCACCTGGTGGGAAGGCAGGGCCAACCCAGGGGAGCTCAGGTGCATGCAATGCAGTTGAGTGACTGGAAGGGGTGGATCTTGGCTCCACCCCTGCCCGGACCTCATTTAAGCAATGGAGGGTCTCTTGCTGGAGATCTCTACGTACTTGGGGTCTTCTGAAGGTTAGCAGCTTTTTTCCTTTGTTTCTTTGCCTGCTGCTGTACTTGAGTAAGTCGTTACTTGCTGTAGTCTAAGACTTTGCTGTTCTGCTGCCATTGCTGCACTTTCCATCACATTACTGTTGGTTATGTTAAAATTAGGAATATTAAAATGAAAGGGAGTTAATAGTAGAATTTCTCTAGGTCCTGGTTTAAATAATGTTTTTGATCCTGGTTAAATGAGAATGGCTATGATAGTTACAGATGTTATGAAGTTGTAAAATGACTAGCATCGCCTCCGTTATGGGACAGGCTGAGAGAGCTGGAGCTCTTCAGCTTGGAGAAGAGAAGGCTCCAGGGGAACCTTATAACAGCCTTCAGTATCTGAATGTGGCCTGCAGGAAAGCTGGGGAGGGACCCTTTAACAGGACATGCGGCAACAGGACAAGGGGAAATGCCTTTAAACTGGAAGACGGTAGAGTTAGACTAGGTATAGGGAAGGAATTCTTTACTGTGAGGGTGGAGAGAAACTGGAACAGGTTGCCCAGCAAGGTTGTGGATGCCCCCTCCCTGGTGGCATTCAAGGCTGGGTTGGACGGGGCTGTGAGCAGGCTGGTCTAGATGGAGGTGTCCCTGCCTATAGCAGGGGGTTAGAATTAAATGATCTTAAAGGTCCCTTCCAACCAAAATCACTCTATGGTATAAGAAAACCAATAACTTTATAGGCTGACAAAATGGAAGCCTAACAGTGCGGAATGCACTACTAGGGGATAATATCATGTTCTTTTGGTCAGAGCTGGTGACTTGATAATCATTAGCAACAGCAGAGGGAACGGGTTTAATGTGGTAGTCAGTTCTGTGGTGACTATGAGCTGTGGTTATGTCATGGTCGTTAAGTAGACTGTCATTATATCAGATGAAAAATTTTTAGTTAAGATAATGAAGTGTTAACATCGTTTTACAAGGCATTAGTAAAAAAAAAAAACCTCAGAAAATTGTTTACAGTTTTCATGACCCACTTTAATTCACAGCAGGTGCAGAGTGGGATGGGTAGAAGAAAGGAGTACCTATTTTCTCAGCTGAGATGAAAATAGCTTATCTGGCAAAACAAAGCTTGAAAGGGCATATGGTTACATCTTTATAAGTACGTGTGGGGGTAGATGTGATGGGAGAAGAATGTTATGTTAAAGCATAGCACTATTTCAAGATCAGATACATACAACCAATTGTGAATTAATGGGAAATTTAGAAGAATCTTGGCAATCTGTGTGAAGCTTGAGCTGTTTTCCAGACGAGGTCACAGAGGCAGAGAACTGAACTACTTCAGTATGGAAATTTAGACATGAATGAAAGGGTATGTGTGACACAGTGAGGTAATGATGAGTCAGAATTTAAAGCTTGTGCTATAAGGCTTTGGATACTTACTTGTGTTGCTAGAGAAGCTTAATGGGGAACTTGTTTGGGTACTTTTATTAAAAATAAATATTTTGACCATTTGCTGTGGCTTCTACTGTTCCAACAGGATTTTAATATTCCTTCTTGGTGCATAGTACATGAGAAGGCAATTGCCCTTTCTTAAGTGGTAAGAGATTGGGGCTGTTGGTTAGGATGTCAGATGTTATTTGAATGTAACTTGTTTACAGGCTTGGATTTGAGATGATCAACTGGTTGGGGCCAGATGGTAATTTTTCTTAAACCATATTGGCTGTGGTTGCTTTCCTATGTAACATAAGCCCTCTGGAATGTGGTACAGAATCTTGCTTTTTCAGAATTCTGAACTGTGGCTGGTCAAGAAATCCCTTTATTTCATTATCTTCCTTCTCTGACTAATTGGTGTTTTTAATTTTTATTTATTCTGCTGCAGTATGAGGAAGTGTAATTATATGGGGCACTATTTTAGTATGCTACGGGACGTGACTTAATGCTTTTTCAGATCTTCCAAGAGTTTTTTCTGAATAAGAAAATCTTAGCTTCTTGAGGTAGCATGGAGCTGAATGGGAGGCAGTCAGAGATACTTCACATGCGTTGGTAAGTTTTGAAATGAAGAAGTTGATCATTTTTTGTGGTCCAGATCTTCCTGAGACTTTACAGCAAAAAAATGTCCTTTAATACTTCTAACTCAAATAACTGAAAACAAGACAACAACAAAACCCCCAAACATGTATTTTGTTAACCAGGGTTCTCAGTGCTTCCCAATTTAGGTATTCTAGAAATTCTCTTGCAGGTGCTTTATCGCACTGCTAAAGAATTCAAGTTCTTCAGTCTTTATAAAACATGCACTGTCTGTAATTACCTTAAAGTTTTTCTTCCTGACTTCTACTGAAAAGAAAATGACTGAAAAGTTAAAGTGATGGTGTGCTTTATCTCATCAAAAGCGTGAAGAATCTATGGCAACTAGGCAGCTAACACCCCTATTATAGTCAAGTGCTTACAGTTAGGTGGATGTAAAAGCACTTAATGTTTATTCCTAATGATTGTTGTCTACACAAATATGGATACTTAGTTTAGAAGCAACAAACCCAATAGTGTTAAATTGTGTGACTTATTGGTAACTATGCTTGTAGCTGCTGTGAAGACTTTTGCCACTGGTAAGAAAAAAAGATTACTCCGTTCATCAGTGTATTGTTTCTTGAATTATGAATAACAGTACTCTGAAATTGGGCAGTTTATTTCTCATAGTCTGTACAGCGATACTGATGTATCGGTTCTGTGATGTGGCTTATCTTTTTCAATCCAGGAAGCTGGAGTTCAAAGGTCTTTCTTAAAGCGCAGATTACTAAGTGTCAGTATAATCCACTGCTGCTCAGTCTGTGTGTCTCCTTATGCTTCTTGACAGAGAAATGAAATAGCAGATTCATAAGTCAGGTCAGATCTACTCTGTATCTCCTTTCTTGAATCCTATCTTGACATGCTCAGATAAATTATCTCTTGGTGTAGAAACGGCCTGAATCATATATAGAAAATGAATGTCTCTAAACCTGCCAGTCCTCCACAAATCCTCAGGTTGCATTTCCTTTGAACTGTTTTCTCTGCTAGTGATGCTAACAGAGAAAACACAGAATTAGTTTTTCTTTCTTTGTAGCATTGTCTCTGTGGAGTCCAGCATTACAAGCCTTGGAACCTTTTAAGAAAGAGTTGGCAGTTGCATGGCACATGTAACTTTCTAAATCCAAACTCCACATAAATGGAAAGCAGTTACTCCCACGCTTCTCAGTCCCTTTTGGCTACCATCTGGAACAACAATAAAATAAAGCAACTCTTTTTATCACCTTAGATACATAAATCCAGCTGAAAACAGTTACGTTTTTTTCCCTAATAAATTCTGTGGTTAAATTCAAGCTGAAAAGTTTCTGGTGAGTTATTTTAACTTTGTCTTTTAAGTTTTAGTTGGAAAAAATGAAATTTTAAAGATATCCTGTCAATTTTCTTCACTTCAGTATTTTACAGGGAATAGTACTTTCCTCCCAGCTTCACACTGTTATCTAACTGTTATCTATGTTATTGTTACCTGTCATTTATTTTGCTTTTGTATCACAGTTTTCCTTTGATGCCTAAATAAGGACTTGGGAAGCCTTTAGATTCCGGGTTATAAAAACAAAAAGCCAAACCAAACCCAAAAAACCCAAAGCCAAACAGTAAAACCTCCTCATAAAGAAACACCAGTGCCTGTAGTCTAAAAGTTCATTACCTTCTTGTCCTTGTACATGCGTACATCCAGACTGTGATACTGGGCTGCAGGTTATACCATTGTTGTGTGGTAAGAGGAACAAGCAAGGTGCAGTGCAACTGGTCATGATGTTCTGCTTCCAGGACTGCATTCATCAACAGAAGTGTAACATGTATACAGAATCTTCAGAATGCTTCTTCCAAATTCTTGTTTTTTGGTAATTTAGTTCATTATAGGTTTCATTATTTCTTCCTTCCACTTTTGTTCCTCCCTACAGCAGTTGCTTTCCAGACATGGAGCCCCCTCCTCAGCCTGCCAAAGAGCTGTTTTCCATCATTGGTGTCATGGAACTCTTGCCCCAGCTACGTTGACGCCTCTTGTACCACACACTGCATTTGGGATAAGCTATAGTCTTTCTTTCTGATCCAGGACCAGTGTGCAGCTCAAACAAAGCAGAGCCAGATATCACAGAATTAAACCCAAAGTACAGTAGTAGTTTAGTAGCTCAGATAGCATTCCATCCCAGCAATATCTGTAGGCTTTGTCTAAACAGATGTGAAGCTGTGTTTTCTCAGACTAACCTCTGGTCTATTCAAGCAGATTTGAAGTTTTTAGGCATTTCTGAAGGATTTCTAGTGATCTGGTGTTCTTGCTAGTGCCTCATCTAAGTTTCTAGCAATGTGGACAGCTAGGGTAAATTTCTCCACAGGAATATGTTGGTGTTATGGTGCTTGAATGGTGAGCCCCATCTTATGCTTATTTCACAGTGTTATTTAAACACAGCTTAGGCATAGATACTCTTGTCTTGTGAGCCTCCCACAAAATTTGTGGGAAGCTTGCCTTAGTGGAGTGGTTTGCAATACAATGCCTACTTATTTATCACCTTAAAATTTTAGACTTGTGTCTGGTAAACCTGACTTTTCTCCAATCGTTGCAGGAATGAAGACATTCTTGATTGACTTTATTGTACAGTAAACTCAACCAAGAAAACAGGTCCTTTATTTTAGAAGTAATATTATATCAGAGGAAAAGTTGTTTTTAATTTTTCCCTTAAGAGGGGAAGAAAGGCACCATTGTTAACCCCGCAGCCAAGTTTTTACCAATCCCTTCAGCCATTCTGTTTCACTTTCAGTTCAGGATCTACTTGAGACTCCTGTTAGTTCGAAGTACAAGTTAAAGATGTTCAAGGAAGTAAAGCAGATTTAGGTGAACTTCTGTGCGCTTGACACTTCTTTTAAGCATTTTAGTCAATATTCATCAACCAAGACCTTCCACATAAAGAGGGAATCTTGCAGGAAGAGCACTTGTGGTTATTCCTCTGGAAAACAAACGAATACAAACATTATTTACCTACAGGGATTAAATATCATCATATTATGCCATAGGCTAAAATATCATTTTAAAAAGGAAAGCATTAATTTTTTAATTTTTTAAAGTTCTAAACCTCAGCGTTAAATGAATATTGACTGGTCAGTCAGAACATGTTCAACTTCCCTTCAATATACTGTCTCTACGCTGAAGTGAGCTATTTCAGATGGCTGAAAAATTATTGCTTAATACCTTTAAACACAGTCAGAAATCAATAACTTTGAAATCTGTGCAATTTGTACACTAAGTTTGGCAAACCACTTTAATTCAGTCTGCTTAGAATTGAATGTGGGTGGTTTGGGCAGTTGTCAAAAGGACAAATGTCAAATACTATTTTATATTTTAGAAATAATAGTTTGGATATTGTAGAAATAGTATTACTTTGATATATAAAATATCAACGGAACTTTCACTGAAGATCTGAATGAAGAACAAATTCAAAATGTCATAGGAAGTAGCACTGTTGTTGTGGTTACATACAACCTGTGTGCAGAGAACCACCATTCCTGTTTACAGTATTTTGAGATCATAAGGCATATCTTGATGAACAAAAAAGCCATGTTTTCCAATTATTTTAGGTGAGCATCACGTGATTGAAGCAGTCAGACTTCTTTAACAGTGGGAGCTGTAGCCGATGTAATGAATACTTGTAGAAAAATCAGTTGTGGCTCCAGCTTTCAGATTTACCTTTCAGCCTGGCATTACTGCTATGGTGTGTACAGCGCTCTGTGGGTACTCTGCTGTCATCAGAATTTCACAGAAATACTGGCAGAGAAGCCAGTAATGGGATTATCTGGTATTTTAATGGAACAAACAGGTCTTGATTTTTTTCAACAGTGTGTTTCCAGCTGATAATCAACTGGATTGCAGGAGAATTATCTCATTTGCCAGTCATAAAGTTCTTCCTAAACTATGAAGTTGCAAACAAAACATGTGTTAAGGAGTCACTGTTGCTGACTCAAGAAATGTGTAGTCTTTTCACCCCATGTTTACTGAATAATTTTTATGACAAAGCATTTACGTTCAACTTGTTTTGCATTTGTTTTTCCTGAAGTGTTTGCAGATTTGTTCGGGGCTTTTTTTTTTTTTTAAATAAGAAAAACATGGATGAAAAACCCTACAAAAAACCAAAACAACCAAACCTCCCTGAGTATCACTGTATGTTTAATAGAGATGCTGCCCCACGCTGCTGATGGCAGGTACCTAAAAATAGTAACTTTTGCTTTTTCTGTAGGACAAATTCTCAAGGCATTTACAACACTATTTTCTTCCACTTCATTTTTTCTTGATCTCCTTTCACCTCAAACATAAATCTCCTGAGACTTTTTCTCCCCTAAATTTCTCACCTCAGGAAAAAAAACAGATTTTGAAGATAAGCACTGATGGAGCTGCTAACCTTTTTCAGAAATCTCCAAGAAAATTACAGTTTCAGTGATTATTCCCCATCAGGAGGAAAGTTAATCTTACTCATCAGGACTGGTCTAGCAAATGTAGAGGAAATACAGTTGTAAAAATCCAAGATGATAATTTTGCCTTCGGTTACCAAATTCTAAAAATGACTTTTAACCTCCATGCATCACTTCTGACTTCCCTATACAG
This sequence comes from Alectoris magna, assembly GCA_030625065.1. NCBI lineage: Eukaryota > Metazoa > Chordata > Aves > Galliformes > Phasianidae > Alectoris > Alectoris magna. The sequence goes on along the minus strand of CM060566.1, from coordinate 16,750,461 downwards.
GGCACGAGTCAGGGCAGATTTGGTCCTACAGCTTAGAATAAGATCTGTACAGGAAGTGAAAGAAAAATCTTCCTCTAGGATTTAATATTCTTCTGTAAATGTGTGCATATGCAGTGTAGCATAAACCATGAAGCTGAATACCCATCAATAGCTAGAGATGCGCACATCTGAAAAGAGATTCTTACCACATTTTGTGCACTGTTTTGTATGTAGGGCATTTTAGCACTTCCGGTTAAGCGCATGGGAGTGAGAAGTTAAACCTAAATGTAAGTGAAGCAGTGCACAAATAGGAGATACAAACATTCTCTTTTTTTTTTTTTACATAGGGGTAAGGTTGGTTTCTGTCCTGTAGCTCAGGAATGTATGGTTTCCACAAGACTGCTTGCTGGTAATCATGGAAGTTTAAGAAGACAAAAGGAAGATTGCCGCCAGTGAACGAACTTAGTGATGGCATGGGCTGAATCACAGGAGCTGCTAACGGCCGCAGGTTGTTAAAGGCTGAAGCTGAGTATGGGTTGGAACCCGAAGTTTCAGACAGTGGTGTACTGGTATCTAAACTGTGGTGCTTTAGATTTTATACGCTTGAATTAATAACGCTTCACAGATAGCATCTTGTACTTACGTATCTTTTAGATTTTTCTTCACTTCTCTAAGTCAGGTTGCTTTGCTGACTGCTGTATTTTCTTGTGCTGTGGAATTTAGCACGTTACTTTGCTGTAGATGCATGAATCACCTCTCACGTTAGCATGAATTGCCTCTGCGAACAGCTAGGGGGTGGTATTATTCCACTTTTAAAGCAACAAGACCTAAATCGAGGAATATACATATTATCAGGCTGTCCTAGCAACTTTTTCCTTACCGGTTTGGGCAAACATCAGTATCTATGCCTATGTATCAGTATTTAAAGTTTAATGGGATTATTTGTATAAGGTATGGAACATCACAATAGGCTACAGTTTTGCTTGTATCTTCATATCCTTCAGGGTGAATGTATTTGGTAAGGCGTACGTTTTGTTCTGTTTCTTACCTGCAGAGCTATCTGAATTGCACCATGATGTTTTAGCATTTCAGTATCTATTCTACTGAAATCAAAATAATATCACATTAGATATTAATTCATGGAAAAAAATCTGTAGCTTTTTATTTTCCCCAGGTGGTCTGATACTGCGTGAACACAACCTCTGGTGAGGACAGGGACGCAAAACAGTAGGAAGAATTTCTGCCCAAGAGCAGCTGTATGCCTTCACTACCAGGTCAGTCTAGAGGTGCAGTGGTTTGGTTTCCCTCTCTCTTATTTTTTAATTATTTTATTATACTTTTGCATGAATTAGGCCAGTCCAGAATTTGGATTGCACTTCCGCATGGTTTTTATTTGATTACCGTGTGAATGCTCGTTGTTTGCTTTGCTTTTGTTTTATGTTTTTCCTGATGCTTAATGAAAGCTCTAAACCCAAATAAGTGACAAGCCCAGTAAAAACTCAATCTTGCTTTTGTGCTGCAGAAGCCTATTCAAGGCTTCATAAGCCCCTCAAAATTGATTTTTGGAGCACTGTTATTTAATCTGTCCTTCAGAAAACTTTAATGCCTTGAGCAAATCCTTCTTGCCTTATTCCCACCGCTAGGTTCTCTGACTTCATGGTAAGCAGATAAATGTAACGCAAAAAAATGCAGTGCAGTCCTTAGTAATTCTCTTAACTTGTCTACTCTCCCTTTCTCATTATTGAATAAAACCTCCTGTGTAAACACTACTCTTTGCGCTCTCATGGCACACAGACTTTTTCCCATTAGTCTCTTGCTTTTCCCCACCTGCTACATCTGACTCATTAGTTCATCTTTAGCTGTTTTTCACCTTTTCTTTTCCCAAAGAAATAGGCTTAAAGTTCAGGGCACTGTTTTTATTCTCAGCATACTTTCTCCCCAGTGCAACTTTTCTCTCTGGCTCAGTGGCTCCAACTTCAATGTCGTCTTGCAGAGTTCAGTATTTAAAATGAGTTCTGTGGCAGAGATGGTGGAGTGAATTAGCAGGCTAGCTGTGATCCAGTCAATATATTAATGCAACCTTGTCAGCTTACCATTACGTTGTCATCTGAACTGCAGCAAGCCATAACAACCTAACATAGTGTTCCAACACCACAGCTCTTGCACATGAGAGTAGCTCCAAAACAACATCAAGTAGCATCTGAGTCAATTTTTCTTCCATGTAGAACCTTCTGAGAGTGTGCTGTCAACCAGTAATTTACATGCAAATGAGTAGGCAGAAGGAAATCCAGTAAGACTGAACACAGAAAAAAATAGTATTCTGACTTCACACGTCTTGTATGAGTGGCCTGAAGTACCATATGGCCCTGACTACAGACGGAGTTTGATGCTCATGCTGCATTCGCTGCATTTAGGTTCAGTCTGTAAGATGGAAGGAAGCTTAAAAATGCCCACTGTTTAGGAGTTTTGGAGCACTGTTGGTGGTTGTTTTTTTTTTTTTTTTAAAGAGGAGCTTTAATATCATTATTGCCCCTCATTAACGTATCTTTTCTTTATTAAAAGTTTTCAAAGAAGTAAAACCAGCTAATGTAGGTAACTACAAAAACCCAAGAACCTACAAAATATGTAAGAACTGAAGTACTAGCAGTAAGTGCTGGCAGTAAGTAGCTCAAGTAGCTGGTACTGATTTCCTCATTATTTATACTGTGATGGCCTTTAAACAATAATTCAGTAGCGATTATGCTGTCATCTCTCTTCTAATGAAATGTTTGTCCTTACCAGCTGCACCTTGTATTTGTTATATTATAATCATTGTTCTGGAACTTCTTAGTAAGTATCAATCAACAGAACAGCAAACTAGCTTAAATAGCTTTAAAATAGTCACATTTAAAACTTCCGTTTTTCTCAAATTATTTCTTTTGCTGAAAAACCTCGTGTTTTGAGTGATTTTTCACATATAAATGGCAAGATGGATCTCGGTTAGACTAAAATCAACAGCAAAACACCCACTGGCTTAATTTTACCCCAGAGAAGGTAAGTGGAAAAAGAACGTGGAAGGAGCATAAGGATTTCAGCCACAGAATGGGTTTCATATCGGTGAGAAATGGCAGATAGATCAACTGATGATTTTTCTCAAGGTGTGTGATGGGATCTTGCTTGTAAAGAAATTACTTCGTTGTTAGTTCTTGCTATCCTAAGTGCAGAAATAGTGGCCGTACCGCAGGTTTCAGCCCTCTGGTGAGTCAGTCATCTTGGTAGCCTATAGCAGACAATTGTTTGCGGAAAATATAAGAAAACTGTGAAAGCCACGGATAAAACAAGTGCTCTCAATTAACATTTTGCTGGAGTCTACCACTGCAGATAAACGAAGTCTACTAGTTATCGAATCAGCACACTGGGCTGGATTCTGTTGCAGTAACCAAAGTCTGGGATTAGTTCTGTGGGAAGCAGAGCTCTGCTGTTCTGCGGATGGGGCACTTCAGTTTTGAATATTTTCAGTCTGGCACTTTGGTAAATTTTTAAAGACCCTGAACATGGTTTGTAGCTACAGTTTGCAGGAGGGTACACGTAATCAATATGTACACAATGGCACTTGAGTTTTGCTGCATATCTCAAGTGTTAACGTGATGCAAGTGAGTTCAGCTACCCAAGCCCAGTGATCCTCCACGAAGAGAGCAAAGAGCTGTATTGTCTCCTTGTCCTGTCAGGACATGGAAGTTAGTTTAGACATAAATGAGAAGGATGGCATCCAGAGATTAACGAATACTGCGTATGAGTTGACAAAAATTAAAAAGGATTTCATCTCCAAAAGAACAAAAAATGTGGTACAGTTGCACTCATGATACCTTTTCACACCTACAGTCCTGTTAGAAAAACAAATAACAGGCATTCTGAGCTGCTGTGTGCCACGGACTTTCTGGTTGGATTACTTTTTTCAGAACATGGTTGTGTTTTAAAGCTTTTCCGGATTAAGAAATTAGAAGCTTTACTTGTTTTTCTAGAGATGAACCAAAGACTGGCAAGGGGAATGTTTTTTGGATGCATGTGTTTCCAGATGTCTTGGTATTTCTGAACTGTCAGGAACATTTTTGCTTTTAACACTTTTAAAACATGATTTCAATTTCACTGCAGTGGTAAACACCCCACAGAAGCTGTGTTTTATAATGGTGCAAGTCACTATTAATGTAGGGCTCTGTAACGTGGTGCTTTTCTATGCTAAATAATAGTGTGTGTGTGAACATGTGTGTCTTCAGGACATTAATGCATGAGTGGTTTTGTAAGTAGTGGTCTGGATTTCAGTTCAGTTCTTGCCTGCCTTACTGTGGTGTGAATGTTGTAGCTACTCCTGAGTTAAACTTCTAAATCATGGAATTATTATCATGCATACAAATAACTTTTATACTGACCTACATATCAAGTAACTACCATACCTCTGTGTGCCATAATGATGTTAAAATTACCGGTAAAGAAGTGATCATCTTTGCATTTTGCTCACTTTAGCTCACGCTGGAATGTTTGGAAGGCCAGCTTGCTTCATGGCTTATGTAGCAGCTATTGCAAAAGCCAAGGCTGACTTCCATCACCATTGCCATCACCAACTGAGCACCCTCTAGTTATTTAAGTGTGCTCCTGAAATCTGTCTGTTGTCTGTTCCTCTAACAAGATCCTTACTGCATGTGTAGAAGATAATAGTTTTTCTTTTTTTCACCATCAGCCTCCCTCAAATGAGAGAGAACACACAGAGGTGTGATATCATCAGTTGCAACTTGAGGTCTGTGTTATGACTTCACGGAGAGAAGCAACGCTCTGGGCAGGTTGGTTTGTTCCTGTGGAAATACAAATCCACCTGCTATGAGAAAGTGGCAGGAGAGGAAACGAAGCAGCAGCAGAGCTTCCACTCAGAGGGGCTCTGTGAGAGCACCGGCATCCTCCGCGTAGCCCAGCGGATGCTTGGCTTTTAAATAAGTGTTTGTGAAGCACCTTACATCAGTTTAGCTCCATCTGCGATTCAGTTTTCTCCACAGCAGTGGCCAGCCTGACCAGCTTCTTTCTGCAAGGAGAAGCACGTTCCTTTAGGCAAAATGTACTGTGAGGAGAAGCAAATTCCTCAAATCGAGCGGGCCGAGCAGCACGTTGATGACACTGCCAAGGAAAGGACAGGAGTATAGGCTGTTCTTTTTTAGAAAGAAAACATTTGGTCGCGACTAAAAGCTGAGAACACCTGAGTCCAATGTGCCACGTACGAAAGCGAGGAAATTTGGCAACCGACGCTATTTCGGGCTAACTGCATTTCGTTGGGTTTTGGGGGAGCGCTGCGTAGTAGCGACTGTGGGCAAACCACTAAAGAGTTCTCTGTTTGACCCAGCTGTCGTGCAGCGGGACATATGCTCGCCCTGTTCATGCGGGAGCCGAGTGAAAGCCGATACAGGCGGGCCGAGCCGAGCACCGCCAGCCGCGTCAGCACCGCCCCGGGGCGCCGCCACACACACACACCGGGCTCGCGCCCCCTGAGGGCGGCGGCTGCCCCTCGGGAGCCCTCCTGCTGCGCCCGAGCTGCCCCGCCGGAGCAGCTCCTTGCCTTCCGTCCCAGTTTCCCCGGCCAAACTTTCCCAGCCGCCGGCAGCACCTGTGCGTGTCTCCCGGGCGAGAGGCAGCGCCGCCTCCGCGCTAAGAAATAAAGTTGCGGCTCTGAGGAGAGGGGACGAATCCCCTCCCGCAGGGCTCGGGCAGCCGCGGGGAGCACTGTAGGTGGCTGCGGGGCTGTCAGCGCCTCTTCCCCCACCCCTCCCCGTGAGCGTTCGGTCCCTCCCCGGGCACAGGCGCTGCCCACCCAAGGAGGCGCCCGGCGCTGCTGCCCCGCTGCCGCCTCTCCGCGCGCACGCAGGCACACAAATACGGTGCGTGCGCCTGCAGGAGTCAGCGCCTCCGCCTTCAGGTTGCTCAGACCTAAAATCTACGGGGGATCTCAGCGTTCTTGTCGCCGCTCCTGCTGGTGGAAGCGGTGAAGAGGAGAGATTTTTATTCTTGTTATTATTATTTTTCCCCCCCCCCTCCTTATATTCAATGGATCGGAACTTGGAGTCTTTGCACCTCGGCGGTTTTGGAATATCTACATGCTGAGGCTCTTTGTTGTGGCACATCGGCTCGTTCGGGGGAACCATCCGGAGACGGCACGATGTTCCTCGCGCTGCTCTACTTGGCTCTGCCCTTAGCGGGTAAGTTGTGCGGGTGCTCTGCGCCCCGCGGAGCCTGGCGAGGGGTGTGCGGGGTCGGGTGCCCGGTGGCTGTCAGCCCACCGTTCTTGTAGGAGAGTGAAGTTTCCGCTACTTTACACGGCTCTGCCTCTCGCATCTCTCGGCCGCCGCACGCTGCAAGCTTTGCGAGATGATAGGCTTAGCGACATTGGGCTCTGGCAAGTCGCAGGTAAACTTTTCATTTTAATGGAAGAAGACTGGTGAAGGGACGAGGAAGGTGGCAGCAGCCGGTGGGGGCTCGCTGCCTCAGCCTGGCAGCCCGCCCGCCGCGGGCATCCCCTGCGCCCCGAGGGGTCCGCCTCTCCGCCCGCGTCTCTGGGGGAGCGCGGTGGGGGCACGGATGAGCGGAAAGAGTTAATGTAATTTGCTTTGTTCTCATGCAAAAGCATCGGGCTGGGGAGGAAGGGAAGAGGGGAGACCATAAATTCCCCTTTTAGGATATGCGTAGAATAAGCAAAAAGGTGTAGAGCTTTTAGAAAGTGACTGACGCAAAAAGGAGGCTGATATCAATCAGCGCGGACGCGTCTCTCGCTGAGCGGCTGTGCTGTTGGTGGCTGTGATGGAAATCACTGCACAGCTCTCACGGAAAGTCAGGCCGAGTGCTTAACCCCGCCGTTAAACGCTGGAGCGGGAAGGGTATCTGTTTCACCGAAGCGGATCCGGGAAGGGATGAAGGCTCGTTCTGTCAGGCCCGTTAACCCCTGTGGGTTTCCGTTCCTTTTTGTGTTTCCTCATAAATCGACCGGCAGGGTTAAGGCGTGCGCTTCTTTCCTCGCGCTCCCGCTAAAGCGGATCTCACTGTGAGAAGCCCACGTGCTTTAGGCCGTGCCCGAGCTTCGCGAGGTGCTGCTCGTGGGCTTTATGTAGGGAAGCGCCTCGTGCTGCTCCGGCTCCTGCCCCGCAGCGCCGCTTGTAGCAGCCCCATCCTACAAAGAGAGTGTGTGTTGGTTTGTGTCTCCTCTTTCCAGACGTGCTTCTGTCGGCAGAAGTCAGCGGGCTGCCCGGAGGGGACCGCCTCGACTGCGTGAAAGCCAGCGATCAGTGTCTCAAGGAGCAGAGCTGTAGTACTAAGTACAGGACACTGAGGCAGTGTGTAGCCGGCAAAGAGAGCAACTTCAGCCGGGCGACAGGCCTGGAGGCGAAGGATGAATGCAAAAGCGCCATGGAGGCTCTCAAGCAGAAATCTCTGTACAACTGCCGCTGCAAGAGGGGCATGAAGAAGGAAAAAAACTGCCTGCGCATTTACTGGAGCATGTACCAGAGCTTGCAGGGTACGTTGCAAAACACAGAAACATTACATTCCCCCTAATGCAGGGTGACTTCCCAGCCCCTCTCATCTGCAGCTAGCTGCTGCCACTGAGGCTAAGCTGAGGGTCTGACCTCGTAATTCACATTGTGCTCTTCAGCTGCAAACTGAGGACCTTTCATCCGACTCGGGAACAGCTGCTGCTCTATCTCCTGTTGTTGGGAAATCCACAATGAGGGTTTCCTCCAGGGGACCCAGCTGACCTTTCTAAGCCAGGGTCAAACCAGGGCATTAGCAAGTGCAAAAGCTACAAAAACAGTCGTTTGGAGATGTTTTCCCAATATTTCAGCTCCTTAATTAGGACTCACCTAACAAGATCACAGGACACTGAAACTGTTAAATGTAACATGAAGAGGAACACTGTTTTAAAGACAAGTTTGTTTCTGGTGTTGGCTAGCAATATTCCCTGGATATGCTGAGGCAGAAGGGAGTAGTTTGTGCTTCCTAGAGCAGGTAGAAGTGCCAGTTAGGAGGGATGTGGTAGTGATTGACTTGTGACTTCTGTTCTCATGGATGTCATTGGCAAGTTTCCCACAGTCTGCTGAGGACAGTCAGACCCTTATGAGAGATGTATTGGTTTTTGTCCCTGTTTTGCTCTGGCCCTGGAGTTAAAGATGCTGTCCTTCATTTCCGTGTGGTCCCCACTTAACTATTTTTGTGTACCTTCTTTTGTGTTCTTTCACAGAAGTCATCCCTTTTTGTACACTTATCCAGGCATCTACTGGAAGGTTGACATGAGTCAATATACGTTTGTGTTCCAGCTTTCATAATAAATTCAGGCATTTTCTGCATCATAAATAAATTTCCCTCCAACAATATCTTGTTAGGAATGTTTTGTTCCAACGATGCTCATTTTTTGGCCGTTACCTGGACTGCTCCTCTATTGTTAATGTAGTGAAGAGGAACTTTCCTGCTGCAGCTTCTCTCCTGAGATTGAGATGGGACAGATCTGGTGATGTCAAACTGTCACTGCAAAACAAATCATGACCTTATCCATGGGGAAAGGAGAGAAAAGAGTGATTGGGGATAAACAACTTGCTTCTTTCAGGTGTTTATACAGAGAAGTAGCCATTCAAATACATTAAGGGGGATTAACTAGTGTTGTTACGGAGTAACTTCATTTGATAGTCAACAAAACCTTAGCTCGAATTCTTGTATTAAAAAAAAAATGAACATATTTTTTTGTCTTTAGGAAATGACTTGCTTGAGGATTCCCCCTATGAACCAGTTAACAGCAGGCTATCAGACATATTCAGGCTAGCGCCGATTGTATCAGGTAAGCAGACTTAAAATTCTTTAACTGAAACATGAGTTGAATTCTGGAACTTTCATAACTTGTGGAACAGTACCCTCTTAAGTAAAGATACGTGTTGGTGACTTTCTGGATTTAAGAAGTTCATAATATGGTTGGTTTTGTAGTAATAATTAAAGCTGGAAGAGTTCTTGGCAGGATGGCAGTTTCTGTTCTTCTTGAGTCATTCTTAACAATAAATGCTAAATGTTCCTGTAGGTGGCAATCTGATTCCCTGCGTTTCTGATTTACAAATCAGTTCCTTTTTGGGAATGTGGTCAGTGCAAATAACCTCCCATTGACATTCAGGAACATCAGAAGATAATCTTTCAAATGTTTTCATAAGGGAATGCTTTACAGTTTCATACAATTTTGTTTAAAAGAAAATCAGTGTTTAGGCTTGCCATGTTTTCTGGAACTGCTGGCTGTTTTAGGAGCCAATTTACCACTTCTTCCATTTTTTTCCTCTTAATTTTTGTTGTTATTTTCTGCCTTTCAGAACTTGCTTGTATTAATGAGCATGTTATTCGTTAATTAAATTATGCTGTTTGTTTGCGTCAGACTAAGTTACTCTCGTTTGGGATGATGTGTATTGAAACAGTGAATTTGGGACATCTACAGTGGTTAAAGGTTAGAATTGATATTATTTTTTGCAGTTTCAGAAAGTCTTCTAAGGGTATGGTCTGTACTCAGGACTTTGTTTAGTTACTCAAGGAAACTGAATGTGCACAATGGAATATGTATGTTCCATGTATGTGCACAGTGTAACGTGATGATGTTAAGCTGTAGGTAACTGTCATGGTACAGATAAGCATTAGTAGATTGCTCTTCAAAAGAAAAAAGAAAAGAACAGAGAGAATGGCTTGACCAATTTTCAGCATTACTTGCACTTGTTAGGACCTTAAGTCTCATTAAAAGCCGGGGGATGTAGGTTGTTAAGTATTTAATGGTACAGATTTTCAAAGGCCTATAGACGCATAAAATGTAGATAACTGCCCATTGGGATTTTCAGAAAGGGCTAAGTGATTTAAATAGGTGCTAGATGCCCAGACATTTTAAAAAATTCTAAGTGCTTAATGCATCTTTAGGTATCTTAATGCCTTTGAAAATCAGCCCTTTAGTCACTTTTCAAAATGTTAACTCCAGATCCAAATTGCATACATCTTTTGGGAGCATTACCTTAGTTTGGTGATCAAGTCTATTGCAGAAGTAGGGAGAAAAATAATTTCTGAAGAAACTTCATTTATTTATTTATGGCTTAAAAAAAAAAAAAAAGCTTAAAAAAAAACCAACAAAAACAACAACCCAATTTAGTACAAAAGCAAGACAAAATCAATGTAGAGGTGTTCCAGGCTGTTTTCTTAAACGAAAGGGGCAAATGCTAACCTGTCTTTGCAGTGTTATGATGCTAATGAAATACCCTCAGGCTTTCTGTTACTTATTACATTGCCCATTTTCTTGCAAAGTAATTTTGTTAGAAATGCGGCAAGTTTCTCTACTTGTTGTGTGCAGCCACTTGGGATGTTGGTGGACTGGTGAGGACTCAGTGTTTAGTGGTGCACCACGAATTCCTGTTTGCTTTGATAGAAGTTTCAGTCTAACAGGGGTTGGAGGCCTGGATTAACAGGGAACAAACGCAAGGTGTCATACAGAGGAGAACCACCATTGTTTGAAAATAGTGTCATTTTGGAGAAAAAGATTAGCAAAAGCATTTTTCGTATTGTCATGGTTACTGCTGCATGTAACGTTCTTTAAAGCTGCCTACCCTAAGAGCTCTGCAGGGCTCTGCACATACCCCAAACAGCAGAACTTTGTAAGATTTTTATATCTTGATTTAAACAAACAAACAAAACCCTGTGCAAGCAATGCTGGCAGGCATTTCATAACTGCTAATACTGTCATTGCTGCTTAGAGATGTTTCTGCAGTGTTCCTTCTCATTAAAGTTACTTGGGTGTAATTAAAAGCAGAGGTTAAGCCCTGTATCTCTGTGGTACTGCATGACTTTGTATATATTAAGGCTATTGCTTCAGTTGTGCTTTTTTTGTTTGTTTTCTACTTATTTTTGAGACAATATAGCAAATCATTGTATTTTTCTCCTATGGTATTTATACCATATATTATATATATATATATATATTTATATATATATTGGTAGGAAGGAAACGTTTGCCTAGGATGACTATTTTGTTTGTCACGTAAGTCTTTTGAGGCACACTTAAGTGGAAGGAATGGAGGACAGTTTTTAGAAGGAGTTAAATTTGGCCAAATTTTGTGCTGAAAGGAGTTCAAAATTGTATCCATTATGTAAACAGAACACTGTTTCTCATTAGTTGTTGAAGCATTGTTATGCTGACTTAAAGCATTATGCAGGAAGGTACTGCTCAACCTGTTCCTAAGTTTGTAGTTTCTCTCAAGTTCCCATTAACCTAACGGGAACAAATGATGAGGTCACACTATTAAAATCAAGTTTTGTTTTATATTTTTAAGTAGCTTATGTTACACTGAGAATAGCGGTTTAATTAGTCTGGAACTCTAAAGACATAGTAAGTGTTCTGTAACTTCAAAGCAATGTTCAACGACATTGTTTTGAATGTTCAACAAACTGTAATGTATAGAAGACAACATAATGATGGCTAAACCAAATGTGAGCTCAGTGTTTGGTTTACATGTGAAAATGTATCCTGTGCATTCAGAATGGTGCCTGAAGTTCCTTCCTTTCCATCTACGCTTTCAGTTCAGGATTTGGCTCTTCTATGAAGCTAGCCCTCTGATACCCCACATTGCCAAATCTTGGACTGAGAGCCTTCCCTGCTGAAGGGCAGGGCTGTCTTATTCTTCTGATTTGGGTATGTCTGATTTTTCTTTAGAAATACCGTGTCTGATGCGGCACTTCTGCCTCAAGGTTGTGAATTATTCTAGTAGGCAGCTCTTGAAATTACTGGAGACCTCTGTGTGTGTTTCAGGGAGTAACAGATTTGGGTTACTTATTGTGATGTATAAGCTTTTTACTTAAACAGCCATTTTTGCTTAAATCTTAACAGCTTCTGAGAGGTGAAAACATTTTAAGGCCGTTGACTTCTATCACAACTATAGTAAAGGCAAAATCTGTTGATTGGATTTTAGAGTTGAGTTTCGCACCAAATTAACAGTACATGCTTGAGTTAGTTTGTCACATCTTAAAGCTATCTGCAGCTTTTCAGTACCTGGGGAACAGTTTGGTTCTTGAATTTGTATTCTATTTGACATTAATCCTAATGACTGGAAGATATCTTACTATTTTGATATCGGCTGATACAATGTAGTTGTCATCTCTGTGGCGTACTTCAAGAAAATGTCTTGCATGAAAACTGTGGTTTTGCGCATCTGTGGAAATACTAACAAAATAAATGTTGCTGAAATATCCCATTCATTTCAATGCAAAGTTGAGAGCCAAATAAAAAGCCTTAAGCTGTGGCTGTGAAGTGGTGTGGACCGAATACTTAATGTTAAAATGACTTGAATATTTAGATCAACATAATTGGGACGGCATAAAGCTGTCTGCCTATGGATTCATTTTTAAGTTACTTACTAAATTACAGGCTTAATAACCCACTGTTCAGCCTTGTGTATCTTTATTTTACATCTACCATGTTAAAAAATAATCTTAAATAACATGCAACAAAAATATTTCTTAAAAAGGAAACTGAAGTTTTACTAGTAATCTGAGGAGAGGTGGTTGGTTACCTGCTGCTGCTTGTCTTGTTGCTAGTTGTTTAAGTGCAAGGCAAGAAATTAATAATTTTGCCACTATATCTTTTTAATGTAGTAAGCTGTTTTTTGCAAAGCGCGTTGTATCACTAACAAATGAGAGAGAAACTAGCTTGTATGTTTGTATGTCAAAAAGGAGTGTTGCCTGATTCTGTGCGTCTCTTAAGAGGCCGTTTACTCTTCAAAACCATTGTGAATCTGCAATTGCGGGCAGTAACTGGGAGCTTACGTTTAGAAAAGGGTATCACATAATATCCTGAGTTGTCAGGGACCCGCAGATCACTAAGTCCAACTCCTGGCTCCACACAGGACCAAAAATCAAACTGTACTTCTGAGAGTGTTGTCCAAATGCTTCTTGGACTCTGGCAGGCTTGGTGCCATGACCACTGCCTTGGGGAGCCCATTCCGGTGTATGTTTTGTATTTAATATGGTAAATTCCTTAAGTAAAAGGGAGAGGTCAGTAGATAGCAGAGCACACAGGGTTTCTTACTGGGATGTCTATTTCCTCACTAGAACATTTTAAGGATTTCTTAGAAGTGGATTTGGGTCTCCCTCTGGGATGTCTGCGTGGTTCAGAAGGAAGGAGTGGGGTCAGTAGTCTTCCCGTTTTTCTGAGCTATTGAATGTGTTGTAGGTATCTTGTATCATGGGAGTTCACAGATCAGTGTTGGTGTTGGGAACGAATGAATCTCAGTATGGAGGAACTACAGTATGAACATCAGTATGGAGAAAGGCTGTTTTTCAAAATGGTTTTACAGCATCCAGAGGAATAGAGCTTCCAAGTCCGCCTGCTGAAGGCTCTTTCATTTTCCTCACTCTCATCCTCTTTTTGCTGCTTCTATAAAACAGGGGGTTCACAATGAGAAAGCACCACGTCATGGAGTATTAGTACTGTCTGAAGTTTCATAACCCTGAAATAATTTTAATCAGTAATTGGTTATGTTTCCCCATACACTTTCAACATTCTTGTACTTGCTGTGTTCCAGGTAGCAGGTCTCTGAACCTTCAATTGTCATGTAGTTCTTTTCTTCCTTCTACGCAGTAAATTGCTTGTCTTTCATAGAATCCATACACAATTGTTTTCTTCTGTGCTTTTTTTTTTTTTTCTTATATGTTTATAGTGTATATGTATATTTTACCAAAAATATGAGTAAGAGTCTTTGTCCTAGCCAAAAGGATCACTGCTTTTTCCTTTTGGAGTTTGTAGTGTGTGAATTAGTGGCTTTTGCAACAAATAAATACTGCATTACATCCGCAGTCCCAAAAGCCTGAGGCCTCTAATCCTATTCCTAAATCTGTGTGTATTTCAAATGCTATGTATTTTTGTAATTTAACAGTATGTTTTCTTCAGTCATTTCTATAAGAATATTTGCAATGCCACGTTTCTACAAAGGCAATTTAATTGACAAGATACTAAATATCTTGATTTCTCTTGACTGTTTACAATTCTCTTATTAGCTCTTGCCTTTTATATTGTTGCATCTTTTATTTCCAACAATGAGATATTTCTTGTTACTTACCTTGCACATTTGCCCAATTTCATAAACAATAAACCAGATCCTATTAAGTTAATAGGAGTCTTGCAATCTGATTCTGTTCCCACTGAAGTAAGCATAACACATCAAGATCTTTTTATTTGATTACGATGTATTCTGTTTCCTGTTGTAATTTTTTGGCTTAGTTCTGGTTTTCTGATGTGCAGTTGAGCCTTTTGAATCAGAAGAGTGAAAATGTATTCTTAATTTTGTCAGATGCACAGCTGTATTTTCCTTTGTAAGATAACATGCATTAATCAGAATAATAGATTTTGGAACCAATATTTAATATTGTTGTTACAGTTATAAATCTAGTGCAAGAATTAGTGTCTCTAGTGAGAATTAGTGTCCCTTTGCGTGTTGCAAGAAAAAAACATAACAAACATAGGCATCCATTTTAGCTGCACTTAATAAAACAGTTTGATAAAAATAAATCTAATATGACCATGTACAGTGTTTACGTTCTTTGACATTTCTGTCTGCAGATTTTCTTTGGAGAGACAACTAGGCTGGCTTCCAGTCAGATAACAAGTTATCAAGGCTGCATAGATACTAGTTGCTGATTTCCACTTCTGCCATTTTCATAATCAGATTGGACTTCACACAAAAGAAAATCACTTTGGTGACTGTTGGCTTGCAGGAGCTCTTTGAATTTCCTGTTTTCTACATTTCTTGAAGCTAGATCTGATTATGAGAGGGGAATTAAGTACCTTGCTGAAGTAACTGATTGACTGGCTTATAAAGGCAGTGCATATGCACTTCAGCTTCAGGAGGAACGTGAGCAGGCATTGAAACACCAAATAGGTATAAGCAAATATTCACATCTTGGTCCATGTTTATTGTTTTGGTGAGGTTATTGGAACTGTTGGGTTTTTTTTCCTAATATCTTTGAAGATCTGTTAGGGGTGAAGTTCTGTCTTCTTCAGGTCCTCTGCACAGCACAGCCTTGAGCAAATGTAGAGCTTGTCCCACTAGCATGGGCAGGGCTTGTCAACCCGTGTCAGCATGGGAAATGAGGTGAATTCCATTTCATGGAAGGAGGAAGCATATGGTGCTACAGCACAGGGTATTTCCGTATGAATATTCAGCGTCTCCTTGAATGCTGGGAGCAAGAGAGAATATGTAGGAGTCTTGAAGGAAGCTCAGAGAGAGTGTTCTCCTGGAGCCAACATAAGTGTTGTGAGACAGGCTGAGGGAGCTGCGGGTGTTGAGCCTGGAGAGGAAAAGGATCTTAGAAGACCTCTTTGTGGCCTTTCAGTACTTGAAAGGAGCTGATAATCAGGAGGGAGGCTGACTTTTTACATGATCTGATAAGTGAAAGGCCAAGGGGGAATGGCTTTTGTTGCAGTTTAACCTGGCAGGTGGCTAAACGCAGCACAGTCCTTTGCTCATTCCTCCCCTTCCCTGTGAGATGGGGGAGAAAATTAAAAGAAATCAACAAAATTAAACTTGTGGGTTGAGATAAAGCTATTTACTAAGACAAAGAAAAGGGAAAGGGTAAGCAAGTATGACAAATATTTAAAAATGTGTATAACAATTGATGCACAAGCAGTTGCTCACCATCCCCCAAATGATGCCCAGCTATCCCCCTGAGCAGCAGCAGAAGAGAGATGAACTCCCACCCCCTTCAAAACTCCTCCCGCATGATGTCATCTGGTATGGAATATCCCTTGGGCCAGTTTAAGTCAATGGCCTTGGCTCTGTGAGACACTGCTTGATAGCAACTATAAACATTGGTGTGTTATCAGCATTGCTTTTCTGCTAAAACCAATACATAACATACCAGATGCTCTGTAGAAAACAATTCCATCCCAGCTGAAACTGAGACAGCTTTAAACTGAAGGAGGGGAGATGTACATCAGATGTTACGGGGAAAATTTTCCCTCAGAGGGTTCATGGGCTGCCCAGAGAAGCTGTGGGTGCCCAATCCTTGGAGGTGCTCAAGGCCAGGTTGGATGCAGCCCTGGGCAGTGTGATCTGGTGCCAGATCTAATGTTGGCAACCCTACCCACGTCAAGGGTTTGAAACGAGAAGATCTTTAAGGTTCCTTCCAACCCAAGCTGTTCTGTGATTCTAGGACTGGTTTATAAGCATGACCGGGCATTCTGCTTATAGTGTACAGTGCATCCAGCAAAGCACATCTTTTGTCTCAGGTAGCATTTTAGGAGAGAATTGCTATCCCTTTTGTCTACATCTTCACAGAAAAGCTTCAATTACAGTGTGGTGGACCAGATATCAAATGATGAAATGCGTATGCGTTTTGAGCAGCAAATTGCATAGCCTTCTGTTTCTCATTATAAGCCAACCTTATGGCTTGTGTAACTACCACACTACTTACGAAACAGAAGCAAAGGCATGCAGGTATCTGCAGATATCCCAGGGCTACCGGTGGAGTTACTCTGAGAGATGGGGTGCTTTTTGCTGAGGAGAGAAGCAGGGTCTGCCCACCTGTGAGGAAAGATATAGCCATTTCAAGGACTTGGTTAGCAGGAGGGGCTGTGGGCTTCAGGGGGGCCGCGGGGACACAGAACTCACAGAGAGCTTTGCTTTTCTGCCAGGTGTCTACAGACTGCTGTGTTGCAGGGATAAGGGGTTGGACACAGCAGCCCCATTAGCATGGCGTGGTGAGAGCCTCTGACAGGTCAGTGGCACTGCAGTGGTGCAGCTGCTGGCAGGCCCAGCCAGAGGAGATGCCAGCACCGATTAGGAGCCTCTGTATGGCAGCCTTCCTCAGCGGGCTTGCCGGTAAGCTGCATCCCTCCGTGAAACGCAGAGAACAGTGCCAGAAAGAACAGCGTCCTGCAGCCTTCTGTCTCCTGATGGCACAGCAAGGTGCACATGATGGCAGGTGATTTGCACTCTGGCTCTTAACATTAAAAGTACTTTAAAACTTTATTTTTATAACTCTCTTTGTGTTTGATTCTCAACGATAACTTTGGCAGTGTTGGAAAACCCAGTGGTATCTGTCAGGAGTTGACAGTATGTTAAAAACGCTGAGAGTAAAATGCCTGTATGTGATGAAAAGAAATAAGAATTTCTGAACCGTAAGGCAGAACTTTTGTGATAAGCGTCATACGTTTCTTTTTTTATGCTGTGCATTATATCATCTTAACCTTGGAAAGGAATGTGTTTACAGCCTTCATTTTAGAAACGTGATGAATTTGTTGACTAAAGTAATTCTGAAATTATTTTAAATCAGTGTTTGGGTATTATTTTGACATTCTTGCATTTTCTTTAGATGAGACTAATGCAACAGTGCTATAAATACAGTTAGGGCATTAAAACAATTAAGCCGTTTTCTGAATAGTTCTTCAGTTACTGCGATGCTTTGACGGCAGTTTTTATGTCAGACTATTGTCCTGTGCAATCTCCACTCAGCCGAAAATTTAGCGTGAGATGCATGACACAGTGTAATGGCACAGAGATAGCTCTTCCTGCATAGAAATTTGCAGAAATGATGGGTTGTAAAGAGAGTTGAAGATATCAAACAATTTGAGCAGGAACCCATAAATAAAGATGCTTTTCTGCATTCAGTGGTTATATGATTTTATCACTATCTGGTGTCCATAAAATACATCTTCCCATTAAAGTTTTGTCATGCAGCTGATGAAGTTCAAAAGTGTTAAAAGCTTCCAATCTCTTCCTTTTTAATTCTGTGCCCTAAATTCAGTATTAAAGCTCGGTTCAGCAAAACCAGCTCTTCCTCTTCCTTTTATGACAGGCTCCTTCCTCCATGTTCTCCTGTCTGATGTCTTTGCCCCTCCTCTTTGTCCACCTCTGACTGATCCCTGCTCTCCCCATCTCTGTGCTTCAACACGTCCCCATCCTCCCTTGCCTCTGCTGAGGTAACATCTCTCCTCTTTGAAGGCTGCCCTTAAACTCTCCTTTTTCCAGCATTCTCCAAACTGTTCTTTCACCCTCCATATAAGGAGTTTGAGATGTAGACTAATAAAATAAATTGTTCTTGAGTAATGGAGCTAATAAAGACTGGCTTCCTACAAATTCGCATCATCAGTCTCCTGGATGCCCCATTCTTTGCAGAAATAGGGCTCCTAATTTCTATCTCTGTGCTGTGCCTCTCCCTGGATACTCGCTCATCACTTCACTTGTCCTTAATTCTGTCTCACGTCTCTGGTCTCTGTGGGGCAGCAGATGTCACAGCTGGGTGGGTGTTAGGCATATGCTGAAGGACTGTCTGGATGTGTGTGCTGGCACCCTGTCTTGGAGCCAGAGAAACATCCGCCTTCTCTTCAGCAGGCAGGTTTGCTCGGTCCATCTCCTCCATGCTAGTCTGCTGCTTTTCATGGCACTTCTGAGAACTTTCTCTTCGTTACTCTGTCTCTTGTCTGAATGTGTCCTGTGGGTCAAGAACTTGCTGAGAGCTTTCAGGAGCGTAGTGATAAGAGGGGGGACCAATGTTGCATTTACCTACATTTCCATGAAAAACTAGGATTAAAAAAACAAATATGATTCCTGTCATATCACTAAGCGTTAGACTGTGACATATCTCATCTTACTCTAGTTGCATAAAACGCCTACTGTGTTGTGCAAGTGATATAAATAAACATGCAGTGGACTTGGAACGTACAGGCAATTAAGTGCAGTTGATGGATGTCAGTTGTATTGGATAATTGAGGATCTCAGGATTCTTAAAATGGGAAAGAATTCATGCATTTAGGTTATTTGGCATGAAGATTATTTATTCAGATTCAGAAATGAAACAAGAAAGGAAGGGCCTATCCAAAAGCTGTTCCGTATGAACCCACATTATCACGTTTAATTATTTGAATAATACTGTATCATATTTACAGATGCCATTATGCTTTTTTTTTAGGGCCGTCTTCCTGTTGGAATATGTTCATAAAAAAATATCAGGAAAGATGATACTGGCCTTTTGGTGGTAGTTTCAAGGAATTCATGCCCAAATACCTGAACTTCCTCAGGCTTGCCACTTGCAAATAGGAAGGAATTTGTTCTGAACAGCAGTGGCTTTGCATTAATGAGCACTTAAGCAGCAGATTAAAATGTCTGTTTAAAAAATAGGTTAGGATTATATAATAACACAAGTCTGGGATACTAATAGCAGCGAAGATAATTTTATTGAGCAGATTAAGTGCAATTAGATCTCAACTGCAGAATATTTAAATACAGCACCAGATCAAAACCCGGTCTTTGCAGCTTTACTTGCTTTCCTTCACACCTACAGGATCAGCACCTGACAGCAAAGTAAATTATCATTTTTATTGTTGTTCATTTTATATTGCCATGGGAATGTACTTTGTGTTATCCATTAGGACCCAGACAAACAAGTCTTTTCTCCACGCACACAGAGTCATGAAACAAGACGTGATTGAAGACAGCGAGGTGCCTGCACTATTTGAAATGCTATTATCAATCCGTAATTTGCTTGTCAGATTTCTTTAAAGCACTGCACAGATAAGGGCTGCTATAGTCTTCTCATATGAAAAGTCACGAGCATTGCAGTTTTACGATAAACCAATATACCTGCTTCCTTCATAATCTCTGTTTGCTTAATTTTAGTCTACTAAATAGTGAGAATGGGATGAAAACTTGCAGTGGTTGATAGCTCTTACGACCTGATGAAGTAAACTGCTTTGATCCTTAGAGAGGTCAAACTGTTGAGTTTCTAAGCAAACGTACCCCAAGGCTGCAGATGCGTGAGATGTCTCTTCCCATTGCCAAACATCCCACCTTCACAATAGAAAATTAAAGGAGACTTGTAAAGAAATGTGCTATGTTGGTGTATTTAATCCTGTCTATGAATTGGTGTGTGAACTGTCGAACACAGGGTGTTGTTTCCTTTTTTGCACAATGTAGGAACATCTCAACAGCTGTCCTGTGGTTTGGGTAGAAAGTGAATGCATTAATTCTTGCTGCATTAATGTTTAGGGAGGAAGTCATGCAATGTTTTTTCATTTAGTAAATAGAGAGTAATTTGAATCTGACTTGAAGCTTCATTTGGTTCTTTAATACGTTTCTGCTGTATAGCTAAACATAACTTATCTTCATGCCCTTGACCTTTCCCTAAGAGCTGTGGGAAGATTAAAGAGCATATGTGAGAATAAATTTAGAATTAAACTATTTTAAGAAAAACGCTACCAAATGGGATGCCTCAGCTTTCCTTAAATTGGTATTGGTGTTATGTCTTTATTGTTACAAAATGTCCAGTCTGGCAGAGATGAGCCAAACAACCCTCTGCTGGAGCAGGGCTTTGGTTCTAGAATGGAGAAGATAGTTTCATTTTTCATTCCCTGCTCAGTCCTTGACCTCCTTGCGGAAGCTGCCAACAAAGATACCAATTAAAATGATGATTTCTGTAGCTTGGCTATGTATCCCATAACGTCCTCCCTTCCCTTGTCTTGTCCTGTGTAGTTCATCCTAGGTCTGTATAAATACTCTTAGTCATTACCCTCTTGGACTGTGTTTGAACCATTGACTAAAAGGTGAGGTTGTCAATATATTAAGGACATCGTTAATGACATAACCACAGCCATAAACTCTGAATAATTGTGACAGCTTTATTTATTTATTTATCTGTTCGTTACGAAATATGTAGGTATCTGTAGGCATCTCTTAAGTTATAGGATGCTTCTGAAAGCAGATGATTTTTACTGGCATCCACTGTAAGCAGCCACTCTGCAGTGTTCTTAATTATCTGCATTAAATTATTCACTTAACAAGACGGAGAATGGCTGCACTTGTGAAGCTGTCATCTTTAAGGCTTAGGTACTGCACTGCTGTGCAGTAATTACACAGTCTGATACTAGCTTTCACTTATGCTAATTGCAGGTAAGCTTACAAATTCCTCAGATTATTAAAATGAGAGTTATCTCCCTCCTGTTGCATTCAGTCAAGGATTTAAATGTTGCAAACTTTTGGCTCTGCTTGAATGAAGAAACGTCAGAATAAAAATCTTTCATGTTCCGATACTTTGAAAAGCTAAGAATATGAGAGTGCTATTCCACCGTGCCTTTAAAAATATATTTCTAGCACTACAACTGTACGGAGAGCCTTTTCTCACTACTTCAAATCATTTTTAAATTATATATTTAATCCCATATGGACTTAATAAAAGCAAAATTGTATCTAGAAGATGATCAGTAAGCGGCGATACCTGTGATACTAACAGGAGGCAAAAAAATTGATTTAATAAATAGTGTTTTCTCTAAACTTGTTCTCAGTAGGATCTTCAGAAAAAAACAAAACAAAACCAACCCAGATTTCTGTAATGCAGGCAGTGTGCAATATCTGGCCTAGACTGTGAGGAGAAATGTAATTTTCAAGTTACAGAAGGAATTCTTTTGTCCCCCCCAAAAAAGGATGAAATAGAGCAAATAGTTAGCTCCCCTTGAGCTAATTGAAGGACTCGGGATTGCTTTGTAAGAATCAATGTGTGAGCTTGTAGAATAATTAAAGTGAGTAGTTTCTGTCTTTAGCAAGAATGAGAAATATAATAAATGATAATGGGTCTGTGCTGCGTTGAAAAGAGCTCCTTGCCACTGCAGCTATCAGAATGGGAGACATGTAAAGTGCTTGTAACAGATAGCTGCTCTATCTGCATAGCAGGCTGTACTTCTTCTGTGGCAAAGAGTGGCTCTGACAGATTAGGGTGATGATTTATAATGTTCTTGGGAGTGAGTGCTACATGTTGAACAAGATCAGAGACTCAAGGAGCATGTCACAGGGAATTAAGGTTTATTACTTATCCTTCCTCGTGGTTTTCAGAATTGAAAAGGATTTATAATATTTGAAAGATGTTTAAACTCAGAAAACCTTGGTATTTCGGAGTAATACTTTGCAAATCATATTCTCCCCAGATCTTAGTTGGGCACAGTGGTCTAATTTAGGGTATTACGTTTTTGTTGTGTGACACGATACGGTAAGAGGAAAGTATCCTGGTAAAATTCCAGGAATGACTGCGTGAATTATTAGGTACGATTTATTAGATATCAGAACTGAAAAGCTGGAAAGGTTTCTTTTGTTTTTTTTTGGTTTTTTTTGAACGTCTTACCTTCTTAGATGTATTACTGGTGTGCAGCGAGTGTATCGTTTTGAACTATTTATTTTTACAGAGTGGCAAAGTATTAAAACCCGTCTGTAAATCACGCTCCAGCTGTTTGGCAGCACGGCTCTGACCAGCTGCCAGCAGCGTGCTGCAGGTACTGGGGAAGAGGAGCACGTGCCTTTGAGGTATTTTTACCACTGGGGGACTCCTGCTGTTCACGTTTCTCCTGTGCTGTTTGGAGCAGCTCTGACGTGCTTGGATGATGGAGTTCGTGAGAAGGACACAGGGGTAGCGGGGCTGCACAAGGTGCAGTCGGCATAGTTGTCAGAGAGAACTGTGTTAATTTTACTTGGCAAATGCGGCGTTCACCTAGTTGGTGTTACACAAGTGTTAAGCTGGGCTGTTTCTCGTCACATCTGGTGCTAGCTTGAGAGGCTGCACGGTTTGTAGATGTGTCCGACTTCATTCTTTTGACAGTTTTATCCTTAGCCTTTTTAAGGCTTGAGTGAGGAGGTGCTGCCAGGATTTTTTTTCATATTAAATGTAAAAGCTGAGCTAATGTATATTTGGCAAACGCAGGCACTTGGAGGTCAGGATGTTTATGACTTTGTTTTTTCTCTTTTGCACAATTCCTTTCTGTCACAGGCTGGCTATTCTATTCAAACAGTCCTTTTCCAGTGTAGGGTATGAATTAATGTTTTATCAGTGCCTAAGATCACCTTTGCTGATGCACTTAAAAATCTGACTAATACATGTATTAAAGGGAGAGTTTAGACACAAAAGCATCTCTAATTATGGATCTGCCTTACTGAAAAGTTTCTTTTCATAAATCATTCAAGAGTTTTACTGAAAGGAAGCCTATGAGGCTCATTTGTGTAAACTTCCGGACCTTTCCCCCAAATAGCTTTTTTTCCAGTGGGAAAAAAAAAGAAAAGAAAAGGTGTTTATCCTGATTTCCTGACTGTACGATGGCCAGGCCATTCCGTGACAGCGTAACTTTCCTTCTTGCTAGGAGTTTTCAAAACCTTTTCAGGTGGTATCAGCAGACCACCAACTTTTGGCACAGTGCTTTTTGGAAAGGACCGTACGGAAGTGAAAGGACCTACAGTAGATGGATCTGTTCTTACAGCTGGCAGCAGCTGGCAATTTGCGAAGACCCAAACCTTCCTGCTTGTAATGCAGCGTGGTGTCCTTCCACCACGGGATATTTAGGTCAGCATGTTTTTAAAGACATCTAGAAAGGGAAAGGCCAAATATTTTCAAGGCAGTATTTGTTGCAGCCGGATTGTGAGCTCCGTCACAGTTCATTACATCAGGTTATTTCTTCTGTCCACAGCTGTAGCATCGCAGCAAAGCGAGTTCAGAGGTGCTGGTTAGTTGGCAACAGGGACACAGAAGTCCTTATCTCACATCTAGCTTTCAGAGCCTGTTTATTTTATTAAAGTTAATAAAGTGCATCGTACTACAGGTTGTCAATCACGCTGCTGTTTTATTTCATAAAACAAAAAAAGAAGAAGAACCAAGTTGTGTTTGCTTCATGAGGAAAATCTGTCTTTTGTTGTTTAGAGAATGTATCCTGTGATGACTGTCATACGGCATTAATTTTTATGCTGTACTTAGAATTTAAATACTTGAATTTCTGACAGTTTCTTTTCTTCATTTGTGACAAGTAAATGTTGAATAATCAGTTGAAAGTCCTTTTTTTTAAGCAACACCTGGACTGAGGCAGGGTAACGGAAGGGGAGAAAGCAACATTTTGTAATTTAGTAAAACCGAAACGTTTGTCAGATTCCTAATTGGAGGGCTTCGTGTTGTGTAAAAGACATTGAAGCTAGAAAAGCCTCTGGTTGAGGATTTGCAGACTCAAGAGTTGGCAGCATCTTCCTGGAGAACTTGTTTCCCTATCATTGATGCTGGAGAGAAAGAAATGACAGCATTGCTTTATCACTGGGTGCAATTCCATAAACTCTTTTTTTTTTTTTTTTTTAATCTGGAGAACCCATATTCATGGCAGTAAATTATGAGGAACATTTAGCGCAGGCTATTTCTTATGTTAATCACAGGCAAGTGTTTTCTCTTGCTTCTAGTCATAGGGCAGCTACTTCCATTCTATTCTCAGGGTCTCTTTATGAGTCTCTCAGTTACTACTGATTCCCCAGTTGTTTTCCATCAGCACCAGATCAAGATCAGTTTCACTGGACCAGATTTGCAGTCCTTTGGCGAAGTTTTTGTTTAGATCAAATCATGCTTGCCCAATCAAGCTGTGGAATGTAACCACCATCAACAGTGCTGTATCTGTGTGTGCACCTTTAATTGCACACACACACTCTGTATGTGTGTGTGCCTACTTTATTCACATGTGAAAGGGGCACAGTTATTACCTTTTGCTTATTTCTGTTCTCCATAAAATTAAAAATAAAAGATTTTAGTCTCATTCTATATTTCATTTTTAATTGTAAGGTGAAAGATCTTCGGAGCTATGTGGGTTTCCATGCAGTAGTCTTGTGTCTCTGGTAGACAACCCTAGGCAGATCTCTTCAGAAAACAGGACATGTTCTTGATAATGATTCTCATTTTACAGCTACTGCTTCTTTACTTTGAGCCATCTGGTAAGGAGTCTGTGTCAACCAGAGTCAGGGAAATTGCTTCCAAGCGGAGATTTTCCATGTGGATGGCTCTTGATGTTAAAGATCTGTAATTATTTACATTGCAAACGATGTTCCATACTCTGTCTCATATTGATGTAAATTCTTTCGATAGTAACAAGTGCGTTACTATTCAGTAATTCCTGATCCTCTATCTCGTTCTGCTGAAAGTTCTGAAAAGCCCTTTTAGTGACAAGATGAGTTTTCATGGAGTGCTTTCATGTCCTTTTTGTGATGTTCTTCATGAATCCCGTGTGTGTTTTTGAAGACTGCTGTGATCATCATCAGATTCGTAAAATCGGTATTCACTTCAGGAGAGCAAGCAGGCGTTAGACATTGATGGTGTAAAAGGTGCACGCTCACTCTGTCAGGAAGAACAGTACCGAGTCTTTGTATGAAGTTTATTCATAAAGATGATGCATTGTGCAGAACAGAATCCGTGGCCTCATATTTTTTCCCCAAAACTTCATACTATGGATGGGGAGAATTATTTATGTAGAAAACTGAGTTCAGAGGTCAGCAGATAGCAGCTGTATTTTTCTCCACTGCCAGATCGTCAGCACCATCTTCTCCTGTTTGTAAAGCCATCTAGTTTATGAAAGTTAGAAGGCTCCTGAACTGGACAAGCTGCTCGTATTTGTGCATTATGCAGCTCTAAGATCCAGAGCTGATGCGCTGGGAGAGCAATATTCCTGTCTTTGCTTAACTGATAGCACTTTTCATGCTGCTGCTCTGAAAGGACTGCAGCTTAGTAGTTACCCTGGCCTGGCTTTATGCTGGCATGCAGCCAAAGGAAAATAATTCAGCTCTCCTACAGCAGCTTTGGTTCTTCAAGATGCTTAAGTCAGTTCAAGTTCACTGCTAAGAAGAGATTTGAATCACAAGGAAAATGAGAGAGTGACTGCTACATCTCAGCATGGAGGCACTGAGCCTTAGAGGTCATATATGCAGCAAGCACAGCGCTGGGCACAGACTGTAGGGGTCCTGATGTCAGACAGCTGAGGTATTGTCTACTGCGAGGTATAGTAGCACAGCCCCATTGACCAACATTGCAGAAGTCACAGATATTTATCAGACAGTTGTTAGTTTTGAAATGATAGGGCAGATTGGGTTGTATTTGTCACAACTAGACTCAAGTACCTCAAATTTGCAGTATACAAAGTATATGCCATTCAAGATATATTTGAAATGGTTTGTTTCTGTCATTACAAAACTTGCCTTCGTCATTTAAAATAACCTGTACAAAACTTTGATTGTTTTTCAGCGTTTCATTAAAATTATGAAGTTTGATAAGCTTTCTTTGCCCAGTTTATCTGTAGAATATGTATGCTTTAAAAACGCCCAATGCACCAACATTTAAAAGGCCATGTGTAATCTGAGAAAACTCATGCAGAGAATCAACAGCTCTTCCATAGGAATCAATCAGCATAGTGCTGCAAACAAAGGACCTTTTGTACCTCTGCAAGTGCAAAACAGCATGAATTTTACAACTGCTGAGTGTACTTCTAAGTTAATTACCATTTAGAGTCTAAATAAAATAATTCTCTATAAAAGATTGTGTTGAAAAAAATTTAGTGGCATATAGCATCCTATTTATTGTTTGTTCAGCGATAACAGAAATTGTAGTCAGAAGTCAGATTGGAATCTGACTGGCTGTGTGGAAACGTGCATCTTTTCAGTGGGGCTAATTAGCTGGAATAGAACTAAGTGCTAAGGCAGCTATCTGGAACCTGAGTTATTTTATTCGATGTACATTTTTGCGATATAAGACACTCTATGGTGCCAAGGTCTTAGTTTTAATAAAGGGATTGAGAGCCGTATGATTACGCCACTAAGATCTAATTGAAAAGAAGAAGCTGTGATGCTTAAGAATTGTTTAAAACAGTTCTGCATGTAGTGTACAGTGCAATGTGTGCATGGACTGCACGATTAATCTCTAGTATGGGGCCCGCAATTCCAAATTTAACTCACTGAGGAAGAAGCCATGCTCAGATGGAAGGAGGAGTCTTCATGGTACCCTGAACTTGGTGGGCTGGTTGTGAGGAGGAGGTGCTGCTAGTGTTTTCTCCATGGTTTGTAGACCATCCAGTGAAGCTGCACTGCTTGCTGCCTTGCATTCTGCAGTCCTCAGCATCTGCAGTGTCTTCAATTATGTTTAGGTTTGGTTGAAGTCAAACTTTCTAAATGTAAGGTCAGAGCTGTACCTTCTGTGAGCTTTTTATCAATTGCATGTCCTTTCTGCATTGGCTTTTAATTATTGCATTTTTGCCAATATGATTTTGCTTTCAAATACTTTGAGTTGTTTCAAATGAAGATAGCTTTGATTAAGCTAAATAAAATTTGTCAATAGTGTCCTTGATTTTATTACTCTGTGTAATTGCTGCTATAGACTGCATCAGGTTTCTAGTGCTTTCGCATTCTTCGCTTTCAGAGTACATCTTCTCAGTCAGTGTCCACTGACTCACTTCCAGAGCTGTGTCTTTGTTTTTAACCAAAAACCTTCAGAAACACTTCCTATTGCTTTTTTATTTTTATTTTTAAACTTTATCAGTCCTACTTTGGGAGAAGTGCCAAGTTTCTCAGGCATTTGATTGGCTCACGTAGTTGACTATGTTGTGTAGTACATATTGCCCTGTAAAGCCATGAAACGTGACTGGTGTGGATATACTGAGCACTATTATACTAGAGCAGTGACACTGGGATACTTACTGCCTTCAGGAATAAAGGATTGCTTTTAAAGGTTCATAAAATAGCGGTGTCTATTGACTGGATTTATAAAAAATTTCCATGTTTTCAAGTAAGAGATATTTGTGTCTGCATTATTTTTGAAAGCACTTCACCACAAAAAGTCTTGCTTTGACATAGACTGTGAAACAGATGGAACAAAGAAAAGGCACATAGATAATTTGCTTTCCTTTCCTTCTGTTGTCTTTACTACGCCGTTTGGTGTTTCTTTGTGCTGGGAGGTTTCTGAGTATTACTTTGTAATGCCCAAGGGACTTGGTTGGACGTACTATGAATTTAATGTAATTATTACTGTTACTAATAATTTCTTTAGGTTCTGAAGTTTTGGGAAGATAATGCATTTAGGAATGGGAAATAAAGAGACAAGGAACACTGACTGAGTCCACTGCTGTTGATACTGTAGGGGGTTGAAAAGGTTTCTTGGTCTTCAGGCATAGCTGCTGCTCTGTTTGGTATTTCCTTGCTCAGGAAAAAAACCCACAAAACACCATGATAGTGTATGGGAAAAAAAACAAAACTAGCCTCATTAAAAATTGTAGGGTTATCTTCTCCCCTCAGTCTTACCGAAGCCAGCTGCATCTTGTGTTATCACTGGCTAGAGGATTCATTTATCACCATTCCACAGAGAAGTTTCAATTTCAGTTCCTCATAGGTTCTGTTAAACTTCCTCACATTCCCAGGAATTTGTATTTCCTGTGGCTGTGGTGTCGTGCCCAAACTTTGAACTCTCCCACCTCCATTTTGTACAGAAGTCTTCATTTCCAGGCCTGTTTTTGTGTGGCCAGACTGTATCAGCTGCATCCTGTAAAAATATGCTTGGGAATTGGTTGTGTGTAAATCATTGCCTTCATTGAACATGTGTGTGTTAGGTAAAACACAGATTCTTCTTCTCCAAAGGAAAGGTGAGATACAAAAGTATAATAATTATCAGTGCAGTTTCCATTTACACCAGTAAAACTTCCTGGATGTTAACTAGGGCTGGAAAATACCAGCAAGAATTTGATACTAGGAACTGAATCCGTGTGTAAGCATTTATTGAATTTCACATCTTGAAAATCTGATTAGACAATATTTCAGTGCCAGTTTAGCATAGCAGTGATTATTGGCATCCTTCCATCTTTGTTTTTAAAACAGTATGTAAGTTGAAAGAAAAGCTAAACAGGACCTAGACAGTATGTGCAGTTAGTGTCAGTCAACATCCTATTTGAATTCAGACCTTATTTGCTGTAAACGTTGCATAGAATCTCTGAAATACCTCGTGAGTTCTCCAAAGGGCATATATGGATGTGATTTAATGATCATTTAACTTGTAAATACAGCTGACAGAGCAATTCTCAGAAAGTTAGAAAAAATCTGTGAAGTTTAGCAGCATGAATCCATTGTTGACTTGAGACATATCAGTTGTAGTGGAGAAGTATTTCCCTCTGGCCTCTGGATTTTGGAGAAAAAAAGGAAGTATCCATTTCATCGAACGTAGAATAAGGTCGTATTACAAGGCATATTTACATCTGCTTAGGTTTTTGCATGTCTTTTTATTTCCACAGGGCTTATCGCATTGGAGGTTGTGTTATTTAATGGAACACTCAGAGTTTATTTTTCAGAAACATAAATTAGACACTGTAATGCATGTTTTGGGAGAGATCTTGTTCTTAATACGTCTCTCTCTTTGTGGACAGTTTACACAGTACTCTCTGCTGGTGAGATGCATCTGTTATACTAGGGAAATTCATGCTGGCTCTCAAGTAGTGTCTGACTACTTTGGATAGCTGCATTCACAGAAGCTCTTTTCATGACGGAAACTAAAAACTCGACTTTCTCTCTGATGTGCAGCTGCCTCACATCTTCTTTGTTGGGTATTTCTTTGATGCAATTTCAACAATGATCAAATTTGTTGGGGACGCAAAACCAGATGGACAGAGAATGCTCTTGTGACCAGGCCAAAATGCAGTGACCTAGAGAGATTAGAGTGGCTGAGGCCATGGGGGAGCAATGGGAGATTAGTTGCTTAATAAATGGAAAGTTCTGTAAGGCAAGGGTGAAGAAAGATTGGAAACGGGAGGCCCTGACCACGTTTGTCACATTAAAGGAAACTCATTTTCCTGGTTGGTCTGTCTTTTCCTGGTTCTGTCTTAAAATGTCTTTTTACAAAAACAAACTTTTCAGACTTCACAATCCTAAAATAGCACAGATGGAGCCAGGGAAAGCTCGGAGAGAGCTAATCCACAAAATGAAAACTTCTGAGGATACTGCTGTAATATAAGTAATTTACATTTCAACTCTCAAAGCAGTGACCTTGCCAAGGTACTTGGAAAAAAAAGTAATCTATATGGTTTTTCTACACTCACATAAGTCATCTCTAGCTGCTAGAGGGAGGGAGTTTAATATATTTTAAATCCCAGAGATTTTAATAATACAGTCTAAATATTTGTACTTGAATTCATTATGCCTGAATTAAATGTATCGTAATTAAAAAGTAATTGAATTTAAGAAATTCTAAATGGATATAAATTGTGGTATTTGCATGCTTCTACTAATGACATATCCAGTTCTAGATTTAGCTTTTAGTTTATGAACAGAAAAGAGACCACTGCAATTCAGTGTCCGCCTTTAAAAACATTGCTGCTAAATTTAATATGATCCATAACAATGAAAGACTGCTGTAAGGAATGTAAATGCATTACTAATTCAAATATTTTATTTATATCACTATAATGTCTTAACATATCAAAGTTGTAAAGCATTGTAGTGAAAAGCATTTGCATGATAAGCAAGTGCATGTGGGTTTTTTGGGTGTTTTTTTTCTGGCTTATATATTTTCTCCATGATTCTTTGAGATCAGAGCTAGTATTTACTGCTGATATGGTAGAGAATCATACTCTAAATATTTGAAGAAGGAAAAGGTAAAACTGTGGCCTACTCTGGCTTTGTACTTTGCACGGTGTTGAAAATGGGAAGTGATCTGGTGCTGATACTTAGAAACTTGTGAATTGCAAGGGCTGCTAGCAGAGCCTTGGCAACTCTGGACTGAGGTAGTGGTAAATATTTTCCATTCTACTAGGAGACAGAATATGTACCAAAGCAAAACAAATGGCACGTAGAGGTTTGTTCTTAACCGTGAAAGAAAATGAAGGAAATTGAAAAGCAGAAAAATCATCAGATCCATCTTTTGCCATGTGTATTAAAGAGCACCATAATTCAGTGGAGCAAATATAGACCAATACTGTCACAATTGGTTTCCATAAAGCAGAATAAAATAGCAGACTCAAAGACCTGGAGAAAGAACCTGTACTTTTCCGTCCAGAACTTTCAGTGTTATGAGGAACCCCAAGTGTCTTCCTCGGAGGAAGAATCCTTAGGAAATGTTGAAAATCACAGATGCTTACTTGCAAACTAGCAGTCAGATAAATACAAATTAGGCTGGCTAGAGTAACTTTTGACTAGAGAGCTCTCATTTTTCCAGTTTTTGTCAAATAATCTGCAGTAACGAGAATCACTAGTTACACTTTAGAATTGAACTTTGTACTTCTAATTTTTTTTGTTGACATATTTTGACTGCAGTTCTTAAGTGTTATTACGAAATATGTTCAGTTTTTTTTCCTGTGAGGTAGAGAATTCCACTCCAGGACACAGTGGAGAAGACATTCTCCCACAATGCAAGTTGCAGTGGAGCTGGGATGTAGTTTGTAATGCCCTTTGTGTGTAGCAAGAGCTCTTTATCACGTTCTCTGTAGTATGCCGTATTAAATATACAGAGCTTATCGATCCTTCTCATTCTCTCCCTCTCTGTATCTACAAAGAGATATCTGTACTATACATGCACATATCTGTCTATCTATAAACAACTGCCACACACAGCTGTGGGTTGCAGACTGAGCAGGGTGCAGGCAGCAGTGTGTAACCTTTGCTTCAGAGCATATCTGCCTGAACAGACAATCTCTGCAGTCCCACTCCTTGTTTTGCTGCTTCTCAGAGTAGGTAGGAGCAGGGGGCAGGGCAGAAAGGGCTCGGATCAAAAGTTGATAAAACTTAGAATCTTCGCATTTTGTGAGTAAATGCGAAGTATTGTAAGCATCCATGACCATACATGAAGGAAATTACTTCTCCTTGTTCACAGTCCCTATCTCTCATCTCTAAATTACATCACTACCAATGAATTCTGTTTAATGTAACTAATTTCTGGCAGGAACTCCTTAAAGTCACAGTGTAAATGATCTGCAACAGGCTGATCTTTCATCTATTCTAACTAGTTTCATTCTTTTTTTCTCTGTCTTATTTCTGAAAATTAACTGGAAAAGGGCTTGTCTTTTGGGGTTCACGCTTTCATTTTATTTTGCTTCTAAATGCCTACTGTTCTGTAGTCTTTCTTCAGAATGTTCTTGTGGGTGGAAAAGCAGCTGAACGAACTTATTAAGAAAAGATGAAGAAGCTTTATCAGTTGCCTAAAATGTTTATAATATCTAGATATTCTGTCCCGTCTTCTTAATTAGTTTTATGATCTACACCAATTTGCACACCAAGACTGTCTGGATATTAAAAAGTATTCAAGTGTAAAATCAGCATGAGGATGATGCTCCTATGCTATTATTTTAGAAATACCTTCTGGCTTGTTCTAAGAAAAGAGCTTTGTTTGTTTGTTTGTTTGATTTAATCTCAAGTTACAGCTCTTATACCCCCTCACTCTATTACATGATTTACCGTCAGGTTAAGTAGATTAATTAACAACTGTATGAATCTGGTTTAGTTCAAAAGAGAGATAATTATGCTGTTAGCTTTCTTGATGATTACCACCCAGCTTTGGGGGGCTTTTGAAATACATTTAAAACATTTGTAATGTTTAACTTAATACATGTGAGTAAAATATTCCTTTTTTCCTCAGACCAAGTAGAAGTAATACAATCACTCATTCTGATGCAGCCTTTAAAGGTGAGAAAGGGTCCCATTCATGCTAAGTCAGGTTTTGGCCTTCGTGCAGGGAGTCGATAAACTGATGGGATTCTCCTTCTGTTGCATGCTGTTAGCATTAGAAATTCATCCAGAGATAAAGCTTTGTGCTTGCTTACTTGGCTAATGTGATTAAGCTCTGACTGAGATAAAAGGAGAATAATAGTAAAAGGAGTATGATGGAGCAAAAGAGGCATGGTGTGAATCACACAGAGACCGTAGAAGAGCAAGTGGACTTCTGTGAACAGAGTAGGCTGCTTCTTGAAATTATTTAGTTAGCAGGGGAAGGCTTAGTCTGGGATTCATGTAGTTTTGGAGGAAGAGGAAATTGTTGTTTCTTTGCTTTACATGTCCTTGTGTACAGGGTGAAAGGTTGTTTTTTGTGTGGTTACAGAAGAAGGTGAAGTTTCAGAATGGATAAAGGAGATCTCTGCTCAAGGCAGTTTCTTTCTGGTTCATCTGAGCAGGTTTATCAGACATCAGAATGAAGTGGTAGTGTGTTATGTTCCCATCCACCGTGACTCTTAACCCGTTCTACTCCAGCTTCTTCTCTTGAGTTGTTTAAGAGCTTTCTATCCAAATATGCATCTAGCCAGCCTTCTGGGATCTTTTTACAATCAGTGATGAATCTTTTCTTGTTGGCCTGATTGTTTGAGGTAACGTGGCTTTTCTCTTCTGGTCAATTCTGTGAGTATATATTCCTGGGACAGAGAGAAACAGATGTAAGGTTTTTAATATCACAATACTACAAAGCAGGTGTAATTCTCTTAGAGTTGCAACTGATCTCTAGGCTGAAAAATAGCTTGTTCCCAAATGTAAATGATTTCTAAGATTTTTCATGGTAAATCTCAGTTTTGTTAGCTAAAGTAATTTGAAATATTTGGGTGTTTTCTTAAATATTCCTTATGCTTATGGAAATGAATAGGGGTTGGGTAGGATTGGGGATTAATGACAGAGACAGAGAGTGTGTGAGGGTGGAAGTTCTTGCAAAAGAGGGAAATGATTATAATCTCCGGGAATGGGAGAGAGGTAATATGAATAACCCATATAAATTTCAGCAGAGCAAACATATCTGGGGTGGGAAAATTGAATTAAGGAGCAACAAAAACAACTTCCCCAACCGTTTTGTTTTTACAAACGTGTCTGTGTTCTCTGCAGCTGTCTGTGATACACCCAACACGTACAACGAAAGAATTTTTGAAAGAACCTCTGTACCACTGTCACTGACTTTGGAAGAGAGTTCAGGAATGGATGTTTTGTCTGTAGAAGACCGATGTCCCTGGGCCTGGGAGTCACATTACATATAGGGTGACCTAGGGTTATTCTCTGCCCAGATTATCATGTATCACATTGCTAGCTTTTGTTTTAGAGAAAAAACACTTTCAGAAGCTTTATTCAACTTGCAGAAATGTTGTGCTCATGCTTTCTTACTTTTTTGTTTTGAGGCCAGTAGCTTTGTTGATATAGGGATGGATCTTTAGACAAATGAATCCTGACTGATTTATTTGTTCTACTGACATTACTATTGCATGAGGACAAAGGACAAAATTTTATGAACTGGAATTAGTTCAGTGCCAGTTTCAAAGAATACGCAGAGAAAAAAAAGCTGTGTTCTGTAGTGTTCTTGCGCAGGACTCCTTTTCATGTTAGTCTGTGATTAACATTTTAGGATCATCTTGTAAACAGGAGTAGATTTTTATAAAAGCAAAAATGTGCTTTTGTATCACACAGTGATGATTGCACTCACATCCCTGGCTTTTTAAAAGCAGATTTTTGCTTTTTGAGGGGTGCTTACTGGCCACGTATAGCAAGTGAGAAGGCCTGCAGAGCGTAGTGGACAAGCAAGGAGGAGCTCCCACAGACCGAATATGCACCTGGCTGGTAAGAAGTGCACAGACAGACTGTACAGACAGAGGAGCAGATCCAGCACCCCAGCTATTGCTTGCCCGTTGCAACTCTTGTCCCTCTGACAAGACACCTGTAAAGCCAGCTGCACGGGTTACTTATTTGCCTGCCACCTTGCTAGTTGCTTGCAAAATGTAGGCACACTGGAGGTTTCAAAACCTGACAGGAAAAGCCTGGTGCAATTTGGTCTGGTGTTGCAGCTGACCCTGCCTTTAGCAATACTTTGTTCAGATACCTTCTGAGAGCCCTTCCAACCTGAAATATTCTGTGATGCTACAAACAACAGCATTTGGGAATACATGCATTTGTTAAATAAGGCAAAACTGAGTTTTTCCTAAACGATATCTGGATGTAATACGCAATTCTTGTTATGCTGCAATCTGGCATTAACTGTGTACATGAATAGCAGATTGTAATAGAAGCCCAATTCTTCATGGGCAAAAGTCATTGAAAGTTTTGCCATCCACAAAAGGGAGGTTCAGAATCCTTATTCAGAATTCATGAATCATATCCTCTGTTGCCTTCTGTTTTATGGAGTCACTATCTCTGTGTACAGTGGGTAGAAAACATGTTATCAGATCAGACTGGGCCTGAATGTTTTTCACTGTGCTTTCCAAGGACATTGCGGGTAAGAGGCACAGAGAGGGATGATTCACGTTTCTCCTCTTCTCACTGATTCACTTTGTTTCAGAGACCCTTCAAAGAAGGGTATATGCTGTGATGGGAAGAACAGATCCACCAAACAGGCAGCGTAGACTTCAGTGTCTCCCTGCTGCTCTTGCAGCTCCATGCTATCCATTTCTGACATCCTTTGAAGATTAATAAGTGAATTTTCTAATCTCAGGAATGGATAGCCATAGGCACAATGATGTTTTCCTAAAGATTTGGGATGCTATTGTGTTAATTAAATTCATTAAATAGTGAATGCACTTTTTCATTTGTGTAGTCATCAAAATGCAGTCTGAAGTAGCCTTTATTTACACAGTTGTCGGTCTGTCTCTTGAACATCAGGAGGCATTAATGATTACTGGGAGCACATGGTATGGGTAAGAGGATGCTTACTGCCTATGGGCTATCCATTATTTATTTCCAGAGGCTATATTATTATTTTTCCTACAGAGACGTTGCATGTGAAACGTATAACCCTACATTCTGTAAGTTGCATTAGAGGTTATATTTAGTTGAACAAACAAAATTGAAAAGAGGATGAGACCTTTAAAATGAAATATCTGTTGTGGGAATGTGTACCTATTGGGAACCTTTCTAATGGGATTGAGGCATCTAGACAGCTTTAGGTATAATATATTTTATAAATTAGAAATAACTGCAACCAGGGGCATAGACTGTATTTCTCATGTTACCACAGGATCTGCTTATGCTGTGAAATGATCTTTCTGTGTGCGAAACACAAGACAGACTTACCATTTAGGATGATAAAATCTAAGCGCTTTATTTACAAGCACCATCGAAGTACAAAGAATGTATTTAAGTTTATTACTAAATAAATTGCCATACTTAGTAAAATTTGCCATTCTATTGATAGGATTTGCCAGTCAGTACCAACGATAAGCCGCTAAGCATAATCTTTTGAAAACTTCTTGTAATCAGAAACTCAGTAGCATTTTTAAAGACTGGATCAGTTATCATTAAATGGTTTTTTCCTCACATTATTGTGTTGTAGCAGTTTTCTTACAGGGAGGAGCTACCAACATTATGAATGTTAAAGTTCTAAAAACATTTAAAAATTTTTACTCTGTGCAAGGCAGTGCTTCAGGAGTCACTGTATTTATGCCTAGAAATTGTTTCTTCCTTGTTTTCTTCTGCTTTTTGATATAAGGCAGTTAGAGTTGCTGGGCTTGATACGTGTTGTTCTCACCATTTAAATTCAGTCTTTGCTTTAGAGTGTTGAAAAAAGACCAAATAAAGTATCATCCTGTCCCAACCCCTGCTGTGGGCTGGTTGCCCCCTACCAGATCAGGCTGTCCAGGGCTCCATCCAGCCTGGCCATGAGCACCTCCAGGGATGAGACATCGGCAGCCTCTTTGTCCAGCCTATGCCACTGCCTCCTTGCCCTCTGAGGTAAAATAACATGGAATCGCAGAATCATGGAATGGTTTTGGTTGGAAGGGACCTTTAAAATCACATAGTTCCAACCCCCTGCTATAGGCAGGGACACTTCCCACTAGACCACGTTGCTCACGGCCCCATCCAGCCCGGCCTTGAATGCTTCCAGGGAATGGGCATCCACAACCTTGCTGGGCTACCTGTTCCAGTGTCTCTCCACCCTCACAGTAAAGAATTTCTTCCCTATACCTAGTCTAAATCTACCCTCTTCCAGTTTAAAGGCATTTCCCCTCGTCCTGTTGCTGCATGTCCTGTTAAAGAGTCCCTCCCCAGCTTTCCTGCAGGCCCCCTTCAGATACTGGAAGGGAGTTATAAGGTCCCCCTGGAGCCTTCACTTCTTCTGGCTGAAGAGCCCCACTCTTTAATCTTGTCTTTGTAGGGAAGGTGCTCCAGCTCTCTGATTGTCTTTGTGGCCCTTTAATCGCTTTTAAATTTGCAATACATTTCTTCTATCCATCTTACTTTTTTTTTGTTGTTGATGGAACGAATGGGATGATAGCAGAAATGCCTTGACATTTCTCAATTAAAGTAGAAATTCACATAAAATGTTGGCAGCACTCTCAGTGGGATGAAACCTGATAAGAAGGGTCAGCAGGCAGTCTTTGAAACATCAGTGGAAGTAGTATATGTGAACTGCAAGGCCTGTGGGTGGGATTCTGGTGCCAGTATTATGTATCTTCCTCATGTATTTGGTTAAACAGTGGGAAGCTGCATTCATTGTTTTATTTAGGCGTGTGAGATGTTTGCCCAAGCTTCACTTCAACATTCCAGGGCTAGAAGGCCTGCAACACTAAGGTTGCAACAGGAGTTTTCTTTGGCTGCAAATGGAAGTAACAAAAATTTAACAATATGTAGGAGAGGACTGCAGTCTGCAGAATAGCAGTAGCAATGCTTCTGTTGCTGGAAGGCACTGTGCATATACCACTTTCAGCTTCAATATATGCTTCCTTCTTTCTTCGGAAGCAAGGCAGTGCCTAAACTTCTCATATCTCTGACCACTGAAGCTGGAGCCCTCTCCGGGTGCCTGGATTTCTGCTTTAATGTGAGTCAGAAAGGAGCTGAGCAACAGAGGGGAGCACCTGGTGCCACTAAGAAATCTTCCGTTAGACAATATTGTCAGAAGCCTACAGAACGCCATGTAGGCATATGTGCAAACACAGTTTTTTGTTAATGACCTTTTGTACAATAGCCATCAGGCTGATGAGGGAGTCCAGATGGTTTTGTGCTTTTGCAGAATCTGCACACCATGTGAAACATCCCTGGCTATCTGACCATCTCCTCCTCTTTCCTCTAGACTTGTACAGAAGGGTTCAAATGGATCAGTCCACCTGGCTGCCTATATTTGCCTTAAAACCTGTCTTCAGAGCTTCATGAGCATACCCTTGGCTCACGCTACTTCAAGAGACTCTTGCTTGAATGTGCTTGTGTTGGATTCTGTTGCACAGCTAGTGTGTGTTACAAAAATATAGTAAAAAATACACCGGCATGAATCAACATTGTTATCAGTCTGTGCCAAAGACTTCACAGATATGGAACCTGAGATTCCAGGGAATTGCCTGATATAATTGCAGATCTGAAATAGCACTGCTTCAGTAACCTGTATGTCAGAAGTTAAGGAAGGATTAATAACACTGCTAGTGACTCTTGCATTCAACTCTTGAGCATCAAAAGCAAAGAAATTTTTATTTGGGTTGGTTGTCATCCTATGGACAGTGAAAGGCAATTTGTAGTGTTGTATTTAAGGTATGGATGGATAAATGCTGAGTACTGGGGCTTGGCAGTGTAGTGGCTTAGAGCAGTAACCTTTGATAAAACATTCTTAAAAGCTTCCCCTGAGTAATTGATATGTATTTATTGCCCTAATTTTGTCTCAAGTTTTATTTGGCACATCTCCAAAAGTTCAGCTTGTCTCATTTTTCAGATCTCCTTTATTTCCCAAACGTCTGTCTGATTTATATTGAACAGTTTTGGGGAAGAAAAAAAATAATCCCAAGTCTACATGCCACAAATGAAAAATTTAAGACAAAAGGTTTTAGTGAAGAAGGGAGGAAGGAAAGCAGAGCTTTATTAATATGGCAAGGGGAAAAAAATCGAATTTATAAACCATTTCAAACTTAGCAGGGTAGGAATATATTTATTAATTTACTGTCAGGTTGTTACTTGAAGTGTTATATCAGCATTGGGACCAAGGAGGAATCGACAGGCAGCTGCCATGGCTGCCGTGCTATGGGAGAGGATTCGGGGCAGGACAAGGATGCTGGCGGAGGGAGGAAGGAAGCTGCCCTGGCTGGGAGCTCGAGCATCTCACTCCCCGCTGGAGGAAGGGACTGGAGCGTGACTCTCCCGAGGCAGCGTATCTTGTATGGCTGCCAAATCTACAGCTTTTGGCAGCAGTCTGATGCTTTTATGAGTCATCTATCATCCTACCATTTTTTCAGTTTTCCTATCACCAGTGTGAAACAACAGATTTCCTCCTCCTCCTTCTCAATTCCTGCCCTTGCTGTCTGTTTCCAGACTGCCATATGAGCATCATGCATGCGCTCATCAGCTGCTGCCCAGTGGCGGGGAGCGTCCCTTTGCCACCCCTTAGAAGTACTGGATGGGCTCCATCCAGCTCAGCTTCTTCCCCATCCTCTCCAAGAAGAACAGCTGGCAGGTTCAGGTGCTGGAGCACATGTGATGGGATGGAGGATAACCTGTGCTTGTGTGCAGAACAGCCCACTCAGTAGCTGTGGATGATCCATTTGTGCCAAGGGCAGAGCAGTGCCTAAACATCACATTGGCTGCTGTTTGGATTCTGATTATTAGGTGGGAGCACAGCTACTCTGTGTCCTTTACTCAGGTCATGGGATGAAGCCATGATCCTTAATCACTACGGGGAGCTGCCAGTGTTCCTCTGGTCATATGGGAAACTTTTGTTTTGACACACATACTGTATTCTTGTAAAACATCGAGATACAAGCGCAGTATTCATTTCAGCAAACAGGAGAATTGAATTCTCTCTTCATTAGCAGTGCGTGAAACAGTGTCTGCTGGTTGGTTCAGGGCTTTGATTTTTATTCTAAACCCAGATGGAAATATTTGCATACGTCCTACAGTAGTCCTTTGTGGGGGCTTTTTAGTTTTCCTCACCCCAGCTAATATTGCAAACTTAAGAAATCCTCTAAAATTAATCCTTTTCATTAAGCCTGTTCCTGGATATTATGAATATGGCAGAAAGATCTAGAAATCACCACTAGTACTACTTTCCAACAGGCTGTGAAGCTGCTGTGATTATTTGTGTGTGGCGTGCATGCCTTTATGTCCTTTGGCTGTGGAGACCTTCCATGTTTCCCCATTTTTATTTCCCCTGCACACACTCCTTCCCAGCTGCCATAACTGTGCAGCACTCGCCCTCTGGCCAGCCTGGAACTCACTGCTTGTAATGCTGCTGGTAATGCCTCTCCGGCCACCACTCCACAGGACACAAGCAGGGATTTTGGCACCCGTGTTCCACGTGCTATCAGCAGCCCGGTGCCACCTGGTCCCCTCTGGACCAGAGCTCTCTGCTTTACTTGATCTGAATCTTCTGCGAAGAAACCCACTGTGGTCCAAACTCAGTTTATACTGCCTTGTAAAAAAAGATGTATTTGGCTCTTTTATGGTTTGCATTGTTGGAGGAGCAGGCCGTTGACTAGTATTTATTTTTCGTTGATGTTCTACTTAAGCTGTAGCTGTGTGGAAGAAAATCTGCGATTTCTTGGGCTTTCTTTTGGCAAGATCCCTGATTTCCTCAGTGGGGGCTGCCATGCTTGGGTTGGTCTCATCTCCTGCTATGCCCAACGTGATGGAGGGCTCTGCACCTGATCAGTGCTCTCTGCTAGGGATAGGAGCATTTACTGAGGCGGAGGGTGAAGGAGGAGCTTTTTTGCTCAATGCACTTTATTTCATTGGAATTTATACTTATTTTACTTTAGAAAGTGATTTCTCTGTTGCCTATTTTGACCCTACCAATGTTTTACTTCCCGTTTTCATATTAAGTGGTATGGTGTCTGTGCAGTTTTTATTTTTGATTTTGTGTGTTTTTATGTGTTTTACCATTGAAAATAAGAGCTCAGTGTCTCTCCAGCATAGAAATTCTGCTCTCCATGCTGTCACAGAGATCCTTTCATGAACCATATTCTTCTCAAACTCCCCTTGATTGGTTTTTAAATGTTGCAGCCAGCGGACTGTAAGCATTAGAGTTACGTTTGTTAGAGATGCCATTTTGCATTCACTGAGAAAGTACAGCTACATTTTGACACCATGTCCTGTTGTCCTCTCTACTGTTTGGACCAGGACATTCAGAGATGTGTTTTCTGAAGTGTAATCATTCATATATAAATAATCTCAGTGGCGAGGCTACTTGACTCTGTATGCATGTTTTTCATAAGTAAAGTCTGTATTCATCTGGAGGCGCTTTCTGCAGCACAGCAACCAGAATAGAGTCAGGAAGGGACAAGATGAGCGCTGTATATGCACAGTAGTCAGTGGATTTTGAGTTCATTTCCAGTTGCCACACATGTAGGTGTTTTTAATATCTTTCACTGACAGCTTTTATAACATTAGAGGTCAGAGTGAAGTTGTTATCTATTTTATCCTTCTGAAAGCATATAGATATAACATCCTTTGGACCAAATCCAATCTCTCTTTTCCTCAGAGTGC
Organism: Alectoris magna; assembly: GCA_030625065.1. NCBI lineage: Eukaryota > Metazoa > Chordata > Aves > Galliformes > Phasianidae > Alectoris > Alectoris magna. The sequence continues at coordinate 16,709,278 of CM060566.1, read as the reverse complement.
AAGTGTTGAAAGCATGAAAAACATCACAGCTGCATTAGATGTATGGAATAGGTGCAAGTGGCAAAGAGCTGTTAACTTCCAAGGTAGCTGTTCTCACGGAGAGGTGTTGAAGATGTTGGGAAGGGTGGTAGTAGCAGTTGGTGAGCCTCCAACCGTGCAAATTACTGGCCAGTGCCCCAGCACAGCATCTACATAGCAGGCATAGATATGTCATAGCTCCGCAGCTGTTCCTGTGATATTACACATGTGAGTGAAGCCTGTCCAACCTCTGCATGGACTTTCCTTTGTCAGGGGAGTATCATTGAGTTCTCTCGCCCAGCAGCCTCTTATATATTAAAAAAATAAAAATAATAAAATTGTCAATACTAACAGCATCCTGATGTCACGTTTGCTAATTCTGCAATGTGGAACAGTGGCTGAATTCTTCTTGTTCTTTCTTTTCCTACCTCCCTGCCTGCAATTCTTCTTTTGCTCATTACTTTCCTTTCACATTCCTCCTCCTTCCTCAGACCGCTTTTAAAGCTGAAATAAATACCTACCCAAACTAACTCAGAAGTTGTAAACATACGATAACTTTCATTGTATTTTTACCTTACAATAATTGTCTGGATCTGGTTACTCAGCTGAAAGATACGTTATGAGAAAGCACATCCCTGTGTGGAAAGAGGTGATGAAATCCAAGCGAAGTAGTTAACAGCCACACAGAGTGATAGAAACAATTCTCTCAAAGGCCCAAGAGGTTGTTCTCGCTTTTATTTATTTGATGCTCAGCTGAAAAAGGGAGATTTCTCCACTTCTCTTTAAATAAACTTATCAGGAATGTCATGGCTGCATGTCACCCACTATAGCTAGGTTTGTCTAACTTCTTGTCAAGTTGGGATTTCTTTGTACAAACCCAATTTTAGCATTTTCTACATAAAATGTACGGTACAGGTTGTCTTATCCCCTTTGATTTAATTTGTCAGTATCACGTAGCATTTCTGCCTCCATCTCTGTATCCATCTCAAGTCAGTTTGTGGATGATGGCACAGATTTGATGTTTAGTTGATTTATTTTTTTTTTTTTTCCCATGGCTTTTGTGGAAGTAGCACAGGCTGACAGGCACTGACTGATTGGTATGATAGGAGAGGTCAAATTTAGGACCAACATCACTTTGTGTAAAACACCACTGAATATACAGTTATTTCTGGTATGCTGATTTGGACTTTGGAATGCAAACTATTTAGGAATAGAAATACTTCACAAAAATATGAATTGGACTCAAGCATAATATCGATATTTCTGGAGTTGCGGGAGCAATTTTTTTCTCATATTTAATCATAGAAGTTTGTTAAATGTGAGGTCTTAGTTACTGAATGTCTTGGGAAAAAGAATTTCTTTCAAATTGCATTAATTTTACCAAATTCAACTTATTTTCTGTAAGTTTGCGGTAGGAAAACTCAAGGCTTTAGTATCCAACCAGTGGTGTAATAACAGTATCAGATGTTTTTATTCCTTACAACAAAATGTAGAGAATGTAAAGCCACGCAGCTAGAAACACTTGTGAGCACTTGTGGATTAATCAGTGGGCAGGGAGTATTTTTGGAAGGAAATTACAGTCTCTTCAGTCCTGTGAGACGTTGTGGATGGAAGAATCTCAGGGTCAGGGCTAAAAGTAGACTTAAATGTCTAATCAGAGGAGATTCCTCTTCTGGTGTCCACCAATCTTCAACCACAACAAGCTCTTATTAAAAGAAGAAAACAAAAAACCAATAAGTACAACAACCAATCAAAGCACCAATCGGCCTTAGCTCTTCTGGGATTCCGTGATCTTAACCTGAATCCAACATCTGACAAATATTTTTGCCTTCTTTTGTTTGCAGTGTGACATAGGTATAAGTTGGTTCGATGATTAGAGACCAATTTATGTTTAAAGTAGTGGAGTGAATAATTTTTCAGTTGATTTTATATGAATAGCACTGGACCCATATCCAATTTGACCAGAATACATCAAGCTAATATAAAGTAATTGTTTATTTATAACAAATGAAACTTTTTACTGTTTTACTTCACTGTACTCAAGTCTTGGAGAGAAAGTCCTTGTCAGGAAGTGATATTATCACTTATTATCAGTGAGGATTATCAGTCCTTAAAAGGAAGAGTGGTAGTGACAGAGCTCTGAATTTTCTGTGGGTTTGGAAAGCCATAGTTGGACTGTTGTCAGTTGTGCATTTGTTTTTTTTCTGAAAAGTAATGCTTTGTGTCCCTAATAGATGATGACACCCAAATGTGTAGGCTTTCTACATGTTGTGGATAAGTAAAGAACTGAACGGTTGAAATGTTGCTAATGCTTTAGGAATGGTCCAGAAAAAAATAAAAACAAAACCAAAACCCCTGTAAAATGTACCGTATTTTGAAGCAGTGTATGCATGAACTGCTGATTGATTACAGGGTAGAATCACTTTAGATCCAGTTTGACCTGAAGATACTGGCTAGCTCTTAAAAAAGGAGACCACAGAAGGTGATGTTTTCTTGAATCGCTTTGTGTTTCCAAAACATAGATCAGAACTCTCATTTATCTTTGTCAGTAGTAGATAATATGGAGATAAAAACGATTGTAGAAAATGAACATTAATTTGTTAACTATTAAAAAAAACACCAAAACACAGCAAACAACCTTCTGACCACTTAGCCCTGCATTTTTTGAAGTAGTATTCGGAGAAATAGCTGATTGAATCCCATTAATTTAAATGAGAGTCAAATGATAGTCTGTATGGACCTCTTTGAAAATGTGTGGTTTAGTTCTTTATTCTTACTTCTTTCAGCTTATTGTAGAAGACTTTCATGTATTTAGCGGACTTTCAAAAGCAGACATATATAGTGCAGTTAAAATACTACAATTTAGTACTTGCACCGCCTAGGTTGTCATTTCCTGCAGAGTAAAAGAGTATAGTTAAAACATGTTGTTTTATTTGATGTTGCAAGATATACGGCTTCTACTTGCTCACAGTGTAACTCGTGAAAACTTTATTGTCTGTTGTCAAAAAAACCATTTTAATTTAATTTTTGAAGCTTGAATCTAATCTTAATCTAAACCTTAGATCGTACTTTCTGTATAATTAGACATGCATATGGGAGCAGCATATGGTGAAAATATATAGAACTTTGCTGTATAAAAGAATAGAATACAAATGCCAGGCTTTTATGTTGATTGTACCTGTATGGGGGCTTTATAAGCTTACAATTTGAATCATTTATAGCCACAGACTCAACGTAGCTCTAACACAACTAGTACTGCAAGACATTTACTTTTTTTTTGCTGACTAAATGATAGGCAAAGCAATTTTCAACAAATGTCTCCCAGTAGGCTGTCATCATGGAAGCCATGTAATGTTGCGTTTTAACCTTAGCACTGGCAGCTATCCAGAAATTATTTCGTTTATGCCAAACTGTTCTGCACAAGGCACTTGCCCTTCTACTGTACAGTAAGAGAATTACCTTAACTTTCCCTCCATCTTCCCCCAGTTTTATCAGATCTTTATTATCTGTGCTTATGAGGATGCAGCAAAAATGAAGTAGCAACATATTCGCATTTTCTTGGAGTGATCTCAGTCTCTTTATGGAAAGAGAACCTTGAAAGTTCCCAGGGAACTTAGGTGCCTAATGCTTCTTGTGCCTTTCAGAGTATTTAGCATCAGAACTTCATCATTACAAGAATAAATTCCACTCCATTATATGCAAGCTAAATCCTATTTATTAGTTTGGTTTGATTTAAAACACTTGTATATACTCTAGCGCAGGGACTCAGGCAGTAATGTCACTGCCTTCTCTAAAATCTTTTGTATTTATTGTTTTACATACAATCCCTCATCCTTTAGTGTAGGCTAAGAGCATTTTTTAAAAACTGGAAGATAAATGATACCTTAAATTAAGCCTGAATCTAAATTTTATTCAGTATCAAGTGATGAACAAGCTGGAGGTCAGGTTTGGTGGCTGCAAAGCCCCAGGGATCTCAATTCCCCAGTTCTTAAAACGTGCACTCCTAAAATTCCAGCAAACAGAATTTGCCACTGTAAGCGTATACTTTACCTAAAGACTTCCATGTCGTAAAGTTGTTCCCTGTAACTCGATGGAAGACACATACTGGATTAATTTCATAAAATCTCCCTATGTGGTCTGCATTTCTTCCTCAGTAGACACTGTCTAATTAACTTAGAGATTAGCAGGTTTTTGCCTAAGATGTTATCCTATACGTACAAACTCTGTGCTGATAGATTTATTGACAGTACTTCACGTGAATTTTCACTTAATGAAAATGCAGTGTTGAGTTATTCCACAACTCAAAAAGCGACTGGTTCCAGATTCTTTACAGAGCCTCCTTCTTGCTCTGTCCTGCGCAAGGTATTCTAAAAGCAACATATCATTAGGAAGGGCTTCAGAGGAGGCTGTGCTGAGTTGTAATTTTATCGCTCTCATTGTCTTTAGGAGCTTGCGTTGGTGTTCTTGCACGTCCTCTCTGAGACAGTATGCAAGGGAAAGATCCTACCTACAAATAGTGCTTTCTGCTGGAAACTGATCCGTGCCTTGAAATTGTTGTGTCATATCACATTGACTCAGGCAGCCCTGTATTTTCAGCTCCTCTGTCTGCTGAAATGTGGTATGTTTTTTTTCTTCCTTTTTTTTAGTCTTTACTTTTTACCGCCTCTCTGCCTATGAGAGGGACTTCCAGCCATACCCTAAATGATTCCTGGTGACCCAGTGTTTTCCCACAAATATGGCATTGGCCTCAGAGTCACAAGACTAGATACTCTTCTGAATTTGGCTATTGGTCAAGAAAACAACTCACAATTTATAATTATATTAATTTTAAGTTTAGGCCAAAAATCGTTCCGGAAGAACCAACTGTTATTCCCTTAAGGATTTAAATATGGATGAGGAAACCTAATTTTAGAGATCCTGCTTTAGAAGTCTTGCACCTTCCTTTGGTTTTATATCCCCTTCAGTTTCCAGTGCTCAGAGACTCAGCTACGTATCATTTACTCAGTGAAGTCAGATATTTTCAGCGAGTGTGTTTTAGATACTCAGGCTACTGATAGTAATGTCTTTCTTGTGTGTGTGTGGTTTGGTAGTGGAAATCAAATTATCTGAGGAATAAGGGCATTTGGTAAGAGCCAAAGCACTGACCTCCGTTGCCTGACTCTCCAGAGCAATACAGGTAAAGAAAAAACAAAACAAAAACCTACTGCCCATGTACATCCACGGTGTTCCAGTGGCTGAGACCTTGTGGTGTTTAATAAATCATGGAAAGATTCCTTCATGTAGCTGAATTGTGGGAATGGAGAAATTAAGGTCCAGATTCACAGGCACCCATATTCTCTGAAGATGACCTTCTGAGATACATGTCAGAAAAGTCAAGCCGCTTTTAGTATAAATGGAAAGGAAAAGAGACTTCTGGATTTAGACTTTAATTATTTATTTATGAGAGCTTTCAAACCTTTTGCAGTTAGAGATTTGCCTTTCGGTCTGTTCCTTTCCCATCAGTGTGTGTTTGGTGCTCGTGAATGATTTCTACCGCCTGGAGAGTGTAATTCACCAAACATGGCTGGGAAAAGAAAAAAAAAGGCAAAGTTTTGCTAATAAGAATCTCAGATAGACTATTAACTGAAAACTTTCAGGAGACGTTATTAGTTGCAGGGAGAAGGGTCAGGTCTCTCTGTGGATATATCTTCTGTTGGCTTTCAGCCTAACAGCTTTCAGGGACATTAGCTTGGAACTGAGCAATATAAGCTGAGAGAAGTCTGTTGCTGCTGCCTGGTGGGAGCTCACAGATGCTTGTAATAAAAATTGTTAAAAATTGTTTCATTAGTTTGCAAAAAGCAAATTTCTTGGAATGCCGTACCTTCATTTGCCAGTAATATTTAATTTCTTTTATGTTCTGTGTGTGACAAATCCAAGCAGAAGTTTGCTCTGCAATTAGTTACGATGATGATATATAGAACTTAAAATGAGCACTCAGCGTTTTTTTCATTTGCATGCTGGAAACAAAAGATAATTGGCTAGAAAACAATATGGCATTTAATAAAGCTGTTCCTTTAAGTAGCACATTTTTCCAAATGATAAAGAGATATCAACCTTCTAGAATTACATAATATCATGGACATATAAGTAAAACTAATCAGATATGCCACGTGCCCTCATTTTGTAAGTGCAATAGCTCATTTAGCTGTTAGCAAAACCTTGCTTAGTGATGCATCAATAATTAGAAACTGTCACTGTCTGTATATGAATAACACTTTTTCTCCCTCTTGCTATTTTCCTTTCTGGAAAAAAAAAAAAAAAAAACACATATCACATTTCATCTGTCCTGGATTACGAACATCGTTGGACGCTTCAAGATGTCTGTATAGGATTTTTTTAAACATCACAAATTTGATGGCATAATTTTTATACTTACTGTTACAAAGATGTATTTTTATCCAGTAGCCAGGAGACATAAATGAAGGGTTGCTTTTGAGGTAACGTGTCTGCAAAGGCGCTGTGGAGTCTTCAGTGAATATACAAATGATCGAGGCTACATATTTTCAGACCTAAAAATACGGTTTTTGTCTCCTTACTTAAAAGGTGTATTTGTACATAAGCCTGCTTGGGAGGTCAATGACAAGCCGTTTACTGGTGATTTTTTGCAGACAGGCTTCTCTGAGCTCATAGCTGTTTATCCATAGGGGAACTGGGCATAAGAATGGGCACGGTGAAGTAAACTGCTGGAAGTCATTAAACTCTGTAAGCAAGGCTGCAAACGAGATGGACAATCTTGCTGTGTGATAGTGTTTCAGTATCCTTTTCTTTGCAGATTTAGAGTGTCTTTGCAAGCCTACCCTGTTACACATAACTCTTTATGAAATGTCATGCAAGGTGTGCATTCCACGTGCAGCACCACTTTGTGCATGGCCTTCCTTGCTATTTCTGTTGCTGCTTTTCAGCGTAGAAAAGGAAGCAATATTTTTGTATGTACAGATGTGTGCATGTGAAGTCCCCAGGTCTGGCTGTGTAATTTGGGGTCAGGTGCATTGTGTGAAACTTTGTTTAATTCATGTTTGGAAGCTGATCCTATTCTTTCTGAAAGATGTGCCATGCAGAACAGAATTTGAGCTAAACTTTTAAGTGGACAGCTTTAAACCAAAGCTCCTGTAAACATTCCAGCGGCTCTGTGACAGTGATACACGGGTTTTAGTGCCCTCCTTGGGGACTCCCTTTGGAGTGGGTGAGTTTTCTTTTTTCTTCAAAGGCGGATGTAAGTGGATAGCGCCGAACAGTTGTTCATCCATTTTTAATGCTCATCTGGGCTGTGATCATTCATTGGTGTGTTACTTACTCATCTGTGTAAAAACAGTGGAGGAAGAGTAAATCTAACCTCAGTTTTTTTACATGGGTGACTCTGAGCTGTGGTTCGCCACTAAAAATGCTGGTGGTGCAAAGATCAGCTTACCCAAAGTCTAGATAAGATCAAAACGTGAGTGATGATTAGATAACCCAGGTGAATGGAGATAAAACCTTTTTTCCTTGAGGCACACAAATGGTAGAGGACATTCCATGTTGGACAGAGAACTTTGGGGTATGCACAACCATTCTGATTTATATACAAAAACCCTTAAAAGCTTTTGCTGAGACCAGGCTTTCAGTCTCTCTTGCTGTAGCTGCTCCTTTGTGAACCAGGTTATTTATGAGGTTACTCATGCAAATTTAGAAAGTCCTCCTTGAGAAACAGCTTGCTTCCTAAAGTGCTGCGGAAAAGTAGGTCACCTAAGGTATTTTTCAGCTAGTGTTCTTCTGTAAATATCAGGGGACAGATCTTAGCTTGCGCTCAACCACTACCAGAGGTTTTGGTTTTAATATGTGAACCAACTCTTTCCAATTCTTCATAATGGAATTCTAAAGTAATGAAATATCGGTGCAGAACTCAGAAATTCCCCGTACAACTTGACTCACCTGCTCCAAATTCCTTCTTTCCCCAGGCTGGTGGGATTGCAAAACTTAATTCAAAGACCAGCTGCCTGAATGTATAGGAAGTATATTAAAAGTGCATGATGTCACGGACTCACGTACATACATAAATATATATAAAATACACAAATAATTGGATGACTGAAAAAATATGGACATAGCCCCTTTATCTCTTGGTTCCATAATGCACAGGGTCAAGAAATTCACTCCCACGTGTGGGCTCTGGAGGGGAAATTTCCGTCTGCTCTATGTATAAATATGAGAAGGAAGTTTTTTTTTGTTTGGTTTTTTGTTGTAGAAACAGTGCTGCTTGTTATTCACAGTCTGTAAATATTTATGGGCTGTAAGAAAATATGCCTGCTACGTATTGTTCCATGTGAAACAAAAGCACAGTGAGAAAATGCTGTAAAACAGAGGAGATGCTGAAACATATTTTATCAATTACTGAAGAGTGTTAGAAGTTTAAACAAAATTTTTCAAGATTAAAAACAGGTAATGATGAAGTTGAAATATGGCATTGAAGAACCCGGCTCAAAAATCTTTCCATAATAAATGATAAATGGTGATTATAGCCTTCTCGTAAATGGATGACGATTGAATGGGTTGAAAAAGTAAACTTAGTACGTTTTAAGAGATGACAGCATTTAAGGGTAATCTATATAGACAAACCTGGTTGAGGAATCTCTTTTATAACAAGGCTTGAGGGGATTTTATGATCAGGCTCATCTGAGTTGGCATATGACCATACCCAACTTTCTGTATTAGTCAGACGGACCTCTTGGTTTAGACGGGCTGTGTCCACCTTGCATTCGGTGTACAAACGTTTGAATTATGTTTGGATTTGTGTGCCACGTAGCTTCAGTGCGGACTGCAAAAATACAACTGGGGACTTGGAAAAAACTCTTGGAATGCTAAACTTGCGCTGTCTGGCTACACGATTCTCAGTAAGGAAACTACAATGTTTGAAGCATTCATGAAAGAGCGTGTTTATTTTTATTAACAAATTGCCTACAGTAAGAATTCGTAATGTTTACAAGGTTAGGCAATAGGAAAACTTAATGTTACAGTAAAATATCTTCTCAGATAAGAGTTTGGTAAAAATAAGCCTTCCTTCTCCCCAGATGGTAGCATGACCCATAGGTCAGAGGTAGCTGTTTGCAGCACACGTACATGTCCTATCCAGCATTTCTGAAGATGGAGCTGCTGGAGTGCCATTTTGTTGCAATTACCTTTTCTAGTTAATGTGGATAGCTCTGCTTATATTTTACGAAAAACAGAAGACCGTACTGGGCGTGTTTATATCTCTTGCCCTGAGAATGAATGATCGCAGTGTTTCAAATGCTGTTTTGTTGTGAAGGAGCAATGGTACGCTGTGATTGCCTGTTTCCATTGCTACGAGCACTGTAAACTGATTTCCAGACTTGCTTGAATTGTTCTTGTCTTGATTTGTAAATGTTAGTAATGGCATCTAATAGCTTTACAGTAGTGTAGCGCTGCTGATCTGGCAAGCCCCAGCCTGGATACAGACCACAGGCAAGTTTTGTTACCTCTGTTACAAGTATGGGATGTCTGCAACTTTCCCACAGCAGTCTTGTATTTCTTACCTGTGATTTGGGGAGAAGCTCACACACGGTGACAGAATTCAGGGCCTTGCAGACAGCTTGAAGTTTTTATTAGCAGGACCGGTAGAGTTGCAGCTGGCTTATTGCTTCCTGCTGTGTAGACTGTGGGAAGGTCTGATCAGATCTTGGTAAAAATTTGTGCATGCTGGTAAAATTAGCCTGTGGGCTTTTAAAAATATTAATTGAGTAGTCTTCTAATAGTACATTGTAATTCAACTTAAAGAGCTTAATCAGTATCTATTACATGCTACTAAAGTGGCTCAATAATGGAGGGCTGATTCATAACCATCATAATCACTTCATTGCACTTTTAGTTTGGGTCTGTTTTTCTTCTTGTTTTAGTGCTCAGTAGTCTCCACATCTAGAAAAAAAAACTTTGAATTAAATGTTAGTAACATTAGAATGTTGGTTTGTAAATATGAAATAATGAATGGAGGGGCAGTGCACTTGTTAAAGTCTTATTGCTTTACTTGCATTTGTGGTGGAAATAGGCTTTCTTATCAGTGACGTATATATTTGAGTCAGTCTTGTCATCGTGGAAATGCTGTTGGAATTTTTGAAGAAGCATCTTTAATTTTGAGGATGTTTTGCATATTCTAAACATCCTAGTTTCTCATATTCCCTAAGCTGACCAGAAGGTTGAAAATACTGCTGGATTGGTACAGTAGACTATAATAATACTCATAGAGCTCCATTCCAGAAAGTGTTTTTTTTCTTACACCAAATAACGTGTGACTACAGTCAGAAGAGTGGCAGAGACCCCTCTGGTGTCCCCACGGAGTTGCAGGGCTCTGTTATTCCCACTCCCTTGCTGGATGTCACTTTCCCCATAGCTAAGCCTCTGTAATAGGTCGTGCAATGATTCTGGGTCTTTTGCTGTAGATCTTGGTTTGAATTACTACACCAGGGTGGCTTCATATAAAAGACACATAATCCATTAAAAAGTCTCTAGTGTAGGGGTCATGTCAAATGCCTTGTGGGTGACAGACTGTGAAGTCGCTATAGCTGTTCCTGGAATTACTGTATATCCATACTCAAATAATTGATCTGAAAAGTGGTGATTATATGCTACTGAAACAGGCCTGTTCCTGTAGCCTTTGTTCAGGTTGCACATGTGTCCAATTGCCTGCTCAGTAGCGGTGTCCAAATGTGCAGGCAAAAGCCACAGCCTTTTCAGAGGGCTCAGCTGATGACCATCACCCCTGTTCTCTAAGGAGAGCATTGCTGCCTAATTAGCAGTCCTCTGACCAGGCTGTGGATATGGCACTGGTTTACTGACTGGTATCTCGGTCTCAGTTTGTCCATGTGTTCAGTGGGAATAAAATCACCTCGGCTTTCCTTCAGATCAAACTGTATGTGCAGCTTTTTAAAGGACTTTGAATATACGCAGAGCTATATGAGCTGTTGCGTTACTAGATTAGGCAGGAACAAATTAATTCAGTTAATTAATCTTGATTTAAATCATGACTTAAAAGCAGTCTATTTGCATAACTGGTTTAAATCTTGCTTTGTTCTACTGTCTCATGATTTCTCTAAAACAAAGATTGATTTTCCATTGTTAGTAAGCATTGATTTACTATGAAATGCACAGTGAATTGGACTGATTGTTTCTGCTCTCCATGTCCTACAGAACACGTGTGAGGAATTTTCTTGCACTTGACATTATTCATGAACTGACAAAAAAAGATCAAGCTTTCTCAATTTTTGTTTTGCACCATCCATGAGTGAAGTAACAGAATGAAGTGTAACAAAAACCATGCACTCCATGGATGTTCTTCTGCAGTAATTTGCCCTGAGTGTACTTTAAAAATGCAGGCACTAAACAAGTATTGCTTATATGCCCGTGATTCAAGTCATTTCAGCATAATAGGTAGTAATAAGTGTACTTACTTTACATTTAGGTAATGTGCTTTAAGCATGGTTAATAATACATTCAAATATACCTTTATATAGGTGTAATTTAAGGGATATTTTGTAAAATTAAAATGACTCCCACCAATTTTAATATTAGCCCATAATTGTCTTTTTTATTACTGTTATTTTTTAATTTACTTCATTCTACTGTATGGGTGTTTTTTTTTGTTTGTTTTTGTTTTTTTTCTAGTAAAGGCCATTCACTCAGTCATTCTGATACAGATGCTTCAAAAGTACATTAGTCATAGTAACTAATCCCTTGCATATTGTGAAGGAATTACAAAAGTTTGTCAGATATATGAGGAGTGCAAAAGATTATTATTATTTTTTTTTTCCAGTCATCGAAGATGTCACTGTTCTGGAATCATTTGCTTGTACTAATTTCAATTAAAAAAAGGACTCAAGGCAAGAGATGCAAAAACAGTCTGGCCAAAATGATAAATTGTGATGCTTAATTCCTTTTATTCCTTTTAAAGCATAGAGATGAGGATTGTGATGCACTGGTGAACTTCAGGTGAAGGGAAGCAGAGAATTTTAAGAAGAAACACCAGAGTAAGCATGACAGGGAATTGTACTTTGGAAGGGAAGAAATGAAGACATGTTGTGTATTCAGCATTGCGGTGGTATGTGCAAGGTTTTGATAGAAGCAGAAAAACAATAAGCAAGTAGTAAGTCAATTTGTGTAAAGCAGAACAGAGCAGAAAAGGAGAAAGGAGCTACAGAAAAACCTAATTAAGAGTGGAGATGTGCTAGACTTCGAAAGTAAGAATCGGGATCTTGAACTTGATGCAGAAAGTAATGGGTAATTAGCGATGATACTGTCAGCGTAGGAAAGAAAGGTAATTCTAGCAGCTGTATTTCACATGTATTCAAAATTATATTAGAATATAGGAAAGACCTTAAAGAGGAATTTACTGTAACTGATGTAAATAATGCTCAAGTTTTGGACAAAGGTTTCAGTGGAAAGATTGGAAAGCATTTGGTGGATATTGGAGATATCGTAGAAGAGTACTGATAGGATTTGATGACAGCTTGAGCAGGCAAAGTGATGGAGAAAGAGTTGAATGGGCCATGAAATTTGAAATCTAGAGAATTGAGAAAGATAGTGGTATTGTCAACAGTAATGGCAAGGAGATGAGATTTGGAAGAAAAGATAAGAAGTTCAATTTTTCAAGAGGCTGATTTTGACATCAAAATTGTGTGTTTGAGAAGCAGGCAAAGAAGTGAGACAGCCTGCAATGTAGGGGAAATGAGAGATGCAAGTGAAGATTGGTGATCCATCAGTGTCAAAATAGTGCTGGAAGCTGAGGGCAGGTGAGAAAGGAATAGGGATGAGGAGTGGCTGAGATTTTGCAGTAGAGAATAATGAAAGCAACAGGAGGGAAAAGGAAACATTGACCCGTCAAGTCCTTGAGAGAGCAACCATGTCAGGAAACAAGAGCAAGTAATGCTTGTTGCACAGAAGTGCCACAAACCGAATACACAAATTAAAACTTCATCCAATGGGAAATTTGAATGGGGATTGTAAATGGAGTACTTTGGAGAGGATACTTACGGAGTATGAAGACCAACCAACCAACCAAACATAGGCACTTTACACAGGAGATTGTAGTGAGCTGGGGGTCAGCATCTTCTCTCGTGTAACTAGTAACAGGTCTAGAGGGAATGACCTCACGTTGTGCCAGGAGAGATTCAGGTCAGACGTTAGGAAATACTACTTCTCAGAAAGAGTGGTCAGGGGCTGGAATGGGCTGCCCAGGGAGGTGGTCAAGTCAACAAGCCTGGAGGTGTTCAAGGAATATGTGACATTGTGTTGAGGGGCATGGTTTAGTGAGAACTATTGGTGATAGGCAGACAGTTGAACTGGATGATCTTGTGGGTCTTTTCCTACCTTGGTAATCCCATGATTTTATGATTCAGGCTGGATGTGGCCTGGTGGTTGGCAACCCTGCCCATGGCGGGGGGGGGGGGGGGGGGGGGGGTTGAAACTAGATGATCATTATGGTCCTTTACAATCCAGGCCATCTATGATTTAACCGAAGAAGCAAGATGAAACAGGTAGTATTTTATACATAAGAAGACCTTCTCCATTACACATATAATAAAAATGCTGGTTTCTAATCTTCAGAAGGGATTTGTTTTTATTGTGGGATGCTCAAATCATGTCATTCCATTCTTGTTGATTAGAAATGCCCTTAGATTTTGATTCTGATAGAGTATCCTTTCCACTGTGTGGGACTCATTCCTCAGATTGAATTTCACTCAGATTATCACTACGGGGTTATTAGAAAGAGATCCTGCTTTCAACCATTTGATGAAGAACTTCTGAATATTCCTTCCATGATGTAAGAATTGAAGACTAAGATTTTCACATCTAACTAGAGACTTCTTACATTTTGGTTTGAGACTCTTTTAAAATATATTTTAAAAAGGACATCACTCCTATAGATTATACATTACAACACTTCAACAATATCTTTCACTTTTCTTTCCATGGATTAGATCTCCCACATCATTATGCTTTAAAAACTCTGTGCTTTCAAGATCTTGAAAGCTCTCCCTTTCTGCTTGTTCTTTGTACTGGAGTGAGCAGTGTGGGTGCACTGTGGCACCAGGCTGAGCTCAGGCTCTGTGCTGGGCAATGCTAATGGCACCTGAGCTGCTCTTGCCTTGCCCCTTGCTGCTGTGCCTGTCCTGAGTGTTGTGTTCCTCCTTGAGATCCTTCATCCAGCAGCATAGGCAAGAAATCCTGAGTTTTGAACAGTCACCATCTCTTTGTATGCGTGGAAATAATTTGATTAGATGCCTTTGAAAGAAGTCTACATGTATTATCTTCAATTTATCAAGCAAGTACATCTGAAAGAGCATTTAGATGATCAGTTCCCCCTAAGTCTTAGATACCTTATGGCAGGGCTTTTGAACACATCCAGTAAATGCATAATTTCTTCCGAGACACTAAATATTATTTTTAGTTTAAATATTGGGAAAGAAATCATTTTTTAAAGCTTATTAAAATGTTATATGAATATTTTTCAAATACAATTTATATTATCGCTGGTGCATAACCTTTCAAATGAATAATTCACGGCCACAAGTAGTCACTTTTGATAATCTGTAGTGGTGTATTATGTTGGTTCTGTGGAGAGATTAACACTTACGGCCTAAGGAATAAAACCAGAGAATCTAATCCATTTGTTTGCCTATTCACAGTGACAGATATTTTCTTAAATTAAAGTCTATTAGTCTGAATTCTGAATCTTAAAATTGAATCTGTTTTCGCTCGTTTTATACTCTTCTAAAACAGGATTATGATATATAACATATTACAGGCAGAGAACTAGGCTGACTATTGATTTTCAGCACAGTTTTCCTATTGCAGACACTGAAGAATGTTTCTAACAAAAATTTATAGGATATTAGGCAGAGAAATGGTTTCAAAAAGCTATCAGAAAAATGCAAGATAGACCTTGTCTGCTAATACTTGGCCATTATAATTTTTCTGGAAAGCAGCTGAATTTGAAATAATCTTTCATCACGTTATGATGGCACATCTGAAATAAAGGTGAGAAAAAAATGTGAAGCTATTTTAGTAAAATTAATTGGACCAGATCCACATCATCTTACGGTAGCATTCATTTTGCTATAAACAGTGATGTACTGGAACTTACACTATACCAGGGAAAACAGTGGAATGTATGCAAATGTCTGCTTATCGATGTTGCCTATTTATAAGGAATATCTGTTTAACCCCTTCTGTTGCTGGTTAATTAAATTTTAACTTCTGTAACTGAAAAACAGTGCTGTAGCATCACCTGTGGTGGCTGCTTTTTAGCTGGCAGCAGTGGGTGACCTGTTGGTGTCATCTCCTGGCTGATTTCGTGCCACTCTGCAGAGATTGTGCAGTGTTTTGGGAGCATGCAGATGTTTCTGTGCAGTGGGACTGGAAGAGCACTGGGCAGAAAGGTAATTTTAGGAAGCGCACCTCACCTGGAATGGGCATGCTTGGGGAGAACATTTTAGCCACTGAGTTTTTGAAGAAAATGCTTCCTGTGAGTTGAACCTTTTGTCATAAGAGCCTTGCTCTTCATCTGTGTTGTGGGCATGGAGAACAGCACAAAGGTGTGAACGATGATCTGTTGAGAAAGTATGGAGGTGGCTGGAGCCTGGGTCCTGCAGCTGGGGCTCAGAACACGTGGCTGTTTGTTAAGCTACGTGATAAAGCTAGCGCTTGTTGGTCTTAAAACAGAAAGCCAACTGAAAACAAACAAATAGAGAAAAACCACTCAGAAGTGAGCATAGTTACACAGCATGGGGGGAAAAAAACACCTTTTGGGATATGCTCCGAGCATCCAAGTGACTATTATGCAAATTGGTAACTGTGGTTATAAAAACCTCTTATTTAAAACGGCATATACCGTGTAAAGTAGTTTTGGGTTAAGTCATGGCAAAAATGTTCTTTTTGGGCACCTCATTATCAAAATTATGGTATCTGATCAATGTAATAGCTGTCTAAGCCCACTAATGAAAAAGGTATGATGCGTCTACATCATGGAAGTGGCATGTCAGTGTAGTTCTGACTGGAACAGGTGGCCAAGTCATTCAAGAGCCTGCTACCTGCTCTAATGTTGGAACTGATACACTGCGTAGCTCAGCAAAAAGATCTTGTTTCTCTCTTCCTTTGTTGGAGAGGGTTTGAACAGCCGTGCTAACAGCCCATTGCTGTAGGCTCCTACTTCTGCTGTTTGAACAGTAAGCAGTCTTTGAAAGATGGTTTGTGTAGTGAGTGCTGCAGCTATGATGTGACCCTGGGTAGGATGCCAAGATTGTACTTAAGGAGCAGAATCTGCAAGTATTAATAAATCATTCAAAATGTAGAGGTTTGTTGTTGTTGTTTTTTTTTCATGTCGAGTAAATGCTGTGATTTAATTATCATGAAGTATTTCATGCAGGAGAAAAATTTATTCTATAAGTTATTACTTTAATAAGCGATGAAAAAGTAATTAAATAACTTGAATCTGTTTTCTGAAGCAGAATTGTTATTCAATATACACTTGAAAACTAGCAGCAGAAGAGATGAAGCAGATACTTTTGCAAGTTTTGCATTACGAACGAAAGCTGAAGTATTTTTTAAGCTGGCTCGGAAGGTTAATTAGAATTACCTTTGGGTCTTGTTGTTGTCCTGCCTCTGCAGCCCCCCATCCTCCTGGTGTGATTTCGGGGTACTGTCCCTGACTGAACACTAACAGACGGAGCCTCCCATTTAAAAAAAAACATGGTAAAACGTCTGTATTATTTGTGAGTCTCGTCTAATGTGCCTAAATCAGAAGTAAATGTATAATTAACCTTTTTTTTTCATGATAAATTAACATTAATTTTCTTAGGATTAGTGGGAAATAGCATAATATAGGGCAGGTTTAGCATTCACAGTGACTGTCACATGGGACCTTTAACACTCTTACAGGATTAGTGCAGTCAGTGATTCATCCTGTTACCATGCACACAGAAATAGTGTGCAGCTTCTGACCATCAAAGAGGCTTTCCTAATTATCAGCTTTTACAAGTGAGCATAGAAAGATTAGAATATAAATATGAGGAAGATGGCTTCGGAGTTCTTGAGGGAGCAAGATAAAATACACTCTTTCCCCAGTGAGTAGTTGGATTTTGAATGAAATTTCGCAGTATTGTTCGAGAAACCATCATTAGGAAGATAATTAATGAAAAGGCCTGTTGTAAGGCCTGAGCTAGCGTGGTGTCTGCATGTCTGTCCCTCCCTTTTTCTTTTACAAGGGCATTTCTTCCTTGTCTTATTAATCTGAGCATTCTTTATGCAGGGGAGAAAGATGAATAATTTTTGCAGAGTGAGAAAGAACAGTTGAACTTGAAAAGTGCTGGTTGGAAGGGGATGCTTTGATGGTGCTGAGAAACAGGGCGGCTCTGTTTAGGCACTGAACTGCAGACTCAGTGATGATTTTCGGAATCCAAGAACACAGCAGAAGATTTCTTTTGCTGAAATACTTCTGAGCCAAAATACGAACTGAAAATACAGATGTTTTAAAAGCATTGTTCCAGTTAGTCATGTTAGCTGCAAGGAACTTGCCCAGCCGCTCTGCAATTCGTGTTTCTCTGAAGTCTGGCACAGACAGCCATGGTTCTGAAATTACCCACACACCATCTGAGCTGTGGCCCTTGTCTGCGTGTGCACAACTTGTGACACTCTGAGGTAATTCAGTGTAATATAGCCCGCAGTGATGAATGCAGTTCGCCCTGCTTGGTGCTGTTAACCCAGAATGTGCACACGGACAGAGGGTAACGTGCTGAAATACCTGTAATGTGCACAGTTTGATTGTGAATCTGAGATCACAGATGAGAAATTGCTCAAGGAACTCTATTCCACATCCTTGTCTAATCTTTATCCTTTAATGTAGATGCAACCATTTATAGTCCGTAGTGCGCAGACTCTGACCAGCTCAGCTGAGGCTCTTCTGCAGCTCCTGCGTTAAACATGAGTCCATGGAGGAGGAAATGTGGAACTGCATCACCTGAGCAATGTGTTGGAAAAGCAAAACGTACTTTCAGCCACTGTACTCTTCATATACTGAGTTGTAATCTGATGAGCTCTGCTTCATAACTTTGAAAGCAAAGTTACTGGCTCCTCTCTGAATGTTAGAGACCATAAATTGTTTGGGTCGTTAAACCACACTGACCACCATTCACTGACACTCTCCTGGACACATTCCCTTATGCACCCAGAGATTCTGTCCCTATAGATTTTAAGGATCTAATAGCTTACTCTGGATTTCCTGTATGTCCAAGAAGTTTGGATGCTACTGTGTAGGCTGCCATATGTTCTTAAATCTCAGATGTCTGTCAGTCCAGCTGGAACTGGTGTGCTAACGAAAGCTCATATATCCATGCTCAGCAAATCTTGGGAGGAGTTGGATCCTCCCAAGGTACTAAAAACTCTCAGCTTGGGCACGGAAACACCCTGAGCTGTTGGACTGGTTTGTTGTTCATGGATAGGAGCACCTGCAGTCTGCTTACATTCATGCTTTGTTATTTCCCTAAACTCTGTCTGTTTGTGCAGAATGGTCTGAGTGAATTTACAGGGATAAGGTAAAAATGTTCTTATGCAACATATTTGGGAATTCAGGCTTTTTGAGGCCCTGTATTTGAATATGTGTATCTGGGCTCTGATCTTTGAAACAGAGTGTAAATTCAGAGCACCTTTCGATCTCAGTGCAGTTTTTCTAGGTTTACATCTTAGCAACGGGGATTAGAATGGGAACTGCTCAGTGGGACTTCATTTTTGTTCTCTCTCCCTCTTTTTTTTTCCCTTGAATACTTTTTTTCCGTGAGTACTCATGTTTACCAGGGAAACCAAGAAGGCTGAGCTTGTATAGTGTGTGCTGAAAACAAGCCTTTTTGTGCTCAACGTATATTGGAGAAATTGTTTGAGAACAATTTATCCATAGGCTGCCACTGCAGTGCTTTCAAGGACAGTTTCATCCTGGGTTATCAGCTGCTGTAAGTGCCAATTGCGCAAAGGCATATTTAATTTGTGCACTCAGTTTGCTTTACAGTCAGATTTTGCATTCATGAACAGATAAAATTTACTTATTATTTTAAACAGTTCCTTTCCTCTTATGTAAATTCCTCATCTTCTCTCATGTTCTGGTACCTCCATTACATGTCAAACAAGAATCTGATTGTAGGGCAAGATATCTGTATGTAATATAGAAATTGAGCATAGGTTGTGACAGCTGGGTTCAGTTGTCTTTCCGATTGCAATTACATGGAAACCAAAAAGTATTCAGCATGTATGATCTGGTAGAGGAAGGCAATAGAACTGCATCTTCCTAGACAGATCCTCTCTGAATTCTGTACAAGGTTAACCCTGCATAAGTAGGAATCCTGGTAATATGAAATTGTTTCATATGAAACCACAATGCTTGCATGAGTTTATATGTGTTGTTATCTGCAACCCCAGAATCACACCTACACGGAAAGTTCAGCACTCTGTGTTTGGATGTATTGGGTAAAGGTCCTCATTTGATTCTTGTAGTGCCAGGGAGTTGGTGGCTTTGTGTTGTAATTAAATCTTCGTAATATCAAGAAGATGTGAAAATTCACTGTGCAGCTAAATGCTTCTCCTTGCA
Source organism: Alectoris magna (assembly GCA_030625065.1). Taxonomy (NCBI): domain Eukaryota; kingdom Metazoa; phylum Chordata; class Aves; order Galliformes; family Phasianidae; genus Alectoris; species Alectoris magna. Next base: position 16,689,606 of record CM060566.1, on the reverse strand, counting down.
TTGAAACTGTTCATAATTAATAATCAGTTTGATGGATTATTAGGGCCAGACTGGATTGGCATCTGCACTTTGGACATGATGTACCTGATTGTACTAGCAAGTTACAACAACACTTATCAACTACTGTAATTATCATATTGCCACTGTTTTCTACAGATGTAAAGATACATAATTCAAGCTGACAAGCCTGAAGATTTTATTGGAATGACCTGTGATACCCTAACTTCTCATTAATATACAGCCAAATGCACAATGTCAATTAACTATAAGATACAACCTCAGGGCTTCTTAACATTAGTAGCGGTTAAAAATTAATAATGCGACAGAACTTCTTCCTATTTTATTTTCCTATCGTGTTGAAATGAAGAAGTTTGCAGCATAAAAGCTTTTCTTAAAAATGTGTGTTTTTAAATAGTCCTTTTTTGTGTTTTCGATTTTTACATTAGTATGGAGTAGGAGTAAATAACATTTAAAATGAAGCCATTGTTTATTCACAAATCAAATAAGCTACCGACAGCTGCCCTAGTGGCTTCCTCATTCACTTAAATTAATGCCTAAGGCCTTGGGGTGAATAGTCTTCTGGGGAGAATGTGGGCATTTATTTTCGATTTCCATTCAATGTTGGGTCTTTTAATGCCAAATCCTATTTAATGTGCACATGTTATGTTGAACTGTGTGCAGATTTATTCTATGGACCACTTGACAGAATTCATACTATTAAAGTCGCATACAATTTGTACTCAAGAAGTAAGGTCTTCTCTTTTGAACAAGTGGTGTACAGTTCTGTCTTAATTTTAGTTTAAGTTCTACGCAGCACTGAGAGTAAATCCTTCACAACAGTAGGTACTTTTAAACTAAGCTCGAGGTTTTGATCTTTTGGATTTAGTCCAGGCTCTGTCCTTTTAATCAGGATTTTCCTCTGCCCTCAAGTGTTAAAGCAGTGCTGGGATGGATGCAGCTCCAGGATTTGAGTGGGACTGTGGTTTTGCTAGCTTAAAGTACCCCTTTTTCCCCCCCCTTTAGTTGGAAACTAGTTTAATGCTTTTGAACACTTGCATTATGTCAGGTCTGAAAATTTAATTAGGCTCTGTGACAACAAAAGGACTTATACCTGTGACAGAGGAGATGAGAGAACGTAAGAGTGATAATGATTCTGGAGCCTACTGGTTGGCCTTCTCCTGTGGAGAGACCTGGAGTACAGCGTTCCAGTTCGGCTCCGAGGATTGCTTATTTAACAGAAACTGTATTTAACAGAAATAATGGAATTGGATTATTGTCACTGTTTCATTTTCTGTTCTGGCCATGCATTGAAACAGCTGCATTTCTTGCAACATTCAATTTATTAAGCAAGTTCAAATGAATTCCAGTAGGCTTTAAGCTTCCTAGGTCTGAGAGAGAGAGGAAGACTCCCAGCAGGGAACGTGAGGGCCTTAGTTATCAGCTAAATAGGAAGCTGCTCAGCCCATTGACAGTGGACTTATGGACAAGTTCGAAGGTTGAATGCAGAATACGATTTAGTAACAGTAAAGTGGCAATCTGGGCATGACCAGAGGTCCAAGGTCTAACCTTGAACGTGGAAACTTTAGGGCTGAGAATAAAATGCTTATGGACTTGAGTGTCTCTTGCACAGCAGCTGAGCAGGGGCCTGGAACTTCACAGTTCTGGATGAAGTGCTTAGCTTCCAGTGAAGGGCCATCACAGATACGTTTGAAACATTTGTGAAGCTGCCTCTGAATGGCTAGAATTGTATTTACAGTTGAGGAGGACATCCAGGGCCAAAGTTTGACTCTAGCCGCCTCCGGAGGAACGTAATTTTCCTTCTTTGCACTTGAAACTCTCAACAGATTTTGTTCCACAGCTCTTTCTAAAGCCTAGATTTCAAAAACATTTTTAAACTGTAAATATCCGATCAGTTGAACTCTCACTGCTGCTCTTTTGCTTTCTTCTGTCTGTGTAAATTGTCAATTTTCTGTAATTATGGCTGGAATGGGAGGCAAAGTGACCTCCTTATGCTGTTCCTCGCACTTTCCATTTCCACGTTTTTTCAGCCCTTCTGTTTTATGTTGTCATATCTCCTATGCTAGTGAATGGTCAGTACAGCTGTTTCTTTTTCCTGGATTTAGAAAAGAGTGGTCTCAGCCTCCGTAGCACTCCGGCTCCAAATTTTCTTCCTTAAGAAGTGAAGTTGCTGTTAACCCATGCTTCAGTTCCCACATTTCCCAGTTTGCAGCAGCATGGAAATGACATGACTTCTGAAAGCTCTGCAGAAACCCAGCATAGTTCTTAATGGCATCCGTGTTATGACAGGAGTGTTGTCAATTTTATTTTCTTGCCCTGTTTGAAAAAGCTGTAAACAGAAGCCGGGAGGTGGAGGCTGTGTTGTTTCGTCGGTTATTTTTTGGTTTGGGGTTTTGATTTGTGTCAAACACCTCCACCCCAGCAGCTTCAGTGGGACAAATCTGCTGTTGCTTTATGTGCAGTTCGCTTTTGAGGGTTATCTTTGTAGCCAGACTGGCTGGGAAGTAGCAGCCAAGTTTGTCAAGGCTGCGTACATGAAAGTAGACATTTCAGTTCCTATCTCAGGACTCAGATGGAAGTGATTTTAGGAGTTGCCACATTTCTCCAGCTACCAAGAACTCGGGATGAGCTAGGTTTGTTGGATAGCTCTAGAAATAACATTTACTTTTATTGAGAAGTATAACATGAAGTAACTTGGTATACCATTTTGCTCTTAATGTGTTTTTTATTTTAGTAAAAGCTTACATCCTGAAAGGATTAGTGGTTGCAATTCTTCTTTTGCCAAAAAAAGCTTCCAGCTCAGTCAGCCTGTAGTTGCAACTTCGTCTGTACTTGCTGGAATATCAGATATCCTTGTTTTTTGGGTTTTGGTTTTTTTTTTGTTCTCTTTTTTTAATATTTTAACCGTGTCTGGAGACATGGTAGAGAGAAATGCACTGTAGTCCTCTTATGGCACTCACTCCAGTCCTGAATATGTTTAAATCATCCCAGGTATGTTCCCAAAGGGGAATTACTCCAACTCACCTGGTTTTGGAAGTGCATTTCTTGCAGCCTTTGTTGGAGAGGAAGAGAATCTGTGGCTGCTCGGCCTCTCCTTGGCACAGTGGCCTCTGTGTGTGGGGGGATGCATTATTTCTCATGTGCATCTTTGCCTGGGGGCTTCTCATGATGCAGCCCTTTATCAGCTCAGTCTAGCATGCTGGAGTCTCAGAATGGACTGGGCTACAAAAGAAATGAAAAATTTACATTAGCTCTTATTCCAACTATCCTCTCATTTGCATGCACAAATGATAATTTTCATCTTTTCCATTGCCCGGGATATTGATTTTCTTTTTAAAATACCTTTTTCCTAGATACATATCTATTTTTCCCTTCATTGCTGTTTTATGCACCTGCTTAAACACAGCACCAGGAACCCCTAGGCTTGATACAGAAAACAAATCCTTTGTACATTTTTAATTAACCTGTCGGTACGGTTAGAACCAAATAAACAAAATTTCTTGAATATATTTTCATTAACTGGCCTTTTGTGTTCTCAAAGATCTAAATAAAACCTTTCTGGGAGAAGACTCAATTAGCATTTTGATCTCTGTTTCACTTGAACAATTCAGCCATGTTTTAAGGATGTAGTCTTTTGTCTGCAGACAAATGTAGAATTGGAAATCCAACCTAATGTATCAACTAAATTAAAATTGGACAGATTACCCATACTGATCACATGTTGTATATGGAGCACGTTTTCTCATTGCAGCCTGACAACTTTAACTCAAAAAACACTTGTGTAGCACTTCATTTTACAAGTACGACATGGAATGTGTTTCAGGGTCCCTGGGTGCATGGGAGAAATTCTGGTCTGGCATAGAATCCTCCAAAAGAGGATGGGAGCACATGTTAAATATCCCTTGTGTAGGACAGGGTGGAATATTCCTTCCAGTGTTCTCGCATTTATCTGATTGTCCCCCTTTTGAGAATGTCGATGTAAGAGAAGGAAGCCTGTAAGCAGATGAAAGCCCATAGGGGTTCTTGGAAACACCCATGTCAGGTAAAAGTTGGCTTGTACAGGTCCATGCAGTGATAAATGGAAATGAAAGTGTGAGTTACTATGAATACAAGCTATAGGGATACTGCTCTTTGAAACGATGTTCTCTAAGATACCAGTTAAATTGTTCCAGTAGCATGTAACACCTCATTTACTGAAGTATAAGTGCTGTTTTATAATGGCAATCAATGTCATTCATACCACTTTTCTGTATACAGATTTAAACGGACCAATTCATTTTGGTTTCTAATTTGTCTTATGTTTTCTCTGCTGTGTTGTAATTTAAAAACAATAATTAAGCAAAGATGTTTCATGGCATTATTTTAACAGGCTGAGGGAAATAGCCTTAATTCCCAAGTTCCATATTCAATCAGAATAGTGATTAATATGGTGGCAATAGAATGACACCAGTTGTTTTTCCTGCAAAAAGTGAATCCAGCAACTTTCCTTGACTGCAGTTAGCCTTTGGGTCTGCAAATAAACATCCCACATCTACTTCAGACAGAGGCAAAATGCAGTTGACTAATTCTGCAGGCAGTTTATAAACATACTTTGATAGGTGCGTCCTTCTAAATCTTATATCAAATCAAATGTGTGTCACACAGCGTGACCTAACATAGCTCGGAGCAAACTAGCACACACAGAATTCACATATGCATTTGCAGCCAAAATATAGTGTCTTTGTTTGTACCTTGTCTGCCTCTCTCTGTCTTTTCATCTTTACCATAAAGCCAGTGATGTTTACACTAGCAGTCCAAAACACTTCACCAATGCTGCTTGTAATCAAAATGCTTTTGACCTTTCCAAGACTACCGAGGTTCACTTGTTTGTTGGGTATAGGGGCTTTTAAATTCGGTATGAGGTGCATATATGCACAGATGAACAGCAGATGAGTCTAGAGCCCTTTGACTAATTCAGAGTTCCTGTTAACCTTGGATATCTTTAGCAGACTTTATTAGCAGTAAAGTTTTTTCTTGAGTAAACAGGGCCCTGAACTTTGCTGGACCTCAGAAGACAAAGACTTTCTTATATATGTAAAGTATTTTTCAAAACCCACATCAGTAAAATTCCTACTGTTTTCCTTTGCTGCTCTTTCAGCAACCCACTTGGCTGGACTGTGGTTATCATGATGAGAATCTTTAAAAGAAATTCTTTGACGTGGTTTTTCATTCTGGCCCAGGAGTGGCTATTGTTGTACTAATAGCTCTAGAGCTGTGCCTGAGATTTTCCAACTGTTTGGCTGGTGTTAGGATGCTTTGCTTTTGTGAGCATCGTTTTTGGCAGGGGGGACATCCATGTGAGCATCCCGTTGGGGTTACTGATTCTTGTGGCTATCAGTATCCAACACACAGCTGTAAAACCTGCAGCCACTCTGCCATGTAAACAGCATTGCACAGTGATTTCAGAACACTTCAATTTATAACCTTTCTTTGAAAACCAAATCCCTTAATGATATTTAAATGTGGATTCCAGATGTGACAGTTAAATATACCCAACCCTTGGGAAATTAGCAGTGGCTTTTTTCTTTATTCAGTACTAACTGCCCTCTGCCATTTTTCACGCTCTCCCTCCCATTGTCTCAGTTTCTGTGTACTCTACATTACAGCAGAGACTGCTGTGTTTTGGTACTTACATTCTCTTGAGGTAATGGAAGAACAGCATTATCAGCTTACTTGCTGTAGCAGCTGAACAATGTAAAAGTCTCACTGCAATTAATCCTAGTTACAAAATGTTACTATGCAGCAGCAGGTAGATTTTCATGTTCATGTGTACGTGTAGACTGTGTGTATGTGTGTGTCCCCACGTGCATTTATGCAAAATAAGAGCATGACCCATTAAATGTCCCTTTGGTAAAAACGTGCAATTTTTGACCATCAGTTTCTCGTTTCCTTTTCATTCCAAGTTAAGGGTGGCTTAACTGAACAGTCTTAAAAATAGATGGCAGCTGTGTAACCATTGGTTTCGATCATGGATGGAAATATCCTATGTCATGTCTCAACTACAAAGTGCTTTGCTGTAGTTTTCAGAGTAAGTTCAAAAGTCTGTTAGAGAGAAAGCAGCACATCATGCCAAGCTGGAATATTGAATAGCTGTTTTTCAGTAATGTTCCCATAGAATAATATTAGTGACAGGTCAGAATCTGATTAACTTCTTATGAACTGCTTATAGGATGCAAACACCCTGAAATAGTTTCCCCAGATGCTTATGAGTTTGAGTATCTTTATACTTTTGAGACACTGTTTCACCAATAGTCTTCTGTCAGACCTCCCAACATTTGTAGAAAATATCAGAAAGCTCAAGATTTCTGGTATTCACAGGCACTGCTACTATCCCAGCACTGGGCTTCTTCCCAGACACTCAATTCACTGTGTCCCTTAGTCAGATGGAGCACTGTTTACTGGGTACTGGGAGCTGATCCATACAGACCTACAGAGTAAACCTTATGCAGTCAGATCTTTTGACAAGGTGTTGCCATCTACAGAAGCTGCATTTTGGCTCCACAGAACTTTTCTTTTAGGCATCCTTGCCTCCACTCTTGCAGTCCCCTTGCCCCAGCTCACACATGAAGGAGTCAGCTCTTTGGAGATCTGTTCTATTTGCACAACTTTCATCTCTGTCTTTGGAAGCAGTCTTGGATTACATGCTACAGGTGCAATGCAAAACAAAGCTGAATCTCATCCATCTCTGTTTTCTTTAGTGTCTTTTCATATTTTTCCATCTGTACTTTGTGGAACCACATTTTAATAATGAAATGCATCAGTTTGTTTATCAAATTAATGTAGACAGTGACCTAGCCTTCTATTAACATTTGTAATATGCTTAGGTTGCAATTTAGACAAATCTGTGTTACCTGCTTAGTAAATTAAGATCCTATAACAGGGGAGTTAATCATTAATAGTTGCTATTGACATGCACCTTATGTATTATAATATTACCTAATGAAATAGTGTGCATATATGAGACTACCATAAATCTACATATGGCCGAATGCCTAGTGGGCTGTTCTGCTTTGAAACAGTCTAAACGCAAGATGGGTTAAAGGCAGTCTACATTTTATAAACTGTACATTGGCCATTGATCATAATCCATTCATAATTATAACTCTTACAACGAAGGAATCTTGAAATAGCCTTTGTTCAGCTGTGTATTACATATTGGTGTGTGGTTTATGGATCATTGTTTCCCAAAAAATTGTCACAGCCGTTTTAAGTAGAAAATACTTCTCTGGGATAAGAGCTCATTTAAACTATCCACATTTGAATAAAATTAACATTGGCTTCCTCTGTAAATGTTACTGGGAAGTCTGTCAGACCAGGGACTTTACTGTGAATGATGAATCACTAACTGGATGAAAATATAAATTTCAAATTGACTTGGGACATCATTCAAGACGAGTTGGGATTTCTTCTGTAAAATGCATGAAAAAGATTTCTTAACAATGAATAAATTTACCTTAAAAGCTTAATTAGAATTTGGATTTGGGGACCCGTATAAGAATCATTCTTTAATACAGTTTGGGACCGTGCATGCATCCATTTATTTTCAATGCTAACTAAAACCTTAGAGTATATAAAAATGTTGCAAGGTAAAATGGTGTTATGATTAAGAAATTACTGCAGAGCCTGAGGTTTCTGCTCAAGATATCTCGTCAGTCTCTTGCTAATACCATGGGTTTCACATGTGATCCAACCATGTCGTAGGTCATTTCTGTCCCTCGATTCCATGCCTATTAATTGGAGCTATAACATTGCCTCTCTGATATATTAAGAGGATAAATGATAAATGCATTAATACTTCTGTGGTGTTCACGTGGTTGTAGGAAGAAGCGCATAATGATTTAAAAAACAGAATTACTCAAACATCAACTATTAAAAGCTATGTTTATATCTGTTGACTTGAGCTATGACTTGCCTGGTTCAAATCAAATACAAACCAGATTTTGCAAAAACACATAATGAAATCTCATTTCCAACTTGCTGGCTTTCATCAGCCTTCTTTTAGTAGCTTGAGTAAAGAGATGATTTAATTCTACTTTACAAGAACTGTAGATAGCAGGACAAAGTAATATTACATGAAGATTTTGAAACTCCATGCCCTTATGCTGCAACCTGATTGCATTTGGGAGATGCCTGGTGTGGTGGGCAGAAAGGGTGTGCGGCATGCAAAGCAGCCCCTCTGCAGCAGCCTTCTGAGTGTGGGAAAGCACACGGGTATTTCATGTACCAGCACGATCTCAGATGTTATTAACTGACACATTTCTTCTGCATTCTTTTGACTGGAGCTGGTCATGGGTTTCCGTCAGTCTTCCTTTATGTACTCCTGTATTTGCTAAAGACAAAGTCCTCTCTCTGCAGTACCAAACATTAGTGTAGAGGTAGATGAACTGATGCTTTCTTCTCCATCTAGCACTGTCTTCTGGGGCATCTTCTGCCTTTCTGGTGGCTCCATGCTTTCTCTCTGTCTGTCTTAATGCTCTCTGCCATCCTCAGGAGCTGGGGAAGTCTTGAACGAGTAGAAACACACAAAGTTACTCATTTTTGGCAGCCCAGTTGTTTCTTTGTTTTTGTGAGCTTTGTGCGTTCTTTAGATCTTTAGATCTGCTCTTTATCTTTTACCACGTCACATTAAAGCTTTCTGTCTCTGCCTATAAGCGTCAAGTGCTCTCACTCTTCCCTACATACATACTCTGCCCAAACTGCCTCTCTCCGTGTTATCACATCCTCCCGTTGTGCTTTTCATCTTGTCCTTTTATACTGTGCTTTCACTGAGCTGCCTCCTCTGCCTCTGAATTCTCCATTTCATCCTCTAAACTCTTGTGCCTCATCTTGCTCGTCATCTTTTGTTTGTATCTCCAAGGCAAAAAACTTATCCAACTGTGTGTTTAGTAAAAATCCATGTTAAAAAAAAAAGGGAACTTGTGTGTATAATTATATTAATCAAAAGAAGTTATTTTTCATAGGAGGTTCACAAGTTTTTCTCTTTTCTAATCAATCCAGATGTTGTATAATCCAACAGAGATATACCTCTCAGGCTTGTCAGTTTCTGAGTTAAAATTTGTTGGAGACAAGAAGAATGGTGTGAGATTCTGGAGAAAAACATAAGATGTTCCAAGAAAAATATTCAATAAATTCCTAGCAAAATGAAGAAAATCATTCCATAACATAATTTTAACTCACCCTAACGACCTGTAATTTCCTTCTTCTGAAATGTGGCCACGTTACATTAATCAAATTGACATTGTCATGATATATTACCCTCATTAAAAGGGTGATTCCTTTTTCTAGTTAGTTTACCATTCAGTATCCATGCAATATATCTAGTGATAGTGCTGCTCAGAAAATGAGAATTTTGTGGGTGTTATTTTTTTGGCCTTTGGCTGAGTCAAATAAGCTTTTGTTAAGATTTGGCATTAATATCATACCATATTGTTTCAATATCTAAATGCAGCAATTTTTGAATAAGACACATAGAACAGTGCATAATGCAACATTTTTAAAATATATTGAATCGCACTAGATCATGCACCAATTTGTTTTATTGACTGCTGCTTGCTTTAAGCTATTGTGCTGGAAACTGATTTGAATAAACACGTCTCTTTTTCTTTATGTGGGCCAGATTCATAAACCAAAGTTGATCTTTATAGCCATTTGTTCTTACCAACTCAATAAAGCTTGATAGATCTGTCCCAGTCGGTAATTCAAGTATACATCCAGCGTGATTACTGCGCCATGTGATACCTGGGCCATCTTACATTCGGGCAGCCAAGCTTTAAAATTTTCACAGAGCTCTAGATGAGTTGTTATTGAATTGAGAAATTTAACTCTTTCATCACTTTCAAAGCTGCATTTTTTCTTTTTTTCCATTTCTTAACATATTTCCGTGACTAAAAATGTGATTTAATTAGTATGTTATTGAAAATGAGCAAAGATGAGGCCAAATGTTTAGAATCAAAGTTTCTGGTGGAGTTTTCATCCGAATTTATTTTCTTTTCAAAGAAAAATAAGTGTTTGGAGATAGAGCAGTGCCTTTGTTCAGCCCCTTGTGATTTATGCATTTGCTAGGAATCTAAGAATAGAAAGATTTCTGCAGTGAATCAGAATTAATGTCCATCTATCCCTGTCTGACAGCAGCCAATAATTGCTGCTTCGCAGGACATTTTTGTACCTATATTCTTGCCATTACATTTCACTGTAGCAAGATAGGTGTGTATGTGACATGTTATCAATTAATATTTTTGCTGGTACAGGTGGGAGGCAAGATAGGAACTAGATTTTGAATTGTAGTTAAAACCTCCTTATGTGTGTTTGAAGGGAGGCTCTTCCATGAGTGCTAGAACAGGCTTCTTCCCAACTTTATTAGATTTCTATTATGTACTATTTATGCAGAGAAAGAATAATATCATCTTTATTTCTTCTGTATGATGCTTAAAGAGCTGTATGTTCTAGTTCTTACTCTGTTTTGATCTCTTGAAGTTGGAAGTAGGCCGTGGGATGAGACAGTGCATGACTTCTTTCAGCAAAGCGATAATATATTTTTATGATGCTAGTCACAAGCAAAGAATATAGCCCACTGTAGTACACTCCAATTACATTGAGCATACTACCCTCAATATTCACGGGAATTCAAGGTAAAAACCTGGAACTTGAAGTTTACAATAAATGTACAGTATTACTCCATGCTGAGACTGAAGTGTTGAAAGTGATTCCTTCAAAAGCCACTGTCTTCTGTTGGTCTTTGTAAAAATGGTGGAGATAATCCACGAATGAATCATGTTTCTTGCATTAATGTTCACGAGCCGTTTGGGAATGAGGCACTGTCTGCTAGGCAAACGCCAGATAAGCCCAACCCTGCTGAATTTACATAGTAAATCACTGGGATAGTCTGAGGGACAGAGCATGCCCAAGTGTGATAACTACAAGGACTGTCTTAGCTCTATGATTGATTGATTTCATTTGATTAAACTCCATGTTAGTGAAGACTTGTTTTTCTCTCTTAGATGTCCACTATAAATATGTTTAATCAAGGAAAGGGAAGTAGAATGAGAAGACCGGCGTGCCTGACGTTGATAGAAATCCTGTTTGGAGAATCTGTTCAGGAGCAGTTCATCCATGTAAAAATATGATCCTTGTGAGACTGCCAAGGTCATTGAAGCCTGTGGTGATCTGATGAGTAAATGCTGGTCACGCCTGGAGGCAGCTTTAGCTTCTGAGCCCAATTCTTCAAAAAATGTAAAACAGTTTTGCAGAAAATAATGGTTATCATTAGCCTGTCAAGGCCGTTTCCTCCTTGTTTTCTTCGTGCCCTTTTCAACAGCCATATTTCCCTTTATGTACCTGTCAGCTGTCCCAACTACATACAAATGCTGCAGGGGCTGGTCCTGGTTTGCATTCTGCCATTTGGGAGGAGCACAGCTGCCTCATGGGATGGGAAGTTGTGCTTGCAGAGCTCTTTTTAATGGCAGGTCAGCAGCAGTCTTTTTCACCAGCCTGCTGTGGTCAGTATGCCAATGCTAATGGGTACTCCCAGAAGAATTCAGTGCTGTGGCCTCCTTAATGAGCTGCCGCATCCCGATGTTGCAGTGAAAATAGATATTCAGGATACTCATATTCTCCTGTAGAAACAGACCAAAGTCTTTAATGAGAACAGCACGAGGTTTATTAGAAAGATTAATCCTTTCGTTGCTGGTCCTCCAGCAGCCCTGCTGATTTGCGATCAGCCATGGGAATTACACATGTCCCTGAAATATTTGGTGCAGCTTGAATGCAATTGCTTCTCTCTGAGATGCATTAGGTGCAAGCAAACAGTTCAGAAAGGACATTTAGTTCACCATAACTTCTGGAAAACCTTACTGCTCTTACTTTGGAGCAGATGTGTCTTCATTTTGTAGTACACCTTGATGTTTGAATTTGCACATGATTTAACATCCCTTCAGCATTCATATTTTCTTTGATCCCCTTGCTTATTAAAAAATGCAAATCTAAATTGTATCTTATTAATGTCCTTCTTTGTGTTAAAGCTGTGGGGGGTTAAAATCCCAGCTTTGGTAACGTATTTGGATTCTTAATGTGCAAAGTGCAAAGAAAGCTAGGCTTTCTGCAGGCCATATTTTCTAATCAACTCTTATGAAAAAAGATTTTTATTGTGCTTCTGTTTCTTGCTCTCATGGAATTTACAGAAATAAAAGGAGTAATGACTTCATTGTTATGCAAAAATATTTTCAACCACGGATAGAGATTCTGATTAATTTGCTGCAATTTCTCAAAAATGAAATGAGGAACCTTGGATGGAAGTTCAGAAAGATAATATATATTTTGAATATATGAGAGCCTTCCGGATCATTAATTTCTGGTAGATAGTATTTTTTGTCATGAACCTAGAACCTTTGTTTTTCAGTAGTAATGAGTGGTCACTCATTTGTCCATTTAAATATAGTAGCTTTTAGGTACTGAATACATCCTTTCAATATATATTTAAAAAAATAAGAAGAAGAAGAAAGAAAATGCTTTAAAATTACTGATGCATTTAAAGACACTAAATTGCTCCATTTCCTTTTTGCACAACTTGACCTATCCCTTTACCCTAGTAAAAGCTTTCTCTGCTTGTTTAATGGCTTTTTTTTTTTTCTTTTTTCTCTTTCTTTCTTTCTTTCTTTCTTTTTCTTTCTTTCTTTTTCTTTCTTTCTTTCTTTCTTTTTCTTCCTTCCTTCCATCCTTATTTCCTTCCTTCCTTCCTTCCTTCCTCCCTCCTTCCCTCCCTCCCTCCCTTCTTTCTTTCATTTAAGCATTATTGCTTGTGGGTTTTTTGTTTTTTGCTTTGCTTCTTACCCATCTGCTTAACTTGTTGGATTTTTAGGTGGGTCATTGTGACTTAGAATCATTCACTGTATAAAAATAAAGCAGAATATAAAGCGCCTTTGGCCAAAAGAAGGCATGAACATGTTGAACTTCATTTGATACAGTGCTATGCTACTTCTTCACAGCCTCCTTTGCAGCATTTCATTTGTAGCAACCTTTATGTAGGAGCTGAGCTTTTAGATCAGCAGTCCAATCAATAACTAGAGTTACAGATATTGTCCAGGTAATTGGGTGAAGAAAACTAGCAAAGTTGATAAACTATTTTATTCTTCACCAAAAAAAAAAAGGAAAAAAAGACAAAAATCACCTTAGTATTATACTTAGGAAGCAAATAAATAAGAAAATTTTGTGAAGGTTATGTTTCCATTGAAAAAGCTAATCTGTAAGATTTTTTTCCTGCAGTAACTGCAATTCAGGCCATGAAGACCCACAGTAAATAGTGGATTATAATACGTTGTGCTTCTTTCACTTTCCTTTTCCTCCTCTTACTGTTTCAGAAGCCTGTGGGATCCAACTGTGGGATCAAGATGGCTTAGTCTATCATAATGTGGAGTGAATTCCCTGCTATTGAGCTTATTCTAAGCTTTTACAAACTCCGAGGAGGTGGGAAATCTTCTAGGAGCCTTTCTAACATATTAGCTATATCCCAATACTTTAATTTGCATTGAAAAGAATTGCTGATTAGGAAGGGACAAAGTGCCTCATCCAGCAGCCTTATCTCCATTGCTTATAGCAGGGCTTCCATTGTGTGCTTGGGGTGCTGATTAGCTCCTCTAGTCGTTTTCAGACACTTTACTGAACAGTTAGGAGCGACCCTAATATTATCTGTAAGGCTCAGCAAACCATTTGTGTTTGTTAAGGATGGATGCTGTGGAAGAGTTCCTCTCTGGACAGAATGAAAGCACACCAGTCCTTTGCTTGCTGGATGTGAACTCTAGATTGTGACCATCTTCACTGTAATACCTGTAGTTATCACTGTGGGCAGACAGTAATTTTATTTGTGCTGTCTGGTTTCCCACTGCTAAGGCTCCGCTTGGATTTGCTGTGTTTCTTCAGCAGTATCACATTCCTGTAGCTGTAGCCCTAGTCACTACTGTCCTAGCTCAAACTGGCTGCCTGTATGCTGACCAGAAGAGAGATTGACAGATTCCAGCATCCTTCCTGGGAAGATACAATGGGAGATAAGCTATTTCATGCATTTAAGATTCAAGAGGTCCCTATTTTATTCCTTCTAGTGGATCAGTACAAGTGTAAGAGAGTAATGGGGGCAACTGATGGTGGATGGATTGTCCTGCTGTGGTGGCTTTGTGGTCTCCTGAGTAAGGACTCAGTTTGATCTCTGTGTGGGGTTTTGAAGCTCTAGAGACATGAGTGCGCTCTACAAGATCCTGTTCTTGATGTAGATCACTTTGGTTAATTTGCATGGGAAGACTATCTACTTGTGTATTCAATGTCACATGAAACAGAATGCTAATACAATTTTGGCCAACTTTCTTCCATTTCAGTCTATTTATCAGAATGTTCCTACTTTTCTGCACTGCTCTGGTAACACAGTCACCAGAAGTCTCTTATGAGTATCTCACTAGAGGTGAAAGTTAGTTTCATTCTCCAGTGTATCTAAAAAAAAGAACAAAAAAACCACCCAACATAAAAGGCCTTAGGGCTCACTTCTTGTGTCTGCTTATTCCTCAGTGTATTGGAGGAGAAAAGAGAGATTATTGGCTTTAATAATTATTTCTCTCTACTTGCAAAAGTTCAGCTGAAAATATTCAAATTAACTTAGCAAGCACTTTAGGAAGACAGTTCTAAGATATTTAGCTTGTAACTTACAGTGTGTTACCACATGACATGGCACAGAAGGTATTAAAGATTTATATTTCCTTTTTGGTTTAAAGTTCAACCCTTTATTGAATAGAAAACCATAAATAAATGTTAGGGTGTTTGTTTGTTTGTTTGTTTGTTCTTCTGTTGGCCTGAAAATGCTACAAATGCTTGATGAAGTTCTCTGTAGCATACTTGAACAAGTTGAAGCTGTCATTTAACCGTTAATAATTATCCTTGAGAACTTAGAGAAGAAAGAGAAGGTCCCAAAGGACTGGGGAAAAGCTAATAGTGCTAGTAGTACTGGTCTTACTATAAGTAAATAAATATATACGTATTTATATATACATATAATATAAAACTATGTATGCACACACGCACACACCATCAGTAAAATAAACCTAGTGAAAAGAGTGGCTCAGGGAATTACAATCTGGTTCCCAAAGTCTGTGCGTGGAAAGATGATAGAGCAGAGTATTAAAAAAAATTGATTTAAAAGCATCCAGGGGATGTAAGGTGATAAGGAGGGTCAGCGTGGATTCATTAAGAACAAATGTCAAAGCAGTCTAATATCCTGTGTGACAGGGTGATTTCAATTGGTATGAATTGTAGTATGTGACGTTTGGGTTGGATATTAACGAAATCTAACTTTAAGAATAACTGGATCTAATACTTTGGAGACTGTAGCATTCCCTGTAATGAGATATATGGAAAAATATTTTGCAGAGGATGGACTCATTTCGGTTTGTCACAGGAGGATGACCGGGGTAGCTGTTACAGTCCCTTCCAGACTTGAATTCCTCTGATCTTGTTAGGCCTTCATTGCACAATGCAGGTTTCACCTACTTAGTAAAATATCTGATAAAGGGAATTTCCTGAATTTGTTCATTAGTATTAGCAGGAGAAAAGCACAACACTTTTCTACTGCCATTTCTCATGGAACTTAAAATGAACTTTTTGTTCACACAGTTACATTCTCTGTATGTACACTACAGTCTCAGGTAGAGAATTTCCATCTACAAGCTGTTTTTCATGTTCAGTTATATATTTTTGCAGTGACTCATTACATGCAGGCCAGAGTATTATTTTCAAATATTGCTTTATATCAGCAGACTTCTGTGTCCTTATGGAGCCTGTTGGATGACAGTGAGATGAGTACCACTGTGAGAGCTCTGGCTATATGGATTGGATTACAGCATCATTTACTGGTTTAATCCATTTTTAACTGGATTACAAAAAATGAAAAGCACCTCAGTTTGCTCTTCATTTTGTCTAGCATTGGTGCAGAAGGCCTCGAGATACAAAACTACTGTGTTGCAGGTTCCTACAGGTGGGATTTCTGCTTTTGCAGCCTTTATTTATGCAAGAGCACAAAAGCATGAACTTTATCCATTGTATACTGCTAAAATAAAAAACCAAGTTCTGCTTTAATCTTCATTGTTACAGCTTCTGTATATTCCTCTTGTGAAGTAATGAGTGGATGCACCCCATTTGGCTTAAAAATACATGTCTATATCCAGTTAATTTGTGGATAAATATGGGTTTCTGCTATTGATATTTCTCAATCCACACGAAGTGGTTATATTAATACTGAAACATTATTAATCAATAGGTAGCTCTTTAAAAATACATCACTAAGACTAGCCAATTACCTTTAAGTATATATCAAAGGCGACAGAGCAATCCAACTTACACTCATGGTCCATTAGAGAGTTCCAAACATTTTAATTATAAATATATCTTTTTCTGCAGTGAAACTTAACAAGGAAATTAAAATTTCCAACCTCAATAAGCTAAAAAACCCTAATTCTTCAGTTTTTCAGTTTCTTTTCATTCCAAAATGTACAAAAATGTGCTTAATTCATCTTAGTCTCCTGAATTAAAACTAAATAATCTGTGTGTTGTCCAGTGCTATCTTGAAGATATTCTGCTCTGTAAGATGGGAAAAGTAAATTGTAAAGACAGGTCATGTCATTGAAGTGTATAACTCTGTTTGGTTTTATAACAGTAATTAGCTATTGACTTGCAGAGAAATTGCATTATTACACTCTCTATCAAAGGAAAATCTGACCAAAGCATACAATCTACCTGTAAATTCTCAGAAATGTTTTCTGTACTGAAGGAATACAGGCTGTAGTTTGAGTGCTTTTTTATACTTTGCTCAAAGATTAAATACATATTTGAAATACAAAACCTACTGCGACCATTTGTGGAGTCACAACTGATCCTTCTGCTTTAGAAATGCATCGGTTGAAGTGGAGTATTGCACTGTATTTTGCAACCAAATGAGAAACTGTATTTTCATTTGAGATGATCTTACAGTCTTTATATAGATTTCTTTATTTAAGTCATCTGTTTCCCCTCTGGCTCATGTCCCTTGACCATTATCCAGCATAAGCAATCTTCAGAGAATAGTGTGAGGTGTAGCCGATTGTCATGCAATGCAAGTGAAATCTTAGGGTGAACATTAGTCACTCTTTTAGACATGTTAGCTTGAAGTGGAAGCAGTCAATTACAGACTAGAGGTTTTATGGCTACATTATTACCATCACACTATTAGGTTTTCGGCAGTAGCATTCTGTTTGATCGATCTGTGCCAAGACATTGATGGATAGTTTTGTTCTTCAAATGTCAAATATGTGGAACTTTTGTACTTAATTTATTTACTCGTACACTACGGTACTGTGAATATTTCTCCTTTCTCCATCATTTTAGCTTTAGCAGCTAATCATGATTCATTTTATTTGAAGTTTTAGTGTTGATTTCCATAACATTCTCAATCTTTTTTCCCCATGTTTTTGGATTTCAGAGTAAGATATGGTATTAGATATACATTTATTATATGTGCGAAAGGATCACAACTGTATGATGGCCTCAGAGGGCAAGGGTTGCTGCTGATGTAGAAATGCATATGCATATACCCTAAGTGCATGCTGTTGTCCAACGTGTAGTGAATTTGGATGTTCCAGTGTCTCCTCAGTGTGTTGTGCTTGTTCTGTGGGTTGAGGAGTTTTCTTCTTTACCATTTAATATCTCTTTCAGGCCACACAATAATTTTAGAACATTGCTAGCTTCAAGATGCATCTTTAATTAAGCTCACAGGCTTTCATCTTGCTACTATCTGTTTAATTAAATGTAGGCATTTGTAACTATGTTCAAAAGAAAAAAAACACTCTACTGTGACACTAAACAAAAGGTTTATGTGTGAACTCTTTTAGTTTTGATGAGATGAAGATGTGTGTAAATGCACTTGGAAACAAACAGCATATCTGCATAGGGTGCTGTTATTCTCCCATCTCCAACAAAACTGAGAAGAAAATCTGTCTCAGCCTGTTTACGAGGGATACAAGTTCTAAGTACTTGAACTGTCTGCCAGGATTTTTCTCAGTGCTACTGATTTCATTCCTCAAGGAAAAGAAAGTAGAAAAAATGGGAAATGGAAACTTGCCAAGGTTTTCTGCTCAGTCTAGTTAAGCATCAGCATTTTCAGAGAGAAATAACCATGGTTCACCCATCCTGAATGGCTTCAGTGACACTCAGAAAATCAGAGCAACTGCCCTAAACTAAAGATGTTTTATGCAAGAAGATTCAGAGAGCTGTAGTCTCTGTGTTATCTCGTTGGATAGTGACCGATGTGCTCTGTTATATTCCAGAGGAATGGTATTTAACTACTGCTGTGCAAATATAGTACACTGTCTGTATAATTGCTGTCTCAGCAACACTGTATTGGCTGTAGCCCAAGTAAAGTGGATGTGATTAATATTGTTAATACGGGTGATCGGTGTTTCACAACCAGACATTGAAGTCGATACTGTGTGAGTGTCCCAGCAGAATGGGAGTTGTGATGTTGTCAGAGTCACAATCTGAATTCCTGGCAGCAGTAGCTCTTTTTGCCTGATTAGGAGTGTTAATGCTGAAAAAAAATAATAAAAAAAATACTGATTTTGGTAGTCGTTGTAATTTTGGTTAGATATGCTCTTGCTTCATCCCTTCTCTGAGTTTACCCAGTGCCACTTGGGCAGCGTTACTGGTGCTGGATGGCTGTGATTCCCCCACTCCAGATCTGGCTGCAGTTCAGTAGTGCCTGTGCACGTATGGAGTGACTCTGAGTGAATTAAACTATTTAAATGTGAATGATGTTGTCATTCACCTTAGCTTCAGTCCTCATTCATTAGGTTTTCTCTGTATTTTACGCCTATTTTAGAGTTAAATATGCAGTCAAGGAGAGTATAAGTGGATGCCCAGTTCATGATAGCACATACTCAAATGCTTGAGTTGATTTAAGTGGGTCTAAAAGACAGGCTGAATTGGGGCATAAAACCTGAATCCAGAATTTATTGAACCTTGATCCTGAGTTTATTGGATAGAATGGAAGTTGAAGCGCAGTGTTTCGTGGGCTTTGGATCAGACACTGTATAACTAATAACTCAAACACACGGGCTGTAACTCAAAAAAGAGACATGGTTGCCATGAAGTTAAAATCATTAGATTTCCTCCTTTTTTTTTTTTTTTTTTTTCCCCCTCCAGGAAGAACTACATTGTTTACATATGAAAAAGTAGAGATGTGGTGAAGATGGTAATGGTAAACCTGAGTGACTCAGGGAGAACCTCAGCAGAGAACTGGGTAAAGTGAATAGCGAAGGGAAAACAGAAGGGAGCACGATGTCACACGCCGTGTGTGGAGTAAATGGAAGTGAAAGGGATCTAGAGTAAACAGTAGGGAATGCTGTGGTCTAATTTATTAAATAACATAATGATTTCTAGTTAATAAACCCCCAGTTGCACACAGGTAAGTGACATACATCATACCCAGCTGCCTTACCTTCATTTTGTACTGCTTTATCTTCTGCACGCACAGTAGGATAGTGACCATTATTAACATTATTAAATCTGTAAGTCAGTATCATTTAAGTTACTTATTTCCAAAGTATCCTATTTCGTCTGTTCCATTAAAGTGCACCTGCCTCAGTGCACACTTCTTGATCATTGGCTTTTGAAGTATCAGCAGTGAGTGTTAAGATGAAGCAAGCAGCAGCTCAGTGACTGCAGCTTATGTAAGTTTCCTGAAGCTGATCCGCAGTGACCCCACGAATAGACCAGAGTTACCAAGGCTGCTGTCTTCCCATTGTGGTGCATTTATTTCTATTCAACAGAGTTGCATTGGGACCAAATGGTAGAGAAAAGAAGAGCAGCTGGTGGTGGATTAACGGGATGAGGTTATTGTTTGGTAGATAGGACAGATAACTACCCCAAATGGTTTCCAGTAACAACAGGGAAAGGCGGGTGAATCGGTGCCCCCACAGCTGCTGTGACTTTTGCTTTTCACTGACTCTATTGCTCTCTCTGCTGCCATGATGACAACCTTTGCCCCACCCCTACTGCTGCTGTCTCTAATTGAGCATCTGCCCTGTTTCTGGTACTGCTGCTTTCACCAATAATATCGATGAGATTTTAGTCTCATCTTTTACTTGTCCTAATGTACTTCTGCCATGACTGCAGGGACATACGTGTCTACTGGATAGGAGCTGCAGGAGAGCTTTAGAGTAGGTAGAGTTTTTCGCTTGTTGTGCCAGAGTCTTTTCCCCACTTTCTGCTTTCCAGTGTTTCCTGATTTATCCCATCAGCTACTGTTGTCAGATTCGATTCACAATCACTTCTCCAGTCTTCTGTCCTCTCTTGATTTTCCTTCCAAAAGAATAATACTGTAGAATAAGCAGGATAATTTTTCTACTAAGGTTTTATGTACTTTGACTCCTTTTTTCAGGTTATAGCCATCAGGAGCAAGCTGCTGTCATAGATAAGCTAATATATACTCCTGCAGTAGACAGTCAATGCGTGTAAACCATCCCTACCTACGCTGGTATTGCTTGAGGCTGGAGTAAGTTATGCTTCAGCAACCCTTGAATTAACAGGTTTTGTCTGTCTGTAGCAATCTCCTGAGTACAACTACTAGCGGTAACTCTTGGTGAATGGGATTTATTAGCAGACTCCATTTAACAACAAACCTAGGGATAAAACAGAACAAGTTTAGATATCTAGAAAACATTATTTATGAAGAAAGGATGAATAGTTTGTCAAAGAAGAGCTTAAAAGAGTGAAGTAATGGGAGTGTGACAGTCTTCAAGAAATTAAAAGCCATTGCTAAGAGAGTGAAAGTAAAGTTGAGAAAGAAATAGTGGGACTGGGTTGCAAGCAGTGATAGGTTGATTAGGTATCGGGAAAAAAGTCTAATGGGAGGTACTGGATAACTATTTATAGAGCCTGTGCAGTTACTGAAGAACAAGTTAGATCATAGATTAAGTGGATAGTTGAGGTGGCAAGAGACCTTTGAACGTCATCCAGATCCCACTCCAATTTCCACACTGTGGAGTTTTGTCCAAAGTGTATTTTTCCAGCTTAACTGTTAGGATAATATGGGAGATTCTAAGGAAAGATATGCTGAAGGCAATAAGAATTGACACTCTGTCCACTGAATCAGTCATCTAAATGTAGAAGGCAGTCAGGCTTGATTTGTCTTTGGTAAATCCATGCTGACTGTTCTTAATCACCTTTCTTTCATGTGTCTTCAAGGAGGACTGGTTCTATAGTCATCCTCATAACTGAAATTAGGATGAAACACCTGATATTTCTTGCGTCTGCGTTTGCCCCTGAATATATTTATGACATTAGCTTCTTTTTTTAGGAGGAAGTTTTTCACTCAGGGGGTGCTGACGCACTGGAGCAGGTTGCCCAAGGAGGTTGTGGATGCCCCATCCCTGGAGGCATTCAAGGCCAGGCTGGATGTGGCTCTGGGCAGCCTGGTCTGGTGGTTGGCGACCCTGCACATAGCAGGGGGTTGGAACCAGATGATCATTGCTGTCGTTTTCAACCCAGGCCATTCTATGATTCTATGATTCTTTTGATTGCCAAGAGTTAGGAGAAAGAGTTCACCTTCATGGTGACACTGGCCAGACCTTTCAGCACTTCAGTATGCATCCATTCCAGTCCTTTGGATTTGGTTATGTCTAAGAATCAGTCAGGATTTATACATTTGTAGTTCAAATTTATGACTTTCTCAGTCCTTTTTCTGTTGCACCAAACAATATTCATATTTCCATCTCTGACCGTTTAGCTCACCTACTGCTCTTTCTTTTCATGTTGAGATAGCATGGCTTTGTATGTGTTTTTTTTTAATGTATTCACATCCCGTGTTTTAACAGCTTTATTGCTTTTATGAAGAAAGCAAAACTGAAATATACAGCTTTATTAACAAGACAGAATCATAGAATCACAAGGTTGGACCTACAAGATCAAGTCCAATTGTCCTCCCATTACCATTGCTACCACAAGCTACCTAACCTTTTCTCATAGCTCCTTATCCAGACACCTCTTGAACACTGCCAGGGACGGCGACTCCACCAGCTCCCTGGGCAGCCATTCCAGTGCCTTTTTCCTTATGTCTTACCTAACCCTCCTCTGGTACAACTTGTGGCCATTTCCTCAGGTCCTGTTTGTTGTTGCCTGGGAGAAGAGGCCAAACCCCTTCTCATCACAACCTCCCTTCAGGAGTTGTAGAGTGCAGTGAGGTCTCCTCTCAGCCTCCTTTTCTCCAGAATAAACAATCCCAGCTCCCTGAGCCGCTCCTCATAAGACTTGTGCTCCAGACCCCTCACCATTTTCTGTTTCCAACATAATTCTTGGCACGTGGGTAAAACACTAAAAAAGGTGTTGGAGAATTTCAGAATATTGGGCCTCACGACCAACTGCACGCTTACATTTTATAGCATATTTAATGGGTAAAATTGAAATAGGACAAGCTATAGGAAAGTAATATTCAGGAGCTTAATATTTTGTATGATCAGTGTACAGTTATGTTATTGAAGTGATATGTCTAAAAATTCCTGTCGCTAATTTGAAATCCAGTTTTAAAGTCTTTTTCTGAAAAATGTTGGGAAGTTTGGCTTGGGCCTTTGTGGAGGTTCATTTCCTTTTAGTAGCTTTTTTCCTTCTATCAGACATATCTTTCCCATTGCATTGAGCCTAGAAGTCATAAAAAAAAAAAGAAGCCTTAAGTTAGACAAGAAAATTTGCATTTTTTCTCATGCTTACTAATAAATGTATATGTAAATTTCTTCTGAAATGTGACATGAAACCAAATAGTATTGAAACATTTTATGTTCATATAAAGGAGTATCTATAAATGTATCTGCGTGCGTATACATGTGAAAGATCTAGGCCATCTTTATTCTAGCATATAGTGGGCTTTCAGTGTGTGTAACTGTAGGACTCTGATTTGGTGCACGAGTGTATACAAGGCAAAACCTCATGGTGATTTTATCTTCAACAACAGGTATGAAGCGTAGTTAGAAAAACTTATTTTATTTGGGGCCAAAAACCTTTCCTCATCTGAAATCTGTTATTATTTCAAGGTTCTGTGTTACAGCTGAGGGCATATCTGGCCCCTTCTTTTCAGTAGCTGGCAATACTTCAGGAAAAAAAGCAGTTGTTAGTGAGCAGAGAGAGGATTTTGGAATTTCCTGCACTCCTGCTGTGTAGATTCAAATGCTAAGTTTAAATAATGGATGAACCTAAGATTATTATAATTGATCATTGTATGATTTATATGGAGTAATTATAACTAGGTTGAGAAAGAATTTTCAGAAGCTAGTTTCCTGGTAGCCAGAGCCATTAAATAACAGTGTGCTGCCAAAACAAAAATTAGGTGGGAACGTAGCCATGGAGTTCAGAATGTCTATCCTCCATCTGATTTACAACTCCCCCTTTGATGACAATATCAGTGATATTTTCTTATTAAGAGCAGTAAGAGCTGTTTGAATTGTTTTTCTTTCTAAACAGAGCTTTGCGTTGTTTTAAGCTTGGTCAAGCGTAATAACTAGAAAACTGCAAAAATCTAATGTATAACAAAACTAAAAGGTGCGAGAGGTTGAAAAGGTTAATTAAAAGTCTAATGATGGCATTTACTGAGACAGTCCAATTAATCACTTTATTCCAGCAGTCATGTGATACAGAAAGCATTGCTGCAGATAACTGACTGCTAGTCTGTGCATATGCTGTTTGTTCGTGTTCAAATCTGTATTATTTTTTTTTTTCAAATGGAGTGTCAGCTTTTGATTTTATTTATCTCAACATGGTTTTTAAATAGCAGCTAATGTTTAACCCTTAATCCTCACGTAATACTCTTCATCTACTCTCGCACTGAACAGTGCAGGAGCATTGCCCCCTTGGTACTTGTAGCCTTACAGCCCCGGGGGGGTTGCTCACAGCTTAATGGGATTGTAGGTATAGAAGAAACAAAGCACTAGAAATACATCATTATGTAATGTGATCTCTCTGAAACAGTGTATATGACCAACAAAGTGAACTCTCAAGTGTCAACAAGCACATTTAAATGTAATTTTTACCGCTTCAACTGGAAAAAGACAAAAAGAACCTTGAAGGATCAATTACAAGGGTCGTAACCTTGTATTATCTGATTTGCTATAATATTCACACAAGCTTTATTGGAACGGAACATAAATTTGAAAAATAGTGAGATTAGAAAGGATTGCAATGCTAGAGCGAAGAGCTAGAAGCTTTCTCTTGGCTTATTTTGCTGGGGCAGCACTTTAGAGGGAGCCCATTATAAGCAGGAGAATAGTAGTTATGCTAACACGGTAATTAATCAAGTCCGAGGAAAAGAGGAAACAAGTTGTGAATTCAATTCTGCAGTAATAAAAAGAAATGCTGAAAGTTACCCTGTAAATTGGCATGACTTTGGTAAACAGTCCCTCACTGTGTCTTGAGAACTGCACGCAGTAAATCACTTCTCATGGCAACCGTGTAGGTTTGAATATTTTCACAGTTTTATGCTGTACTTCTGTATGTGCTAGTTCCTTCCAATTCCGTTAACTTACTATTTAGCTAATAATAAACTACTGAACAGTATAACACGAGAGCATTTGCAGTAACACAGTTCCGCTGTGAATATTTCAAAGGGAAATTAATTAGAAGAACTCAGCTGAAACCGTGGCGATAGCCTTCCCCATCACAAAACCAGCCTCTGACTCGACACAGAGCATGAATTGTGTATGGAATGACTGCAGATCTCTGCTCCACAAAAGAAGTATATTCTGTATATGGTCCCAGTCACGCATAATCCATCCTTAGTGATAGTGCAACGTAGGTACATTAAAAAGACCTTTACACTCGACAACTCTTTAGTGTAGAACTGAAATCCTTGGTGCAATAATGTAAGAAACAGTGTCTGGATCTGTTTCCAGCAGCCTCTGTTCAGCAGCCTGTGATTTTATTCATGCATTTCTGCTTTCTACGTGAGATAGTTTGGGCAGAAGTAAAAGTAGCATTCAAGAACAAAATTCTTGAAACTTAGATTATTGAAAATTCAGAATAACTCCACTGAATAAAATGGATTTAAGTATGCTGGCGTGAGTATAATGCAAAGCTGCCATCCACATAAAAAAAATAGGAATCCTGGCATTACCTGTCATGCATTTGTAGTAGAAATGAAAGGTGATAGATCAGGATGTTTGTGTGAGTGAAGACAGAAAGAATTTAAGCAGCCAACCACAGTGTTATTCACGTTGAGGAACGGGGTTTCCTCTCCCTCCCAGTTCTCCTGGAACAAAATCTTGAATCGGTTCTTTATAGGCTTTCAGGAATTTCCTCTTTCATAACCTGTAGGTTGGAGTAAATGTACCTCAGACAACCGTTTGGGCTTTAGCCACCATGGAATTATCTGCTCCATGTTCCTTCCCAGAGAAGACAGAAGTACCAGAGGAACTCTTCATCTGTTTCATCAGCACGTATCTGACATAGGAGTTTTCTTTTGCAGTCTTTATCATTGCACAAGGAAGTGGTCAACTGGAGGCAGCATGATCTAACTCTAAATAGACAAGTCCTGCTAGGTGTTAGAGCCCATCCACTGGTGAACTGGGACAGTAGAGAACAGCACATACAGCATGTGGCCCTTTTAGAATAAAACATCCAGGAGTGGGCCAAGGGATGGATTTATGCATGTAAAAGTTAGGAGCCCCTGCTTCTGCGTGGTAGCTAACATTTCTTGTACAATGCACGGAATCCTCACGAAGTTCACAGGATATTTTGTATAAAACTACAACAACAACAGAACTGCACAGTAAATGTCTAGATAGACAACAGGAAATACAGAAACTGCAATGTGTTGGAAGTCCTTGGACCCGAGGAGCTGGATTTGGAGCCTCGGGCAGCAGGTGCATCCATCTGTGCAGCAAGCAGTGTCTGCTCCTAGGAACAGGCAGCTTACTGGGAGAACCGAGCAGGACTCAGTCTGCTTTAGCAGGGCACCTAGCAGAAGATGTCAGTGTGCTTTATTCATTGAGGTAGTGATCAGAACAGTCTTTGAGGAAGCAGGAGGCCTGTGCTCTGTACTCTTCTCTGTAGGTTTTCACAGAGCCTTGGAGGGGAACTCATGGAATAGAAAGAGGAGGAATTGTGCTGTAGAAAGGACTGCTTTGGTTATTTTTTTTTTTAAGGGATTAAATGAAGAAAATGCAAGCGGGATCACGTCTCTGCAGCCTTGCAATTAAGGCAGTCATCTTCAGGGAGGGAGTCTGGGTTTCCAGTCATTGCATTTGTGAGAGAAATAACTCTCGTGGGCACTGGCCAGAGCCAGCAATCTGCCTCCCAGGGAGAGCTCTTCTTCTGAGGCTGAAGCATCATGCTGTCTCTGGTGTTTGCAGTATGTGCTGTTTCCTGCGCACCTTTCTGAGAATACCCCACAGTGAGGCGGTTTGAGAACACTTACGGGAAATGAGAAGAGTGGTTCTGATTACCCACGTGAAGGAAGGCAAGGTCTCCTGGATCCTGACTTAACGATGCACCAGTGAACTCTCATAAAAACAAAGGCCAGGTCTTTCTGAAGGAAGACTTTGGACACAGACCATGGTAGCTGAGTAATGTTTTAATTGTGTATTTTGATTCACACTAAGCTATGTTAATGTTTATGATCTCTGCAGGGCTTTGATTTGGGATTAGAAATCATTTGTCCAAGAAAAGGGCAGTTTATTTGAATCCAGTAAGACACAGATAACAGTACTGCCCATGTTTCCCTTATTTGTTTAATCTGCTTTTCTTACAAAGCTCGGGTGCTTTGGCGAACCCCATAGCAGCACTTCCATTAAATTGGGATCATGGTTCTCCTCCTTATCCAGGTCAGGTTTTGGTTCCTCAAGGCGACATTCTGCATCTGCTTTAGAGTAGATATGGTCACCTCTGTCCCTTTGCAATTTTGTCTTCCATCACAGTAACTTTTACATCTCTCTTTACAGCACTCCCTTTGCTACATATCCCAGAAAGCCTACTAATACTAATTACTTGCAAGTAGTAATTGTAATTTTAAAAGCAACCTCAGTAAATAGCTTTTTGTGTACTGTAAGAAAATTGAAAACTGTGTCTGTTCTGCTGTTTAATATGAATGCTGTAGAGCAAGTCATAGTCCTTCTATCCTACCACGTAATGAGAGCATGAATAAGCTCCCAGTATCCTCTGAGAATCCCTTTGTGTGCAGTGTACCATAGGGTTGAGGAGAGAGCCAAAGGCTTAGTAGGTGCAAAATTGAAATAGGAATGGAAATGCAGGAAAGATGAAAGATCTTGAAAGAGAGCAAATCATAAGGAAGATCACACAGGGCAGAGGACGCCCTATTAAAAGTTTAGGAACATCTCTGGTTAAAAGCATTTGGCTTCTTTCTGTTGTTTTATACAGGTCTGAATGAGGGCTTGAGTTCAGAACTGCTGCAGTCATAAAAACGATGGGCTAGGGTGCGGAGTTTCGGGAGGCAAGAAATGTTGAAGTGGTTGCAGCTTTTACTACAATGCAGGGCCCATCATTAAAATGTGCCAGAAAACATCACACCTTGTATGCAAATGTTCAAGGTGCAGTAGAATGGCTGGGAAATGGCGGTCCGCATGGATGTAAGTTAGGATCTCTCAGCCCTTTGTTGCTGTCCCAGAGCTTCTGTGTTTGACAGCTAGCTGCCAGGTAGGAGGATGTGTTTAGGCATCCTTACTCTTTCTTTGTGGGGGACTGCTTTCCCACCCAAGCTCCTGGCTCTGGCTGTTGTGCTGTGATTCCTCCTTGCACTGCAGCAGGCTGGAGCCCTGAGCTGCTATTGCTAATGGCTTTGGTGATTTCTGGGATGATCATTGCTGGCTGCATGTACAGACCAGTGCTTCGCACACAGGCAGCACAGGGCATCACTTACAAAGCTGGAAGTGGCTTACCTGGGAGTCTGCAGAGATTTGGCAGGAGCTGAGAGCTGCATGGTTTGGCACAGATTTCCACAAAGGACCCAAAGCAAAGCTGACCTGGAAGAGAGGAAGCTCTTGGTGAGAAAATGCAGCAGGCAGGAAGCTTCACTTGTCCCACGTTGTGGTCTGACTGCCTTCCATCCTTACCCAAATGCCCCAGGAGAGGGGGAACTGAAAAAAGATCTTACACAGACCTTTCCCGAGGGACACTGGCAGGAAAAGAAGCTCTGGATTACATCCATTAGCTCCTAACTTAGTCAGTACCTAGTGAGAGCCAAACTTCTGCCTGTCTTAATAATTTAAGCTTTGCAGAACAGAAGCTGGGTGAAATTTTGACTTTATATATTACTGCTGTGTAAGTAATCCTCAGAAACATTCTCAATCCTGTTAACCATTTGTAGCTACCACAGGACTTAAGAATAATCACATTGTACTTCTTCAATAAAAATAAAGCAGAAAATGTGTTCTGGATGGTAAGTTGTGTTAAAACATGATTTAGAAGCTTGGGAGAAGCTGGCACTAATGAGAAGTTTAGACAGTCTCATTTAATTCAAGTGCAGTTGGTGTAGATTTCTTATGTGCTTTGCATTAGTCTTGGTTATAAAAGGTAGAAATAAACTGTATAATGTGATGATAAATACACCAGAAACAATAGCTGGAGACATATGGATCAAAATAGAGGAAGCAAGTGGCAAGTTACAGCCAGGGGTAGTTAAAAACAAATGAAGAACTGAAAACATGATCCATGCTCAGAGTTCACACAGGAATGCAATTCTTGGGTAGAAGTTATATGAAAGATATGACTGAGCACTGCTGTTCTGTATGAACACTTTGCCAGTAATTCAGCTTTCCTGCAAGGTAACATTCACTGCTGTTGGTGCTGTCAGTGAATTTGGCTTATGCTCTGTTTTTCTGAATGCTTCATTAACCTGTCCTTCCTGATTTTTGAGGTATCCGTATTCACAGCGCTTCTTAATGTTTTAGCAGCATTTGCTACTTGGTTCAACCTTTAATGGCAAATGTGTATATGATTATTAGCAAATAAGTGCTTTATTACATCCTGCTTTTTTTTTTTTCTTTTTCTTTTTTTGTAAATAATGCTTCATAATGTATCACCACACGGTAGGTTGATGTCTGTTTGCATTGATATGCCCCATTTAGAGCTCTTCCACAGAATCTGATTTTAAAGAGTGGAATTCAGCGGTTGACTCCCAGGCACAAACAACCATGTAATTACTCTGCAATCACACAGTAATTAGCATGCACTATTCATATATTGCATAATTATATGCCCTGCAGATTACATAGTAATTATATTTGTACCAAACATATAATTCTATATACTGTATCACAGGAAAGAAACTTGGAGAGTTCATAGTTAATATTATAGTTATAAGTTAATATAATGCAATTACATGTAAAAGTCTTACAGTCTTATCAGAGGGTTGTATTTGGACATCTCATCTCTCCTGCATCTGGTTTAACTTAAACTGGTAGACGCTATTATAAGAAGTGCTTGGCTGTTAATTTATAGTCAAATGTTGTGTGTTTATAATGTAATGTGTGGAGATAAGCAGAAATGTACAGCTGCTTGTGCAGGAAGCTGGGTGTGGGAAGGGTTGGTGTGAATATTAAATACATAAATGACAAATGTATGAACATGCTGAATGTAGTTACTGCACGTTGTTAGAGTGAAAAACAAAGGTTGTGGATTTTCCTTAAGTGTTGGGTTGTTTCTGGCTGTCTGAGATGCATGGGATAGTAGCAGGTAATATATACGCATAGTGGCATCCATGGCCACAATCTCAGGCACCACTGGTTCAAGGGCATGCAGCAGCTCTGTGCACTGTGTCAGCCTAGCAGCCCCATCCTTCTGGCCGTGGGGAAAGAGGAGAAATTGGTGTCCTGATCAGGGAATGGGGCAGAATGGTGGGAGAATGGAGAGGAATGGCACTGAGTTGCAGGAAGGCTTTGGATTGAGCTTTTGGGAAAAGGTGGCAGACCTAAAAAAAAAGGTATTTTTAAGAGATCCTTGGAGCATTAGGTCTTGTTTTCAGTGTTTTACCTTTGGCCATCCCTCCTAGAAGACTGATGCAGTGTTTTCAATATTTTGTTCAGCTTGCAAATTCTGTAGCAGTGGGAAATTAATGTATCTTCTTGGATCTGTGATGTTGGCATTCCCATTATCCAAAGCAACATTATGATTATTCTTAATTGAATTTTGCGCTCTAATGCCAGTTGCCTTCATTTTCAAGCAAAGCATATGTTGGATTTTAATATGTGGATAATGTATTGCAAAATTAAATGTGTAATTATAATCTTTTATCTGAGTTTAATTTTTTTTTCTCTCTAACTTACAGTGTGTGCATGTGCATGCATGTGTACAAGGGAAAGAGAATCCCGGTATTAAAATGTTTCTTTCACCGTGACTTGTTAATTCTGTGTCAGATTTAAAACTCACAGCTTCATAAAACTGAGGGGTCAGGTGGCATCTACAGATCTCATGAAAGTCTCTTGATCAGAGCCCGGAGCTCACAGGCTTGGTGGGTTGTCTCAGAGCCCCTGCAATAGTGGGGCTGCACTGCTTGACTTGCTGTCTGTGTCGGCTGCTTTTATGCCTCAAAAGCTGTGGTATCAGGCATGTGGCTTTTACATTCTGCAGAGTACATAAATTACATTTAAATGCTGTTTCTTGGTGTGGACACTGAATATCAGTTATACTGTTGAAGGAAAAAAAATAAAGAGTTACTTTTTTCCAAACCCAGGCTTAAGAGTCCCGCTGAGTACTTGTGCAATGGGCCACATGTATCCCTTCCAATTTACCAGTATAATGGCATTTAAGTGAGGCCAAGTCTTACCCAATTTTCAGCCTGGATGTCAGCTGCAAAGAAGATGAAGTGCAGCCTCCTGGTGTAGTCATCGTTCACATGCCGGCACTTTGATTGTAACGCGTGCCTGTGCTCTCGATCACTTGTTAAGCCATTACCATTTGATGGTCAGACTAGATGAACTTAGTGGTCTTTTCCAACCTTAATGGTTCTGTGATTCTGCCCTTAGAAACATAAGGAATGGTCACAGGTTCTGGCGCTGAAAGTTTTGCATGTATCAAATATATAATCATTAACACAGTGAAATAAACACAAACATCAAAACACAATATGAATGTGTCACATTTCTTACCGCTGTTGTGTTGTTTTTTCTAGTGGAGCCAGTACTTTCAAAGGGGAACAACTGCTTGGATGCAGCAAAAGCTTGTAACCTAAATGATACCTGCAAGAGGTTCAGATCTGCTTACATAACCCCCTGCACCAGCAGCACGTCTAATGAAATCTGTAACAAGCGGAAGTGTCATAAGGCCCTCCGGCTATTTTTTGACAAAGTTCCCCCAAAGCACAGCTACGGGATGCTCTTCTGCTCCTGTCGAGACGTAGCCTGTACAGAAAGGAGGCGGCAGACTATTGTTCCTGTGTGTTCATATGAGGACAGGGAGAAACCAAACTGCCTGAATTTACAAGAATCCTGCAAGAAGAATTACATCTGCAGGTAAGATAGCACATGGCAGGGGAGTGATTAATGAGGTGCCAGAGAGAACTTTTTGGTACTGCTGGATTTGCCAGGAGTAAGGGTCAGAACGTCCACTAGGCAGTAGGAGTTGGGGAAAGCAGCAAAAGTCTCTGACATCCTTAAGAGTAACAAAAGCCTGCATCTGGTTACAGTGTGTGACTTCTTCAAAACTGCTCACAGCTATTCCCTCTCGTTATGGAAGAATCGTTAAATGCCTGGTTTAATTTTCACAGATTTCTGTTGGAAACATTTTAATTAGGTGTCTCTATGAAATGATATCTCTAAGTTATTTTTATGTCCCATTAGCAGCCAGGTGGAAATAGAATTATTCATTATAAAGGGATGTATTGTCATTGTTACCTTGCATGTAAGCTTGATTAACATTGGATGCAAGCCACATGGAGGACTTTGTGTATGGTCAGAATACACTGATTCCTTGCAGGCTTTTGCTTCATGGAAAGAAAAGGGGACTACGTCCCACTTTCTTGTCATTGCTGTTTTAGGCTTGGAATTGTTTTATCTGCCCTCTCTGGCAAAAAGGCTGGGCTGATGTAACTGAAGGGTCATTGACTCAGTGACCCGATTCCCGGTCTCTTCCCTCGGTGAGCTCAGCACAGAGCGCTGCTTTGCACGACAAAGTGGCTCCTTCTGCTGTCAGCAACTTCCCTACAGGTTATCTCACAGTGCTTGCTCAGTGACATACAGATCCTCCTCTGCCCCTAGGAAATGCTTTACTCCTGCTTAGCATTGTGTGTGTTTATATAAGAATGCTGTTCCAATGCCGTGTTTATGAAGTCATGCCCAAGAATCTTAGTCATTTCTAATGTGTGCATTTTTGGTATGTAGTTCACCAAAGTCTTTGAATTAGCAAGTAAGGAAATAAACAGTATTGTTAAATGTCAAGGACACTGAAGATATGTGCGTATATGTCTTGAATAAGTACTTTCAAGCGTCTGATAAAATATTTACTTTGTTGTTCACATATGATCCCTCCCCCAGTGATCCTAAACCCCTGACCTGAGCACCGCATGTGCCTGAGGTGCTGGCAGGTGTGGAGCAGCAGTGCTCTGCTGTGCCCCGTGGCTTAGGGATGGCAGGAGCCACTTCTGTGCTGACACAGACTGGAGCAGCTTTAGGTCGGGGCAGGACTTTCACTGCAGTCCAGTGAGGCACATTCAACACCTTGATGGCTCTTGCAGTTTGTGAAAGCTGGATGCTGGTTCTGGGGTTAGAGCCACTTGTTTTCCATTTCCATGTTGTGTCATTAGTCTTTTTGTTTGCATAAATTGTTGAATCTATATTGCCTTACTTAACACAGACCACGTTAAATAGCAGAGTTACAGCATCCTTGCTGTGCTTCTTGCCAAAATTCCACTGTTACGGTACTAATGAGACGGGGGAGAGGGTTTTATTGGGACACTTCTTCCTGTTTTTCAGCCTGTGCTCAGGAATTGCCTAGTTAAATGAATGCCATTACTTCTCTTATGACTGTGTTTTTCTTTGGTCAGCTTTAATCTAATGTTTTATCAGCAGCTAAGTTTTTAATAGCATTTTGTTTAATCTGACTTCATGAGCCTGCTGTTGTGCTTTCTCCATTCCAGCTGCAGAAAAAAGCTTGGTAAAATGTCTGCTCCTGTTGCCCAGAGTTGCAGTCGATGCTCGGGTGGAAATGGATTTCTTTAGGGTTTCTTCCCATGGCTGCTCTTCTTTAAACTGACAAATTAAAATGTTTGGACTCATGGGCAGGCAAACTCTGTGGGGCTGGGGCAGGGTCAGCGAACAACAGCACTTGGTCCTGCACCTGGGCTGCAGCAAATGTTGCAGGATGCTGACAGTCATCCCCTATTAGTGCCTCATGGGCTGTTAGAGCTGCTAGCGTGGTTAGTACCTTCCCTCTCTCCTGTCTAGGAGAGGGGGGAATCAGCGGTAGAGCTTTTCCCTTTCATCCAAAACACAGTGAAAGGCATTTTCTTTGAATTGTTGTGCACTTAGAGGGAGGTGGTGTGGTTTGTTCCCGGTGATTTACAGGAAAACAGCGGCTTGGGCAGAGGAGGAAAGAAAGGGAAGTAGAGATGACATCCTCTCCTTGCTATTGAAAGTTTTGGCACTGATAAATATCAGTCTACATAGTAATTGCAGACATGTTTAGAATAATTAAAAGCAGTAGTCGCAAGACATATAATTCTAACTCTGATAACCTGTTCATTTTGAAATCAGAAAGAGTATCTAAATGAGAGAATAATTTGAGGCTGTGTTCTGACTACTGTGAAACCAAGTCATTTAGAAACTGTTATTTGCATGCGTGTTACATCTATTAGAGCTTCTTCATAATGCTAAGCAAGACAAGGGGGATAAGTTCTGAAGCATTTCTGAAAGTACTCTCACAAGTGTTTTGCAAATGTTGGTCATTCAGAAATGAGAGCTCTGAATCAGTCCATATTACTAATGAAATATGCTTGGGCCCATGCAAATATGTGTTTCAACATTCGGTTTGGGATGCTTTCTAAGAGCTTTGGATGCACAGAATCACAGAATCGCAGGGGTGATTCGCAGGAATGGACCACTGCTGATCATCCAGTCCAACCCCCTGCTAAAGCAGGTTCCTTAGGACAGGTTACACAGGAAAGCATCCAGGTGGGTTCTGAGTATCTCCAGAGAAGGAGGCTCCACAACTACTCTGTGCAGCCTGTTCTAGTGCTGTCGCCCTCAAAGAAAATAATTTTTTCCTCGTGTTCATATGGAACATCCTATGTCCCAGCGTGTCCCTGCTGCATCTTGTCCCACTGCTGGGCACACACTGAAAGAGCCTGGCCACATCCACTTTACTTCCACCCTTTAGTTATTGATAAGCATTGATAAGATCCTCTCTCAGTCTTCTCCAGGCTGAACAGCCCCAGGTCTCTCAGCCTTTCCTCATAAGGGAGATGCTCCAGGCCTCTCATCATCTTTGTGGCACTCCACTGGACTCTCTAGAAGTTCTCTGTCTTTCTTGAACCGAGGAGCCCAGAACTGCACACTGTAAATATCACTGAATGACAATGTCACTGAATCATAATCTCACTGAATCTGTTTTTGAAACAGAATTAAAATGAGGGGAGCAATTCAGCCAAACTGCAGGTACCACTAACTGAGATGGTACGACAAGTCGATTATTTTTTTTTCCATCAATCTGTTATATAATATAAGCTCTTAATTGAGGGGGAAAAAAAGGGACCAGAAATGTCAGGAAATGTAAATAAGTTCTGACTTCCATAAATAGTCCTAATTTTTCAACTTCATCAAAATACTGTATGGTTCATTTTCATTATCATTCTTACGCTGCCTCTCCTTATACACAAGTCCATATCCCACTCTAAAATGGATTTGAGGCTTTCCAGGCATACCTTTCATGTATACCTGTCAATTCTAACTGAAAAGAAAGAAAAAACAACTAAAAGAAATAGCAGAAAGAAGCCATTCAAATTCGTTTTATAACGAATATAAACAAAACTTGTAAGGAAAGTCGTTTTACTGTTAAAACCTTTCCCCAGTTGTCCTGGAAAAGCTCAAACCCCTGAGAAACTTCCTATTCGGATTGCTTCAGCCACCAGTTAAATTCCATAAGGTTGACTGGCATGTTTTAGAAATATCATTCTGTTGTGAAAACAGAACAGCGTGCTTCATTTTTGCCACTATCGCGTTTGACAATAGTTTAAAATACTCGTTCCTTTGAGTAGCAGAAGTGTGAGTCATCAGTTTGGCTTTTTTTTAATCATTGGTGTTTTGAATTTGCATACGTCCTCTGTCTTCTGGATAAGTTCATCCGGAGCTGAGCAGAATGATAACAATACAGACGTATGACATACTGAAAGAACAGGAAGTTAGGAGAGTATCAATTCAGTCACGTGCTGTAAAGATCTGAAAAGAAAGGTATTTATGTTCTTTTTAGACTTTTTAGAATGTTGGGTTTTTTTCCTCTCTTAAATAAGATCTAATTGTAGAAAGTAATGTTCTTGTCCTTCAGCACTGCTGCACTCAAAACGGTGGTGAAACAGCCAAAAAGTAGTTCTTGACCAATGTCCAAATAAAACCACAATTAACTTATTATTTTTGACACTCTGTGTTCACAGAGCCAAATCTTTGTATGTGCTTTCATTAGCATTCATTGGCACGTTCTCACCCCTGGTACAATCATTTGGGGATATTGCTGTCAGCAGTTTCTGGTCACCTCTCTTATTCAGTTTTTGGTGCAAGAACCACTCAGTTCTGTTCGGAAGATGTCAGCATGCGCAGGTAGAAGAAACTTGTGTGTAGATTCACAAACGTTTTTATCAGTGCACAAAATAGCTTGTCCACAGTAAAAGCCAGAACAAAAGCTCAGCTTACCATGTTTCTTAAAAACATACAAACCTTGCCAAGAAATTCATTTTCCTTCTTTATATCCTGCTGACATTTTTTAATGATAATTTGCCATGAAAAAGGAGCCTCTATATCTCTGCTTGTTTTCCATAAGGCATGTAGAAATCAATGAGTGCTTCATGCCAGTACCTGTTTGTAAAGGTGGCTTCTCTGCAGGTGAACGTTGGGTGCTCCCGTAGCTGGTAACACGCTGCAATCCCTGTACCCTTGTGGGTAAGATCTGCCAGAAGGGGGGTTGGTCGAACACTGTAAGTTTATGAAGAGATGTGTCCTGCTGTAGAAGAGAGGAACCCAGACTCTTGTGTCAGTAAGGACTTGTCTCCAGTTGCATTGTTAACAGGTGGCAGGGAGGAGGGCACTCAAGGGATGTGTGGAGGAGAGAAAAAAGGTGGAACAGAAATAGGCTCTTTTCTTCAAGTTTTCTTTTTCTCAGACTTCACTTTCATTTTTCCTGCTTCCTCCCTTGCTTTACTCTCATGCCTCTTCCCGTTGCTTAGCCTCCTTTCATCTCTTCCCAGGTCTTTCAGTCATTATCTGACTTTCACTGCCTCTCTGCCACGTTTGAACCCTCTCCATTACAGCTGCTTATGGTCCCTCCTCACATCTCTTCTGTGCTCTGCTCTTTTCCTCCCTCAATATCCTGCATCAGTCCACTGATCATCTGTGATTCAGAAAATGAGAGGGAAACACTGGTGCCCTCCCTGCCCGAGCCCTATGGCTTCTGCTGGTCACAAGGCAGTTGGCCAGCTGCTGAGCTGGACTGCTTGGTCTCCAACTGGCTTCCAGGGGTTCCAGCATTCAGCGAGCACTGTCATGGAGGACACAGTGGCAATGGTACAGTTCTAACAGAATAGGGTTTGCATCCCTCTGGGGTGTTTGTATCAGCTGGGCACTCCAAGCTGTCATCTCCATGAGATTTCTGTTTGCTGTCGGTATGCAAAAGCAGGACAACGTGTAGTTTTTGTAATGCTACTAAGGACATTAGAACAGGGATGCTTTTGATTTCTAGAGACATGCAGGCTGTGTCTGTATCATATGTACAAGGAGTAGGCGAGAAACCTCCTGTGCTGCCTGGCTGACACTGCTCTGGATGCAGGATGTCTACAGTGTAACAGGATTTGCCTGGGATGGGGCTAGGAGCAGATCCTTCTGCTCTCCGAGTATGGCGTTGGTGCTTGGCTAGGAAAGGCCCCTGGCTGCACATGACCCAAGTGAGAGAGGAAGAAATGGCAAATCTGGCTTTCAGACCATATACTGCAGCATGCCTACAAGCTTACCTCACATCTGGAACCCAGCCTGTGCTTGGAGAAGAATGATTTATACATATATATTTCATGAATATGTATATAAACACATATATTCATATATATATGTATATAGGTATATATATATGCATTTCTACATGCATATATATGTGTATATATTTATGTATATGTATGTATATGTATGTATTGCTAAAGGTACCATAGTTACAGAAATGAAAGAGAATTAGAGGAATTATCGCATTTCAGAAAATTCAGACAATGTGGTCTAGGGGGAGGTGGGACAGAAGCTGGTGTGCTTGGCAGCAGACATATGGGGGTGTATTGGAGTTTGGGTAGGGGAGGAATTGCTAGTCTGGGAAAAAAAATATATAGTCTCTGTAAAATAAGCAAAAACCTTTCAAATCAAGGAAAAGCAAAGTGGAAAGCCTGGAATATTGTATTATTTTCTTCCTTTCTACTCCCTCACGTGATTCATCGCATTGATGTCTTTCATTAGCAGAATGAAATAGACATAGTATTTATCTCCCCTCCCCCATCGAGTAAACAAAGGTCATTTTAAATTTCTTCCCTCCGAACAAACCTCAGAAGGAATCAAGCAGTTCCTCCTTAAAACATAATCATAAATCCCTTCAGAATCTAAAAATCAGAACATCCAGCAAACCAAGACTGCTTTGTCCCTGTTAAAGTGTAGATAAATCTCATTCTGTGATGCCAAGATCCGCTTGGCCAGTCCTCATTTATACTCCCTCTGTCCTGCTTAAGAAGGTCTTGAAGATTAGAAGTTTGCGGGATGATTGACATTTTTCCAAAAGAAGCAAAGATGCAAGCAAGGATATCATAATTAGAAAAATAGCTCAGTTGTATTCCCGCACCAAACCTTCACATCGCTTTATGCTTTAACAGTGAGGAGGAAATCCTAAAGCACAGGGGGTTTTATGCTCTAAGAAGCAGTAACCACACAGTATCTTCGCACTGAGGTCCTTTGGCACGCAAGCTTGAAACGCTCCGAGCAGCATGTCTGCAGCCAGCCTGAGCCTCCAGCCATTCCTGAAACCCAGTAACCACGGAAAGGTAGTGTAATTCTTTTGTGCCTGTTATCTGTAAAACAGAAGCTATGCCTCAGCACTGTCAGAGCTCTTTGGTTCAGCTGCCTGATGTTTTGCATGGTGTAACTTTGGCAGTATCCCTCACCACAGTCAAGTCCTGCTATTCCTTCCTGATTATTTTTAAGGATAAGAGGTAACTGTGTTGCTGTTAATTCATTGTTACATGTCTGCAGAATTATGGAAGTGAGAGAGGGAATAAAGTAACAGTGTGTGACCATATAACAATCATAAAATAAACATGAATACAAATGATTACACTCTCGTAGACCATACTTAGATACGTGACCTTCCGTGTCAGTGTCTTGCTAGCAAAAACAATTCAGTGGGTTAAAGTACTCACAGCCACCAAGTATACTATAGCTCTAAGAAGCTGGGGGTATTTGTATCACCTGAACATGGCCCATCATCATCTCATTTTATCTGTTTTCTTACTCTAAGTGAGAAAGGAAAACTGCCTATATAATAAAAACCAGAGTACAGATTAGAAGCATGATCCAGAAGGGGGGTTACAGCTGGGGGAATTTGGCCTTCTTGTTTCTTTATCATGTAG
Source organism: Alectoris magna (assembly GCA_030625065.1). Lineage (NCBI taxonomy): Eukaryota > Metazoa > Chordata > Aves > Galliformes > Phasianidae > Alectoris > Alectoris magna. Next base: position 16,650,704 of record CM060566.1, on the reverse strand, counting down.
GACAGATGAAACCATGTTTGTTAATGAAACAGTTTTTCCCATGTTTAGTCAAAAATATTGAAAGGCAGCAAAATTAGATTTTATATTACACTTTAATAGAATCTACATTTGGAGCAACTCGTGTTTTTACGGTTAAGCAAGCTCTTAATTGCTTTGCCGGATGAGGTTCTGATACGAGTACTGCCACAACTGGTTCAGTGAATTGTTAATTGAGAGATTTTTGTAGAGAGCAGTCCAGCATCCACTGGTTTGCATGAATAACTTCCACTTGCTAATCTGTTAAATCTGTTGAGGAGGACATTTTTGATTCCCTTTAATATATACTCTGTCATATTTGGCTAACCTGCTGTTGCAGAGGAAAAGAAAGTAGATACATATCACACAATAGCATTGACTTTAATAAATCAACATGCTTTCCCATTTACCTTAAACCATGTATGTACTATGGGCAAGAAGCCACCGTATGTTTAATGTGAATAACAGAGACATTCTATCGAGTCATTTACCAGTGACTTCAGTGGATTTATTCCTGGGGTGAATTTGGCTATTCCTGTTTTGTGTAGGTAAATCTTCAGGCAGTGCTAATTAAAAGAATGTCAACTGATTTTACCATTCCATTATGCTGGACTTTGTAAAGGTTATTTATATCACTCTACATCAGGCCCCAGCGAGAGAATATTTCTGGTGGCAGTTCATCTATTAAAATAGCTGCAAGATAATGTAAGCACTAGAACTAAAAATAAAACTTTGTTTCTCAACAGAACAAGTGACAGCAGCATGCATATTTTCAAATTTTAGCATTTTAATGTTTGCTGAATAGAAATTGCGTTGCTTTCATTATGTTTTAAGCATTGCTGTGCTACTGGTGGATTAACTGCTGTTAAGTAGAAGCCGTATGTAAATGTACCAATATCTGCAAAGACTTCTCAGCACAGAAGGTAGTGCTTTCCTACACTCTGATTATCTCCTGGCTTTAAAGCAAATGACACAGGGAAAGTTTTCACATGTGTGTTTGCCTAAGGTATTATTAATAGATGCCCTAACATTCACGTATTTGTGCTTACAGGAAATTTGCTCAGGCACTTACTATAAATCATGACAAGAAGTTTTTATATTATAAACCCTGTTTGACTTGGACCTCTGTTAAAACTTTACTGATTTAAATATTCAGTTCATTTTCCACTTCAAGCACAAACTCCAGTTGGTGTCCTCCCAGTTGCTCTCTATTCTAATTAGACACTGTGTAATGCTGGAGATATGTCTCAGTATCTGGCATAATGCAGCCCTGCAAAATATTCTTGAAAACAGAAAATGTCTTTCAGAGGAACTTCTGTAAGCAGCTGGATATGTCACAGGCTGTCAGCTCTCTTAGCCTCGGTGGCCATGTTCAGGTTTTTTGACAGTGGAGGCAAAAAGCAAACAAACAAAAAAAACCTCTTAGGATATCCATGTCATCCTTAACTGGTAAAAACTGTTTTCCAACTTCATTCTGTAAATCAGTGGTTTTCTTACTAGCATTTAAAATCTACCTATCTCTTCTAAAAGCAAGTAAAACATGTTGAATAAGATAAATGCCATATTGGTTTGCTTGTGCCAGAACTTGGGGATTTTCCATTTGATGGGGCTGTTTTGTGCATGGCCAAAAAGCTTCTCATAAAAGAGACTCTAATCTGCTTTTATATGCTGTTCCTCCGATTTGATATTTGTTGTCTGACTCCCGAGCTAAGACCAGCTTTTAGCGTAGCTTCAGGGTGAGTTTCAGCCACATTGGCTTCAGACTATGCACAATCAAGTGCAAGGATGCACTGGGCACCCATTTTGCATTAGTCAGGAACGATTCGGGGGGCAAAGGGGCACCGAGATATTCTGCCACTGTACATCCCTCAGTGCCACTAAGGGATGTTGGCATGCAAAAACAATCTCTGTGTAACCTTAGGAAACCCGATGGTACAGCGCGTCATATTTTTGCCAACAGGAACTTTTCTGGTAAACAGAGAACCTACAGGCTTCTATGGGAAGCCATATTCTATTACAGTTTATTCACGTGTTTACAGAGAATATTATTGTGATGAATGTGTTTCTCAGGTACTTGGAACCACGTCCTTTTGGTGTGCACTCTTGCTGTAGCTGTTAATAAATGCCTCAGCATCCAGTGGCACACTCAAAAACTTGCAGTGGCGTTAATTTCTTTGGCTTGCTTTTTGAGTGTGACAGTGATTTCCTTAGGTTTTCAATTCAAAGACACTCCTGTCTGCCCAGCTAATGAAGTGAGAGCAACTCTCTCCATAGCGGACTAGTTCTTTCCTGAGTAACATTCTATCAAGAGACTCTGAGGCTTGGACGTCTTTAAACATGACAGCCATTTATATTTAGAAACTTAAAATTAAACAGAATAAAGGAAACGAAATAAAATGGAAATATACAAACTCTCAGTACTCTGAACGTAGCTAGGGGATTTGTTCATGTTATTGGAGAGCTTTGTTACAGATAAACTACATAGAAATCTTACCATCTTCTGTCCCCTGATAGAAATCATGGTCTGACAGTTCAGCCTATCATTTTGTAGAAGATGCTCAGAGAAGTGTTTTCTTTGCAGCTGAGAAGACAGAAACACATTATGCATGCTTAAAGTCGATGCAAGGAAACAGAGCCCCACAAAACATATTTAATATAGGTTTGATTTCCTGTGGAATGCTTTCCAGATGTTCTCTCAAACAGGCCTCTAAAATGTGGTCTGAGGTAATTTTTTTTGCAAACAGAAAGAGAAAATTCTGTTTTGTGTCACTGCATCAGAAAATCACTGTTCTAATTCTTTATTGCATTACCTTGTGCACAGGGTTTGCACCATATTTTTCAGAATTGGTTTTATTACACAGAAGGTCAGAAGCAAAAAAAATATTTATCCTACCCAATTGCAAATAAATCATTCTTATTTAGAATTGCATTTGAGCTTAGTCGTTTTTCTTAAATCCAGAGGAGACCTAATATATTAAATTAGAAATACTTCAACATATGACCCTGTGTTACTTAGAAGCTTTAACTAACATTGATAAACTATGAGATTAGTATTTTGGTAAGGTCTTTTGATTTGCTGTAGCAGACATTGTGTAAAAAGATCTAATGGGATCCTAGCAGATAACTTGAGGAAAGGATAGCATTAAGGGAAAATAGGGGGTGACTTTACTATAAGATACAAAAATAAAACAAGAGCCTACTGTATGTTTATGTTAGAGCAGTTTTTAATCAGAAAAAAAAGTGAGCTTTGTTAGTAGAAACATTGAAAGAACACAGTGCATGGTTAATTTTAAAATATTGGTTGGCATTGATGAAAATGTCGGGATTTTACATGACTGGCTGTATGCAGGCAGCTCTCCATCGCCTGAGATGTTGGATGTCCAGTAGGCAGAAGGCCTGCATGACGTGGGTGCCGTTGGTCATGGTGAGGCAGCAGTTGGCTGGGGTGAAGCATGGTGCTCTGCTGGAGCGGTCGTGGTGCCTGATGCCCTGTGTGGTGAGCACCTCGTGGTGCTGAGAGGCCTTGGAATGAATCTTGTGTGGTCTCTGCTCTTTGCTTCTGTATCCAGATATCCCACAACTTGAAATCGGCTGCTTTTATGTAATTGAGGAGTGTCTGCGTTTTACTTCCAGATAAACAACACAATTTACAAAGATAAATGAAATCCAGAATCAAATATTTGCGTGGGCTTAGGCTTCAAATCATTTAGAATGAAAAAAACAGAAGCAAAACCAGATAAAAGCCAGCTTCTTCCAGCTAGTAGCTGATATGTGGTGTCCAAGATCCTGCAATGTTTTCTGCCAGAGTTACGAAAGATTTGGTTTGGCTCAAATGGGAGAAACTGCTTTCAGCATGCAGGTCTTGGAGCCAAAGGATCTGATGTTAACTCTTCTTACCCTTCAAAAAGGAGTAAAAATGCTCAAAATGCCTTTTTTTAATCTCAAAAAAAGGTACAAATGCCAAGTTGTATGACAGGGCATAGAAAGGGCCAGGCCTGCAGGCAGGGACCATCCCATTGCCTCAGCCCTGGGCATTGACACCTGGGGACAGGGACTAGCCAAGGACAGGCACAGGTGGTCCAGTTCAGTGTGGCCTCAGGCAGGAAGGGCTGTGGGAGTGGAGGGCAGCACCTTGAATGTCAGTGGAGCAGGGACCGACAGCCTGGAAGGGCTGGAATGGGGCTGGAATGGGGCCTTGGGCCGCAGGCATATGGGGGAGAGCTGTGGGTGCACGGGGGTGTTAGTGCCCTCTCAGACACTGTCACTGCAAAAATTCATAGCTGCTCACAGGTGCTCAGTAGTGTGTGTCCATAACTAAGGAGCTGTGATATATATTAGTATTACACAGTTTTAGTACCTTTAATGAAAAAAATCTTCAAAGATCGGTCAATTCTCAATCACCGGGAGCTGGGAGGACTGTCTCTCTAGTGATGGAGCTGCTTTGAGGCTCTTTTCAGTTCACTGCTTGATAGAGTTTTTTATGTAGCCTTTGCCTTTTTTTTTTCTTGCTGCCCACTCCCTGTGTGTTTATGAAACAAAGACAACATGAGAAACTCCTCCAACAAAGAACCCATTAGTTTTGACATATACCAAGCCCTCTTGCCCCTATTACAGACCTAGCACCACCTCAGCTATACAGGCGCTATTTGTAGGTATGGAGCAAGATGCTGCATTTGACCCTTGCTAAAAAAAAGAACAAGTATTCTGCCTTGTTTTCTTTTCTTTTCTTTCTTTTTTTTTTTTCCTTCTTTCTATAATGGTGCCATTTATCACTGTGACACATATTCATTGACTTAGTCTGAAATTTTTCAGCGTCAGATTTATACTTCTTTTCTACTTTGAATATCGATGCAGCACTTCTCTTACGTGACTGCACTACATCTACCAAATGGTGTCTAGACGCTAGAGCAGCTTTAACTAATTAGCTTAGTCACTACAGTCATTCAGCTTTGGCATTTACGTAGCCTTTATAGTACTGCTGTTGAACCATAGATAGTTGCTTAAACACAAGCAGCAATGTAAAGAGATGTGGTAGTGAGTATGTTCAGCCTTCACCGGCGTCACTGAGATGAATGCAGAGGACAGCAGCCCTCACTGCCTGTTTTCACAGGCAGGAAAAGAAGTTGGAAATGACCGTGAATGTGGTCAGCAGGAGATCCAGATTCAGCATCCTCAGGCTGAAGATCACCACTGTAATGGCAGAACTAAATTTCACAGATATCACAGAATCACCAAGCTTGGAAAAGACCTACAAGATCATCCAGTCCAACCATCCACCTATTACCAATAGCACTCCCTAAACCATATCCCTCAATGCAACATCCAAACGTTTCTTGAACGTCTCCAGGGAAAGAGAGATTTTTCTCTTATGTGGTTCTGCCTTTGCCAATGAGCAGCTGAAGATGCAAACTGCCTGCAACATCATCATTTAGGCTGTACTTTCAGATATTGCAACCTGCATTTCTGTGCAGCCAACACTGAGGTTGAGCGGTGAACTTTTAAAGAATAAGAATTGATGAATATCAAAGCGTATTTCAGAACATCAAAGAACTTCTGTGAAACCTTCAGAATAAATTTAGTAAAAATCTAATCAAAGTTGCCTATGCAACAAGCTGTCCTAATGTAGAATTAAATTTTCTCAAACATTTTATGCAGATTCAACTCAATACTGCTATTAACAAACCCTGTTTGTAAGCAAAATTTGAAAGTTTTGATTTACTCTACTGAGCGCTTGAAGAACTGGTATCCTAAGGAAAGCAAATTAACTTTGTTTTCTTTGTATTCCTAACTGTTACAAATGCTTTTACTGGTGCTAATACAAAGCCCTAGAGAATAGCAGGCTTGAGGTTTTTTCTCTCTGCAGAAGGACTGTTTGTTGTTTGAGCAGATTTTCTTTGAATTTGCCAATAGGATTATTCTTATTTTTTGTTAGCAGTATGCAAACTATTTAAAGTAAGCTTTCCAGAAGATCTGCTGTTCACTTTGAGGAGATTTTCCAGGGCTAAGTTAGAACTCATTTAATTTGTGGCTTGAGTTTGTTTTTTATTTATTTTTTTTTTTTTTTACTTTACAAAGAGAATCTTTTTCTTCCTAGGAAGAAGATTTCTGGGTGGTGCTTTTCAGTTTGTTCAGTTTGTTGTGGTTCTTTCTTTTTTTTCATGCAAGGGAAGAGAAAAATCATTAATGCTGCTCAGTGCAAAGAGGATTTGTGATTCTTACATGGAGAAAGCAATTGTTCCTTTTAGATGCAGCCCTGCTACATAATACATACCATATAAAAACTGCCTGTCTTTTTTTCCAGCCACCTAGTAAATAGATACGTGCATATACGCTGCACATGCGAAACCATGGACGCTGGAAGGCACACGTGCTTCCATTGGAGTTTGTCTTCTAGGTGACCAAACGGCTCACCTGGGGATTAGTTGCTTTACCCACAGGTTGCTTCCTGCTGAAAGAACATAAAGTTAACACAGAATGCATTTCTTTTAATAGGACTTCTGTCATCTGAATGCTTCCTATTAGCATGCCGAAAAGGATCGTCTCTTTTACTCAAATGCTTTTTTATATCATGTGTATTACTTTATTATAAATGATTCTGCTACTTCTAATTAGGCTAATTTCTCTCTCTCTGAGTAAATGGCAGTAGGGCTGTTTTGGTATTGCTGATGAGCGCTGCCATCAGTGCCCCTCTACTGGAAAGATCTTAGACTAGATTTTCAGTGACTGTTGATCAGCACATCTTTACTGGTGGAGATACTTTATGAGAGATGGATGTCTGTCTCTGTTTTTATTTGCTGACCTTAACTTTATCTCCAGTAGAAGTGGATCCACTTGAATATCAGGTGTAGCTAACAGCTCAATAGGGAGTAAGTACTTTGGTAGCATGAAGTTTGGATGACTCACAAGAGGGGAGGTATGTGACAATGTCCAGTAATGCTTGGACAAGAGCTTTCTGAACTATATTTGGCATATTAAATGTGCAACATTGTCAGATCATTACCTTTTATGACCACAAAAAGTCTTCAGAAATGAACATAGAAATCAAACTGTGTGTAAAGGGATCAGCAGAGCAATTTTTAGCCTCCTTTAGGGTTTACTACAACAAATATATCCTTTAGGCAGACTGGGTAGTAAATGACCAGCGTTATTCCATATTTATCAGTACTTAAAAACATTTGGGGAAGAGGAGTTTATTAAATGCTCTCTGGACCAGCGCTCCTAATAATCTAGGGGAGAACTAGACAATTAAAAATGATGAAATGATTGCAAGAAGTGTTTTCAGGATTTTCCAGATGCTGACCATGTAATTTCAGTTCCAGAATCAATTATTTGGGGTTACATGAATTTTTTGTTTTTTTTAAAAACATAGAAATACGGCACATGCAGTGGGCTTGCTCCTTCTACTGTGGCAAAGGTTTTTCACACTAGATAGATCTAATATGCTGTCTTCTGTCATAAAGCAGAAGCTATTAGTAGAATTTATAAAAATCTTCAGAACTGTCAACCATCTTTGTTCCCAATTGATCAGAAGACTGGATCCCAGCTGTATTAATTATTGACTGAGAGACAAAGTCATCACAGTGACTTAGGGTTTCTTGCCCAAACTCTGTTTAAGGTGCTACTTAACTCTTCCCATCCCTTGTAATCCGTTTCTTCTTAGACTGTCCCCTGATAAGTACAGTATATATTCGCAAGACTTTGGGGAAATTCAGATTGTATACATACAGGGCATCTTGAAGGATATACAGAGCGCTTGACTTTTTAAAGCTTTAAAAGGCAGCTGGGTACAGATGTCTATCACAGGGTTAAGCAGTTAAGTAAGTGAAGGGCGGGAGTAAAAAAACTTACAGATTACTGTGGTTTGAAGGCAACTATGGTTTTGCTGCTGTTGGTACAGTTAGGGATGGATCTAAAAAGAGGTCATAAGAATAGCTCAGATGAGTTCAGGTACAGTTTGCGTACAGTCTATTTATAGGATGCTTCTCAAACTAAGCCTGTGAACCTTTTGAAGTTTGCCCATCACTATTTTCAGGCCAATTAATGATGTTCATCCCTTCCCATCCTGAGGTAGGTAAAACAGTAAAGCAAACTAAGATAATTAGTCTCTGGAGCATGTCAGGAAATGCAGTAAATTTGTGCAGATCACTTGTTTCTGCTAACTTTTGTGTTTTTGCTGCAAAACTGAAAAAGACCATTGCTATTACAAATCTACATAATGCTGGAGCAGAGCTGGAAATACATTCATGATACTATCCTGATTTTGAAAGGCTTTGCAAAGATTAAACGCCTTATCCTGAAGCATCACTCCGAGTTGTTTTAAGCAAGAGAACGCTTTCATCCCTTTTCACGGAGGAGAAAATCAAAGCAAGGAGGTGAAATCATTTTGTTTGTGGAGTCAAAAGTCTGAACGACTGCATAAGCAAAGAAAAGTCAGTGCTCTAAGAGGCTTTGAGGTCTAACTGAAAGCACCAGCACAGCTGAGGAGCTCTGGATGAGGAGCTACAAGATATGGTTTAGTGGCTTGTGGTAGCAGTGGTTATGGGAGGACAGTCGGACTAGATGATCTTGTAGGTCCTTTCCAACCTTGTGATTCTATGATTCTGTGATTCTGAGGAGAGCAAATTGCAATGGACAGAAGAGAGACTGTAGGTTGTGCACCTTCCCGTAGTTCAGTGAAGCCTCTCAAATTTTGCAGACCTGGATGGGTGTGTTGTGTGGCCTTCAAAGTACAACTTAACAGAACTGTTCCTGGCTGTTAGGAACTCTTCTATTGATTGCCAAAGTTGTAATGACTTATTAATTGCAATATAGGTTCAGCCCCCATCTTGAAGCACTTTCCATATGTGAGCAGTGCTCTCCCCCTCTTAGAAATGGGGTAACTGAGGTAAATGAAGGTAACAGATAACACTGAAGCAGAACTGAATGCAGAGCACACATTCCCTTCTTCAGAGCCCAGGGCTCAGTGCTGTAGACTTTGGATAAATGCACATTTTACAAGAACAAATAGATTCTCAGTACCATTGCTCCAGGGGGCTGTGCAGATCATGCCATCTGGATCTGCCTGCAACACCAATTCAGCCAGCTGGTTCTCCAGGCCAGTGCAGAGCAGGGGTAAACCTATTCCCTGGAAACTCGGAGCAGTACTAAAGCAGGTTCTGCCCGAGGTAATAGAGTAAAAGGGCTCTGGAAGCACGATCATACAGTTTTGTGTAATCAGAAAACCAGCAGAAAGTGTGTTCTGTTCCTACACAATAACAGATTCCAGAGTTAAGGTCCAGGCAAAATGACCACTCGTGACAAAATACCTCTTTGTCTTTTTGTTGTTTTTTTTCATGAAAATGCAGAGTATTTCTTTTAGTAAAGGGCACGCATTTCCCTGTCATTTTGTCTCTTTTTGCTGTTTTCTTAGACTTTTTATTCTGGCATCAGAAATGGATTCCGGTAAAAGACCCTCATCAATTGAAATGTATCCAATGTATATTTAAGTTACAAAAAATACTAAGTGCCGTCGAGCAATGAAAAGACTGTAAAAGGTAAGAATGCCTGCAGGCCTGATTTTTGAAGAAACGCTTTTTCTTCGTGTTACAGATCCCGCCTTGCAGATTTTTTCACAAACTGCCAGCCTGAGTCACGCTCTGTTAGTAGCTGTCTGAAGGAGAACTACGCTGACTGCCTCCTCGCTTACTCGGGGCTCATTGGTAAGAGCGCAGGGAGCGGTTGGGGCTTGCTTCATCTGAAAATCTACCCAGAGGATATTTTGAAGACCCTCATGAAGTTAAAATGTAGTACTGTTGAATCTAGGCAAAATTCTCAACTGAATGTGTTGGCCTTGTTTTACCTTACAGGGATTCCTGGGGTAAATTCGTACATTCCAAGGAAATTGAAGATAGATAGAGGATAATGTGCTTGAGTTTGATATAAACAAATATAAATTAAGGTTACAAAACAAAGTGAAGGTGAAGGTTGAATTTGGGCAGGACCGTAAAAGAACAAGTGAAACTAGAGCTCGGTTGTTTTTGCAGCTCTCACAAGATTGGGTAAAATACCTCTTAGTCTTTAGAAACAAGACATTTGGACATTTGAGGAATGTGATAATAGACCAACCCATCCTTCTTTCACTTGCACCTGGTATTATTTCCACGATTTCCTTCTCTTTGCTCTAAGGGCTTTCCGAGGCGCTAGTCAATGGAGAGGAATTGTGACCCAATTTATCTTCCGAACACCTCTCCTTCCCCAACATTATCTGGTTTGCTTACCGTCAATTTCCCAGCTGGCAACGGGATGCCTATATGTGAGTCAGATTCCATGCCCTGGATACAGTATTTGATTCCTGAAAGAGAGGGGTTGTCTCGGGAACGTGAACTTACAGGAGTACCATGGTTGGGCAATAAAGAATAAGTGAATGTCAAAACTCCAAAACAAACAGATTTTTAAAAGGGCACCAGATTTGATTTTTTTTAAGCTTACAGCCTGCACCTGCTGCAATGCAGTAATAGCCACTTCTGTTGGGCGTGAAGGTCCCAGCTGAGGCCCCGAAGCAGATTCCACTGTTAAATAAATCTCTTTTGAGATAATATCTGAAATTAAAAAAAAAAAAAAAAATCTGAAATAGGCTGGATGTTGCTGAAAAATGACTGAAAGCGATGTTCACTGACTTGTTACCCTTCCTAAAACTCTAGCATTGAGCAAGTGAGGTAAGTCCATGGGGCAGCTGGTAAAATAAAACACCATAATTTTGGAGGACATGCCTGCATGTCTTAAGAGATAAAGACAATATGCAAAGGCTATAGCATATGAACAGTTATGACAGAATGTCATTTGACTCTAGAAGATAGGATTGAATAGCCTTGAAATCCGATCTAGTCATTGAGATTAAGAAATCTAGCTGCTGGCAAAGAGTAACTGTTACTAATAGATACTTCTGGGTAAGAGCTGCCAAGAAGTTCTTGCTGGACCTACTGAATCTTGCTGACAGTTTTGTTGGATCCGTATTTCAGTTTAAGCTCAAAGATGGCCCAGTTCATGCAGTGAGGTGTTTTTTGTGTTACTGTTGATGACTGTGCTGCAAAACAATGTCAAACAGCAAAAATGTGGAATGGATCCCTGAGGAGGAACTGAAATCAAAAGGAGAGCTTATTTTCAAAGGGAAAAATAAACTTTTTCTTTTCTTTTTCTCTTTCTTTTTTTTTTTCCTTTTTTTTTTTTCTGGATACAAGCAAAATGATGGGAACTGGCTGTTAGACAAGTTTTTACTTCTCGAAAGTAATTCTGATGAACCAAAATTACCAAAGCACATACTGAAGCTGTAAATTCCTGCTTCTGATACCAAGCTGACATAAAACTGGAGTAAATCATACGAAAACTATCAAATCTGTAACAGGGTATCTGAGATCAAAATCAGAGATGCACCATTTCTCCTATCTGTAGATGGAGATACTATTTTTATATTTTTAAAGAATTACTGCATATAAAGGAAAAATGATGAAAATTATTAAATGCAAAATAAGACTGAAGATAGCCATGCTTGAAATTCAGTGCTTTGCTTACAGCCTAGTTAAACCATCTGGACCTGTCTGTGCTCCAGCATCAGTTGAGTGCTGCTCTAACTGCTGACTTCAAGGTCTACTTTAGCATTCATTTTATGACACATTTTCACCTGTTTTCAGCATAATCCAGTTCATTTCTCCATTATTTTCTGGAATTCCATGGAGGTTTGTATGAATAAGCTGGAACTGCAGAACTGGATGCTTGCTTCTGGATCCAGTACATTATCTTCAGACTGTAGCCAACTGATTTCTATTGTAATAGTCATTTGCTAAGATACTTTCTGCCCCCAGCATGCAAAAGGAGGTCTGATAGCATTCTTATTACTTCAGTATTGGCAATTACTGCATTTCATGCCCTTCACTGATCTTGGGCAAATACCTGTGGTTGGTTTGGATTTATAGTGTCATGTGTGAGTCAAAGCAACTTCAATTGCATACCCTGCTCCTGGACCCACCATCCATTTCCTCATCCTTAATTGGCCCCAAGCTGAGAAACCTCTTGGCTGTGCTCAGGTCTATTGTGGTTTTTTTTGTGTAGAAAATTGACACAACCCCAAAACTGAGACTGTCACAAAACTATTTGATACAAAGAACACACTAAACCAAGCATGTCCTATTTTACTGCCAACCATCGTGGTGCCTCTGATCTGTTAGTGTCCTTCAGCAGAATTTCCAAGATGCCAGCTAGAGGAGGGAGGAGGAGGGGAAGGCATGCACATTGCAGGGAAAAAAGAAAATCCACCCCAGGAAACCAAGCATATCATCCGCTTGGGTTCACATCTGCCCCCAGGTTTAAATGACAGACTGATTTTCTACTAGCTGCTCTTTCAGCCACTCTGTTTTTGCTGGATGTACAGTTTGTGTGCTGTATATACGCACTCCTTGGCCTGTCTTTCCAGTATTCATCAACCCTAATCATAGTTTTGTATCTCTTACTCTTTCAGACCCTGACTTGACCCATTTTAATTACTTTATTACCTCTTCATGATTAGAAAGTCTTCCCCCTGTGACCTTTTTAACTTCCTCAGTACCTTTCTGTTTCCTCAACCCTTCACTAAGTGTTTGCTACTTATCCTTTTTCTGAGGCCAACTGTTTTCTTTCCATTTGCAAAATCCTCTTGCTTTTTGTTTTCTTTCACTTCTTTTCAAATCGTGTCACAGGGTTGAAACAGTGTACTGAACCAGCAAAGAAATAATGGGTAGATACTTTCACTTGTTCTATTTTAACATCATTCCTGTTCTTATTTATCTACTGTCAAGTTTTCATTTTAATGGTGCAAATGATATTTGCCTATTTTACCGAATTCCACACCTTCATTTAATAAGTTTTGTGCTGTTGTATTTACTCATGTGTTAATCTCATGTACAATTTGAGCAATTATTACCACAACTATTTGTTAAAAGTTGGAAGTAGATAAAGGCGCATGGGATTGCATTCTAATTTAAAGACATACCAAAACAAAACAAAAGATGCTTTTTCTGACTTGGCAGTTGCACCGTGTTCATTTTCATGTACAATAATGCTTTTCTCAGGCCAGTCCTTAGTGCCTGTTCTCCTTTGTCTCTCCACATCATGTATGAATTAGTTTGCATGCTGATTTGTTCAGTTCCCAGTGCTGCCTGGTGACTGAAAGGCCATTTCACGTCATTCTGTGATTTGTGTTATTTCTAATGTTACTTTTTTTAGCCTGGTATTTGATAGCCGTTTCCTGTATGCTATTACAGACTTTTGGACCCTGGACCTGTGGACCAAGTTTTTTCTGCAAGTGAACACATCAAGTCTCTAATATTTATCCTTCATCTATTACATCTTCTTAATGACTTCTTTGATGTCAGTTTTGAGCAGCTGTGACCACATGTCCTCATGATTTATAGCCTGTCCTAGATCTGTAGATTGCACAGCAAAGGACTTGTTTCCTGAAACTGCTGTAATCAGTACAAGTCTGGAACACCAGCCCCTTTTTATTTAATTTTTCCTGTTTGGTGAGGCAAAATAAAATAAAGATTCAGAATTCTCAGTCCTTAGGGGAATTTGAAATCTCGGACATACTGAGGTGTTGCCTTCAGCAAGACTCCTAGTTAAGAATAAGTGCTGATCTTACAACAGTTACCTTATCCAGATGAGTGGTGAATAGTTGCTGTGTAACTTTTAGGACATACAACACATTCTTTTGTTTGATGTGATTCTTGCTAGCCTTGAGCTGACATAAAAATGTGAGAACATTTATTCAGGAATTTGTGAGAGTGTTGGAATTAACCTGTGGTTAACCTGTGTAGTTTATTACCCATAAAGAATCTACTGTATCCTTTTATGCATGTTGGTTATGTTTTTGCTTTTCCACTGCCATAACCCACTCTGCTGGCAGGTCCCCCCAGGAGCACCATAAGGTTACCACTCCTCCAAGATGTATTAGCTTTCAGCATGACCATCATTCTCCTTGCTCATGACTTTCAGAACCGTTTTCTCAGGATGACTGCAGACTTGGGGAGGTAGCTCAGGTCTGGATGTCTAGTTTCAGCCATTATTTGCAGCTAAAGGGAAAATGATAGAAACTACAAGCAAGGAAGAAGATTGGATATTTAGAGTGTAAATCTACATGTATTTGATTTGGCAGCAAAAGCTTTTTAAGAGGCTCCCACCTTCTACTCTATCCCTGTGCCACAATTTTTCACCTGTCAGTTTTGCTGATGCAGCTCTCTGTGGTGTTGCGGTATAAACCTTTTTGAAGGAAGGGAATGGGTCTTTACTGTGTGAACCATTTTACAATCCCTAAAGTGGTTATGTTTGAACAACCAGGGGTGTGAAATCTGGCACAGGACTGGTGAGCAAAGGGAGTCAGAAACTCTTAAGTCTGGAAGCTGAAGACTTACAGACTTACCGTGGGTCTACACTCTGATTATATAGCTTAGAAAGTGGTGTTTGTCTTCTTCTGAGGGAAAAGTATTTCAGTATGTAGGGTGCTCACAGTATGGTACTCCTCTGTTTTTTAACAGGCACAGTGATGACACCAAACTACATAGACTCAAGTAGTCTCAGCGTTGCTCCATGGTGTGACTGCAGCAACAGTGGTAATGACATAGATGAATGCCGGAAGTTTCTGAATTTCTTCCAGGACAACACATGCCTTAGTAAGTGCAAAATTAAAGCAGGTCATTAAGGGAGTTTCAGCATTTTTTATGGGATTTCGTTATTGTTTATGTTGTGATACATGAAGTCCATCTCTTTGCACACTGTAAGCATGGTTCTGCTGTAGGCATAAGAACTGGAATGGAACAAACTTCAGCAAAGAAATATTCCTGGTACTACAGCTTATGGGCAAGATTGTGAGTGCAAGATGAGGTTGGAAAAAAGTTCAAATAACAGAAGTGTATCGTATAGAAATATGTTTACGTATTTGGACCCAAGCAATCAGGGAGCATCTGTGCAAAAAAATTACAGCAGATCAGGGCCTTGTGTATAATTTAAGAACTTTGTGTAAAAAAAGAAAAAAAGTCATGTACTTTATGAAGGATCTGCTGTAGGTTAAGTATAAATTGGATTGTGTTTGCAGTTTGTGGCTAAGCTCCGGGTTTTTTTAGGTTACTTGATCTCAAATGTCTGGTTTTAACACAAGCCTGGATGGTACCTATTTTCAAGAGTTTGTTGAATTATTGATTTTTTTTTTTTTCCCCAGTCCCACTCACTCCCAAATTAGGGACCGTTATAAATTTCAGAATGGCTCAGTGGAGTCAATTTTGGCAGGTTCTCTTTTCAAATTTCCTGTCTGCCTGGAGCAGCATAATTGGATGATGTGGAGTGTGCACCAGAGTTTTAATTTCAGATAAATGAGGAGACCAAAAGAACTTGGCTCCCTTAGCCTGGCAGAACAGAAGTTGGAAGGATACATGTTTGTCCTCTGAAATTGTATTACAGTGGCAAGCACGAGGAGAGGAAAGAATTACTTAATGTAAAGGACAATGTTGGCAATGAAGCGAAAAGGGAGATGCTGGCCATACATATTTAGGCTGGGAATTGGAAATTTTTAACCATTAGACTAAAGTTAAAAAACAACCTTCCAGCAGGAGTTCTGAGGGGGAAAAAATCTCCCCTGTTGTAAATGTAATTATTCATCAGATTATGAGAAGAAGTATACATTGCGCAAAAGGAACAAATGAACTTGATGATGCAGAGTGCCCCATCCAGTTCTATATGCTTGCATTCCTACTAACAAACTGATCAGTCTGTGCTTTAGGATAGGGCCTGAAAATCTTCACTCGTAGCTCCTCGGTAGATAGCACTTTTATGAAGTCGTGGGGAGTTTTGTGTACAAAAAGTGAGTTACCCGAGTTGCTATTTGATAAACTACTTATTAAGCTTGGGAAGGGTGGAAGAATTACTCAAAATCACTTAAAAAAAAAATATAAAAAAAATTCAAACTGTAATTGTGTAAAAGTTAATGATATGGCCTGAGACCTCCTTCATATGTAATGGCGCTGCCATTTATGTACACCTTGGTACATCAAATGTTACTAATTTGGGAATATTAATTTCTACAGTGTTACAGATTCCTTTTAGAATTCTTAGGCATGGCGACTCCATGTTCTTTCTTTTGCTACCAGTATGAAAACAGAAAGGTTTCTTGGGTGTAATAAAATGTCTTTTCCCCTCACAGAGAAAAGTTCTATTTATTTTTTATTGTTGACGTCACTAATGGCCTGATAACAAATTAACAGGAGTTACTGTTAATTTAAGAAGACATTCAAACACTTAGGAAAACTTTCTGTGTGGAAAATATCGCTTTATCTGTTGCCTTATTTAGGTAAAAACAGGAAAAATTCACTCTAGTCTTACAGCTGTGTCTGCATCAAGCCATCTGATTGCCTTTATACATTCTTCTCTGTGTGCACTGGAGTTCTGAGGACTAATATTAGAATAAAAAACATCTTTCTCAGATGAGAATTAAATGTAAATTATTTTATAAGGGAAGGAATACCGCTGAGAAGTAGTATTAATAGCTTCCGCATATTAGTCCCCAGTGAACTTGTTTGATTTCTTATACAAAGAATTTGAAATAAGAAATCCCTAAATCCGTCTTGAATCCCCAAAGACCTGATTAAAAATTGTTTTTCTATTTGTTTATTAAAAAGCCCAACCAATTTACTCTTGCCATAAACATACTCTTTAATCCCATGAAACCATGATAAGCTTTTTAACTTTTATATTGTGAAGTTTTAGTTTAAGCATGCTTCCCTCACCTAATTATGCAGATTTTGATTGAAAACTGTAAGGAAGAGACTGTCTTAGTTAAGCTATTTTCTAGTTATGAGCATATTAGTTTTAATACAACAAGCTGTAGAAGTGAATCAGTATTGTGCCTGCTCTCTGTTTTCAGTTTGTAATGTTACATCACCTGCCTCAGTTAAGACATAAAATTCAAAGTGTATTTTAAATCGGGAGAGTCGATTTTTGATGCTTTTTGTTGGTAACAAATGCGATTACAGTAAGACCTAGGGCTTCTGTCAAGAATGACTGGGAGCATTGCGCAGAAGAGGCTGCACTGGATAATTACGTGGCCCCAGACTCTTAATTCGTGTTTCTGATACGTTCAAAATTAAAACACATTTTTCAAAATAAAAATTGACTTTCTATAAACACACTTTTTTTTTTAATGGAATAATAAATAATAATTTTTTAAAAAAAAGTTATTTCTGCTTTCTTCCATTTGTTTTGAAGTTGAAAATTGCCTGTAATTTCTTTTTTCAGAAAATGCAATTCAGGCTTTCGGCAATGGTACTGATGTGAATGTGTGGCAACCAATTTTACCGGTACAGACCACCACAGCCACAACTACAACAGCTTCCAGACTTAAAAACACAGGTTCAGAGACCACCAACAATGAAATACCCACCCACAATGATTCACCAGCATGTGCAAACCTGCAGGTAAGAGTCTTCTAATTGTTGCAGTGCATGAAAGAAAGTCGTTCATGGAGTTGTACGCAGTGATGTCCTGCTGCGTGAATACACACCTGCATTAGAGTATTTGTTTATTCCCATATTGCAGTTGCAAGCCAGATACACTACAAAATATCAGACACTGTTTTAAATAAGAAACGCACAAATTTCAGAATGGACTTTTTTGCCTCCCTGTTACAGAAACAAAGGGTAGTAGTATTTAATTTGTTATCACAGATTTGGATATGAATGTGGTGCTCTCCAAACCCTTCCAGTATACATCAGATTAAATTAGTCATCTGAGTAAACCGAGCTCAAGGGGAACTCTGAATGTTAGCTATCATGAAATGCTGTCTTCTCCCAACTTCTGTATTGGATCAGGCATCTTCCTAAACTGGGATCAAAGTTGTGATGTGATTTTGGCCAATGGCTGCAGCCATTTTGTTCACTGTTTTAATTAGCCTATTCGCGGTTTGTCATTGGTTCTGGATTTTAAAGAGCCTCATCAATTGCTCAAGGCGGTGATGTACGTGCGGCCCTTAGAAAGTGTGAAAAATTTGGGCAAGAGAGAACTGTGAGATCTGGGCAGGAAACAACATAAGATAACAAGCAAGGTCAATTAACATTCTTCTGAGGCATTACTGACTCACAGAGTATATGGACTTAATGGTAGATAGTGTTGAATTTAATCCTTCAATTTTTGCGTAGCTTCCTATAGTGTAAGGCCTCCAGATGCTCCCAAAATGCACAGTAAATAATGAGCTTAAGAAGTGGCAAGTGATCACAGTCCCATTGGTTTTGGTTTGATTTGCAAATGCTCTTCAAGCCTCAATACATGTCCCGAAGTTTTGAAAATAAAAATTCTTCCCTGTCCTCTCTACCTTTCTCCTGTTACTCTGGCATTTTGAGGTCATGTTGCCCATGAGATTATTATCGCTGGTTTGAAGCCGTTCTGTGCCTTCAAGTGTTCCCCAGATACACTCGACGGAAGCAAAGGTCTCTAAGGAAAATGGCATCCTTTAAATAAATGATCTGCCGTTTTGTAGAAACTATAGACACGTTGGCACTGAAAGGTCACTGAAGTTACATGAATCACACAGATTTATTCTTGTGAAATACAACATTCAGGTTACAACTTTTTCTGCCTCTTTTGTGTCAGAATTGAACCACGGAGAACAAAGCTCTTACATTTCAATGCATCTTTTTAAAGTAACTTGCAAAAAGTGCCAAAACAAGCCTACATGTACATATATATTTTTTAAACCTATGTTTATTGGACAGTGTGGTGCCACTTTGCATGTGAGACTTCAACCTCAGTTCAAATTGTACAAAAGAACTGAAAGCATTCATATCGCACTTTGAGAAGCGTATTCATTCCAAGGTTCTCCTCCTATGAAAAAATAGGCCTTTGTAGTATTTTCAAAACATGAACTTGAGCTACCATAAGCAATCTGAAGGGCTTTGTTATGCACTTAGCATCTGAGCAGAAAGATTTCAGAAAGGCAATAAAACCTAAATATTCTGAAAAGTAGCATTGGAAGCATTAGTATGGAAAGACAGTGACAGAGAGGGGATAAGGAGGTGATCGCTGAGATGCTGCAGGGCTGCGTATCCTAGTTAGTGGATTTCAAAATGCTGTAAAGGAAGAAAGAGCAGGAAGTGATTGATTATTACAAATTGCCATAGAAATAAATACAGTAAGGGAGGAAAGAGTAGGAAGTGATTGATTAGTACAAATTGCCATAGAAATGAACAAATACTAACCTCCCGAGGTTGTAAAATACAGGGCATTAACCCAGTCTGCCAAATGTGTCACTGGCCGAGCAATTTTTATACATTTTTTCTTGACTTGTTCAGAATGGTTGTATGAAAAGCGAGAGCTCACTAATGGTTTTGTCATTCTGCCATGTACTCCTGCACACGTGCCCTACTTGGAGCCTGGAATGTCTGCAAATGCTTAAAGAAAGTATGAGATACTCTTTGTTTATCTGAAGCCAGCGTTTATTTCAAATACCTGTTGAAGGTTTTGACTTTAAAATCATTTTTGCTATTTAGAAGTGGTCCTTCATTTCAGTGTACTGTTTCTAGAAGAATTTATAGTTCTACCATTATAGTGGCATTTTCTTACTTCCAGCTGATGCAGAGAAATGTTGATCTTTGGTATATGATTATGTTATGTTTATATATGCGTGGATTTGTATACTGCATTACTGTTTTCTCTCCCTGAGTTAAATTAGCCCACTGTCTTTTCCAGGAAGATGCTTAACTTCATCAAGAGTCCTTCTATAAACATGGCTTATAGCAAAGTTTTATGTACACAAATAGTAGTGGCTAACTTCATACAAAATGCCAAATCCAGCTACTTCTGAGGTGCTGTATGCCTATGAAAGGGTCCACAGCACCACATTAAAAATGAATAGAAGATATAAAAAGTGAATTGAAAGGCAGAAGATGAAGGACAACAATGTTGACCTTACACAGGCATATTTTATTATCTTTTTCAGTTAGCTGCTCTCTAATATTTACTATTTAACTATCATATTTATTTGTTTGTCCTTCTTTCTTGGTCATAACTGGTACGTGCCGGTCAAAAAATGGTTATGGTTTTCAGTCTCGCGTTCTGCCATCACTGCTTGAACCATCATGTTGGATTATGTGAAAAGGACAAGAGAATTACTTTGGATGTGCACTCACTCCATGTATTCTTCAAGAAAAATGCTGCTTCTGCATATAGGAAAGATGCATGGAAATGAAAAATGATACTAAAACATACTTCAAATGGTAGACGAGACTAGATTAGACCACAGTCATCAGAGATAAATAAAATATTAAGGCTTTCATACTGGCTTTGCTATAATATTTGAATAGACATTTTTAATGTGACTAAAAATGTCAGAAATCAAAGTGGCTAAGGACATTTCATTCTAATTTTCTGCATCAACTCCATACACAAAGGTAATATAAACTTTGTTTTCTCATGTTTATTATAAATGTCTTGATGTAGGTAACCTTGGCTCAGCATTCAGATGGAATTTAAGGTTTTTGTGGTTTTGAATAAGTGCGAGCTGTGGACGCATATAACTGAGATATGTGGCCCTTCAGACTAAAGGCAAAGATTTTGCAGTCGAGTCCAGCATGTCAATGTCTTTTTATTCTCAGCAGGAGAATTCCAAATTTATGAGATAGGATTTTAAAACCTCAAATATCTTGCAGGCAACAGAGGAAAAGAGAAACATAGTAGGTACTTATAGGCAAATTTTGTGGATTTGTTGTATGATTTGGGAGTGTTTATAACAGTGTGGATCGTGTTGCATGCTGTTCTTCCATAGATTTCCATAATTGCACATAAACTTGGGACTTGGAGAAGAATCTGTTATGGCAACCCTTAGGACAAAAGCAAGAGGCAGAACCCACAGTTGTCTGAGGAGACCAGAACTTAACGTGACTGAGACTAGAGATGACTGTTTTTTAGCTTGTAGGTCTAAGTTTTACAGATCTTCACCCCTGTGTCTGCTAATCTGGCGTTTGAAATCCTGTCTACAAATATCTAATGTAACTTTCTGTGTGCCACGTCTTATTATTATAAGCCTTGTGTAGGTGTTGGGAGAGGGTTAAAAGCTTCCGTGTAGTGCTGAGGATCAAGACTCAGTAGGTGTGGAGCTTCATGTGCTGGTAAATGGGTATTGGGTTAGCATTAACAGGGAACATGGGCAGCATGTACTGTTTAGTTGATTAAGGAATAGTACAACTGTTGAGATCGTACTTTGGAATCAAGACAAAATGAACTTCTTTTATCCCCTGTGCACCAGTCTCAGCTAGTCCATATGGCTGGCACCCTCTTTTCTATTGGTCCCTCCACACCACCTGTGATCATTCAGCTTCTTTTCATTTTGTGGAAAAGCAAGTGCTGTCCTTTCAAATGCCCTGCATATCCTTTCTCCTGGGAGACGTTGTACTTGGACCTCTTCCTCCAGACATTGCAGCTGCACAGAAAGTTCCAGTCTGGAGCAAAAGATGGACGAGAATATAAAACTCCCATTGCTGTGCCAGAACAAATTGGAAAAAGAAAAATAAAAAATAGAGTATTGACTAAATGTTTCATATGAAAAGATTTAAATTTACTTCCTGTATTTCCAGGATTAGCTGACATAATGGGGTCAGCTTGCTGGTAAAAGTGATTTACAGAACACCTATTGGCAGCTTTTCTTCTGAAAAAGCAACATCTTTAATTTGCTTCAGAGGCAATTCTGCTGTACCTAAAGGAGTCTTGCATGCTGTACATGTTCAGATTAAAATCTGGCAGCTAGGGGTAATTTACTTTCATATTTAATTGTTGTATCCTTCTAATCTGGATAGCACGAAACAAAATTCTGTTTCACTAAAACAGAGGCAGCTTTGTCCATTCACATTGATTTCAACAAAGTTAATCCTTATTTTCTTCAGCAGCATTTTGGATGGTGTCCTCGAAAATGTGCTCTTAGAAGCATACAGTTCCTTGACACTGTATTCTTTTACTTCACGATTCCTGCACCTTTTGGACAGAACCCAGGAAGGTCAGGTCACTACAAGAGAGTCTCAGTTCTCGTTTCTCTGTGTGCTTGTTGGGATATTCATCGTTGTGAAAGTGGCCAGCAATCCACTTGCATTGCCGTACATGCAGTGTATCTCAACAGCAAAAGGCTGCTTTGCAGTGAGCATAGACGTACATACGTCCTAGAGGTCTGATCATGTAGACTACTCCCACTGGAGCAAGGCTGCACTTAATTTCTTCAGAGTCTCTGCCAAATAATTTCAGGACCACACAAGATGAGTGATTTTAAGCTTGTTGAAATCCTGCTGAAGTTCAAAATCTGATTAATATCACTGATGAATTTCGAAGAACAGAGAATCTTTTACCTCTTTTGAACATCAGGGGAACAGTTTGAGGATGTAGCCATGTCTCTTACCCTATAGGCTCGTACGTATCATATTAGTGACAGCATTGCATCAGCTGTCAGTAGTCAGCAGAAGATAGTTCTCATGTAGAAGCCTTGGTTGAGCTTTGTAGTTGAGCACAGGGCCCTGTTGCAGGAGCTGTCAGGGTTTGTGAAGTAAAATGTAGCCAAAACTCTCGTCTGGTAGTAATCGGCACAGCTCTGTTGCCATAATCAGCACTGCTCAGATGTGCACCAGCTGAAGCAAACATTCAGTCTTTTTGGCATATACATGGGGCCTTATGTTTGATCATTAGCGCTCAGTGAAATACTTTTAGTGTTGGAAGTTAGGTATAATAAATTTCTGTTACTGAAGGATAACAATAGCAAAATGGTTTGTTTTACATATTAGAATTACAGTTTAAATTACGTGTTTTTTTTGACGAGCATGCTTTTCATTATACCAAAATACTGGGCATGTATACTGCTGGAGAGCATAATACTTTAGAATTATTTCATCAATGCTAAAATATTTTACAGTTCATTTAAAAAAAGTTTTAATAGCCTGAGCATCTTTAATGTATTATAATAATACAGCTCTTTATAGCAGACTGTAAAACTCCAGACTACAGTTTTAGGAGTCATGCAATTTTGTTTTATAGTTTAATAATTGTTCAATTGAAAATGAGTATGAGGTTACTAAAAGGCACTTTAATGACTTACAAAAATACAGTTTTATCATAATGTATCGCACACCTTTATAGAAATTGAAATTTCTACGGACAAATTATAGTTTTCATCCTCAGAAAGAATTTTCCAAATTGCTGCTATTAAAAGCAGAGGTAACATTTGCAGCATTCCCCTAAGCCACGGTTGCTTCTCCATTTCCCATCAGTATCCCCCTTGTAGGAATAGCCACAAAAATACAAAGTGCTAGAATAAAGCAGAACCAGAAAACCGAATCACATCAGATAAGCCAAATCAAGCTATTCATAGCCCATGTTATTACTTTATATGGTTATTTATCACATTAAAGGTATTCCTAACGTCAGCGGACTTTAGTTCTCAATCAAATATCTGGTCCATCAGACGTTTCCCTTTTATAACAGATAGCTTTCTGTAGCCTTCAAAAACCAGCTGTAAAATAGAGCATAGTATTCTAACCTAATTTTAAAGCGTAGCTATTTCTAATAAAAATTCTAGGGCATTACATTGCGATGGTAGATGTTTAATCATACTGTCTTTGGAAGTACAGTTCATAACATATTGTGCATTTACGGAACTTGACAAAGTGTTTTGTTTAAGGCGTAATGTTGGCAGTTAGCAAATATTAGGTTTTGTCCATGACTTTGTTTCCTTTTATATATGTGCATGTGAAAGTAATTCTGGCTACGCAAGCAGGCTGGCCCTGCTGCAAAGCAAGTGCAGACAAAAAAAGTTCACGCCACCGGGTTTCTGATGGAATGGAGAACAAGAAAGGAATCCTTGAAGTCACCAGCACTTTTTTATTTTTTTAACCACAGTAATTTGTGAGAGCCCTACTTACAGACCAGAATCCCACTGAACTAGATATTCTGCAGGCTTGCAGTGACTGAGTACTCCCAACCTTAAAATCCTAATTACAGTTGTCTGCAGTTAAGATAGCACCTCGTAGACTTCATTTATTCTGACTACCACATGGTATATTGCAGTGCTCTAGAACAATGAATATTTTACTATTATAAACTATGTTAATATGCTGACTATGTTGAACTATGTTAATACTGACTTATGATACTAAAAAAGTATATTCAGAGACACGAGGAAAACCAAAGTAAAAGACTTGCACTCAGATAATGGAAACAGTTGTTGATACAGAGATGTTTCTTTCTGAAGTCTGAAAATAGCTTGATAGTTGCCAGAATTGATTACATTTTAACAAATCAAACCTTTTTTTTTTTATCAATTTGTCCATGTTTGCGAAGAATTGTTATTTTCTAGGCAAGCAGAGGGATTTGCTGCCAATTTCATGAGACTTCTATAATTGAAATGTATTTTTTAAACACTGTATTGATGGTTTTGATTCATAGTATGCTGGTTTAAGACCAGATGACAGTGTAGAGGCTTAGTAATTTTGGATACTAACACAGTTTAACCACAGATGTGTACAGTGTTGTGAATCACTCAATCTTGAGAAGGATACAGTGCAGAGGAGGTGGGAAGTCAGGAGGAGGGACAGCATAGCAATTGGGTGCACGACGTCTTCGTCCCATGGGAAAGAAGGCTCTCACCTGCAGAGAGACCAGGATGTGTTGTATAAGGGTTGCTCTGAAAGTAATGCCTCCTATTCTGTTACACTGACCCACACTGTCAGAGGGGGATGTTGATGGTATGGCAGTAGAGATTGAACCTTCCCACCAGTATTCCATTACATTCTATTGCTGTGTGACAGATGGCAGCAAAAGGGCAGCTGACGAAATGTCATCTGACATGGAAGCACGGATGATATAAATATGTGTAATTGAATTCCTCCTCACAGACAAAATGGCACCCGTTGATGTTCATCGATGCTTGCTGAACATTCATAGATACCAATCAGTGGGCATGAGCATGATGAAGAGTGGGTGGTGTGTTTCAGCAGTGGTGACAGCAACATGAAAAAAAGCCACATTCCAGACAGCCATGCACAGCTGTCACACCACATAATAAAGAGGGTCTTAATCAGCTCATCTACATGAATTGTTGGATTATGATCAGGGAATTGTGCACAGAGCTACATCAGCTTCAATGTGTTGGAAACAATAGTGGCAGTATTGGAATATCACAAAGTTTGTGGCAGGTGAGTCTCACAAACCCTAATGCAGAAACAGAAAGAACACCAAAGAACACATCAACTGTGACCACTACAGAAAAATAGCTTTTGTAGCTGAGAATTTGCTCTATTGCCTAGTGTTACTGTGCTCTTTGCATCTATTGTAGTTTCCATGGAAAATAAAATAAATAGATAAAATAAATAAAATAAATAGGAGGCATCACTTGCAGAGCAACATACGTATATATTTCTGGTGCTGGGTCTTGAGGTTTCCTTAAGCTCCTTTCCTGCTCCCTGGTATCCTCAGAAGTTGGAAAAGTGGTTTCAGATCCTGGAGTTGGATTGTGGGGCTGCCCTCTGTGGAGTCTTTTCCCAAAACCTATGTTCCCTGGCATTTTTGAGTGTCTTCATGTATATGATTGGGATGAGAACACCTCATGGACAGCTGCTCCATTCGCATTCAGCTGATGTTCTTTGGTTTGATGTCACCGTTCTTGGCTTTTTTGCAATCTGCTTGCTGTGAACACTACTGAGCAGTTTTATGCTTCTTAATGATATACAAGTTGTCTGTGTATTTTACTTATCTATCTCCTAGCGCATGTGAAAACAGTTCCCTTTTTCAGGGCATGTAGTCAATTGTATTTTGTCTACTGTTATGGCAAAGCATGGAGCAGAGTTCATAGGTTTATGCTTACAACTGTCTGATTCACTTTCAGACCAAAATAATTGTGAAGAAGGTAAGAGTGGGATATTATGCTGAAGCCTCTCCCCTGTTGTCATGGGTCCTGGGTGGTCTTGATGCAAACAGAGTTTTCCACTGAGCGACCCAGGCCTTAATAATCTTATGCAGGCATTGAATTGTCTCTTACTTGGTAATTAGATGTGTTCAAATTTACTTGTTGCTGGGTTCTGCTGAGTCATTATTAAGAATTATTAAGAGTTGAAGCATTCTAGAAAGATATATGAATTTGAATAGTCCAGTGCAGATACAGGACTTACAGAAAAATAGAAAGGATTATTTGATGTTACCCACTGGGTGAAAGTGGTTTTGAAGGCATTTACCATAATTTCAAAACTAAATCATATAGTGTTAGCTTTAAGCATACTTCTAGCATCTTGCAGAACATGCCATTTGTGGAAGTGGATGTGGCAGCTTTCTTCATCCTCTTAGTCTAACAGCAGCATTACTTTTCTTGGCACAGACCTGTAACTTTTCCTCTGGAGCTCTAAAAATCCCAATAGCAGCATCAAAGAAAATGACACTGCTTTTAGAGAGAGAGATTCCCTTAAATTCATATAAGGAGAGCCATTCTAAACACCTTTAAACACCTTTCTGTACTATTGGAAACCCTTCTTCTTTCAGAAAATAGAAAGTTCCCTCTCGGGAAACAATAACCAAGACTATCACTGCCTATTTATGTAATATTAGCTGTTAGCCCATTAGCTCAAGGTACAGGCATATCTATTCCATCTCTGAAACCTCACTTCTAGTTAACTATTCATCTTCATTGCATCTTTTTCCTATCTGGCCTTTCCTCTTTTTTTTTTTTCTTCTTTTTTTGTCCTTTCTTCTTGCACACACACTCTTTAATCTTTAGGTACTCAGCTGTCTCATAGTCTCATTCTGGTATGAAATTTAGCACTTTGTTTTTCTTCCTTGCGTCTGATGTAACATCTACATACAGATTGAGGGGGAGAAAAGGACTGTAGAAGGCTGAGTAGGACGGATGTTGAGCCGATATTGCACAGAAAGAACCTCCCTGCCATCACTGACTTAGCTAACTTGGAAGACACAGTGGGGAAAGAGGAAAAGGTGAGGGGTTGCAGCCATACTGGCATGCAGTTAGAGATTGGATTAGGTCTGTATTGTGGTCTGGGAGAAAATCTGATGTGCTCCTGTTTCTTTGTCCTTGACTAAAGGTATAGATTGTATCCCTCTACTAATAGCAAACCCAAGTACTTAAGGTTTGTTTGTGCATATAAGTTTATTTGAGTCGACAGAGGTAATCATGTGACCTACCAAATTCTGTTTTGTTTGGTTTTTTTTTTTACATACACAGAAAAACAAACTTAATGTTGCAATTAACAATTACTTGTAGGTATATCATGTCAGTCCTTGATCTTTATACGTAAACTGTAAAGTACAGCTCAAAAAAACTACCGAAGCCTGTAGTCATCATATGGCAGATAAGATCCAAAACATTTCAGCAGCAGTAAAGATCATTTCTTAGGAATAGTTTTATCCTTGTAACCAGGAACAGATGAAATCTAGAAGAGCTTAATCAAAGCTAGACTGTAACTAATCATTCTACATATTATATTAGTGACAGTACAGCATGGCTGAAAAAATAGCATACTGTTGAAGTGCTGTAGTTTGGAACCCTGCCCATAGCGTGCCAAGATCTTTCAAGTAGTTAAACCAAGTTTATAGTACAGGAAGTAAAACACAGCTTTTTCATCAAATTGGCTAACATATAATATACTGTTAATAAAAAAATTATCAATATCAAAACATCTGAGCATAGATGTATGATATTCTGTTTTAACATGTCTTCTCCTTTTTCCTATGCTCTTCACTGCAGTCAAATGCTGGAAATAAAACGTATCTCACATTCCCTGCTTACTTTTTATCCCTGAGACTTCTAATAAGCTGTCTCACCTGAATAATAGATCTTTAAGTTACCTTTAAACCATCGACTCTACAACTTCCAACTTGCTTTTGAGTTCCAGAATTAAAGATGCTGTCACTCACTTCTGTTCCTTGCATTCAAACTCAATGGGAGTTCAAAATGTTTACTTCAGCCTGTACTTTGGAGAATGAGAGCCTAGCTATTTCACATCAGATTGCAGTTCTAATCAGTGGACTAGGCCTAATAATCCCACCTCAGGTTAAATCCTCCCGTGTGCTTAGCTCCTTCTGTGAGCCACTTTCTGTGATCTTTTAAGCAGACCGACTGTTGTGCATAATGCAGGATATTTTTTCATAGGTTCGCTCAGCATGTATCCTAACGAATTATAGGATTATCCTCCCTCATGTCTTTCTTAAAACAGAATTAGGTATACAGGGCAGTAATTAACTAAATACTGCATTACATAGTACTAATTTTTTTCCTAGATTGACATTTTCAGAGGCCTCAAGTTGTCTCCAATTCAAAGCAGGTTATGCATTACCAATTGCACAAAAGCATTCGGATGTGCTGAGTTCATGCTCAGGTTTTAAATATGTACATTCAAATTTGTATGTACATGGGAAATAAGATGTGTACTAGGTTGGCCCCAAGTAGCTACCTGCTTTGGCTGCAGTGACCTGACTTCTGCCGTAAATTTGGCAAACTGAGCGTGCACAGATGAATGCAAAACATTTACGACGATCTGTAAAAAGCTGTTCCTAAATTGGTGTCTGCACAAATCCTGTGTGTGCATGTGAAAAAGCTGTTTGATCAGAACATTCCTGATCAACAGTGGCATTCTTTTTACAGTGGCATGCCCACTTCTAGTAAAGGTAGTGCACTCACAGGTTGCACATATCTAAGTTAAATTCTTGAAGACTGTTGCGAATAAATGTTCTGTGTGTGTGATATTTTGCACACTTCAATCACATATGCGATGTAATTATCCAGTTCCGAGGGCAAGTTTAGGAATTTATTCCTGCAGGGAACTTCCTGTGTACGAATTCAGACATCAAATGCAAATTCAGAAGGAATACTTGTTCATTTTTCATATTTTGAACTTAATTTGTTAATCATATTCATGCAACTATTGGCAGAATTGTTCTCTCATCGAGTCAGCCTAAACCTTATTACTTTTAATTAAGATTCCCTGATTATTCCTAAGCATTCAGTCATGGTTATTTGCAGATGAGAAATTCCGATTGTTACAGGCACAACTGCAAAGGTTTAGATAAAAACCACACATGGTCTATACGCAGCTAATGAGCTTAATGAGGATACTTAGGAACCATTAATTAAGCAGAGGCTTTTCACCTTCAGGCTGATGACTGAGATATGATGTTGTATTTAGAAGCAGCACTGACAACTCTTTGATAAGTGCCCTTAGTGGGAGAGACATGTTTTTTGGAAGCTGAACATTGCATGAACAGCCTCTGAAATACAGGTCATGCTGGCTCTTGTGAGTGTAACAGAGACTGAACTCTGGCGTTTCATGAACGTTTTAAATAGAGCACCTGGCAATGTTGCAACTCCAAATAATCTCTGAGCCAGTGAGATGCATCTGCTCATATGCTCGGCAATTCTCATTCATCATCTGCTGCCCTGTGTTACTATAAAGCCTGTTGTTCTGCAGTTATGTTCATCCATGCACAGCGAATCAGAAGTGCTATGTCCTGTGCTGTTCAAGTGGTCACTCGGTTTGAGAAGCATAGTGATACCCCAGATCCCATTTTAATGATGTTCTCAAATTCTAGAAAGGCTAATTCCATCCTGGCTGCTAAACACAGCATCCCTTTAACCTGTTAAATTCACTTCTCACTGGAAGAAGCTTATCTCACAGAAAGGGAAATTAAGAGCATGAGGAAACATCTCAAGTTCTTTGCAGTATTACACACATGTAGCCCATTAATTCCTTAGCTCCTTTGATGAACTGCGCTGCCTAAGGTAAAAATTATTAACACTTTTGTGCACTGGACCTGTCCTCTTAAGAGAAGTGCTTCAGATCCACCTCCTTATTTCAAAAATACTACAGGATAGTCAGTGTTGATCTGAGCTAGATAAAACTAGCTACCTAGAAATACAAGGCTGTACGTCCCATTAATAATCTCCTGAACTATCCAGTCTGCTACAACATAATACTTCAAACTGGAGGGAAGCTACTCAGAATAAATCTTCAGAAGTTTTAGTATGGAAACCTTGCAAAATATACCCCAAATGATAGCTGATCTCTATTATTCGCGTTATTAGTATTCCTCTATTTATATTCTCCGGCTTATTAAATGTAAATATAAAAGTAAGCCTCCTGTCCCTCTGTGAATAATTTGTGTGATGAAACAAAACAGAATAATATCTTGTGAATACGATTTTGCATAATCTGATAATTATTTGCATAATCTGATTATTATAGGCTCAGAATTTTTTTAACGTGGGTATAATTTACAAACATCTGAAACTCCCAATATTTTTTGTGTCTATGAAACCGTTTCTTAGTGTTTCACTGAGCTCAAATTTGAGGCAATACTTGCAGATGGTGTTAGGAAGTTTGTGCTTTCATTTGTTGCTGCCTGGAAGATTTCCCATTGGTGCTGTGGGACCAGGCCGCTAAAGAATAAGAAGAATCATCCTAATAAGGTCGTGCTTTGCAGACCTCTCTAACAGAAGAGTTTCTCTAGTTATTTGAATAGCTTCATTAACTGCAATGCAAGTGTTGTGGGTGAGAGCATTGTGTAAATAATGGAAATGAAGAAAGCCATTATAATATAATCCATTAAAGTATTGCATACACTGTTGTAGTCCATTAAAGATAAATAAGGTTAGATTTTGATTCCTACTAATTAGAGGGAAGGTTTGATTTTTCTCTCCTCCACTCCAGTGCATGAAGGATGAAGTATATATATTTAGAATGCTACATCACAGTCTTTTAAGTACTGAGTTTTAACATGTATTCTGCAAGGGCCTTTTAATAATGTTTAGGAAGCTGATTAGACACACAAAGATCTAGGTTAGCTAATGAAGATCTGCTGGTAAGGTTGTGGTTGTTGGTTTGTTTGTTTTTTTTCCTTTGGTCATCACATAAATCTGGTGAAACTTAAGCTTATTGCTGAAAATGAAATGCCAGCAACTGCAATTGTATGGTGTTAATTTGCTTTCAGAAATCAGAATGATATCAGAGTTTCTTAATCAAATGTACTAACACAGAATTTGCATGCCTGTCTATAACAATATAGAGAAAGGTAAAATTTCTAATGAATGTCAAGTGAATGGGGCCTTGCTATTTTCAGGGGTGCCCAATGATGGAACAAGGGGTGATGGGCACAAATTGGAGCATAGAAAGTTCTTCACAGCTTCTTTGCTGTGTGAGTAGCAGAGCACTGGAACAGACTCTCTAGAGGGGTTGTGAAGTCTTCTGTGGAGATACTCAAGGCTCACCGGGACACTTTCCTGTGCAGCCTACCGTAGGTTTTTGTAGGGGATTGGACTTGATGATCTCCAGAGGTCCCTTCCAACCCCTATAGTTCCATGACTCTGTGAAAATAAGAATAGATTACTATAAACACAACTAACAGATGCACTTGAAGATGTCTTATATTTCATGTTTAAAAAAAAAAATCCTGTTTAGTGACTCTGATCTTTGCCAAAACATAAACTATTTGGGTGAAATTTTCCAAGCTGTGTTTGTGGCTCTAGCCAGATTTAAAGGGAACAGATGTCTCTCAGAAACACACTGTGCCACAACCTGTTTTTGTGGTAGTCTCACCTTGGTAAACTTGATTGCATTGCTTAAAAATAAGCTTTCTGATACTTTTATTCTGAATGGTATTTTCAGCACTAGAAAGGAACGTGGCTACTGAGACGAGTACTGCAGTAAGTTCACTTAAAATTTCAGCCCTCTGAGTTCTGCAGATACATCTGTGCACCTGCAGAACTCAGCTACAGGATTAGGAGAACAGGGAGAAAATGCTTTAAATTTTTATTTCAGTGGCACTTCTGGAGAACAGACTGTGCCAAAAATGCAAAATTTCACTAATTAATCCAAATCACAGCTGCTCAAGATTGAAATACTTTAAAAGCAAAAAACAATCTCTAAATCATGTTGTGGTTTAATGGGACTCAGGCATAGCCACGTAACTGCGGATGTGAGGAAATAAATGGACTGGGATTGAAGGGTATAAATAAAAGCGAGGGGGGTATATCTGATGGGCACCTCAGCTAACAGGCTGATTTCCTCTGCCTTTCTGTGCGAGGTTGTATCTGCAGCCCTTGCTTTTGCTTCCCTGTAATTGAAGCAAATATGGCTTGTTATCTGAAATGTCTTCTAAACCCTTTAAAGGCTGACCACTGTGTTTTCTGTGCGTGTGTAACTGTGCCGACGCTCACAACACGCACGTGCATACACACATGGTTAATAAAGACAAAAATGTTGAATGTTCTTAGTCTCTTAACCAAAAGCAGATGTTTATGGTCATTCTGTTCTTCCCTTCCCTTTAAAATTCATGAGTGAAAGCAGTGCTCAAGAAACCAGCAATAATATCCGTTGCTTCAGGTTGGTGCAGCACGGAAGGCCTCTCCCTGCACTGCTCAGCGCTGCAGGCCTCGAGCCGGCTGCTGCTCAGGCAAGCTTGCCTGATCCTTCCCTCCAGCTGCAGAAGCAGATGAAGGCAGCCTGGTCCTGCTGCCCGAGTACGGTGGCAATGCATGACCCCTTTCCCTTCCACCTCCTGGCAGCTCGATGCTGGGTGCCTCATGAGGCTGATGCATGGACAGCGCTTCCCTGCTGAGCCCTATCCCTGCGGCTCCCTTCGGGTCTCCCAAGCAGCCGAGCTTTTCCTTGCAGAGCCCCGGCTGGACACCATCCCATCACCTGCCAGTCACGCTTGGTGCCAGCCCTCCTGCTGCCTGTGACGGCATGCGTGGAAATAGGAAAGGCAGCGCGGTGCCTGAATTCGTGCGGTGCCTCTTTCAAGGCTCATTAGTGCGGTGCAGGCCCGCGCTGTTCTGGCTGAGCTGCTCGCGGTCCCATCGTAGCCGTGGCTGACAGCTGCTCAGGAGTGTTTACAGCACACTCCAGTGCACCACGTAGCCTGGTCTAATAGGGGAGGTAGGCACTTCACCTGCTGCCAAACAGAACAACTTTGTTTGCATATTCGGACACGCAAGGGCACACACTCTAGCCCGGGGACGTGCTGTGGGATCTGTACTCCTTCAGCGGCTTACCTTTGTTCAAAATTAAAAGCTGAAGTTGTTTTGTAACGGGGAGTGTAATGGCTTCGTGTTCGTGTTTCTGTTCTTTAGATGCTGTTCGGTGCACAACAGCCAGATGCTACCTGTTACCACCGCATATGGCGCTGGGTTGATAGTTGTAGTAAATCACTAGAAGAGTGGGTTTTAATAATGAAATCCCAAACAACTCGTCTTTGGATTACGTGGCTGTTCAGTTTTATAAACAGAGGGAAAAAACAAAGCCTAGGCGGCTTAAGCCATTGAGATATTAACAAAACTTATTCCATCTATGCTTTTTAGTATTCTGTTTTTCTTCTCTGCCCTTCTTAATGCAAAAATATTTGCTTGAGGCAAATCCATAAAAAGACCATATTAGGAGAATTGTGTAATATTCTCTAAAAATAGGAAGGAGGAATCTAGGACTGAAGAAATCCGTTTTACTTAGAGAAATAAATGACTGAGCACGAAAACAAAATTGTAACATGTTACTGTACTGCCATGAAAGGTAAGTCAGGCAGTTCAGTTGACTTGGCTTGGTGTCATATTTTGTACTGTGCTCGCTGGGAGACTAATTGCTTGAAATAAATATTTGAAGATCTCCATGTCTGGTCCTTGTAAGCTGTTTGATCAGTTTGGTATTTCTGATAGGATCTGTTTTTCGTAAAACCTTAAAAGATTGCTGCCAGACAATGTTTGTGCCACATACGTATTTGTGCAGTGAGGGATGGGGTACAGGTAGACCTCATCTTTTTTAAAACAGTGGATCTGGGAATGGTCAAGCGGTGTTGGTGCTGTGCAGATCATTTTTCCTCTTTTTCCCATTTCTGCTCCTTTGGGGAGGATTACTTCTGATCTCCACCTTTCTATCAAATTTTCTCATTGTTTTCAGATTGAAGAGGTTGGAGGGAGGAGGTTTTCCTATACCTGCACTGGACATTATCAATTCTTAAGACTGTTTCTCAGATTTGTAAAGTGCTCAAAATCTGAGCAGCTGACGGGCATGGGGAGGTTTTAAATGCACCGAGTTTTCCCTTATGAAAGACAGAGATTTCTGAAGGTGAGCTAGACAGGTCTGCTGCCATGCAGTGTTGCCCATTAAGCAGCTGTCTGTGGGTTTGAGATCAGACCTGACTTGAGATTTGTGAGTAGCTGAGCTGGTAGAGCAGTGGGTGGCTGATGGCATGGAACAGTGCTCAG
Organism: Alectoris magna; assembly: GCA_030625065.1. NCBI lineage: Eukaryota > Metazoa > Chordata > Aves > Galliformes > Phasianidae > Alectoris > Alectoris magna. The sequence continues at coordinate 16,616,419 of CM060566.1, read as the reverse complement.
GGTTGCTGGCATCCCACTGCCCGGCTCAGCTATAGGAGAGCTTTGGGGGGAAACCCTGAAAAAGCATGCCTTCATAGCAGAAAAGGGACAAGAGGTGTCATTTTAAGTTGGGTGTAAAGCCTTGGGTCGAGATTGTAATGCTGGGAGATGTGGGAATCTGAACAGGCTGGCTGATAAACTGCTCACTGCATGACACTGCAGCCTCTAGAACTCCATGTTTCCCCGGTGCATATTTGGGCACAAGGGGATAAGGGGTTTGTTTTAATTTAATGTATCTCAGCTGAAAAACTTGTGATTTTATTCTTACAGTGCTGGGTATTATCTACATGGATTTAGACACTACTACCAGCAGCATCTTAGTAATACTTGTTTTTAAAATATTTCATTCAGTGTATGAAATAGAATAACAGGACTGCAGTGCTTTTGTGCAGAATGGCCATCAATAATATTATGCCCTAAGCTTGCATCTTTAGGATTGATTCACAAGAGGAAAAGAGGAAGAATAACAAGCAGGAAAAAAAAGGATCTGACTTCTTTGTTGTAGGCTTGTGCAAAGCTGATTGTTTCAAAAGCTTAACTATCTTTGTACTCTGACTGTGTGGTATGGGCTTCAGAATTATTCTGTGCTGAATTGGATCCCTGTTTTAGTGGCCTGTGTCTCTGACCTGCACTTTGCTTACTCTTGCAACTCTTCCTTGTTGAAGGTAATTTATACTCCAGTGAGGCACAGTACGACCGTGCTAATAAGAAAATAGTATTGACAGTTGTGATAGATGCACCTACCACTTAGTGTGCACAGAAGAGTTAAAGTGATTGCATTTTTACAGTCTGTGTATTTCTCTGCTTATTGTTTGTGTCCTGCTGTTAGAAAAACAGCTTAGTTGCATAGTAAATCTCTCCAATCAACACAAGAAAGGAGCAGAAAAGAATGTGCACCCTCATTTGTTAGAGCTACTTCAGAAGGGTGGCCATTTGAAGGATGTATTCCAGGAAATTTGTCCCTCTTTTTTGGAAAGCCTTGTTAATATGAGCAAAGCTAACCGGGCATCTCAGGAGAGGATAGAGGCATGCTCCATTAAAATCATCTAAAAAAAAAACCAACCCATACAGCAGATATCTGTCATAATGATACTTCTGTTGTCTCTCTCTGCAGTGTCTAAACAGTAAGTTCCATAAGGCACGCAAGGCCCAAAGTGTGTAGCTGACAGCAAGGGACTGGTTTCTGAACTCAGCTGCTCACTCTGTGCCTGTTTGCATTCAGGTCCACTGCATTCAGTTCCCTTTACATTCTTCTTCTTCCCTGCTCTCCCTCCAAATTAAAGCTCACCTCCATTTGGAGCAGTCCCCAGTCAGACCTTTTGCTTGCAGTGAGTAACCTAGATATGCACGCTATCGTGGATATATAAAAATACTGCTGGATGACAAACCATAAATAATGTGAGTATGGACTCCTGGTGAGATACTGCTCTAATGTTTAATGCATTTATTATCCATGTAAAGCTATGATTTGCAGAAGCTGGATTCATAATTGTAACATAGCATTTCTGGGAATAAATCTGTGCCTATAAGTGTCTGCAAAGGATGGAAGCTGAGGAATTTGGGGGTGTGGGAAGCAGAGTTACTAGGTTTGAGAGATCTTTCTTACAATAGTTGTTAGGTGCTGGGCAAGAGAATTCTAGGTTAGGGTGTGTCAAGCAAGGTCGTACAAATAAAGCCATTTAGGAGGCACTGGGGCATGAGGAAGATGGAGGCCCACAGATTCCATTTTAATTAAGTCCTTAAATGAAAGCTGGATAAGAAATCCCTCTATAAACAATATCTCTCTCCTTTGGTAAATCCACCAGCTCCTCTCCTGGTCTCCATCCTCATTTCTTTCTGGAAAGGAAGTAAAATTTTGCTTCTAGGCATGAGGATTTTTTTCTATCCTGCACATGCAGTTGGTTTCTCTATCAACCCTCGACCAAGCCCAACACCTTCGTTTGAACACTGAAAGCTAAGGGTTGTGAGGGCCCAAGCTGGGCTCGTGTGACAATTGCACATTGTACTGAGGAGCTCATCATGAGGCGCATGAATACGATTACATCTAAATATAATCTGTTGCTTGTGCTACCACAGTGGTAAGACTCTCTGTGAAAGCAGATGTTCATTTTTACAGAATATAAAAGCTTAAGTGAGTGCAAAATTGTTGGCAGTATGGGGGCAGCTTTGCCAGAGTAGCCCCCATTACTGAATTACAGTTCCCTGCAAAGCCAGTGTGAGTGTCAGCCCATCTCACATAACTCATTCTACAGTCAGAGGCATGTCACAGCTGAGTATATGTCATTAGCAAATGCTATTTTACCTCAGTGAAAGAGATTTCATACCTCTTTCCATATGTTTAAACAGTTATTTTAAGCTGCTTTTCTTTCACTGTGTTTTTTATTATTATTTTTATCAGCTTGTCTTTTGTTGAATGATGAAATTTGCATAGATTTTCTTGTCAATAGATAAGAGCTTTATAATGAAATCAAAATAACTGTAAGTTTGAATACTGACTTATTTGCCGTTTGCATGTGCTATTTTACTCCTGCAGAATTAGGTGCTTTTAGCCCGTTTCAGGAAGTTTCATCAGGCAGGTAGGAAGCCTAAGGTGGGGGTTTGGTGCTCAGTCTTTAGAGTCCTTTATAACAAACAGCTCTCATTTCCCACAGTTGTCGATGGCATAGATGCTCACTGTGTGAATTGTCTGCAGCTGTACAGGATGGGCACAGGTTTCTGTTGTTTAATTTTTTAGGATAATGGGAGAAGATGTAGAGTAATATCCAATAGTTGTGGGTATCCTTCATAACTCAAGTGCATCTCCCTGCTTGGGTGTATTTCCACCAAGACAATCATCACAACATCCAAGTCATTATTTTTTACGTTGTGTTGGGTGTTCAATCACTGTGGTGCAAATACAGCAGTTCTGGTGCTTGTAGAGCCCTTTGTAGAAGACTCAGGAAGAAATAATTTTCCCTTTAGGTTGTAATTACAGGACATATGCTTTCTATAGCACTCTCTTCAACACACAGGACTTTTTTTTTTTTTTCCATTACTTGTGATTTAGTGATGCACTGTTGTATTACAGTAGTGCAACCTATGCCAGCATTTCCATTATATCCCATTTTTACAGGTTTATAACTCAACAGTAAAAATGTACTCTTCCAATTTGAAACTTGGCATATAATGTCTCATCCCATCTTCAAAGTGATATTTTTTCCTTCCCTCTGCCTTTTCCCCCCCAAAAAAGTGGCTGCATTTTTTGCTGTACTTTTAAATGGAAGAAATTATCCTCTCTAATAAGAGAAAAGTCTGCCCGATTATTAAAATTACTTTCCAATTCTAAGAAGGTAGGACTTGGTAACAGAGGTTGCAAGTGAATAAGTGTTGATGTTAAAATTACTATGAATACAGTACTACTTTCTAAGCTAAAGGTAGGGAATGTTGATCAGAATGACTGGAAAAAACTTTGTGTGTGTGTGTTGCTTTTGTTTCTGCCTGTCAATTTAACCCTTACAATAGTGTCCTCAGAAGTAAATATGATTTAGCTGCTGTACGCTATTGTTTTTCTGCCTGAATGAAGTTAAGGAAGACTTTACTGCATATAAACAAAATAAAGATGGTTTTTTTTCCTTTGTTGTTTGAGGAACACAGAACTGAAAAAAGAAAAACGTTGACTTGTAGTGTGGTGACCAACCAGCAAGAGTAGATTGTGGTTAACGCAGTGTTGCAGATCTAGAGCAGGTGTACGCAGTAAGGAACAATCCTTCCGACAGGCAGATGCTTCTGCAGACTAGGAAATTTAGCACTGAATGTCAGACTAGGGGGGTTTTTACAGTCCTTGTAGTTTACACAGTTGAGATCTGAGCATCTGCTCATAGCTCCTTTTAAACCTCAAACTTCAATTCAGTGCAGTGTGTTTAGGATAAAAGAAAATCAGGATTGAAGTCCAGTTTCTCCTTCTTTATCCATCTTCCTTTTTGGCTATCCAGTTGAGAGCTGAAATCTCCCCAGCTGCTATTTAAGAGTGTTTCCTAGTTGGTGTGGAAACCACCATCACTGCAAACACAGCAGGAAGGCACCACTATGTTGTTTCTTCTTGCAGTAAGTTTACTTTGAGGCATTTTTTTTTCCATTTAGATAGTTTAATTTATGCTTACCATAACCATTTTAATGGTAGTAATTAGAAGAAAGGATATGTAAGAGAGATTTTGTGGAGGGTTTTTATTAATTAATTGAGGTATTATTTTAGCATATATTTTAAAACTGTAGACATGTATACAATATGCATTCTTACTATAACTGAACTGTCTCGCTTAAATCCCAGCTGTTTTAGGTTTCCAATTGTCTCTAGTAAATCTATTTTATATACAAAAGTGTCAGGAAAATGTGCTCCTTAATGAGTAGTTCAGTTCCTTCATTTGGATTCTAAAATCAGCAATTAGGTCATAGAATATTTTGTATCCCCAGGCAGCACCAAAAGGCTCTCAGATATTAAACGAAATGGCTGTATGTAGAACTGAATTTTTGGGAGGTATATAATCCAAATGCTTAGCACTTCCTAACATGAGCATTAGTCCAATCCATCTTTGCCAAAACCATTATAGAAAAGTCTCCCAGCCCAGTCAAGTTCACATGAGCAATGGCAATATTAAACACCTTCTGATGGCAGACAGAGTGCATGCTATTGCTTCCATTCTGTGCGATGCTGCCACCACAAATGTTTCCTTCTTGACCCAGCGTGGAGAGCATCCAGTAATGGCAACTGTATGCTCATCTTATGTAGATGAAGGTATTTCAGATTCATTTTCTGTAGGCTTTGATCATCGGAAATGTCCGTGCATTTATTAATATTCCATATGTAACAGTCAGTGAGCAAAATGTAAACAAACAGCTCGTCTTGACTTACAGGTACGTATGTTAAAAGACATTAAACGTTCTATCTATCTATCCAGAAGAGACAACGTGGCAGCCATGCAAGATATTAAAACTATGTTTAAATTTTGGAAATAATACATGAAGAAATTGCAAGAATTCTTCAGGATAGAATGCTCACATATTGTGCATTTTCCTAAGGCTTGGAAATATAGTATGTTCTTTCAACTGTTCAGTAATATTATGGTAATTATTAACTGTCATATTTCATTTCTTCTCATGAACATCCAGCATCATTTTTAAGGGGCCACAGAATACAACGTGTTCTTTGCAGCTGGCAGCTCTCATCATTGTAATTACTGAGCACCCTTAGTTTAAAGTTTTATTGTAAATTCAAATCAGAATGGAAAACATGCTGTTACACTGGGAAAGCTTATTTGCTAATCGTGTGCAAATCACTGTTGAAATCATAGGAGTTTGACAACCCTTGTGAATTTATCTAATTGTTTTGTGCTGACTGTGTATGAACGTACAGGGAATAAATGTTGTGTTTGTTTCTAGGCACAGAAGAAGCGGAAATCCAATGAATCTGTAGATACAGAACTCTGTCTTAATGAGGTAAGAGTGCAGATCCTCTGTGTTTCATAGCACAGGTGTGCCCCATAATATAAAATGCTCTTTATTCTGATTCTGTGATTATACCTGTATTTTTGTTACTGAGGATGATAAGCAATGAAAAATATTCATGTTACACCTCCATCTGAAGTGGCTCACGTTAACGTACAAATCTATTCTTGCCTATGCCTACTGCTGTATTATTGCTAGCATAGGATACAGGGCACGCAAATACCACAATTAGAGGAGGAAGACTTAAGAAAGAAAAAAAATTATAAGCTGGAAACCTCCATCTTCTCTGATCCCAAGGATTAGCTTTTATCTATTGGCGCCCAGAAGCAATTTATTATTGAAGTTGTTGTGTTGACTATGTAGAAGTTGCATTATTTTATTTTTTTCTAAGGTTGGCACGATAAGTGCCGATGGCTCAAAAATGTGCCATCCATAACAACAGGAAGTTTTACACGTGCAACCACTGTTAAAGTTAAGTAACTTTAAAGTAAGGATCTCTTTATACTTCATTCCATTTTTCTGAGTCATGCTGTGCTGATGGTATACATTAATGTTGCTTTTATCCTTTAACTTAACTTTAAAATGTTATCATTTGACTTCAATTTCTATGCCTTTTGTATCTTCCAATCTGTGACAGTGATATATAGGTAAGAGTGGAGGGTGGGACATGAACAAAGAGAAGATGAATTCCATGGCACAGATTTAAAGAGTTTGCAATGACAATGTGTAATGGTGACCAAGGAACGTATTGTGTCTTGCAGAATGCTATTGGGAAAGACAACACACCAGGAGTCTCCACCAGCCACATATCCTCGGAGAATTCATTTGCTCTTCCTACAAGCTTCTATCCAAGCACACCACTCATTCTGATGACAATTGCACTCTCACTCTTTTTGTTCCTAAGCTCATCAGTCGTCTTGTAGCTGCATTGCAAAAGGACATGTAAAAAAAAAATCTGTTTCCTGTCCTCTGTTGTTTATCTGGAATTCCAGGTCTGGGGGCTAAGCTGAGGCACTCCTGCTAGAACAGTTTGTCAGCTGGAATTTTTTTTTTCTCTCTAAAAAAGCTTCTTGTGATATTTAGAGGCTTTGTGAAATACTTGGTGCAGTGCTACATTCCAAACCCAAGAGGCTTTTGGGCATGCAGTGTTTTAAAGAGACAGTGTATAAATTTGCCAGTAAAGAGATCTGGTTGGATTATTTTAAAAATTATATTAATTCTGGCCTTTACCTGAGAAGGAGGATGGCAGTTTTCTTAAGATCCTATTTATCTCATTGGATGGTTTTGGTTTTCAAATTGATCAAACTCCAGATTATCCAGGATGCCAGGCTTTTGTCTAACGGTGAATGTTCTCCCAGAGAGTGGACTTTATGAAACTTGTTCATTTGATAAATTGCTACTGATGTTAAACCCTTTCAGTGTATTAGCATTTTCCTCTTTAAATGTTTACGTACTGTAAGTGATTCTGCGTTCCCTGCTGAGAAGCCATTCTAATTCGCATACAGGTATAATGTATGTCTTTCAGTTAAATTCTCATAGAGCGTGGCATAGAACTTTCTAACAAAACATTTATCTTTTAATTATAATCATCTAGCCTTAACGAGGGTGAAGATTCTTTAAATTAACAAGCAGCAGCCATTGTGAAAGCTCCATAAACATGCATTTTGTAAACTTGGAGGATGAACAGTAGAAAAAAATTTTGCTGCAGGGTTTCAGCTGTACAGTCACTGGTCTTCGATGCTTCCATTGTGACAATATAGTCCAATTATTATACTGTTCATTCAATAAAAAAGATATGCATTTTATTTGCTCTACTAAAACAGCATTATCTGTTTATATATACCTGATAATGTCAGCTCAGAAAGTTACAGGAACGTCATACCTTACTTCTCTTATCACAGCACTGTGGAGGGAAAAAAAAAAAAAAAGGCAGTAGGATATCATTTAAACTGTGGTTTATTACTGAGACTGCTAAAACCAGCACAAAAGGATGGCTGATCCAGTTACAAGGCAGCGTCATGCACACTCACCCATGTGACAGGCATTTCTCACCCTCGTAGTCCTTACTGCTGCCCATGGGATTGTTGACATGATGAGCTGTTTGCAAGACCTGTTCCGTAAATGTTTTAATGGTTTGGATGGCAATATTGCCAGCATACATGATTTGATCGCTTTGGCTTTCATTCAGTGACACTGACAGCATGTGCTGGCTCATGGTGACTTTCTGCGGTATCTGGAAGGGAGTCTTTAAAGCTTTAAGCGTCATCAAACAGGCAGTGTTTCTCCTGAGGGCTGTCCTTATACCTTCCTGTGACGGCTTGGTGACGATTACAAGCAGTTGTGTCTAAATGATCAACAGTAATCGGTTTTTGTTTTTCTTGGAGTAGAAAATAATTTTACCAAGCAAAGAATTCATCACGTGGAATGTACAGCTTTACATTGAGACTTACACAATACTGCCCAAGCCTGCTTTGAAATGCCTGGATCAGTTATTTGCTATATAACTGTAAGGTACAAATTACTGTTTTGTGAACCACAGTGAAGTTTGGGAGCACGCGCGGAATAGGCCTCTTACTAAGGGATCATTAAGCCTATAGACCAGATCATCTTTTGAGCTTTTTCTTAGCTAATAACAAACACTTCCAGAAATTATAGAATTCACTTATGTACTCTTGATTATGGTCACATGATGTAGGTTTCAAAGCACTGTCTGTGTGATAGCATTCTAGGATACTCCGTGCCACTGAACATAACAAATTAGACAGCATTACTCTTTAATTCTGTGCTGATAAGAAACTGCAAATTACTTTCAAAGGTGTCGGAACTGCTTTTGGAGAAGAAATATATAGCATATCATTACCAGCAAAGCCCATGTGGTTCCTATTGCTCTTCTTGTAGAAAGTAATCAAATTATTGAAAACTAGTGACAACAGAAGAGTACGAGATTCGTGATTTAAAAAATAAATCAAATTATTTTATGTCAAAAGGAGCTGATAGTATAACCTATTGAAATGGAAATGAACGTAGCGTTACAATCCAGAAGTCTGACATTACCCAATTAAAAATATTTTCAAAACAAATTCATAAACATTACAATTATTAAATCCATCTTTGATCCACAAAGCTTTCTTTAAAATATCATTTGTATTCAGCACATTAAACATTTTGAGCAGTATCAGGAATTTTAATAACCTCCCAGTATAGCGCATAGCTTTTTGAAGCTTTTATACATTTGGTTTGATTACAGTATCAGTATTTAATATAAATTATTCGAGCTGTGACACTGTGTGATCCAGAACAAAAGCTATTGATCACTTATGCTATAAACAACAACCTAATTAGCTTCTGATTACAAAATAAATGTCTAGTTATCTGATTCAATGAGTTACCTTTGGAAATACAATTATGGATACAGGAGAGGAGGAAATGGTGTTTTATACAGCTAGCCATGTTACCACAGACAACACAGAGCACTCAGGCTTTCTTTCCTAAATTAAAAGCATACTGAATTCTTAATTAAAAAAATAAATTGCTTATTAAACAGGCAAGAGGGAAAAAACCCTAAGAGTCTAACACTTAATGAGGTTTTTACAGACATCATCATGCAAATATTGGAGGATTTTTAGAAATTGGATGTGGTGTGGATGATGTCAATTTAGCATGGTGGCCTTGTCAATGCAGTTCTGAATACAGTCAGTCAATACAGTTCTGAAGTATGCAGATGATTGTTTTATTTTTCCCCTTCTAGCCACTAAAATGCCATGTATTGAGTGCTCAACCAACAAGCTAAGACTGGCTTTTATATAGTCCATTAACACATTAATTTTACCAATGTAGCAATAATATAGGAACTGTCCAAATACAGGATGTACATACAGATGACCTACTGTTTAAATTGTAAATTTAACCAATTCAGTTGTGTTTAAATTAAATCACGGACTACCATAAACATTTACAAGTCATCTTTTTCATTTAATGTCATAGAACAGATGTTGTCATTAGTATTATTAGGAGTGTGTATACACTGCCACGTTAAATAGCTTGAGTAGTGTGTTTATGTTTCTCCATCAGATTAGTACTCAGAAAGATTAAATTCGCTCTGAACTGAACTATGTGGCTAATGTTGTAGCAGTATTTGAATAGGTACTAATTCCACAAGGAAAGAGGCAAGGATGATGAGCATTTTAGGGAAAAAAATAACACCAATCAAGGCTTTCCCCTGCCCCACAGGGGCACCAGTGGAGATAGATGGAGACATGCAGCACTATGCAGCCATCCTGCGCCTGGTCCTGTGCCGTGATTTGGTCAGGAACAAGGAGCACAGCCCTCACTGCACTGACTGCTTGCTCATTGCCTGGCTGTCTCCAGGGGAATGGGGAGAGAGATGCTGAGGGCTGTGCAGCAAGACTCCATCCATCCCATTGCACTGCTTCATTCCCACTGTGTCATTAGGAAGAATTAGAAGGAACGGGAATTCTTAATCATTTCAGAGCATTTTGCAGACTCTGTCTGGAGACCTATTTCCAGCCTGTTTCGTTTTAATGAAGTTACATCCTTGTAAGACTCAACCTTTAGAAAATGAGGCTGTTCATAATTTGAGGAGTTTGAGTCAGTAGACTGAAAATGTGAGCATAGATGTTATTTGCTTGCAGTTAGTTAGGCTGGAGATGAACAAAACAGAAGGAATCGCCTTAAAATCTCAGTCTGATCTTAATTTGTGATTCTTGGCTTAATCTCCTCAATGATATTTCCACAGAGAAGAGACGGTGAGAAACCAGTGAAGGAGAAGAGCAAAACTCACAACAGCTCCCTGAAGGGACATAAATCATGTGTATGTCAAGTGACAGGAGCATCTCATACTTAGCACTGGGATTCTTTGAAATAAAAGAGCTGGATTCTGTTCGGACCAGCACTCCATCAGAGCAGTAAAAGGTGGGGACATCTGCACAGCAATTAGAACTTACTTTCTTTAATAGATCGCAATTGTTCCTCTTCTACACCAAGGTGAATCTACCTCATTGAAAAATATGCAATCCTTCCGCATTAAAACTTGTGAATAAATTTATCTGAGCTAAGGAGGCCCCCAAAGTTGTTTTATACCCATGAGGTTATTCAGATTCTACCTGATGTCCATTACATCAAACAGAAGTGTGTTTGATTCTGATGAACTTGGCACAGAAATTAATCCAGTGACTTGTTAAATATTTCCCATCTTTAAATATTTGCTTTTTCTTACCAGCTCCGTTCTTTCTATGACATTTCAATTATTGGCTATTTCAGCCTCCCCTTTTAACTTCGGAAGGTCATTTTCTCCGTACTCCACAGTAATCCACATTTGCCTTATAGACTTATCTGTGTTTGTTTTTGTTTTGCTTTGTTTTTCAATTACAGCCTCCTCTTCTGAGAAAAAAAAAAAAGCTGTGGTCAGGAATATGTCTCTGCTGAACCATCAACGCCTTTTCAGGCAGAGCAAATGGCAAATTCCTATTTTATCTGTTCAGCACTAGTTTGGCTAGTACAAGCTAAAATATGATCTTTCTATTCCCCAGATGGAATTTAAAGTTTAGTTTGATACTGAGTAAGGATTAAAAAGTTTTAAACTTTCACAGTCTTTCAGAAATATTTAAATATTTTTTAATGTATTTTCCACTTGGAATTTCTGTCAAATAGAAACAGTGTCACTAAATAATTATTATTTTTTTTTTCCAAAGGTAAGAAGTTACACTGTAAAACATACATAGATGTATCCATTTGAAGGTAAAAATCAGGGAGGGTGATGAATTCCCATTTTTATCTCATCTCAGTATTGTCGCCACTTTCATATGCTCTCATTCCATGCTTTCTTCATCTGTGAATGATTACCCAGGAGAGATTATACTTAACAGATATGTTACGTGTGGGCCGGTCAGTAATCAGAAGGTAAATCCTACAGCTCTTACTCAGATGCTCAGCCTCTTGGAATTCATACAAGCTGGAGCAAGAAATTCAAGATGTAGCTCATAGGCTGAAATAACGAGAGCAGAGGCAACCGATTTCTCTGTAGTATTGCTCATCAATATATATTGTAGTACTATAATTCTGTGCCATCTAAACTAATCACTAAAGTTCTCTGAGCACATTTGACCAGGGCAACTGCAGTTTTGGCTCTTTCACCTTTGCCAGGTGCCAATAGCTGAACTTTGCCATGTATACACTTAGAAGTAATTGCTGCCTAAATTGCAGCAGCCAAACCCAATACCACTTCAGAAAGGGTTCCTCTGACCTCATTTTCCCCCGCTTTTAGCGATTCTAACATGCTTCAATTCTTTTGCACTACTTTTTAATCCCTCAAAAGGAGAATTTCCTGTAAGTTGTATATGTAAGGGCAAATATCTTCAAATTCCTCTTGCGGAAATACCACAATAATTGACCTCTTTGCTTATAGCCTTCCATCCTGTCCAGCACCTTCAGTCCTTATGAAACTGAGCAGCACTTTGGGGGATTCACCTTCCAGTAAATGAAGCCAGGCTTGTTTTCAGGCTTCCTCAAGCCACCCGTTCTAATAATTGATGGTATGGTGTAGTGGAAATGCTAAGTCACGGCCTGAAGCAGTGATTGAGCACCTGGTGGAAGGCAGGGCCAAACCTGGGGAGCTCAGGTGCACGCAATGTACTTGAGTGACTGGAAGGGGCGGTGCCAGGATCCACTCCTTCACAGACCTCATTTAAAGGTTGATATTGGGCACAAGAACATCTTGCCTACTGGAGGTTTTCCAAAGATAAGCTGTTTTTCTTTGTTTGTTCCTGCATCTGCACGTGCTGCACTTGAGCTTATTCTCACTTGCTGCAGCCTGGGACTACCCCACTGTCTTTGCTGTGTTTTCCATCACCTTATAGTGTTACATATAAGTAATGTTAGGTAGTGTTATGTTGCTCCCCATGTCAGCTGGTTCATCCCCAGCAATTCTCCAGTATTGGTACCATTGATGCAAAGTTCCTCATGGGCCCTTCTGCTGGGCATTGCTTTGATAACTGGAGAGGGCATCTGAACTCCTGTGGTAAAAAGTGCAAAAAATATTACCCCTTTTATTTTTTCATTCTTGTGTGAAACACATCCAATGTCTCTCTTTCCCTTCTAAACTCGATTCATTTGGTCTGCTTGGATGCATCGATGAGCTAAAAACAGTTGGCTGGTGCCACCCAGCTCTCAGTGACCTATGCCCATCTCAGGTCAATTGTTATCTCCATCTGTTTCTTTCTGACCATTTTGTGGCCACTTGGGTAGAAGCAGTTCCATGTAGGCGCTACCATGCTGCAGAATTCTCTGGCTGGAGATACAGAAACAGGAATGGTAGCACTGGTTCCTTACAGTACAGAAGCCAGAAAATATGCTGGAACTGTGGGCTCATGTTCAAAGTAAAATGAAAATATCAGTGTCCTTTCCTGCTTTGGGTTGAGACAAATACATTAACCCTTAATTTAACTTGGGAAGACTGTAGTAATTCCTAGAGGGGGAGCAAAGTCGTTCAGTGGATTACAGCTGGAAGTTGGGAGCGCATAACCCAGGCTGAGCTGAGCTTGTAAAGAAAATAAAGTAGGAGGAACAACTGAAGGAAAAATATGGTCTTGAATTTTACATTGCCTCCTCTCTGGGAAGGTCACAGAAGAATTGAGGCATAAAACCAACCTCTTATCACTTCCCGGTACCCTCTACTGTTTCTCTTTAAGAAAAAATAAATCCTGAAGGCAGGCAGTGGAAGAAATCACTTCAAAGCACTGCAGCACACGGGAAACATAACTAACTGGTGGCAATTATTAATCCCCATCCTCTCCCCTCCCCCAGAGTTTTTGCTACTGAGTTTGATTAACAGGGTTTGTACGATGTTTTGTGTGGCATCACTTAGTGCAGAAATGATTAGCTGTGATTAATACTGTTCATGCCGGGAAGGTGTACCTTTCTTTCACTTGAGGCTTATGTCTAAGTTAAGTTGCATTTTTTTTGTTGTGTAAAGTGCACATCGTAGACAAGAGCTGCAGTGAGGAGGAAATAGCTAGGGCAGGTTCAGGTAAAGTAATTTTAGTTAGTTACAACGCAATGATAAGGGGATTAATTGTGAGTAGGAAGAAAGGATGCAGTTAAGGGAAACTGGTAGCGTTTAGACCCAGGATGACTGGCATTCACTGTGAACTGAGGATATCCAATATTATTAGTATTTTCCTACTTTTTTGTTTTTTTCTTTTCATTTCTTTTTCCCTTCTTTTTCCAAATTTATCTGTCTAAAACACGCTTCCATTTTCTGGAGAAAATTCTTACACAAATGGTTACCTTCTTGTGTAAATTCTATGTTGTCTTATGGATTTCTGTACATCTCACTGCAGGTTATGATGATGTGTCAGGTCGTCAGTCATAATGGCTGGTAATTTGTTGTAAGAAACCTTAAACCACTGTTCACTTGTTCCTGTTGACTTAGACGTTGGTCTAAGGCCATTGCTTTTTGGACCGTTCACACTTTGGAAATCAAGTCATGATGTTTGGCATTTTCTGTTAGCATAATCCTCCCACGTTATTATTGTACATATCCAGAAAACAATCCCTCTCAATAAACGTTATTCTCTTTTTTATTAAAAAGCATGTTTTTGTGACAAATATTTCCTGGTTGGTTGTTCTGTTTTGAATTATACAAAAGAAAGGAAGCTTAACTGGCAAAAAAAAAAAGAAAAAGAAAAGAAAGAAAGAAAGAAAGAAAAGAAAATACGCTTATTAAAGGTTGATCTCATTGTTCCCTGTTGTTTTACAGTCCACTATGATCTAAGAAAACAAGAAATAAAGCTTTTCCCTTTAAATATCTATCTATCTGTGCACTTGCTTGCTCCCTAGTTTTTTTGTGCTAGTGAATGTTGCCTGCGAAATCACAATGAGCAGGGAATGTCAGATGGAAATGATAGGGAAATAGGCACAGGAGAGGCCAGCTGGTCCTATTCACATATGCTCATGTTCTGAGACGCACACACTACTCCACACCCACCCCTGCCCTCAGTCCCATGGGCCCGAAACAGAGGGCTGGCTGCTCTTGGCACACATGGGAGTGGAGTGTTGCAAGGGCTTTGAAAACAAAAAGTCTGGGAGTGGGAGGGAATGGTGGGCAAACAGGCTTTCATGGTGCTATTGCTGGTGTCTGGAAGCTGAGAATAGCATCTGAGCTCATGTTCAGACAGAATGGGAAGGAGGAGAACGGAGAGGGGGGGACAAATATGAGGTCTCTGTTTGAGATGCTCTGACTAAACAGCAGCCTCTCCAGGGACTGGTGAGCCCAAGTGGCATTCAGTGCCACCAGGCAGCTGGCTGTGCACAGCCAGATGGGTTCCTTTGTGTGTATGGTCTGTGGGTTTGACCTAGGTTTTGGTTGCTTGATTTATTTTTACTGTGATTGCTACTGGTCACACACAGCCTCCCTTTGACACCCTCCTTGTGAGTTTAGTGATGCTGGCAACAGGACCACTTTTACTGGGCAAAGGCCAAACGGGTAACTCTGATGCCATGGGGCTGCCTGGAAGGTGCACAGACAAAAGGTGCTGTTCCACTCTGTCCTTCTTCCACATGTACATTATGCTGTCAGTAACGCATCATAGCATCAGGTTGTTGTCATGACACTGTGAACCAGGAAATAAATAAGCACTCCCTGCCCACTTTTAAGAAAGAATGTGAATGTGTGTAAATAAATTAATAATGGTGATGATTGATTGATAGGGTTGAGAGCTTATGGGTCAGAATAAAAGTGAAGGCCAATAAAACTGGTATTACTGTGGTAGTCTGCTACAGGCCACCCAACCAGGATGAAGAGGTGGACAAGACACTTCTTGGGTGAGGTCTCAAGGTCTCTCATCCTTGTTCTTGAGGGGGACTTCTTCAACTTCCCAGACATCTGCTAGATTTATAATAAATACAGCAAATAGGGAACAGTCCTGGAGGTTCCTAGAGTGTGTGAGGGATGATAACTTCCTGACATAGTTGGTGAAGGAGCCAATGAGGGGAAGCAAAATCCTGGACCTGCTGTTTGTTAACAGAAAAGGTCTTGTGGGGGATGTAAAGATTGGAGACTGGGGCATAGTGATCGCAAGATGCTGGATTTCTCAATCCTTGTTAAACCACAGAGGGGAAGTCAGCAGAACTGCTACCTTGGACTTCCAGAGGGCAGACTTCTTTAACCTCTTTAGCACCATGGTTGAGAGGGTCCTTTGGGAGGTAGTTTTGGAGAACATGGAAGCCCAGAAAGGCTGGGAATACTTTAAGGAAGCTATTTTAAAGGTGCAGGAGCTGACCATCCCCAAGTCACAGAAGACAAGCCGATGGGCAAGGAGGCCAGACTGGTTGAACAGAGACCTTTGGCTGGATCTCACAAACAAAAGGAAAGTTTATGGTCTCTAGAAGAGTGGGCAAGCTACTTACTTACGATGATCACAGGTTCGTAGTGAAGCTGTGCAGGCAAAAAAATTCAAAAAGCCAAAGCCCAGCTAGAACTGAACTTGGCCACTAAGGTAAAGGACAACAATAAACATCTCTATAAACACATCAAGAGGAGTGCTAGGGAGAATCTCCATCCCTTGTTGAATCCCAAGGGCAATTTGGTGACCAAGGATAAGGCTGAGGTGCTTAATGCCTTCTTTGCCTTAATCTTTTACAGTAAGACTTGTTACTCCCTGGGAACATGGCCTCCTGTGCTGGTAGACAGGGATGAGGAATAGAAAAGGCCCTGTATGATCCATGATGAGATGGTTTTTGACCTGTTCCAAAAGCTGGATGCTCACAGAATTGGTGAGGCCTCACCTCGAGCACTGTGTTCAGTTTTGGGCACCTCAGAACAGAAAAGACACTGAGGTGCTGGAGCAGGCCCAAAGAAGGGCAATAAGGCTTGTGAAGGGCATGGTGAATATGCCCTACAAGGAGAGGCTGAAGGAACTGGGGCTGTTTAGTCCAGGGAAAAGGAGGCTGAGGGGAGACTCCTTATTTCTCTCTTCCAAAATCTGAAAGGTGCTTACAGCAAGAGTGGGGTTGGTCTCTTCTCACTGGTGACAGGACAAGGGGAAATGGCCTTAAGTTGCACCAGGGGAGATTTAGGTTGGATATCAGGAAAAACTTCTTTACAGAAGGGGTTGTTAAGCACTGGAAATAGCTCCCCAGGGAGGAGGTTGAGTCACCATCCCTTTGGATGTGGTGCTGAGGGACATGATTCAGTGGAGGGTTGTTAGAGTTAGGGTAGCTTAGTTAGGTCGTGTTTAGACTCGATGATCTTTAAGGTCTTTTCCAACCTGAATGATTCTATGACAAAAGATTTTAAGAGGTGGTCTCAGCCACTTGTCCATGAGCCATCACTGCTCTCCAAAGCGCTCTGCCCAAGCAATCAGCCAGCCCCAACACTTGTGCAGATTCCGTTGGCAACAAAACCCGTCTGTGTTATTGTCTTTTCATGCTGGATTCTGTTTTACATTCAGAAACAGGAGTATCATTTCCTGAAACAATTTTTTGGTAACAAAAAACTCTGTTATTCTTGTGATATGCATGTCTTTTTTTTCTGAGCTTGAATATAAATTGCAACCTCTAATTCTCCACTGCCTTTTTTTTTTTTTTTAAACTATATTAATTACAGAAAATTGCACAGCAACAGCCAGGACCATGCCAAAGTAGAACCGGGAAACATTGCTCCACTGTAATTCTGCAGAAGGTTTTAGTTTTGTTGGTTTTGCTTACTTGGTTTGTCAGACAGCTCCAGAGAATACGTTGTTCTGAGGTGGGAACATAATTCACAGCCTTCACTAAACAACCCCCCCCACCCCCCCCAAAAAAAAAAAAAAAAAAAAAAACAACAAACCCACAAAACAACGTTGTGTAGCTTTACAAACTAAAGACTAGCAGTCAATTGCTTTGGAAGGACCCGGTATTCAAACTTCTGAATTGCTATTGTGTATGCTTCTAAAATAAAAAGAACAATAACCCACCCAACACCATCAGTAAGGTTAGCTACACAGATGACATTTTTCTTCAGGTTTGCAAGAATGCCACATGCCTTTTCCTTTCAAAGGAGGCATTAACAGAAATCAGAGAGAGGCAGATGGGTACATCACACACACACACACACACACACAAATATAAAAACCAAAATGAAAGAACAAATCTACACTACCAAATAACTGCTGGCTTCATTCTGAATTGGCGAGGCTTAAGGCATCATTAACACAGCATTAACCTGGCTGACCAGTGATGTTCACCTGTTTGTCAGAGGGCAGAATCCAGTGGCTATAAATGCAGCTCGCCTGTGTTTGCCTCCAAAACAATACTTGTCAATAGTGCAGCACTGAGCTCTGTGCTGATCAATGACTGTGTGTAGCTCCCTACCCGAGGGCTTTATTATTAATACAAGTGTAGGTAGGCTAAATATTGAGTGACATTATTAGAACAGGATTGTCCTTCCCGAGATGACTTTGATTTATGTTAACTGAACTTGGAGCCTGCTAACACTAAACCAGACGTCTGCTTGTACCTGTAAGAAACTTTATTGCTTGCTCTGCCTATCAAGGGAATTGCACCTTCAGTAACCAAAGCAAGATTATTAAAAATTACTTTTAGCATGCTTGCAACTTGAGTTGATATTTAGAAACCATCTACCTTCCTGAGCAAAAGACTCAGTTATCTTGCTTCAACTTCTGCAGGGGAGCAGGCTTAGACCAGTTTACGAGAGGTGCCAGAACCTTCATCCTCTCAAATGTAGTACATGGTGCTTAAGAATAACGGCATCTCACTGTGACTCTAATTTAAATAAATGTCCCACTTCACCCAAAGAATGAAGCACATGTAAACAAGGACTTGCTGCTGAAGCAGGAAGCTTCCCCACTCAAAGCCTGGCACACAAATTGCCTCAAGCATTTTGCCTTCTTGCACACTGATGCCTACACAGACATGACACAGCCACACAGACCTGACCAGAGGTTGCTCACACAGGCTTGTAGTGAAACTCTTGCAGTTGCTCGAATATCGCCACTTGCTCCAGCCCCAGCGGGCACCAGAAGCAGATGTTAGGCTGAGGAAGATGCTCCAGCACACCGTTGGCTGTGGGAACAGTTGTTCTTTTAGGCTCGCTGGTACTCAAGTGTCAGACATATGATCAGAGAGCTGGCTGGTGAGCTGTACTCTAATAGCCTCTTGAATAATACTTGAACCTGATCTTCTAAAAGAAAGCCTATTAACCAAAAAAAAAAAACACACAAAAAACACCTGTATATAATGGCCCTTGGTTGCTAACACATGAGGTACTGCTGAGATTTCCTTCTGAAGTGAGCATATATATGCATGTTTAGATAAGATATGCTTTACCAGTTCTGATAATAAATGAGACAGTCTTGTGCTTACTTGAAATGCAGCAGTAAGGTTATTAAAAACGCCACTTGGTATAGAATATTTTTCTGCTGAGGAACATAAAATTTGTGTAGTCAGAGGGGTGGATTACAGATCATCGACACTTGAAAATAAACTTTCAACACCCAGTGACATTAATTTCACTTGACTTCATGTCTTAAGGTCAAAAACATTAATCAGCACTTCTATCATTAGCTCAGTTTCCTTTTCTATTATGCTATTATGATCACTTACTATTAATGAGTCGTGAAGTTTTAATAAACTTTTGCTAGTGTGAAATTGCTAAACAGTAATTATGGCATAGCCTGTATGGATGGTTTGTTCCACAATGTACATTTTGCTTAATGTTAGTTAAAAACATGTACAAAAAAAACCCAACAGAAAATAATGAACTAGATACCACAGAACGGCATTTTCACCACACTGATAGTCAATAAGATGACAAAGCAGGTCATGCTTTGTGTCATTGCTGGAATTATTGCATTTCTGGAGCTTGTGGTTTTTGTACCGCTTTATATGAAATGGCACTACCAAGGTTGCTTACTAAACGGGCTGAAAGAAAATATCACATTATTTAAGAGCTCTAGTTTTAACTTGTGTTATATGTCCACCGGTCTGGCATTGAAACAATAAGGCTGGAAAGCAAAAGGCAGACCCTTTCAGCTAGCGCAGAAGAGAAATAGTACAGCAAATCCCATTGCCAAAAAATAGCGTCTGAATACTAGCTTGTCTTTCCCGTAGCTTGCTGTTGTTCACAGGCACATCTGAACAACCAGTGCCAGATGCTCATTTGGAGCTTGGCTGAGGATTTTATTGGTTGGTTGACTTTTTTTAAGCACTTGTCAACCAGGAGCTGGACTAACAGTGGCTGACTGACTGGAAGGCAGCTCTGAATGCTGAATATATCAGGAAGGTACACTAAAGAAAACAAATGAGGTTGCAGTGATTACAGTTTTTCAGCTAACAGCCCCCATTCCCAGTTTCCTGGTTTACCGTTATAAGGGAGATTTGTTGAGAAGAGTATACCCGATGAAACCACTACAAATATACTCCCTTTTGAACCCATGCCAAATTTCCTGGACCACCCAAATGGAGGAATAAAGTCAACAAAGCCACACTGTCTTCACTGCACACTACTTTAGTAAATTCCCATCTCATCTCACAGGAGTCCTTAAAAAAAAAATCCTTCCCAGAGTTGCTACACTGGTATCAACACATACCGGTACTGTCTCTTTTCAACAGATCTCATTGAAGTGGTGCTGACAAACTGGAGACAGTTCTGATGACTGCCATAAGCATTATTTCAAGACTTCATGAAAAGCGTGATTAATAGGCAACCTCACACAGAATCACAGAATGACCCACGTTGTAAGGGACCTCAAGGATCATGAAGTTCCAACCCCCCTGCCTGGCAGGGCCGCCAAACTTCCACATTTACTAGATCAGGTTGCCCAGGGCCCCATCCAACCTAGCCTTGAACGCCTCGAGGGACAGGGCATCCACAAACCTCCCTGGGCAGCCTGTTCCAGGACCTCACCACTCTCCTAGTGGAGAACTTCCCCCTAACATCCAACCTAAATCTTCCCTCTTTCAACTTAAAACCATTTCCCCTTGTCCTGCTATTATCAGCCCTTTCAAAGAGTTTACTCTCCCCTTCTGGGTATAGGTTCCCTTCAGGTACCAAAAGGCTGCAATGAGGTCACCCTGCAGCCTTCTTTGCTCCAGGCTGAACAAGCCCAGCTCCCTCAGCCTGTCTTCATAGGGGAGGTGCTCCAGCCCCCTGATCATCTTCGTGGCCCTCTGGACTCTTTCCAACAGCTTTCTGTCTTTCTTGTACTGAGGGCTCCATACCTGGACACAGTACTCCAAATGGGGCCTCACAAGGGCGGAGTAGAGAGGTACAATCACCTCCCTACCCCTGTCAGCCACCCCCCTCCTGATGGAGCCCAGGATACCATTTGCTTTCTGAGCTGCAAGAGCACACTGCTGGCTCATGTTAAGTTTCTCATCCATCAGGACCCCCAGGTCATTCTCTGCTGAGCTGCTCTCAAGGACTACTCCTCCCAGTCCGTACAGATGCCTGGGGTTCTTCCGGCCCAAGTGCAAAACCTTGCACTTTGCTGTGTTGAACCTCATTAGGTTCACCCAGGCCCACCTTTCAAGTCTGTCAAGGTCCCTCTGAATGGCATCCCTTCCTTCCTCCGTGTCAACCACACCACTCAGCTTGATGTCATCAACAAACTTGCTGATGGAATCGAGTGTACCCTCATCGATGTCATTACCAATAGCAAAAAATTACAAAACACAAAACCATGACATTGATAAAGATGTTAAAGAGCACCAGTCCAAAGACAGACCCCTGGGGGACACAGCTCGTTACCAGCCTCCACCTGGACATAGAGCCATTGATCACCACCCTCTGTCTGCAGCCTTTCAACCAATTTCTTATCCATCGAGTGGTCCACCCATCAAATTTACATCCCTCCGATTTGGAGATGAGGATGTGGTGGGGGAACCATGTCAAAGGCCTTGCTCAAGTCCAGGTAAATGACATCAGTCGCCTTCCCTTCATCCCAAATCTCATCCCAAAGCCACTATTTACTCTTAAACACTGGTTGTAAGCACCGAACAAGGAACAGAAATTGACAAATAAATAGAAAGTCCTCCATCCAATAGACAAAGCTTTAGCAAGGCTGGACAAATGGTATTAAATATAGATAGACCAATCCAGAATAGATAAGTATCACCTTTTTAGCTGAGAAGGTAAGTAAATATAGGAAGAAGTTTAAAAAAAAAAAAAAAAAAAGCTTTGCACTGTGTTCTACACCACAGAACACAATTTCTAAATCCAGAGAAGGGTTAACCTCTCCTCCCCCCCCCCCCAAAGTAAAAAGCTGTGCTCAAAGGAAAACTCAGGAACATCCTACAGCTTGCAGAGTGCTAGAGGAGAGCCTCCCGGTCTCCAAATGCTACATTTATCTAACACAGCATTTGGAGTTGCCAGTTTGTGACATCAGCACAGTTTATGTCCTAACTTTGCAGACTCTTTGTGTTCTCAAATGCAAGAATGAGACGTTATTCTCCTTGTTACTTCAGCTATGGAGCAGTCACATGCACGTGTGAATGCGTGGGAAGGTTAGCTTTGTGTGGCTGCTTGACTTCTGCACTGAAGACGCATTAACAGCAGCATGGTACCAACTAATGTTCTGTCATACCACCCTAGAACTGATGATTCACAGCTGTATTTCAATTCAAATCTGGAGTTAATCTATCAGGAGGTGAACAACACTATAGTCTTTGCTTTCTATTACGAAAATGGCAAACGCCCTAGCTCAGTAGAAAAGAATGTATTGCGCAGCATAGTTGACTGGATGTAAAAATAAACTAACCAGTTTCTGTCTTCAGCAGAGGCTGTGGCACTGTGAATAACAGCTCAGCCCAAAGCACGCTGTTGCACAACACTGCTGGGACAAGGTCATAACTTCATGGGTAGCTGAGTGACCATCCATCTATGCAGACTTTAAGTATCACGTCCTTGGAGAGTTATAAAGCAATATTGTTCCATACTGGAGGAGCTGTATCGCTCTCTGGCAGTGATGGGATCCCAGTCTGTGTGACTTGTACTAATCTCAGTAAGATTATTAAAACATTAATTCACATCTCGTCTTCATCTCCCTGGCTTGATTCTCACAATGTTCATTACTAGATAATATGCCATTATATCATCTAAGTTTTATAACTCTCTGAGGATACTTTGGGTCAAAAATGAGCCTGAGATTCCAGGGCACAAGAGAAATATAATTTTCATTTGAAGAAACAACAAAGTGTAGGAGAATTATGACCAGCAAAAGACATCATACCCAACTATCTACTGAAAGCAATTTTACTTTAATTGCACCTGAAATTGACAATTCCTTAATATGTAGAAAGGCCAGTAATTGCTTTGTGGGGATTTGCAAGGAGCAACTGAACTGTGCCTTGGATACATACACTGTGCAGGATTACCTGGGAAGCCCAGCCACACAGAACACCCAGTTAACTTAAAACATGTGGCAATTCCTACAGTCAAATTTGTTGTATAGAGATTAAGCACTCTTAAGTATGAGGGGGTGATTGGCTCGTTAGCACCTCTCCCTCAGCCATTCAGGACCCCAACACTTGTTTCTAAGTGTGCCTGATGCATCAGTGGGTGGCCAAAGCGCAGCAACACCTGAAGTTGGGGCCAACCTCACAGTGACGTTTTCAGCACTGTCCAAAGTTGAGTTTCCCCAGAAATTGCCCCCAAGTACCAAGCGACTGCTGAAAACACAGGTTTGATTCAGTTCTCAGCGTTGGCAGTGGATGAGCAGTGGTTCAAAGCACTAAAATTGGGCTTGGAAATAATAGAGCTTTAAGGATGAGGGGGGGGTCTAGTCGTACAAGCCTCTTCAAGTAGTAGCACAAACAGCTCTCTGAGGCTATGAGCAGATGATAGGATTGTTTTCCACCAGTATGTAAAAGAAGATCATAAATATGATAATCCTTTAATGGGAAGTAGTCACCAGCCATATGGTCACATCTAGCTAGGGGTTAGATCACTTGACCAAGCAAGTGATGCTAAAGCGAAGTCAGAGCTCATTTAAAAACTCATTCCTCACATTTGACAAGGGTTTGTGTTGCCAGCTCCATTGTTTCCTCTCGGTAAGCCAGTTTCTGCCTACGCTTTTTGAGCTCATACTCCAGTACAAGGCATTAGAGCATCTCTAAAATAACTGCATATATGCTGTAAACTGACACTTAAAAATAGATTTCTAGTTAATAACGTTCCCTAAATTTGCTTAGAGAAAAAGCTGTATACTTTAACCCCCTCCAGTTTTGAAACACTTCAGTCCATTACAGCAACGTAAATACAAAGCAGAAAACAGCAACAGGCTACAAATCAATACATTTGCACAGCCAGGCCTACAAAAATATGATTTGCTTGCTGACTCAAAAAACTGAGAACAGCCCAAAGTTTCCAGAGCAAAATGCCAGCAATGGAATAACTTTCATCTGTGCTCAGGAAACACTGACCCTCTTTCTAGGGGATAGAAAAGCGTTCTTCTGTTATAGAAATGAAACAGTTAAAAACTCACCCTGGTGTGCAGTGGGCATAGCTCAGTGTTGTTGTGGATAGTAAGCTGATGAAGCGTGCTGTTTGAGTGGAATGAGCCGTTCAGCTCAAATATTCACCAGTGATTCCTCTTGAAGGAAGCAGTGGGCCGAGCAGGAGCTTCATAAATAAGACACAATAAAATCATCATCTTCAGCTTGGATAAAATTGGTATCAAGCATGCGGACATAAGTATACACATTACAGTCACTCACAATCAGCACGACTGCAGGGGAACCTCAGAGAGCCTATAGGAAGTGACAAACCAGAAAGAATGACAACCTCTGTTCATTTCCCCCTGCACATATTCCCCACAGGTTTCAGCTTTGCAGGTTCTTTTGCTATAAACAACAGAGGATGCTTCAAAAAAAAAAAAAAAAGAAAAAAGAAAAAAAAATTATGCTTCAAACACCTACGTAATACTATGATGTGACTGAAAGTACAGCAATAATAATGGAGTGGCACAATCCCAGGCTACAGCAAATAAGAACAAGTCCAAATACAGCAGCCATGAATACATGAAACAAAAGAAGAAAAACTACTTACCTTTAGAAGGCCTCCAGTAGACAGAGATCTCCTGAGAAATGCCCTTATCCTCCCCCCTCCCCATATTAAATGAGGTCTGGGAAGGGGTGGATCCTGGCACCCAAGTACATTGCATGCACCTGAGCTCCCTGGCTTGGCCCTGCCTTCCCACCAGGTGCCCAATCACTGGATCAAGCTGTGACTTAGCATTTCTGTCTCAACTTGGAAAGCAAAGCCAAGCAAAGAAGAGTGTTTTGTTTTGTTTGAAATTATAAGCAATAAAGTCCATTGGACTGAAGTCTCAAGTAGCAAGATTTTTATATCAAGACATTTTATATCATGATATTCCTTTCTTAGAGTTATCATTTTCTGCTCCTGCCACAACTTAACATTTTAATGCATCAGCCATTGGTAAGTGGCACAAGTGTAGGAAGAAAAGGGGCAAAGGCAAAATAGGCACAAGAAGAGTGTTGCTCTTGTTTGGGCAAGCAAATACAGCCTGCTCTGGTACACGGAGATCAACTCATGTTTGTCCCTCCTGTAAGGATAACAATATTCTGCTGGAATCTGGCTGTCAGTACATAAAACTTATGGGTCACTCTATAACCTTCCAGTACCCCACTATCTTTTTCTTTCTTTTTTTTTTTTTTTGTTTTCAACGAGGAAGGATAAAACAACAAAACAACACTTCTTGCTTCCTGTTTCCGCAATCAGAAGAAGCATAAACAGTATTTTCCTGTAATACTCTTCCAGCATCCAACCAGTCTCACTTTAAGGCAGTTCTTTAGCTAGCTGTTGCTTACTTCCAGCTGGTAACCCTCAGTGAATTCCTTAATTGAAGGTTTCAACATTCACAGAAACTACTTAGAACTTCCACTGAAACTGGGAGGAACATGTGTGCCGCTATTAATCAGAGGTGTAAGTGTGGTGCAATCTATAGCAAGATTATGACCACGGTCTTTCTGTGTCTCCTGGGAGCAAGAATTTAGATGCATTTGAAGACTACTGACGACTTCATTCTCAATTTGTTTCATTTCCTTTTGCATGACTACATAGAAGAAATGGACTGCCTGCAGTGAATTGTGTCTCTGAAAGATTCCCTGAGTGGCTACATCCTACGGAAGATGCAGTTAAAGCATATTCTAAAACGATAGTTTGCACAAAGAGCATAGCTATTGTTGGTGTATACTGTAACCACTTTAGGAAAATTATCTGGTAGCATA
The DNA here is from genome assembly GCA_030625065.1 of Alectoris magna. NCBI lineage: Eukaryota > Metazoa > Chordata > Aves > Galliformes > Phasianidae > Alectoris > Alectoris magna. The sequence goes on along the minus strand of CM060566.1, from coordinate 16,590,634 downwards.
TAACTCATGTTACATGACAGCATTTTGCAAAAGAAAAGATAAAAGATTAACTCACTAAAAACCATTACCAGGGACTCTCGTTTGAATCTCGGAGAGGTTTGCAGGCATTCTGGGTTATGACCCAGTGAATGGTAGTGAATAGGCACTGCTCCTTCTTCCAAGCTTTTTACGCTGCAGACTAGACTACTCCCACTCTTAAAGTTCAGTAGATGAAACCTGACTCTGTCTATCTTAATCATCATTTGAAGATCTCTGTGAACTCACATGTCTTTTGTCAATACCACGTCTGATGCCATTACAGCTTTAAGACGTCCCACTGTGTTTATCAGTGCAGTTCAGCTCAGTGTAGAGCAGAAATACGCTGGCTAGATGGAGTCTGCGCTGGGTGCTCTGCAACTTACACGTATAGTACCCCACACCAGTCATACCTTATGCAAATACTGCACCATCTTGTACAAATGTTCTCTTAGTGACTCCCAGAGGCTTGAGATACACTAGCACTTTGCCTCGATGTCTGTCACCTTCCCTTCATGAAGGAATCGCCTTAGTTCAAATGACCCCACCGTAAGCAAGGGAGGGCACAATCTTTCCTAGTGGAGCTCATCTTGATTTCAGTAAAGCAGAGGTGTGGCAGCTTGCCCACACTACCACATCATTCACTGAAAACAACATATTGCATTTCTGGGAAATTCTTAATATAGTGGGAGGCTGTCCTTTTGTTCATAGGTCATGAATTCACTGTCCCACTCCTCTGCAATACAGAGAGTTGTTAGAACAATTTCCCTTCTGTTCATTTAATGAAACCACTCATCAGGAATATTTAATTAAAAATCCATCCTTTGAACTCTTAATTCAGGAAAAGAAAAGAATTCCAAGTAGTTTAGCTCTCTCAGGAAATGAGATGAAAGGAGTACACGCACATTATGGAAATGCATTGATAGAGGACTTGTGGGACAAATGATGTCATCAACCCTAAGAGAGGAGAAGAATCAGGAAGAAAATTCCAAAGTGAAGATGGTTTTGGCTCAGTTTTGAGCCACCTTGGAATCATAGAATCATAGAATCATTAAGGTTGGAAAAGACCACTGAGGTCATCAAGTCCAACACCAATTTTGCTCACTGAACCATGTCCCTCAGTACCACATCTCCACATTTCTTGGGCACTCCCAGATGCCCACTCCCTGGGCAGCCTGTGCCAACACCCCGCAGCCCTCTTCAGCCTTCTCCTTCTCCTAGGCATTCAAAGGCTGCAGCTTCCACACATGGGAATGCAGCTGAGAGTTACGCACATCATTTGTCAGAAAGCTCACCAATTCTTCCCCACAAGACATGGATATAATAATCATTTTCAAATAGAATCTGGAAGCGATGCTATTCAAGACAGTCAAATCAGGCCTAAAAGCCTGGGCTTAATGATATGACAACTGACAGAAAATTCTTCCTGCCCTCACTAATGGAAGTGAATAGACAAATGATCGTAAAACTATATAATTTGTAAGAGATGAAATGCTTTCTTAAACTTTGCAACTAAGAAACAGAAAAATAATGTAAATAGAAGCAGAGACAGAAGGTTGCTAATGGGCTTATCTCTACAGCTTCTGTTGGGAAGATTAAATTTAGCAATGTTCTCCCTGTGAGATTGCTTCCTCCCTCTGGCAGTAATTTTCATACTACCTATCCCCAGGTATGACTTTTTTTTTTTTTTTCTGATTAAAAAAGTGCTTGCTGACATTGGCCAATCTGATGATCAATAGTTGCAGCCTCAGTGGCTCTCAGTTGTTACTCTCTGGCCATACGTGGAAGCTGAGACTGTCATGCAGCCTTTCATTCCGAGTCAAGTTTGCCCCAAATCGGAACCAATTTACCAAAGAATACAGAACAAACAGATCCAAAAAGATGTGATCCTCATCTATCAAAACATCTACCATCCGGAAATGAGGTGAAAGTGGGATCCTACCCAGCATAAGCTTCTGCATAAGCATGCAGACTGAAGTCGGTTTGGTTAACTTGGGCTTACCAAGGTTCAGCAACGTTTTGGTAAGATCACTGTTAAAATTGCTGGTTACACGCCTTACAAGATGGAAACTGAGACATTATTTCCATCCATTGTTTAAAAAAGAAGAGTAAAAAGAAAAAGAAAACCAACATTAAAGTTAGCTGATATAATAATCTGTCCCCTTTCTATTTGACTCCATGGTTTACAACTTCTCAGAGACTGTGTAGAACCCCTCTCTCCATTTTTTGCAATGTGTCACAAGTGTCCATATGTCTTGTGTTTCCCAGCTCCTGGATGGCGTGAGATGAGCAGTTGAATTCGATAGCACATCTAGACTCCCAAGGAGCTCCATGCTATGGATTACCTTAGGAGCTTGTCATACTCCGTTTTGTAGGAAGGCACGACCGCTCATCACATGCGGCTAAAAGGACAACACCAGGCTGCATGCACTGAGAGACGGGTCAGTGCCCCACTCCTCTCGTCCCTGCTCGCCCTGCACCTCCCTCCTGACCCCCAGAATCTGATGTGCCTCCTTGGGTCCCTACCGTTGTTTGTGGAGCTGAACCATAACAGGGATTCTTGAAAGGCACAGCCTCAAAATAGCTGTTAATAATAAACAGCTGCATCAACACGGCCGAGGGGTGATGAACTGTAGGGTGGTGGGTGGTGAGCTGGCTGTGGGGAACACATCTTGGCCATCTCAGCTTTGCTGCTGAACCCCTCATCTCTCCAGCTACTCCTTCCAGCTGCAGCAGTGGGTTAGCAAAGTAGCCTTGATGGGGTGCTAAGATATTAATATCTACACCGATATTATGAACCTCATTCAGGGGACCTTTCAACCTTTTATTGCTGCTGCTGCTGTGAATCCAAATAGCACACTGCTTTCTGCTACTTTTTCTCATACTCGTTCTGAGGACATCGGGGAATTCAATGCCAGATCAGGCTGTGATCTTTTCGGTCCAGTGCCTTGTTGTAAACACTGGCCAGCAAGACACTTCTAAGGAAAGCAGCTCACGGCTGCTGTTGCACATAAATCCTTCACCTGGGAACTATCTTACCAGCCCCAGCGGTCGGGAGGTGGATGAAGACTATCACTATCGCCCTGCTCTTTACAGTAGGGCTCATCTCTGGTTTACTATTTTAGGAGCATGGATTCTAGCTGATACACAGAATACCACTTGTCAACAATCAGTAACATTAAGGCCAGGCAACTGTACTTTTTCAGCTAATTTCAGATTTTGAAGCTGAGGCACAGTCTTAAGTGTTCGCATTCCCATCAGGATGCTTTGAGAGCCATGGCTGCAGGTGTATCAGCACCAATATCTAACACTGAGGCTCGAAGAGCTGGCAGTCCGAATGGACTGGAGAAAGAAGAAATATGCTTATCGTTATTTTAAAGATAGATAGAGATCTAAGACAGAGAGAAATGAGGGACCTTCCTCAGGTCATACAAAGAGTCAATAGCAGGAATTGAGCAAAGATTGCCCGAACCATGCCCAGTGTGCTAATATCTTGACCTTTATTTCAAGGCATTTAAGCTTCCATAGGAAAGAGTTATATAGCTGGCGGAGGGAAAGGAGCGTGCAGACAATTAATTGCACTTTTACCTGCCCTTTCTTTCTTTGTCCCCAGTTACCTCCTGGCCCCACGGCCTGAATCATGAATTCTGGAAGAATTCCCTCCATTCAGGGAATCTGTACACAGAAGATAAATAGAAGCTGGAGGAAAAATGCCGAGATGATAGAGTAGGTGGAGGAGCTTTTCTGGGCGGCCAATGTACTTCAATATGCTCCTCATCTCAGCTCTGTGCAGCTACTCCAAAGAGAGAAAAAGCCTGAACACTTGTTTTTTTCCCTCCAGGTAACAACTGCAGACGGTAGGTGTTGAAGAGTGTTCCAGCTCTTCAAAAAACGAGTGGTAAAGATAGAGATGCATTAAAAGGAGAAGAAAAACTCTGTTTCGTTTCTTGCCCCAAGAACTCCCAGATACTTCCCAGTAGGTGCATAAGGGCTGTGGAGGCATTTGCATCAGTAACTGTAATGGCTGAGAGGGGCAGTAGAGGGTTTTTAAAGTGCTTATGGGATTTAGGAGCATAAGTCCCACTGACAGGCATTATGTTCCTTAGCTATGCTTGAAATGCCACGCTGCAATTAACACCTGGAACAGCAGATTTTGTGCATTATCCTTCATAACTGCAGGTGATTTTGGATTAGATTTAACTTTCTATTGCACAAAGAGACTTTTTAAACTTGTGCTGGCAACAAAGTTCTGCTCTCACAGCCCTGCTGTGCAGTTCAGTGTCCCTCCTTTTGCAGCAAACCTCAGGTACAGCGTGGCTGTGCCTCGAAATGTGCCCTCACCAGACTCCCACGGCCTTTCTACAGTCTCCACAAAAGGCACTGAAATGCATAAAACCACACTCAGTCCTCAGGGCCAGAGGTGCAGAATTGTGCTGGATACTGCTCTTTGGTTTGAACACGAGAATAAACTGAGCACTGGTTTTGTCCTGCACAATCATCCACTTGCATAAATGGAAGCCAGGAGATACACAAAGTCATTCCCAAGTGTCGCTGGCTTGTCTAGCTTGCTAAAATCTTGTATCAGACCCAAAGACGCACATACACGTTCACACTATATTGTCAGCTTTTCATACAAGTCGACAGTCTTCTGTAACAGAAGAGTGGCTGCTTAGTAAATGGGGAGCTGTGGCTCCCTCCTGCCAGCAGGCCTTGTACGCTTGGGGAAGTTCTGAACAGCCACAGTTCAGATGCTGACCCGACTAATCCTGCTAATCCCACACCCCGATGTGCTCCATTAGCCTCTGAAAGGCAGACATGGATTTTCACAACTGTTGCCAACCTACACATCAGAAAGGTGGCCCGTACATTTCTCCAGACCAGCCAAAAGGGCAACACAAGGATGTGGCCAAAGGAGCTTACAGGAAGCGTGCCAACCCGTGAAATGAGCTCCTCCTCAGAGGCCTCTGGAGGCTTTTGTGTTTGCAGCTGTACACCAGAAGCCACCGATGCTCTCTGAGGCCGTAACCGATTTATATAGAAGAAACTTTTTATTTCATGACATTGTAAAGAGCAGAGTGATCCTGCACTGCCAGTCACTGTGAATCTGCTGAGGCACAGGAACCATCTATCTCAGACCTTCACCTCAGTGCTATGAGTTCCAGAAATAGGTTTTACATGGACATACGCAGCCAGCGTGAACCAAATACAGCGGCTACAGCAATGGAGTGAGAAAACCATTTTCATTTCTCTTTAGGACCTCAATTGGCACTGCTAAGCACAAGTATATAGTGCTTAAGCCGTGAGCTTTGAATTAAAGATGGAAACATCCGTGTGGGAACAGAGTGGAGGAATCATTTAATCCTAAGGAAACTTCTAGGTAGTAAAAAGAAGTGGAAAGATGCTGTGCGTGGATGTGTGTGTGTATGGCTGAGAAGCAGCATACTCTTCATAGTGATAAACTTTAAAATATGATTTACTCTGTGCAGGCGGCAGCCTCAGACATCAAAGCTTCAGACTCAGCGCAGTGTCAAAAAACCATGAAGCTTTAAGACTCGACCAAACATCAACACCAAGCTGAGGCCAAAGCTTTTACTCTTGAGACCGCTGGCTGAACGGATTAGATTTATTTAAAAAAAAAAGAAGAAGAAGAAAAAAAAAAAAAAAGAAAGGGAAAAAAACCCACCTTCTCTAAAACTGCTGGTAGAAAAATAAATGACTAAATGTATGTTTGCTCAAGTACATCTTTATTTATCCTGCTGTGCTCCACACATCAGTAAACTCATTGCATTTTAAATGGAGGCTAAAACCAGTTGTATATGCACTAGTCAATGAACTAATGATAACAGATGTATCTAAGTGCAGAAGACAAAGGTTTGCTTTTAATCAGAGACATGAAAAAAAACCCACTGTACTGACAAATCTGGGCATTTTATCTCAGGCTGCAGAGTGGATTGCTGTGGAGCCATACACCAGGTACAACTATTTCCTGCGTGATCCACCTGTGGTCAGATGTGGGAGCAGGACTAACTAGCCAACAGGCACAGAGGGAAGGGGTTTCATGGTTAAGACTGCTCAAGGAGACGACAGACTGCTGTGTCTCCTCTGTCCATGCAGTGGGGCCAGACCTAAACATACCATTATGCCATAAGGTGAGGCCTCTTGCGTTGAGCTCTGAATGCATTTAGAAAAACTCCTTCTGCAAGGAGCATGCAGATCAAAACAGGCAATATGTAGAAAGGGGAAACACCTAAAAGTTACCATCTATTTCCATATATGAGTACCAAACTGTAGCACAAAAGTGGTATATGTCCTTCCCATCAATTTCATAGGGGATTTTCAGTACCTCTTGGAAACCACGCCAGTTGCCCAACCGAGCCTTTTGTACAGTCTATGAAAGAGATGGGAAATGGCTACAAAGCTTTCTGTCACTATGGATGTTCCCTTCCTTTAAGCCTCATAGTTTCACCCCAGACTTTGTCATCGAGTGAACATTGGGGGAAGACATGACTGGAGAATCTCCATTCAATGCTGTGAACCTGTAACATACTCTGCTCCGTGCCCATGCAGAAAAGGGAGGAAAGTTGGTTTTATTTGGATTGCACACTCTCATACGAGCAGATGACTGAATTGCTACTGGGGAACACTGCTTTGCTTTCAGCAGAGTACACAGATTTACACAGTCGGCAGCAGCTGGTGGGCTAAAGTGATGGCAGGCATTAAATGCTGCTTGCATAGCTTATCTACAGGTCTGCTTTGAGAGGTTTCATTTCCTGAATTGGAATTGGGCTCCTAGTATTCTGCACCAAAAAAAAAAAAAAAAAAAAAACATTGCCTCCTTTCCATTAGGATTTTGCAGACCAATTAGTACTAAGGGACACTGGTTACTATTTCCCAGTTTCTTACCCTCTCCAGGTACACACTGGACAACAACCCCCCTCTGTGAACCTTCATGGGAAATCTGCACATTTCAGACCTTCTCACCTCCAACCTGCCAGGTGTAAATTGGCAAAAAAATAAAAATAAAAATAAAAATAAAAATTAATCCACCACTGACAGAGTATGACAGAGTAACATTGATTTGCTTCAGTACAAAAGAGAACTAAATCTTTTCCTGTAGGTATGTAAGTCCTGCTGCTGACACCGAACAAGATGGAAGGAAAAACAAGGAGGAAGATAAACGACTGAATGAATAGCTCAGATAGGAGTCTGGCAGCCTGTGAAACTCCATCTCTTCTGCCACTTATTAACACTAAGACCATTTAAGAGGTGCTGTATTGTTATTTCTGTAGCAGGGCAGCAAACCAAGCTTAGTGACATGGAACATGTTGTCAATAGTCCTACAGATTTGCTGGAGGACTTTAATTGGGTAAGAACATATGTCAGTAGGAGGTGGGGGCTGAGATCTTTTTATTAGCTAAAGATGTTACCAGGCATGGTAGCTTTTGAGAAGGAAAAAACTTTTATTCTTTTGTTTCTTTTATCACAGAAATCTACTAAACCACAAACTGTTCAGCTTTGCAATGAAAGAGCGCCTTTTGTGCCATTTATATTACCTACTGTGCTCTTATTATTAACAGTTTTATGCGCAAGAACAGCTCATGGAAAAAAAAAAAAAACCACCACATGCTCTTAAGAGCTTGAAAACACTCCCTGCAAAGCTTTCTTCCTTTGCTCCCACCGCAGAATCTCAATCAACAAGTGGATTTGTATTCAGGCTCCCATCTCCGCCCTGCAAGTCGCTTTGGTGAAATATTAATTTCTCCTTGGATTCCAGAAAAGCCATTGAAAAACAGCTTGAGACACTTCCCTCCCCCTGGGAAAGGCCATCTGAGGCCCGTTGGGTGTCTGCAAGCAGGAAGGTTATAGGTTAGGGAGGCAGGAAACCTACTGACCTTCATGAAGGAATGATGAATCTGGGCGGCAGTCAAGAAAAGCCTGTCGGAACACACAGATGGGCCTCACTGCACCTCCTGTCTGTGTGAAAGGCAGGGAAACGCGGGAATCCCAAGTATCCCTCGGTAGAAAAAGGAACCTGCTTCATCAAGTGAGCTGTTTGAGTTCAGAGATCCCGTGCAGCTGAGGAATGATAATAATCACAAGCTCAAGACAAGAGAGTAAACACATTTGGGCCTTCAGCCCACTATCCTGCTAAGTTCTACAGCGAGCATCTCTTCTCTGCCCTTCTTCTATATTTTAACCCTACGTTACATTATTTTTGTCAGTGAAGAAGGCTGGCTTATCTGAATACCATGGGATGGAAGAAATACGGGAGCTCTGCCCTCTCCCCACAAAAAGATGGGGAGAAGTGCCAGGATCATCAGCTAATGATCTCCACCTGTATAAGATACAAACACTAACCATAAAGTTTCCCACTGCCATACCACGAAGTACACACTACCACTGTCTATTGGGTTCAGTACAGCAGTGCAGCTCCAGATATGCACCAGCTCTTAGTGGGAATGTGATGGTGCACACTAATGACCGGTCCTCTGTTGAGTGTTTAGAATCACAGAATTGTTAAGGTTGGAAAAAATGACTAAGATCATCCAATCCAACTGTTATCCCACCCTCACCATGCCCACTGACCACATCCCTCAGTGTCACATCTCCATGGATATTGATCACCTCCAGGGACACCCCCACCCCCCTGGCACCCTGTGCCAATGCCTCACCATTCTTTTTGAGAAGAAATGTTTCCTAATATCCAACCTGAACCTCCCCTGGTGCAACTAAAGGCCATTAAAAACGTGCTTGGGAGCAACATCCAGTCTGAGAGATCACAGTACACCTAAAGTAACTCCCATTCACTGCTACAGGCAGAGAAGTCAGGTGCGCCTACATGCAGGGAACAGCAGGCACTGTGGTCTCCCCAGGGATGTCATGGAGTCTCCCAGTCCACTGGGAATTAATTAATCTTAAAGCAAGATGAGCTAAGATAACCGCAATGAAAACATGCAGTGGGCAAAGGAGTGATGTTTGGGGATCTTTCTTTTGATACTGTCCAACACTTATGGAGAGTTTCATAATAAATCAGTCTTAATTTCCCAGATGTATGGTTATTTCCCCTGAGTACATCGTCTCAGATAATACCAGCTCCCATGTATCTCTGGGTAACGTTTTGCCCTTTTTAGAAAGGACCTTAGACATGCAGCTCTGAAGTTAAAATTGCATGCAACTGATCAATGTTCATGGTTAAATATAATCAAATAAGACATTTCTCCTCTGATTAATTTCAAGTGCATTGTCAAAGGTGGTACAGATAATATCAAATTCACATTGCAAGGCAAAAGGGGCAGCGCAATGTCTCTGTACTTTTCAGCTGCCAGGTTTGATGAGGGGGCGAGGACTGTACCACTCAAGGCAGGGAGGAGCACAGCTCACACAGATACAAAAAACGGGTGGTATTCTTCATGGTTCACCAATAGGGGACAGCCTTTCGCGTGTTTGTCGGATGAACATGTTCTCGGATGGCATTTCCCAGAGGGAATAAAGTGTCTCAAGTTGTTTTTCAAGCTCCTGTGCACTGTCTGAACAGATAGTTATGAAATTGCATCGCTAATGCTTGCCGTGGAGAGGCTTTCTATTATATGCTACAGTGAAAACATTCAAGACATAGCTACACATACTCACTGCCTCTGAAGGTATAGAACAGCTTGCTCTGTTCTAAGCAGGATGCCACGCTGTTAAATGATGGGGCAGCAACCAGAGAATATTTTGTGTGATGGAGGAGCTGAATTTCATTGCAAAAGCACATACCAGCTCACCGTAGCCAAACTGGCTATGGTGCTCTCTCTTTATAGCAAATTGGTGATGTATCTGCTCTGCCTCCTCTAGAAATGCTCAGATCACCATCTCAGTCATTCTCATGGCCCTTTCTCACTTTCTCTTTCTTTCTTGTCCTAAATGCCACCTCCGAGCTTTTTGCCAAGGATTGTAATTCTGTACACAGAGACGTTTTATTCTTGCCAAAGCCACAAACTTTCCCCTTCTGTTCCCCTCTTTTTCATTCTACTGGCATTTCTGGAGAAAAAATCTCTATGGTGGTTTTGTGTACTTGGGTGCATGGGTTTAACTGCCTTTATCTGTCCCAAACTCAGAAGCTTATAGGATCACAAATGCATATTATTTGTTAGATAAAGCTGCTCGGAGGACAAACCTTCCTTCTCCCTCCCCTACTTGCCCAGCCACGTAGATATATCCAAAGTTACTCTCTGTCAGTCCTGAGCAATGTGGCTCTTTCATTACAGGCATCGGTTTCTGTGTCTAAGGTCACAATTTATTCTGTCTGAAAGCCACTTACGGGCTTGAGGTGAGTTTAAAGGGACAAAGTTTATTGCTGCAGTTTTGCGTGTATCTTCATGACACCTCCATGTCAGTGACAGGTGTTGTTTGACTGATTTGGCTGTCTCTAAGTACAGTGATTAAAGATGAGCATCATGGGCTATTTATTCAGACTTAATCTCCCCTTCTCGATCCTCAAGACATTATCTGTGGAGAGTTGCTAATGCAGAAAACGTTGCTGCTACCAACCAGATAGCAGCCTGAGCTATCCCATGTAAAATGTGATGGATATACTTTCTAACAATGGAGTGGGAGGTGGGCAGAAGGCAGAGTTGCTGAACAGGTTTAAAACTCCATGCATCAGAGTTGTCAGCTAACTGTGTATCAGATTTACTAACAAGCCTTTCTGGGGCAGGGATTTCTAATTTATCACTGTCTTACACTGGAAGGAGTGCTTAAAATATACATGGACTGGGCTATTTTGAGTAAGACCTGCAAATTAATCTCCATCTTGTTGCATTCCCTGGCCCTTTACAGTGAAAACACCTGAGATGAGTGTAGTTTACAAACGACTGCCTGCTTCAGATCTGCAGATGGCAGACAGTGTGCTGCCTAACGCAAGGGAAAAAGGCATGTCAGGTAATCTCCTGCCACTGTAGTTCAAACTCACCTTCATTTAATTATGAAAAAAAAAAAAAAAAAAAGTATTTTGAATAACATTTATCCACACCCACTGAAGGCCCCCAAACACCTAAAGCACCTAAAGTTTTCCTCGACTTCTTCCTCTGAGAGTATGAGGTGAGAATCAGGCTTTAATGCCATGCCAGCACCAGGTCTCCTGTTCCTCCTCACTGCATTTCATCAGCGGGGCTCAGTGTTTGATCTGTTGTTGAGTGATTGAAGGCGGAAACAGTGTGGTCACCCTCGTGTTATTTAACGCTGGTTTTCCTCAGTTTAGCAATTAGCACGGTCACTGAGCTGTTTTACAGGAGGTGTTACTATGCTGAGTTGTTCTACAGCTGCACAGGATCAAAGAGTCACAAAGGGAGCCCAGTGCATAGATCTGCCACGCGTTCCTTTAACTCAGCTTTGGTTGATGTTAACAGTTCTAAATGTAGTCATTAACTCTGTTTCTCTCTAAGATTTTTTATTTCTTGCAACACGTTGGAGAGCTTTGTTCCAGACTAGCAAGCCATGACAGCGAGCCAGGGAAGATGAAACTGATGGAATATAGCCAGGGCTATGGCACTGTTCTGCAGAAGTATTCCACCCAGGAAAAGATCTCTTACCGTTTCAGTTATTATCATCATCTGTGTACTTAAGAGCACTTAAGGCTCAGCAGCTATGGAGTCATATTTAGATTTGGAAAACAACTAACGCCTCTTTAAGAATGATACTTCTATGGATGCATCCCAGGGAAAGAACCCAGGTAGAAAACACATCAAAGCTGAAACTGAGTCAGTTTAGAAAAGCAACACAACCTCTCCTCCTCCCCTCAAAGATGCTATGTTCATACTCTTTCCCATAGTTTCTCAAGTCCAAAGCCTTCTCCTGTAATAAAGTTTTTGCATCAATAGCTCTGTCTCAAATGGCTCTAAACTTTCAAAGCCAGAAATGATAAATATGACAATCCAATAGCTCTGGTGAAAGGGCTTTTCAGGCTGTTATGAATAGGTGCTGCTGCTTGTCTCCTGTAGCAGTTTTATCACATTCTCTTGTAACTAAGGCTCCAAAACACAGTACTTGGTATGGCAAAAGGCAGGTGGGAAGCAGAATGAAATGGTGAAGGTAGGAAAAAGGGAAGGTAAGCAGTGTCTATAGCTACAAAAAGGACAAGGAAAGTGGGAGAGGGGTAGTTTGACAGTACCAGCATATGGGGAACATAAAGAAAACACTAAATGTGGATAAGATAATGTATAACAGGTAGTATGTGAGTCAGGAACTACAGTTTAAGTGATTCTATTCTGTCACAATAACAAAATAGAACATTTAACCTATCTAAATGGAACTGTTAAAATTTTACAGAATTCTAGGCCTTCCTCAATTAGCCCTATAAGGCAGTATTAATTTCAAGAGCATCTTCAGTGGTATGGCTTTTCCACTCTATTAAACTCTATTAAGCTCATTCAATCCATAAAACTGTAAACATGAAAACCTAATTAACATTCATTTTATCTTTCTTCTTCACGTGTCTCCATCAAAACCTATAGTCACTGCTCTGTTACTCTTGTGTTCTGCCACTTGCCATAATAGCCCTTGTTCTCTCACTTCAAGGTCTCTCTAATTATTTGAATACACTGCATTTTGCCCCAAACATCTTGATGAAACTGGACAGCTCAAAGTCCTTACTGGGGACCTTAAGAGTGCATTTGCACCCCGTAGTCTCACGTAGCTCATGAGACCTTCTTTCTTTGAGAAACTGTACCTCATTTCTTTGGGTGTTAACAAGAATGCAGACAAGAAAGGACTGCAGGATTTCAGAGGATAGCATAAAATTCTCCCAGATGAAACATCTTGTTCTTTGTTTCAAGAAAGTGATCCTTTCTACCAGTCTTTGTTTTTGTTGCATAACACTGTTTCTCCTACAGATCGTGTCAACAATGAGACCCATCCTTTCCTAGGGGATAACTTGTCATTGAATACAGATCCTATCATTTTTCCTCACTGTAAGGACAGATGTCTCGTCTGACTGGAAGATCTAAAAATGAATGATTTTGTCCCTGCTGAGATATATATACTCCCTAGACAAATTTGAGCATCATCAACAGACATCTTCCTTAGAAGATTGACACAGAACTTGAAAAATGATATACAGGTCCCCTGGCGAGAACATCCCTGCAAAGCAGCGACATAGAACAGGAAACAAATGATCTACACACCTTGCCCTTTCCATCATTTTATCCTGTGCTCTACACAGAATAGAAATCCTCTGTCCCAAATGTAGAAGCCCATGAATGATGCATTAGAAGAACCCTCAGTTCCGTGGAGACAACATCCTCCTCCTTCTCAGAGGCTGGAGAAGGACACAGCCTCTGAGGTGGATCCCAAGGGTCTGCATGTTGCATCGCTCATCTACTTGGAGCACTCTCGTGGCTGGCTCTGGTTCTCCTACTGGACATTCCTATCAGGGAGACTTCAGATGGAGCACCCTCAAGAACCAACTTATCTGCAGCTCTCTTATCTCAATGGCCGGTGAGAGAGAAATCAGGCACTCAAGACATACGAAGCAGGGAAGAGAGTATGCCAGGAGAGGTATTTGGTGTGAATCAACCCCACAAGAGCTTTCAAAGTGATTTGCCTTCTGACAGGCTGCACATACTATGATAAGACTGTGGCTAAGAGACTAAATTAGATCAGCCAGTTCAAAAAAGTGAGGGAGTAACACTATTATGACTTACATGACACTTTCTGAATTTCATAACCCTGAGATTTTGCGAGCAGAAACCATAGGTACTATCTCTGGCAAAGCCACATTTTTGGAGAAGAGATAGAGGGCGATGATGTAGCAACCCAACAACAACACATGCATTTAAAATAGTCTCATCAAAATGTTGGAGAAAACCAAACCTTGGACATAACAACTTCTGCCTTTCATTTTTCTTTCTTGTCATTTCCACTCACAGTACCATATTTCAATTCAGATTGTAAACACCTCTGAACATAAACTGCATTTGTTTCTAACACTCACTGGGTGCCTGGCACTAATGATCACCACAGCCATTAACAACTCAGAGGATCCCGTGTTCTGGCTGTACTTAAAAGACCCTCAAATATCTCAATGCATGGAAACTCATGGTTGGGATTTTCAAAATATTAATTACTATGCACCCCACTGCTAACCCCCAGCTCCCCATCTCTGTTCCATTCACACTTTGTAAGGTGTGCTCAATTTTTCTAATCAGTTGGGTTTTTTTTAGTAGCGTAGGAAGGCAGCAGCAATACACGAAGGAGCTATTCCACATGGAAGAACCACTGTAGTTGTACCAATTATTTGTGCACCACAGAGCTTTCTTTTTATAATTGACTTCATACGTTCATGTCTTCAATGCTAAGTGCACAGCTTCATCATCACACTAATCTTTGTTCTGTTCAGAAAGCAGTAATTTCCTGATCTGGGCTTGGGAGGTTTATTTATGCAGGCAAACCAAGTAGTATATCTAATGACACTTATATAATCGGTGGTCCATGCAGGAGGAGCATTAGAGTCATAGGAGTCCTGCACGGTGTCTTTGGCATCGACCTCTCCCTTTCTGACTCTCATATGGCTGGAATTACAGGGCTCCCTGACTTAGCCATTTGCCTCTAGTTATAACCCCTCCATGGCTGGAAATGGCCCCAGTACCTCCATCTAATTCTGTTGTGTTGAACAAAGTCTGACCTGGGAAGGAAAGCTGGCTGAGCCTACTACTCTTTTCCCGATTGTGGATGCAGAGTATACGGCACCTACTTCTCTCTATTGACTTGAGTCTGGCCATAAAGAAAATCAGAGTTGGCAGAAGCCTACTACAAGATTTAAAGTAAGTCACTGATAAAACAAACCTGTTTGTAACAGAAACGCGAGATTTAAAGTACATCACTTACAGATAAAATAAGCCTGTTTGTAATGGAGATAAAAGCTATTTATATTGCAGTGGTGCTGGGTAAACATATTTTTTTTCAGTCAAGATTAAAGTCACCAAAAAATGCATTTTCTGTTGTCCAGAAACTATCTGTGAATTCAGGTCAAATTTCCTAATGGTTACATCTGAGAAAAAAATATCAAGCTAGGACTCTCAGAAGAGATGGTGGATGTTTTTGCCACCTTCCATCCAACAGTTTCATGCAGATCCATTCAATAAATTTTTACTGAGGTCCACTTCCTCCCAGCAGAAAGCAGTATGCCATCTCCCGCCCCACCAGGGGTTTCATGTTGTCTTTTCAGCCAAGATGGACCACTGCAGCTGTTCCCTTATTTCCCTGCCTTCCTGCCTGCAAGACTTCAGAGAACGGTGAGCAGCAAGAAGTCTTGGGTCTCTTGCTTGGCTGGAAATATGGTGAAGCATAAGGGAAATGTGCATAGGGTCTGACTCAGAGCCCATCCTAGCATAACGTTGATTCAAGGATTCGTGTGTTGTCTGGGACAGAGGCAGTTTTTCTTCTGACATTTTCCAGTAAATGTTAACTGCAGCAAGACCTACCAGGCAATTCCACATCCCAGCTGAAAATCCTAACCATCACACAGCAGTTCACAAGCTCTCCCCTCCTTCCTGAAGAGATCTAAGCTAGTGGGACTGGTTCTGTGCATGGCATCCAGCAGACACTTCACCTGGGAGGTGGTTGCTTCACCCATCAGGCAGAGAAAGAAGCCAAATCTGGAATTCCATTCTGTGATGAATAACTCTAATCAGTGTCCTACTGAATGAGAGGGGGATGGTACCTCCATCCTTATCTTTGTTAATTAGCTGTCTTCTGCTTTCCGCAGTGAGTATTTAAAAATGACAGATTTTGGTTCATAGCATGTAGAACTAAAAAATAACTGCACATTATAAATGTTGATGATTTCTCACACCAGAGCAATGTTTCAATTCCATATTTCTGTTTTGATTTCTCTAGCCTGAAACCACTCAATTTTGAACTCGTTTTGACTTCTCATTGTACTTCTTATTGTACAGGGATGGATGCATTGCAGAGGTGCTTTTAATAGCAGTTTTCACACTTCCAGTGTCTCAATTTTGGAAGCTCTTCTCATAAATTAGCCTTACCTCTGAACTTCCCGATTTCACCGGTATCTGGAAACTTTAAAAATGACATACAAAAATCCAGGTATGGTTTTTAAAACAACCTTGACAGATGGGAAAACATAACCTTGAGGGAATGCAAGTACTAGTTGCAGGGAAAGCCAGGATTTGCAAAAGTCCATATTACTTCAGCTTCTCAGCCTCCACAGTTCATAATTCCATAAGTAATGTGGCAGGTTGTAAATATTAGGACCTTCTGCAAAGGTAATACCTCAGGAAGAGTTTGAAATAACAGTAAAGACATCTAACTAAAAACACAGGCCTACATTGATCACAACTGTGAGTAATTTTGTTCTCCCTCCCTTATTTTTTTCCAAGGAATTTGTTTACTTTATACATTTCATATGCCTGGAAAAGGGAGAAGCTAAGAACAGAGAAAAACAAGATCTCAGGGATGCCTAGCACAGGCTTTGCAGGTTCAAACGTTATGATTGTCTGGGGAATACTAACCCAACAACATGATGTTGACCACATTGTGTCTGAGTCTGAGCACCACCCATACAACCAACTTCTTTGTGCCCAGTAGAAAGAAGGAAGGAAGCTGTGAATGAAACCAAACACTGACCCCAGTGAAGTTAGATGGAAAAGCCCCATTTTTTCCCCAAACAGGAAAGGGCAGGTTGCAGGAATTCACCTAGAATATTGCATTGCTTATGGTGGTGAGATGAGAGGCCCCTTCTATAGAGACAAATGTGCAGTGGTTGAAATCGAGCTGGCAGACCTGCCTAGGGAACAAACTCACCTTTTATTAAAACAAAAGAAAACTTGCCAGAGCTGCTAGGCTCAACATTGCTTGATTAAAGCCATTGGGGAATTTACAAATCAAGGAAAGGGCAGAGCATGGAAAAAATAAGAAGTGCTAGATCAGTTAAAAGCGGCTAGAGAAAGCCCCGAGGCTCTGCAGCTGGTCATTACTGATGCAAGAGATAGGCTGCCTCATGGCAAAGGGATATAATGGGAGAAGAGCAACACATTAATCTGCAGAGTTCAGCATTAGGGCTGACTAATCACACGGAGCACTGGCAGCTGCAGACGGCAGACCACCTCCTAGAGCCCGGGTGTTGGTGTGGATCTCTGTGTGCACAACGCTGAGGTACCACTGTGTCCGTACACTGCAGGAGTGAGCTGTGCTGATTAAAGAGCTGCAGGGCAGTGGCAGTAAAAGCAGGATGCATGAGGGAGCTCCCCGAGGCAGGTAAGCAGCAGGTGTGTGGGATAAAACCCCCTCTCTTTGTCCTTTTCACACTCTGGTCAGTAGCTCTGGGGCAACGAATTTGAGGCTTCACCACACGTAATCCCTGTCTGCCTCATATAAAACTTACCTGACTCTCATTCAGCTGTGATTTATAGCAGGACCTGCAGGCACACGATCACACACCTGGTTAAGCCACCAACACCAGAGGACCCTGCTCTGGCTGCGAAAGAGGAGGAACTGAGGCCACCAAGGAGTCACATACTCAGATCGCTGTCTATCATGAAGACAGTTATGCAATCTCTGCAGATGCTTTCCCAGGCCCGTTCCTCTCTGCCAGAAAGGACATGCACTGAACCCTGTATAACCTGCTCCTTAGCCACCTCCAAGTGACTATACGAGCAATTATTTTGCGTTTGCCAGTGTAGTGATACAAAAGAATTGGCAACAAATCTTTTCTGCCCTGCTCCCTCTGAGAGTGGCACGGCGTTTTCTCCTCCATCCACCTTTCCTCTGTCTGCCATGAGAAGTGTCAGAAGTTGTCAGATTCCAATGTCTAAATTAAATGTACTAATCTGATCAGGATGAAATGCCAAATGAGTCACCTCCTTCCGCATCAGCCTCTCTGCCACCTGCCCTTTGCTCTGCTTCTTGGCTTTTGTAGTTTGCTGCTCAGTACAGTGCCCAAGATAATATAAAATGGCCCCGATAAAAAATGAGCTAATGGACAAAAACTTTGCGAGAGGTTTCAGGTAGGAGACTCTGCAATATAAGCAGATGTAAGCGATGACATTTGTGGGAAATCTGCCCTATACTCTTCCCTCTTAATGGGAAAAGTGAAGTTGATAGAATAATTCTGATGTTTTTCCCCTTGCTCTTCTAAATGGCACATCAGTGAGACACTGACAATGCTCTCACCATTAAATCCGACAGAGAAATTTATGTTCCCTGATTCCAGAAGGCTGCAATAATGTAAAAAGAAGTATGAATCTGAACTGGATAACCAGGTGGGCCCTGGACACAGGACAGTGTGAGATCAATAGCTTTTAATAAACTTGCTGAATTTGGCACTTGTTGCTGTCCCCGAGCATCAGGAAAGAAATCAGTTTAAAGAAGGAATCTGGAGTTTTAAAAAAGGAAGAAAGAAAGAAAGAAAGGGGGAAAAAAAAAAGGAACAGTGCGACCATTTTTTTCTCTATTTTCTTGACTGTCCAGAACTACTATCACATGAATGCAAATACTTTACCTCTTCTTTGCTTTTTCCCCTCTCTGTACAGGCAAGATACCTTTTCATAACCACTCATCTGAGGTAGAGGATAAGTGCAGGACAGATATCCTAAGAACACAGGGCTCGAGCTGAGAACACTGCGTGGCTGCTTTGGTGCTAACAGGGAACCAGAAGGAAAGCTGCAGAAAAGTACAACCTACAGCTCCTTCTTATCAAAGAGCAGAAATAAGTAACTCTGCACTGAAAGGTAAGAAAACTACAGAATAGATCCCCACCATCTCTACTTATTCTCTTCAGTTATGCACTGTGTAACTCATTGCCTAGGCCAGCACTTCCCAGGGCAATCAGATCTTGTCAGTAATAACTATTTGTTATATCAAGGCTAAGGAAAAAGGTAAAACAACAAAAGGCTTAGATTGGAAAAGACTGATAAAAGGCTGATTCAGAAGAAAAATGGGTCTTCCCAAGAAAGATGAGCCTTTCACATCGCATACAGGAATTTGCCTTCACTTTATTCTTGTCAGCTTCCTAAGGGTTAAGCCATCATTGGTAGCAGGAAGGTAAAACTGTCCTAAACGTCTTCAGAAATCTGCTTGTCTATTAGTAATTCCCCAGTGACAATGTAAAGAAAATCAACCACCAGACTTCACATCCTGTACAAGCCTGGTTATGCATATTTAATAAAAGGAAACATACTATAAGGCAAAAACGGGTGTCCATGGAAACTGCCTATCTGGCTTAAAACAAAAACCACAATACATTATATTTTACATACAGCATCCATGTACACTCTCCTTCCACCAGTTTGGTTATGTATTGACTGTCAGAGATTTCTGCTGCCTGGCTGTTATTTTCGCATCCCTGAGATTATCTCAGCATTGTACAGCTCTGAGGTCTGTCATGTTCTGTGCACAGCTCAGGCACTGAGCTCACTGCACACAGGCAAACATGGGCTGCAACAAAGCACTGAGCAGAACAGCGTGCCCCTAGGATTTTGAGCTCTTCAGTAATTTTTTATTTATTTTTTTTGTAAGGGGTTAGATGAGGGGAAACAAAACATAACAAAATGGCATGGGCAAGCCAGGAGCAGTCTGTGCTCGCACAGAGGGAAAACTGTGCTCCCAGCTTTCACTGCTCCCTGTCCTCATGCTTTGCCTGTACAGGGAGAGATAAGAAATATGGGTGTGTACGTCCCCATGGACATACACACAATCTTCCATTAGTGATTTTTGGAGGCTGGTTTCAGCCCGTGCTGTTCTAACAGCACAGAACTACGACCAGCAGCTGTCCTGGGGCTTTTTGTGGGGTAAGCCTGCAGCTCTGAAAGCTGGGGTTCAACCTCAGGACAGGGAGCAGAGAGCAATGGAGGGATCAACAAACACTGAATCATCTTGTGGCTCTCTCAGCTCCAGACAGCAGAGCAGTGCCCACCATCAGAAATGCTCAATAACCCCTTTGTTCACAGCACCAGCTGCTGTGCTCTGTGAGGCCGGTTGCAGCGAGCAGTGGTGTGCAGCTCTGAGAAGCATGTGCAGGGACAGGCAGCAAGCGAGCTTTGTTACAATTAGCACATGATGTACAATAGATTGTTTATCAAAATGAAACCAATAGTTGGCTTTCTCAAAATCTTACCTCCAAACCAACCAGCTGGTTCTAGTACAAACTGGGAAGATGGTGACATCACCAGTACAGACTTGGGGGTGACCTCTCACAAAGCAGCCCCAAAGAGAAGGAGCTGGGTGCCCTGGTGGACAGCGGGTGACCATGAGATCAGACACTTAGCCAAAGAACAGCAGTTTCCCACCTTGCTGCACAGAACACCAACACCCAACCTTTACATTTACCTTTACTCTTCTCCTCCTCCTCCTTCCACGTCTCTGCACACATTCACTCTGTGGCTGCTGCCTTTCATTTAACTTGCTCTTAGGGAAAGACTTCCCAAAGGTTTTACTTGCCCAATTACTAGATGAACATAACCACACACAGCTGAGCTAATGCAAATAGATTCTCTGCTCCTTCATCCAGTACACTTGCTTCAGGCTTTGCTACGCATTCATAAGCAAATCCTGTTTCCTCTCTTCCTCCCTCCCGTGTTCATCTGAAACTAGAGAGACGCTTTTTTCCTGTCTCCTTGTTACCATACAAGGCATCCACAAATTCATTCCCCTGCTTGAATCTCCTCGCATTCCTGATAGCACCACCTGCAAAGCCCGCATTAAAGACCTACTCCTGCGGTAGAGCCAAGCCAAAGCAGACCTAACAAATCCATGCAGCAATGTCAAGGCTACATCAAGGCTACACCATCAACACTGTGCTCCTGCTTGTGCAGTTAAGAACTCAGACTTCCCATACTCTTGTCCAATAGTACTCTGAGATTTCTGGACTATGCTTCTGGCAGGGGAGAAAAGACCTGGCCATCTCAATGTGATCCAGGGTACCTGTACATGGAATCTGCATCCTCCACACCCTAAGGTTTTCATGCCTGATATCCACCACCAGATATCTGACAGAGCTGAGTAATAAGGCTGGCACAATTAAAGGACATGCCATTGGCAGCTTGCATCTTCACACACTCTGTGGCACAAGCAGGACACAGGACCTTCTCTCCTTTTTAACAGAACAGCTCTACCAGACCAAGCATTACAGGTAAGGAGGGAGAACAAGAGGGAGAAGGGAAGAACAGTGCTGTCAGCAGCAGGAATACAATGAAACACGGAGCTGCATGGAACCCATCATTTTGGACTATAGAACCTGCGTATTACGTTTTGCTTGCTTATTCCATCATATTCCACTCTTTTTTTGGGGGGTGGCGGGTGGGGGTGGGGCATTTTGCTCCCAGCAACATATATATAAAATACATTTTCTACTGTCAGGGTAAGAAATGGGTTAAATAAGCTTAGAAGTGAGCTTGTTCTCCAATGAGCATCTGTATGCCCTAATAAAGTCAGATAACTGTATTACTGGGGTAGCTTGAAAACAGACAAAATCTGCTTTCTGTTTTGCTAAATCCACAGCTAAATGATTTTTGAGGGGGATGTTTTCATGGGAGATAAAAGACTAAAATCAATGATAGGACTGTCTGAAGACTGAAGTTTCATTTTATCTCCACAAAAAATTCAGGAGTCAGCTATTCCACTCGCTTTCTATTAAATTTTGGTTCAAAAATGTCACTTCTGCTCACAGCAGTGCTGAAAAAACTATTTATCTGAATCCAGCTGTAACACAGAGATTCTCCTGGATCCATTTGTTTATCAAATTGGATAAGCATATGTCAGTAACGCTGTTTATTACAAGAAAGTACTTGTCGGTGATATGAAACCCAAACTGATATGTGACAAAAATTAATAACAGCAATAATAAATGGCTATGAGATCGACACGAGGTCTAAAGATAACGCATATATGCTCAGATAATAGGGATTTTAGGGGAAAAATGATTGTGACAGTTCAGAAAGGAAAATTACTATCTCTTCCAAACACTTAACAAGACACGACAACAGTTTAATCCTCAGAATTATGAACCACATTGTCTAACCATGGTGATGGGTCTGCATCTCATTGGAGTCTAAATAAGAAATCTAGGAAGAAGCGGGAGAACAATGTGAAATGGACATTAGGATTTCACAGTGTAAAAGGATGCCAATGAGATGGTTTTACCTTCCTGACTTCGCACTACCTGAGACATCTTTTTGCAGGAATACCAGCTTCCATAAAATCTCACTGAGCATAGGTTGTTGGCCCAGGTAGCTGGGCAGGCAGCTGGGCAGGCAGCTGCTATTGGTTTCTCAGTTCCAGACCTAAAGAAGAGCTTATAAGGTTTGAGCAATACAGTTGTGGCCTACAGTAACTGGGTGACCAGAGCTGATGGCTCTAGATGTGCCAGTGGTAAAATCCTCATTTTCCAATCGACTTTCCTATGGAGCAGGCTCTGGGTAGAGCAGTTCTCTGGGTAGAGCCTGCAAGAAGAATAAGGATTAACTATCTCTTTTTAGGTTGGATACCAGATATTTAAACACAGATCTAGCTGTAAAGCACAACTAAGTAGAAGTGAACCCTTTCTCCTTTTCTCTTTGCAGCCAACTTCTTTTATAAAGAGCTTTGTCTCCAGTTCAGCTCAGCCTTTAATTGTGTGCTTAACTTTATGTGCTTAACGTCAATGGGACATGTGGGTAAGTACAAAACTGTGTGTTTTGTTGAGCAGAGTAAGTTACCTCAAACAATTAAATGTTTTGCTGAACTGAGGCCCTGGCAAATACAGAAAGAAAGAGCATTTAATGGGCTATTGAAAAGAAATAGTTTCCCAGTATCAGCTGGTAAAACTAATATCTTAAGTTCCTTCTCTTCATAGGTATATCAATAACTCATTTCTGTTCATCCAAGAAGGAAAGATTTCTTTGAACTTTAACTGAAATGTGGGAGCCTGTACTGAATAACCAAAGCCTTTGCTATTGGGAGTCTTTGATGAGAGTGTCAAAGATATTTGGGTAATTATTTCTATTACATCAGTGCTTGCCATTAAAGTATATATGCATATCCTCTCATCTTCACACCGCATTTCTGGGATTACTACTTTCTTGTAGGAATTCAACCATGAAAACTAGGTGAGTATTAGGCATAATAGTGCCATAAAGCCAACGTATGTACTCACTTGGATGCCAGGGCTGTTGTGATGAGATCCCTGCCCCAGATTACATACGTTCTTGTTACCTAGCAGTATTAATCACAGAATCACAGAAGGGCTTAGGCTGGATGGGATCTTAAAGATCATCAAGCTCCAACCCCCTGCTGTGGGCTGGTTGCCCCCACCAGATCAGTTGTCCAGGGCCCCATGCAGCCTGGCCTTGAGCACATTATAAAGATTATAAGAGCAGATAAATAAACTGATGAACCCCTTGTAGCTTCTCCCATTTTTTAATCTGAGAAAAGCATTTTCCATAAATTTATGTACTTAAACACTTTGCTTTCCCACAGCTAGCTCAGCCATTGCACTTATCATCACTTAGCTCTGAGATTCACAGTGCCTTGAATTGACTGAGGTGAGCAGTTTTTGGAAAGCTATACCTGGCAGACAAAGACAGCTTGCATTTTGGCAGCTCTCTTTCCTTTTCTGTCCCTGAGCTCATCCTGTAGCAGAATGAGGTGTTACCCTGTAAAAAAGAATAAAGGCTACATGCAGGGAGAGTATTTCTTTTTCTCTCTTGCCTTATCCAAATGTGTTCTTCCCTCATCTGTCCTCTATTGCATCATATTCAGCCTCTACCTGCCCTCTAAGCCTTGCCAGAATCTACATTTTTGCCTCTTCCACTGCAATTAATAACCACACCTTTTCATTCTTCTGACATATCTGTTCTCATTACTTCTCCATCTTTTGACCCTTCCCAGTGTCGTTATTATGCTAATATCTTTTACCTTCTGAGTCTTCAGCAATGGGAGCAGTTCTTTCGCATGACTTACTACAGAGCATTACCAGAGAAAGTCAAACATTTCCTAATGTCTCACTAATGTTTTTCCTCATTTCTTTCACAGGACAAGCCACAGAAACACAGAGCAGCTATTCCACTATTTAAAAAAAATGTCACATCAAAACTCTCTTGTCTAATGCCTCCAGCTTTATGCCACAATCTCAGCTATATCTTGGTGGTAAAAAAGAGGAAAGTCAACTCTAAGAGGGCAATAAACAGGACGCACTATAAGCAATATGCCAATAAGTATGTTATTACTGCATTCAATTCCTAGTTCCCTGCTTCCCCACTTGGAAGCTTAGACAGTTATTGGACAGCTTAGACAGTTAAAAGAAACTCATGTCACCGCTTTTCTGGTTTCCCTTTAAAATTCTGATGCATAATATTTGGGTTGCAGCTATCACTGGAGATTTCTTATTTCTTTTAAACACTTCTCCTGGAGATTCAGAACGAATCAAGCATATATTCCTATAGGTCTTTCATTTTGTAAACATCCTCTTCTTCAAACAAAAATCTGCATTCTGGGTCATATTTGGAGATTTGTAATGTCTCTTTAATGGATTGTAAAACCAAAGGGATTGTTACGATAATCTATTTTAAATTAACTTCTGTTTAAACAATAGTACATTTTTCCAAAAGATAATCAGTGTGGGAAAATACAGTCAGATCCTCAGTAAATTATTCTGGTAATCAATCACCCTCAGTTTTAAAGCACTGCATGGCTTATTTTAGGTCCATATTTGTTTAGCTCCAGCTTCTATTCACTGGGTAGTGTTATGCTTTTTAGTGATGTAGCCATGTTTCTTCAGAATTGTAAAACAGCTATTTCAGGTAGATGCTGAACACAGGTATCTGTTCACCTATTAACCTTATCTTAGATTAATTAGGTAGATTGCTGTTTGAACAAATCACACACTATCGGAGTGATTTTCCACAAGCTCAGAATCATTTTTTGCTCCTCTCTGAACCTTTGCTGTTTTTCAGATTTTTTCTTAATGGGTAAAAACACGATCTGGACAGAGAATGCTAGCAATTATCTCAGCCATACCATGAACTCAGCTCCCTTCTGCTTGACGTTCGCTGCTTACCCAGTCAAAGTGAATGCTTTTCTCTTAGCCATTATATTGAACTGGGAGCTCATTCAGACTCTACCCTCACCAACTCTAAATCTTCATCAGTACCACTGTATTTCAAGGGTAGTTTTCTACTACCCTGTATGTGTATGTGTGATTGGAATTCCTTGCTCCCACGCATATGACTTTGGCTGTATTAAAAGTACTTATTGTTCAGATGAGCTCACCTTACGGAATGATGCAAATCCAGAGTATAGAAATGATCTGTCCTGTCATTATTTACCACTCCACTAATTTTTATGTCACCTGCAATATTTACCAGCAGAGATTTTATATTTTCTCCTAGATCATTGCTAAAGATTAACTGTCTTTAGGCTGAGAACAGATTAGTTCAAATGTTTCCACAGGATGCAGATTTTCAAGCACAGTACTTTTGGAAATCCATGCATTTAGTGCACCCTTCAGTCTAAGAATAAAGGGGTTTGGAATAAGCTCTATACATATACCACAAAATAGCAGGGAAGGGTTAAGCTGTTTTAAGCAATAAAAATCTAGCTGATCAGGCAGTAGGTTAGAGGCTATTGTTTCCATCTAATAACATTTTAGGCTATCTAGTCATAAAACTTAAACATTACTATAGGAATAAATACAAAATCAGACTGAGTTACAAGAAAAAAACCTCATGTCTTAGAAATAATGCAGGACAGTTTTCTCCTTCACGTTTTAATCTGAATTTCAGGTTGGGTACTAGGAAAAATTTCTTTTCAGAAAGAGTGCTCAGATGCTGGAAGAGGCTGCCTAGGGAGGTGGTTGAGTCACTGTCCCTGGAGGTGGTCAAGAAATATTTGAATGCTGTACTAAGGGATGTGGTCTAGGGGGAAAACATTGGTGGTTAGTGGACGGTTGAACTGGATGATCTTGGAGATCTTTTCCAACCTTAATGATTCTATGAATACCTGTCATGATCTTAGGCTAATTTCCTTTGTAGAGGCTCACATGAAGCTGTTTTTTGGATTTTTGATGAAAACAGTGGTGATATCACACCAGTGTTTCAGCTGCTGCTGAGAAGTGCTTACACAATACCAAGGACATTTTGGCTGCTTGTGCACAAGGAGCTGGAAGGGGACACAGATAGGATAGCTGACCCAGACAGGCCAAAAGGATGTCCCTTATGACATCATGTTATTGCTACACAGCAATTAGAGCTGGGGTAAAGATAGTGGAATTGGGAGAATGTTTGGAGTGATGGCATTTGTCTTCCCAAGAAGCCATTATGTGTGATGAGCCCTACTTTCATTGGAGTGGCTGAACACTTGCCAGCCCATGGGAAGTGGCAAACAGATTTCTTGTTTTGCTTTGCTTCCACACGCAGTATTTACAGTACCAAGAAAACTGTCTTCATCTCCACCCATGAGGTCTACACTTTCACCTTCCGAGTTCTCTCCTGTCCCACTTGGACAGAATGAGCAAGCACTTCTCAGTGCTGAACTCTCTGCTGGGTTAAGCCACAGCAGTAGCTTCACAATAAATACAACATGACGATATTCAGCAAAAGATCTTTAACATCCTATGTGGCTAGAGAGAGGCATTTCCCTGATTTGCCCCAAAATTACCACCAAAACTTGGAGAGCATGATGACACACAGCGGCAGCACAGCAAACACATCTCTCATCTCAGGAATGGCCCAGTATATATGGTAGCATCACTATAACCTAATTCTGTCCTTTCTTTTTCTTAGTCAGCAGAGTACACAGTAATCTCACATGAGCCTGCATCTTGCAAGTTATGTAGGGTTTTGGCAGAACTGTCACTTCCCTTATAATACAATGCATTTTGGCCCTGAATTCATTATTAAAGAAATAGCATTTGTCTAGCATTAGTCAGTCCAAATGCAATACTTTACATTTAATTTTTAGTGATTTATCTGGGTCATATATCATTATGTGATATACAACAAAACTGCCTATTTATCTAATCATAATAGGAAGGATTCAATTATTGTGGCAATATGGGAATAACTATATAATAATATATATAATGGGAAATTGTGTTTCATCTGGCTTGGATATCACTATTAAGGAATCTTATCAGCTTATTCTTATCAGCTGGGGAAAAAAAAGTCAAAGTTTCTGTAAGTGTTTCAAAACTCCTTGCAAAGAAATCTTCTATTACCACTCTCATAGTCTTCCAACATCACTCTCCCTCAGTGAGGAAGTCAAATACTCAAGGATTGTACTGCCTTCCATCTTCTGCACTTTAAATGGAACAAAGAAATTTTCACTTTTGGGCTCAGAAGTAGTTTAAACTGGTCAAATAGGTGTGGTTAATTTTGCTGGTTACATGGATCTGTATGTCATAATTCAGTCTAATAAACTTGCTGTCTTATTGTTAAATCAGAAGTCAAAGCTTGTTCTTTGTCTGCATCTATTTTTAAGGGAAATACAGCATTTCCAATAGTTCTTTCCTTCCAATATGCCATACTACTAAAGAAAATTAGCATCAAATATAAAAACATTTGAAAAGTGACTTCAGTCTCCTGATGTTAAATGTTACAGACTTTCTTCTTGCAAATAACATAATGTAGGTATTTGAGTATTCTTCGACTTTATAAGCTTTACTATGTTAAATATTTTTACTTAAAGCATAATATATGTTCTAACAACTCTAGCATGTGCAAACCATTTTATAGCCCCAAGCTTCATGGAATTAATAGAAGTTTAAATGTAATAAGGCTCATGTATTTTATGAAGTGGATGAGCTACCTTGACGTGCTCATATTTTGTGAGCACCATGGTTTCCAGGTGCCAACAGAATTAGATGGATGGTGTGGAACTGGTAAGAAGGGCGACAGAGTTAAATCACATGAATTAGATTTTCTAAAAGTGGAAACATGAAATCACCCTTTCATTATCCTTGCATCTGACAAAATAAATTATCATATGCTTTTGCTTCAACAGTGTAAAGATCGTTCAAAACAGATACAATTGCAAATCAGGAAGGATCACACTTACGTGGAGCCCTGACAATGTGATCTCATCAAGCTAGAACTTGAAATTGCAAGTGTCGCTTCAGATAAGATCAGGGAACGCTTCCTGTCCCAATAATGTGACATTATCAAGTTTGAGAATGCAGCAAAGGCACATGCACAATTTTGTGAACTAACAAGGCAGATTGAGAACACACTGGTTGGCAGGATATTTTAGATCCTCAGATTGCCTTGAGCTGGACATAATTACAGCTCTTCTTTTTTTTTGCACATGGGAGAGCCATCTCGAAGACTAAAAGAGCAGGGCACTCACTGAAGAAAGGAAATGTTGATCTTTTAATTAACACAGGTTCAAGCATCTGAACTGCATTTCACAGCATGGAGAAATCGTTTCAGTGAAAAAAATATATTCTATAGGAAACTCTTAAACAGCTCTGCTTCCATTTTTATAGGAAGTATCTAACACATAGATTCCTACTCTGAGAGTCCTGGTATATTTAACCTTGCTTTAGAAAATTAATAGGTTTTTTTTTGCCATTATATCGCATTAAACTCATCCTTAAGATAGATAATCCTGAATTTATCAGTGCAATTATCCTGTTGATTTGGACTCCAAAACTATGGAATAAGCACAGTGGTTCACAGTCTTAAAGCAAGTAGGACAAGGAGCAGGAAGCCAGTTCGATTTTTTTTGGCTCTCCACCTTGTTTTGGCATTGTTTAGGGACCTACACTTCTTTGGGAACCGACTGAAAGGTTAGGTACATGTCCAAAACAGAATTCATGCATTAAAAGCAGTACTTCAGAGGATGCTGGAGGTCACACGAGAATTTGCAATATGAGAATGTTTTTCCTAAACACTAAAAGCCATGAAGTCATTAACTGCCTCTTTCCGATCTGGGAATACTTTAGCACCTAACATTTGCATTTAATTGAATAGTTGTCAAATTCTGCTCATACGGGAAGAACTGCTTTTTGGACTTAGCTGTCCTTCATGGCTCCAGCTCTCCCGGCTGACTGAGGACTCTGGAAGCCAGGGCTCACAATACACCATCTCTGCTGAAACCATGTGAGCAGAAGGTTCACATTGGTACTTCTTGCACAGTGGGAGACATGAAGGCTGTTATAAGGCTGGTAAAGAAGCCAGGGCAGTCAGAGCTGTGAAGTGCTTTTGCCTCAGTGCTATAAATAAACGTACTTAGAAATAAAACCTATATATTCTTTTTATCAAACATACACATGCTCTACTCATAAACCACGTGATTTCATGTAGTATGGACTTCAGCATTTGAAATACAACTTCCTTGCACAGGACAATACTGAAGGTTGCTTTGCCCAACTTATGCATGTACCATGATACCAAAATAATTAAAAAATTAACATTTAAATGGGGAGTACCCTATCCCTCAGAAAGAACTGCATGTTGTTGTGGTTTGTTGTTTTTTTTTTCAATGACTTTCCAATGTCAAGAAAAAAACAAAACTGCCAGCTTCCTATACAATGCTTGATAAAATATTGTTTATGGATGTGGCTTAGTGGGCAATATTGGTAATACTAGATGGTTGGACTGGATGATCTTACAGGTCTTTTCCAACCTTAATGATTCTGTGAAAACATGAAGCTATAACTTTAGTGCATAGCTAAGGACCTCTGGTGAAAGCTTTTTAAGAGCGCAGCTCTTCACAGTCCTCATTTTTGCAGCAGTGATCACATTGGCTAGAGAAAAAAATACACCACGTCTTCTTCATCCTAACAAACTTCCTTGCACTGATTAACACACTGTTTTATGAGACCTGAAAGAACAAAGTTAAATGAACAAGAAGTGAAAACTTATGATGGATGTATCCCTCACAGCATTTAGATCTTTTCCACTTGATTAAAAATTCCTAGTTCCTCTTCACTGAATTGTTTAGTTTTTTAGCAGTCTCTGTCCTGATTAAAACAAATTAGCATCAAAGATCCCCAGCTGAATGAGGAATCATTAATTGAGAAACATGCAATGCTCCTTAATTATCTTAGAACAGTCAGAGAACAAATAATCTTAGGTTGCAAAGGGGTTTGCACGCACTGTGCACCGAGTGCTTATTCTCTGTGTCTGCCGGAATAAAGGTAGACTTGCCCAGACTGTTGAAGGATATCAGTACAAGCCTCAGTAAACACATTATAAATTGTTTGTCTAAAGTGAAAAAAAAAAAAAAAAAAAAACAATACAAAAAAATAAAGCAAGGTAATGGCTGACTGAAAGAGAGAGACGTTTCAGTTTATTACGCTGATCATAGCTTTCAATTTGCTTTGCATATGCCAACATGGATTGAGAAAGAATGAAAGCTGTTCTTTATTGATACAAATCTAAATACTTCTGAGCGAAATGCTCCAGCTCTAGAAACACCTAACAAATGCCAGACATGTAGGTACAGAGAGGAATAGTGCAGCTTGAAACAGCAGATGAAAAGGCAACAAACCTTCATAAAACCTGTCTCACAAGGAATCCAAGGAATGTTTGCTGTTCTTTGGTTGTTTGCTTTTTGTTACACTGTTCCTCCAACAGCTGGTTTGGTTTTTTTTTCAGGCTGGGTCTCATCTTCCCCAGCTCAGCAGAGTTACTGCCAGCCTGCAGACAAGGAACTGAGCTTTTTTGAGGGCGCAGTATACTTACTAATATGAATATCTTAACATTTGTTTTGAATCACCAGTTTATAGAAGAAATCCTGCAGAAGAAAAGTCACTCATTAACACCGAGTGGTTCCTAGAGTGAGTTTGTTGGATTTACATTCCTTCAGTGATAAGGCTAATCCAGCAAGTGTTGCTAATTTAAAAACTGGACAGCAACATTAAATACTACTCAGAACCACCTAAGCTTGCTGTGTACAAGTTTGCGGCAGTGCCAGTATCCCCTGCTCCCTCACTGAGGTAATTAGCTCTGCAGAGAAGGAAGCTATTAGCAGGGATTCAGGAGAGTGCTGATGCAGTTGTGCCCTCCTGGTGCCCAGACCAAACACACCTAGAGTTAGCCAGAGCACTTTGCACTGTACGACAGTATGACGTATAGGTGTATTCTTACAGTCTTTGCATGTAAAACTCCAAAGTAACGTTACACAGTGCATGCAGCGGACATAAGATGATCCCAGTGAGTATAAAGGATAAACACTGATCTAGTATATATATATTTTTAAGAGTCCCCACACCACAGGAAAGTTTTGGGCTTTTTCCAAGTTCCTATAAACCTTTACCATTCCTCTGCTGCCAATGAAATTCTGCTGACATATCTCAAAAGGGTTATCCTAAGATCCATTAAAGGAAGGATTTGATCTAGAACTTATGTTCTGACTGTAGTATTCTGGCATCTGAAGGACAAGAGCAGCATATCCAGCCTCTTATGCCAAATTTACTTTGATTTTCTTTTTAGTTCATAGTCATGAATCTCTAACACAAATGGGAAGCCTAAAGATTTAACATCAGAGCTCATTCTTCTGCGTAACTAATAGCGGTATCACTGCAGAGAGGAATTAATGATGTAATGGACCACACAAACCTCAGTAGGGATGCAGCATGCCATCCTCATGGCTACTTCATCCCTCAGAGGTAGGGAGGGAATAGGAGAGGTGGGACCAAAGTGGTCTGCCACCATTTCACTCCAGCCGTGCTGTGTTTTTTCTCAAAGCAGTCAAACTGCCTTTATGTGAGCAGTACCACTCTACATTTGAAGACAATGTACCATATTGACCCATCGTTTGGGCTTATGTGGAACACTGTTTCTGAACCAGGGTTAACTCCTGAACTGCCTAGCTCCCTTAAGCCTGGGGCAACCATATCACACAGAGAGCCATAACTGGTTGCCTGAGACAGCTGGAACAGTTTTCAGGTACACACACTGAATATAGATCTCTGATCTACGCCCAAGTCCCCTATGGCTGTTTACACCAAGTCCAGAGAGAGACTGCTCAGACAGAGCACCAACTGGGTGAATAAGAGGCAGCTATTTTTACAAGGTAGATACAACTCTGTGAGGGATCCCACTTGCAAAGGAGACAAAACTAACTTAAATTACAGTCTGATATTCTTTAGGAAGTAATCTACACCTTTGTATCTTCACTGGAATGACACTCAGAATAGCAACATCTCTTTTCCTCTACTTGATCCACTTGCAAAGAAAAATTCCCTTTAAGCAACAGTCTAGATACACCACAAAGAGAAGTCAAAAAAAAAAAAAAAAAAAAAAAAAAAAAGCCCTCAGGCCCCTGGAGGATACAACTCTTTATGCAAAAAAGGTATTACATATATTTGCAAGGAAAACACAGACCTTGATCCAAACTAAAACACTTCTACAGCAGAAGCAGATATACACATGTCCAAGCACAAATATACTCTTTGGGTAAATACGGATTAGGTTAAAACTTTATTTTTCCTTCCCTGCTGTGAAACAGGACTTTGCCTGTATATCACACTCCCAACCATTCCATATCAGAAAGTGAAATGCCCTGTTGCTTAATGGTTTATATTTTACTTATTTAAAGTTTAGTGAAGCCATTTTTGTATGGGTTGAAATCATAACCTGTATGAAATCCCATCACGTTCTAATAGCCTTCCCATTGGCTATTAGATAAAATGGCAGATGGCTAAGGAAAGAATGCACTGGAAGACTTGGAACGTTTTGAGTGTGTACAGTTCTAAAGAATTTAGAATACCACATAGGGGAATGGGAACAACCGGGTTAGGATCAAAAGTAAGAAGGCCCATGCAGGAGATAGCCTCGTTTCAATAAAGAGTATAATTAAACATATGCTACAAATAAAACTTATGAAGTCTGAGGAATTCAGGAACCAAGAAGTAGCAGCTATGGACCAGTTTGAAGCTTTGCAAGATTTCTATATGAAGTGAACAGAGGCTGATGATGTGCAAGTTGACTAGGGATACTGTAAAAGAACTGCTGAATAAGCTAAGAGCATTAATTCCAGAAAACAGAGATAAAAGCAGTTGGAAGGGAATCGGAATCAGCATGTGGCAAGGACTGCATGTCTTCAGAGCTTGGATCAGATTCATGATGAGACTGCACCAGAAGAAAAAGACAAGACAATAAGGCAAAGCACAAGTCAGTCTTTGAATGGCATAGTGGCAAAGACAAAGCAGAAAAGGAATGCTAATGCCAGAAATCACTTAATGGGACAATTTGTGTCTTAAGGAAAGAGTGTCAATTTATTGCAAACCTGCAGAAAATTGAAAATATTTTATTTTCAAAAAAGGAAGTTGCAGAGAGACTGAGTTGTTTGTTGAAGTGAGATCTGAAGGGATCCAAGACTTGCTACTTGGATCTTACCTTTGGGGAACAGTGCTGTGCCACATGTTTACATGGTTGCATATTAAGTTATTAAAAGCACGAAGAGGTAAATGAAATCATAGACTGTGCAGAACAATTCTGTTGGTTTCATAGATCTGAGACAGTTTCAGAACAGTGGCAAATGGTTTTCGTAAATGGAATGTAAAAGCTGGTGTGCTGCCTCTTTCTTAAATTCTATAAAGCTCTCACATATATATATATATTTTTTTCTAATTTAATAAAGAATGAACTGGTCAGTATAGAGAATTCTGAAAGAAGGCTCTACCAAACATTAAATATTTTCCTGAGATATCTGACAAGATGTAAAACTATCATCAGAATGAATACACAGACGGTGAGATTTCAAGAAGTCTTATGATGCTATATTGTAGCCCTTGAGTTACACTGGAAGGATTTATAACTTCGTAAAACAGTTTTAGAAAGCCATACTCAGTATTTGCAACAAGGAAGATGGAGCATGAAGAGGGTGTAAAGTGTCTGGCCCACGTAACATAAGTAAGGAATTAAGACATGGAAATGTGTTATCCTCAATATTCATCAACATGGTCAAAATGGTACAATTGCTGACGTTTTCAGAACTTCAAAGGAACTTCACAATTGTGAAGCACCTTTGAGAGTCTGTGGTCTGAGCAATTGTGAATGAAGCCGAAGATGTTGTACAAAAATAGATAATAAAGGAGAAAAACAAAGTAAAATCAGACACGTGGAAAACTTAATTAACCAAAGGGATCAGAAAGTTCAGTGGATTAGTAAACAGCATGAATTTACCAACAAGAGGAAGTTGACCGCAACAGTAAAAACTACGAGCAGATTCTGGGTTCTCCCACAATAGCGGTCGCAGAAAGTAAGAAAACTTTCAAATCTACCAGCAAATGTTTACTTTTTTCTTCCCTTCATTAAGTGTATCTCAAGTTTGGGTATGGAAACTGCAGCATTTAGCACTATAAATAAAACTAATACTAAATAACATAATAACAAAAATATACTTAGTGCTCATATGGTGCCTGTTATTTTTAGAGAACTAAAAAGATAGACTTGAGTGCTCTCTAAACATTAATTAATTAATCTTCAATATTCCCTTGTCATTAGTAAGGTTAATTTTATCATTCCCAAGTATTAGTTAGGAAATATAAAGTAGAAGAAAATGCTTTGCCACATTCCAACTATCTATTCGGCAGCAGAAACAAAATTATCTATGTTAATACTTTGAGAAAGACTTTTATACTGGAACAATTGCCTTTCTGTGCTTTAAGGACCGGGGAAGGGAGGACTTGCAGGAATGTTAACAGATTTAATGTCTGAGTGAAGGTATTAGAATGCAGACAACTTGTGTAGTGCTCTATCATGAAAAACTATTCACGGTAGTAATAAACATTAGTTTCCATAATTGTGCTTATTTTTTCATGTGAATTTGATAACTGATTATCTTCAAAGAACTTGAGGACTTCAGATGAAAAAGAAAATTCTTACTGTTAACAAACAAAAATCAAGATACAGCAAGGATTTTTTGACGAACACTAACCTGGAAGAGAACATTTAACAGATCCTCAGTAGAACAAGGTGGATATCTTCTAGATCTGGAAGTGTGCTTGAAGAACTCCATCTTTTTCTTTTCTTGCATCTTGCGCAATAAAAAATATCTATTAGAAAACAAAAATTGCTAAAATTGGAAGAGAACAGCTAAACTTTTTTTTTTTTTTATGGTTACATATAGAAAAGCAAAAAGTAATCGTTAAGCGAGCAACAATTCTCTCAAACTCAAAACTAAAATAAGCTAGCTGCAATATTAACTCTGGCCTTAAATTAGTATGGAAAACCTGTTACAGAAAAATATATTAAAAAGTAAAGACATGAAAGGATAGAAGATGCATGCCTCACTTTACGCACTCCACCTTGGACTCTGAAAACACTGACCACAAATTGGTAACCCCATAGAAGAGCATTATCTTTTCAGCATTTTAAATAGACTTCTACATCCTCACTCTTAAGGATAAAGACATTTAGACTCCATTTCTGCAGAAGTACCCATAAACAGACACAAAGCAGTCACTGATTCAGCTGTTTTCAGATTCTTTAACAAAATGTGTGAGGAAAAAGAGATGTTCTGATTTTGATCAGCTGTGATGGCACTAACATAGCCACAAATATAAATGCTTCCTGTGCATTTTAATTTTTCTTTTTTCTTCTCTGATCATCATTCCCATGTTGCATTCTCAGGTTCAAATCTTGCTACTACTAAACATCTGAAGCAGTGCAAAGAGATTTCTTCACCTAAGCATGACACAGCCTCAAATGGCATCACTGAAAAAGTATCCACAAATGGAAACCTAGGGTAATAACAGTCCACTTCAGAGTAAACTTCCGGTGGTCACTAGAATTTCTAATAGATAAACAAGATGCTGACTTCCAACATCATTAATAGTGGTAGCTATGCAGCCATGCATGTAATAATAAGAAATGCAAGTAAGCATTTTAAAAGTAAAATAACATTAAATGAAAAAAATTAAAAAAAAAAAAAATATACAGTTCCAATCTCTTCAAGTTTAGGTTCTGCAAGGCTCACTCCCGGCAGGTTTTAGTATTTAACAAGCTAGCACAGCTGAAGCCAATATGGGAAGTTTTGGCCACCTGTAGATGACGGGAGTTTTGCTATTGCTGCCAGTGGAACCATGTCTATTAGAATCATATAAATGTCCCCAAGTGGTCCATACTTTGATCTAGAAACTATTGCATAATTATTAGCAAGCTACAGCTTTTCAGATAATTCTGCACCTTGAAGACTGAAAACTTAATTTATTGAATTTTTTTCCAGTAATACCAAGCATAGGATACCTTTACATTAAAAAAGAGAGGGGATTGTTAATTACCTTTAACAGAGAATTTACCTTTATTGTCAAGAAACCTTCCAGATACTTTTTAAAAAATTGGCAATGAAATTAGATACATAATGAGCTTATAATTAAAATTAATGCTATGAAGACTGAATGCCTGTTAAAGCAATCTCAAACTAAAATTCTTACCATCAGGATTCCAGCTCCCTGCATTAGATTAGTTAGAAAAGAACTATTGCTGCAGATTTTACACGTAACAAATACAAAGTTACAGTTAGACTCGATGATCTTGGAGATCTTTTCCAACCCTGGTGATTCTATGATTCTATAAAAGTCTCAATGTAAACTTGTCCAAAATCAGCCTGGGAAGGACTTTAACTGTAAAGAGAATAGTCAGCCATGAAAATTTTCAAATCAGATAAATGTGGATGTTTCCAATTAGCCTTATCTTCATTAACGTCTCTAGAATTGAGCATTTTCTAATATGTTACCTTTTGCATACACAAATTTTATTCCGGTAATTTTAGGACCTTGTATAAATATATAGGTTCAAGGACAAAATGAATGACAGTCCATGCTACCATGGATAGTCTATCTCATACTTCGACCAGTAGCTCGTAGCTGCTGAATTTCCGTCAGCAGAATGGATGGGGGTGGGGGTGGAATCCTGACAATCAAAACTTCACTGTGGGTTTACTTTCCAGAACAGCATTTAGTCATTTATTTTTCATCCAACATAAATCACATTCGGGTTAAAAAAAGGCCATTCAACATTTTCTGACTCTAAGAAAGAGGTCAAAAGTTAATCTTGGAAAGCAGGATTTAACAAAATTGGCTTTCTCATGAAGCAATCATAATGTGGCAGTTGATAAAACATCTCATCTGATGTGCTGTGGTCACTGCTAAAAAGTTAGGAGTTGACAACAACTGTCAGAATCTAGATATCGGACATCATATTATTTTTATACCTTTAAAATAGAAAGCAATAAAAGTTACTCTGAAACACTGGTTTAAGATATGTTGGCAAACTTCTGGTATTTAAATTATTATATGTCTTTACTAATCTGCATGCAATCAGGGGCCCTAGTAGAAGAAAGTTGCATTAGGAGAAAACATTCTCAGAATACATGAAAATGTTGAATGACAAACATGCTTTTCTTGTACAATAAAGTAACGTTTTTAACCGTTAACACAATAAAATAGACTAATATTTGCCCATCTTCAATGTCGCAATAAAATATTTTAATCCCTTTAAAATTCATATCTGCTTTTCAAGTAATTGTCAAACTCTGGTTGAGATACAGAGGAATGTAATCCTTTGTGAGTACAGTCAAAACTGCTCTACAAGAAGAAATGGTCTTTCTGTGGTTTCCAGTACATTCACAAAACACACACTGTATAATTCTTATGTGAAATGTTTAGGTTGAGGATAACAGAGAGCTTGGAAAATATTCCAGACAAGTGGTTCTTTCCTTTTCCTAAGTGTATGCGTCGTATATAAACCAGTTCCACTGTCTTGCATTCATTCGAACAGATCAACTTGAAAACTGACAGAAAGGGTTGTCTACAAAGGACCGTTTTTTCACAATATTTATAGTAGTATTGATCAAAAGTTCCCAATAGAAGCTTTAAGTAGGATTTTTTTAAATTTTAAGATACAAGAGACTGAGGTCAGAATAGGCAAGAAAAGTCACAATATTGGGATGGCATTATTTTAGGATAATAATCTTAAGATATGAAAGTACTGAAGCAATCATGCCAGCATAAGAAATAATTATACCATAATTCATAAGTGCATAATTTATCAAAACAATAGAGCAGTCATGGTTAGATGTGACCTAATATTGCTGTATAAGATATAACTACACACTGTACAGTCGTTCCTTTTTATAGTTATTTTTACATTTAGTCCTCACCCAAAATAAGCTGAGTACTTCAAGATATGAATGGCATTACAAAATAAACACAACTCACAACAGGGCTTTATTACTGCTACTGCACCACCATGGCATGCAAGTAACTATGTAGTCAACTATAAACAGTAAAATGTCTTCATTTTCCTGAAATAAAAAGAACATGAAAAATACAGATATAGTAGTAAACATCAATTATCTTTTCATATCTTTCATATTTACCAAAAGTCTATCATTACATGAAGAATTTATACCTCTGTATCGCTCTTCTGTACTAGTACGGTAGCAAATTTGGAGCTGAGAAACTACACTTTCAACAAGCTCATACAAAACTACTAGTTTCATGTTATACCGCTGTCAGCGTGCAACGCAGAAATGAGAACATGACATGTCTGCTACCTGCCCCCTAGCATTCTCTTACTTTTTTATGTTCATGAATTTGAGTAAATTAAAAGACTGAGGGCCATTAAAACTGTTTGCTAGGTTATCTATTGTGGTGACCAAGCCCACAGCAGGCTAGAAGGAAAATCCTTCATCTTTTTCCTCTTTCTGAGTACTGATTGTGTGAGGATCCATCCTGGATGTAGAATTTCAGAACCACTGCTGGAAGCAACTTGGATTTCTAAATAATCATTTATTTCAGTTTTGGTATTCGGGCTTTGAAAGAAGCTGAGATGAAATTCTGCAGCTGGGAGAACAAAACCATCAGAAAACCATACTGGTCTATTAAACAAGGGTCAAAGTGCTGACCGGGATTCATTTCTTCTGTTTGGAGATGAGAACAATCCATAGATACTAGAAAATTTTAATATTGAAATGAGGCCGCTATAGTATTGTAGAGTAAAAGCAAGCTAGACTTGCAAACTTGGAGACTCTTGGAAAAAATGTCAAACTTGACCAAAGAAGAAACTTCCCCATGCTCAACCAATTTTTCTAATGAGTTAGCTGTTGTGGAAGTCCCACGTGAGCTCTGTTGCTTACCTGCTTTGGGCAATGATAAAAGAACACCTAAATCCAAATGTTCCTGTGTAGTACCTGCTTACTGGAAAGACATCTTAATGCTGACTGCAAGGAAAGAACTGTACAATTCTCATTGTTACATGAAGCTATACAAAAATGTCCTTTAGTTTCATGGAATTTGTTCAAATTTCAATTATACAATTTCCGTCTACATTACAAAACAATGTACAGTTTTTCCTAGCTCTGTTCCAGGATTTTCTCTGCTGTGATATGTTCAGGATTAAGAATGCTAGGTATTTTATTGAAGTTTTTGTTGATATCAGAATCCATTCTTTTTATTAAAGCTCATCAAATATACCTACCATAGATTTGTTCTGCTTTGGGGTACAGCAGGCTGTGTGACTATAACCGAGTACCTAATATATTCATTCATAGTTTTGCCTCCATAAAAACTGAGGCCGTAGTATAGCTTTCAATGGAAGCCATTTAAAAAGAAAACATTACAGAATATACAATTGCAGTTTTTGAATTTCAGACACAAGTTCCTTGACGTGTTGAAAGATGATGTTTTCTATTTCTGACTCCTGAACTCTTATCTTTACACTCCGCAGGCTTCTGTTGTGAAATGTCTATGAGTGCACTTGCAATTGCAAGACCTGTAAGACAAATAAAGGGAAAACAACATTTAATGCCCAGCTTTCATAAGAAGACTTCCATTGCACCGTGGTGGTTCATTTCATGCAGTTTCTGTATTTTCCCAGAAGGGATTAGCTTTATTTTAGAGTTAGATAACAAGCTCTCACTTTCTGAGATGCTACCTTGTTACACTGAAGTAAAGGAGAAGGAAAAATGTGCAGTTAAGAGACCAGACTGGGAAGCAGGAAAACTGAGTTCCATTTAAGGCTCATTGATTTTTTT
This sequence comes from Alectoris magna, assembly GCA_030625065.1. Classification (NCBI taxonomy): domain Eukaryota; kingdom Metazoa; phylum Chordata; class Aves; order Galliformes; family Phasianidae; genus Alectoris; species Alectoris magna. The sequence continues at coordinate 16,550,665 of CM060566.1, read as the reverse complement.
TGGTGTGATATTAGCTTCACCTTTCTTTGTCAATGTTTTCTACGTTATGTGGACCAGGAGCTCTGACACAGATTTTCTCTTATTAAATATCTGTGCTTTGCATTTACAAATGGATGAAGATATCAAATCTGAAAGTAAAAGTAAAATGGAGACCACAGTTAGTACACAATTTTACTCTTGAATATTTCCCTTTGCAATACATGTGCCTTCCAGCCCCGAGAGCTTTGTTATTTACCATGCAGAGAAACATACGACAACGTTTCATAATGCACGGGCTTATGAACAGAGTGAAATGTGATAGTGTTGGTCTGTGGTGAGTCTAAATGTGGTCAACCAGCCAAAGCTGTTCCAAATTGTGGCTGTCAATATTTCATGAGCTGCTACAATCTTAGCAGAGTATTACAGAGTACTGCAAAGGGTATGGATAGGTATGCCTAGGAAATGAGTAGTATAAGAATTTACGCTTCCATTTGATAGTTACTCAAATGCTTAATGAATGGTAGCTCTAAAATCTTTGATTCACAAAGGTGATACTTCAGTGAAACGGATTAGGTGTATTCACATCATTCATGTGTTGCACTCCATTATGGCCACAATAAAACTGTGACAGTTATATCTACCAAAGCACATTTAAATATACCCATAATATAGGCAAAGAAGCTGCTGGTTCTCCACAGCACCCAATACATCTTAGTCTCTCAACCATCCCGAAGAATTTATGCTATTGCGTAAGGTAACACAATCTTTCTTATTTCAAAAACGTTGCAATGATTAATGTGCACACAGCTTGTTGAAAATTCATAGCATTATACTGTAAAACGCTACTGACAGCTATCACAGGATATGTAGGAGCCAAGATTAATTAAGTCTTTTTTCCCACATACAGACACATTTCCTAGTAGACATAATTTTTGAAATCTTCATGGCACCTTTAAAATATCAGATGTGTCTGGTATTAGAAAATTTAATTCTGATGCTTGCTTACACATGATCCTGGGCTTAGGGAGGGAGAGCGCTAAATGGAATGAATGTCATTAGGAAAGCAGGCTTTACATTTTTTATAAGATATTTAAAAATATGCTTGAATGAATGACGCTGGCCTCACTTTATGTAACGCTTAAGAAAACAGAAAAACTATTTTTTTTTAAATCTAGTGCTGTGTACTGGAATGCACCGGCATGCTGTTACAGTTCCATTAAAATCAGGTCACTCCAAAAGATCATTTTTCAAAATGTCGCACAAATCATCTGATGAAATTCATTTATTATGTTCTCTATGCCCTGTATAGTTATCAAAGCAATACAATTAACTGCAGGAACGATTAATTATTTCAGACTGGCAGTCTAAAGGAATTTCATTTACCAAGTCAAGCTGATGCACAGACACTGCAAGCAAACAGAATTTGCATCAAAATACAACAGAAAATTTGATAAAAATGATGTGGTTTAAATATTCATTAAACAAAAACACAACACGCACACATAGAAAAATAACAAACAATGTATCTGTATTTTCCAGATTTTATATCTAAACAGTGAATGCGAAAACTTTTATATTCCTTAAAGCTGGAATCGTAAATCCCGTACCGCTCTGTATCTATTGCCTCTCTTCATAAATTAATTCATTTACCCATCTTCCCCAAATGTCACCATACAAACAGCCTACCTACCACCAAGCCGGTATTTTCACAACCAGTACATAGTTCCTTGTTGCTTCTGATAAGGTCTTGAACAAGTGGGCAGAAAGGAACAGTGGAACCAGTAAGTGTTTTACATGCAGAATCAATGGATCACCTCCACTAGTAAAAACACATCTACCTACAGAACCACATCTATTTTTACGTTTAGTTTATTTTTCTACTAAATGTTATAGAAATAACCCGACCTAGTTCTGCGCAGCTAAAACAATCTCTTGCTTGTTTTATGGCTATGTATGGAAAAATCATTATGGAGTGGGCCCAGTCAAATACATAAGTGGAAAGTTTATTTTTATAAGACATAATTGCATCCACAATGAGAAAAATACCACAGAATGCGATATGAACTTGGTTATCACTAGCAGAACTATTGTCTTTCCTAATGGAAGTTAAATGGTAGTAGTTTATTCTCAAGAAGTATCTAATCATAAAATTACTGATGTGTGAATTTATTTTATTTTTTACAATTATGCAAAACAATTAATAAGTACAGGAATGAAATACAGCACATCAAATGAGATTGCCTTGAAAAGCGCATTCCCGATTTATGTACAAACAGCATTTTAATTCTGCATTTAAACAAAAGCATCAGAAAAAGTCATTCATTTTGAGATGCTCCCCTCCCAGTCTCTGTAAAAACACGCAGTACTATATATTTTAATTTTCCAGCAAAACAGCTTCATTAGGCGTGAAAGGTTAATTGCAGGTTTAAGTGCAGTTCAGGGAACAGTGCACGGGTCTGTAGTGAATAGCACAGTCTGCTGCAGGAAGGCTGAGTGCTATAAACTGTTTGCCCCACTGAAATGTTTTACTACCTCATTTACTAACTGTCTTCTTTTACTGCTTGTATTTGTAGTTCTTCTAAACCTTTAATAGCTACAGTTTTATTTCACTGTAATCAGATTTAAATGGAAATACCCATGCTGGGATGTTTAAACGCTTTTCCTCTGATTCTATACAGCTACATTTGAACTGATGTAAGGCTACACTATCTCTAAAAGTAGAAAAAACTCCAACATTGAAAAAGTTAGTCTTACATGCTGGCTTGCATATTTAAAGCCTTTTTTCTTCCTCTATTGTTCATTTTAATGAGAAAAGCATTGAGTTATTCCTATTACTTTGTCAAAAATAAGGGAACAAAGAATGACCTCAGATTCATGGTTTGGCAGGTAATTGGAAATGTTTTTTTCAATTTAAATATGTATTATTGGGAGATAATAATTGGATAGATGCCTTCACTTGATTAAATTCTACACGTTTTCATTGTCACGCAGAATCAGAACATTCACAATGCTGAAGGCAGTAAAATAACTACAGCTCAAGTAGATCAATGAGAATTGTTTGATATTTTAACCAATATTAGAATCATTGCTTAAGGTGACCTTAAGTAATGAAAACAAAATGACAGCTACCAAAGCGAGACTTTAAGCTGAAAGAGTAAATTATATAGTATTATTTTAATAGTTTCATTCTTCATCACCCAGCAATGTTTGCATCACTGCTTTTTGTTGATTCTATGTAAACTTGTTCCTGTACCTGCTCACCTAACAGTGGACAGAGTTTTTTTATTATAAATGATCTGTTATTAATGTTTTTCCATTGTGTAGCATGCATTGCCCATGAACACACCAACGGATCTCAAGAGCTTGAAGAGATTCTGAGCAAGTGGTGAGAATTACAAGCTCGAGTGTCTGACATAGATGACTATCGCACACAGTGAACACAACTTCGTGCTTGTCTCAATAAAACTACCAGTTACGATGGGAATTTTTATGAGGCCTGTAATTTATCATCATTTCAAGTCTATAAAGACCTTTTTATAAGTACACATCTATATATTCCATGAGTATAAATCACATTTATATACAAAAATACCTTGTTAAAAATGCAGTCTTTTATCATCTACTTCTGAATTTGATGAAATAGATCACACTCACTATAACCTATGAGGATGCATTCCAGGACAGCACATTTATTCTTCATAGGAAACATATTTTGTCACTACAGCGGTTATAATGGTAGAGGAATATAACTTTCTAAAAGGTCGTTATCTGGCAAGTGTTTCTAAGTACCCAACAAAAACAGTTCTCTCATGGTGAACATAATATTACACTAGGTCTATTCTTATTCAGTTTAATTTTTTGATTAAAAAAATCCATGCTGTCTCGAACTTTCTGTACTTTTCCTGTTTCCTTTTTAATCAAACTTTTTTTTTCAAATGGTCTAACTTGTGATTAATTTTCATGACTGAAAAGCCCAGAACTTTGTTTGTGCTACATACTTCTGTGCTGTAGAGCAAGTCATGAGGGGAGTTAGCCAAAAGGCACATCACAAGGAAACAGCAGAAAGAATGATCCACAAAACCTTCTCCTAAGTATGTACAGAAATGATAATCAAATAACTACTTTCTTGAAGAAAAGTTGAATCACCTGAAATTCAACACTGGCCAGAGGTGTCATGGAGCTCTAATCCACCATATCATAACCGGCATCATTGTGATCCTGAAGACTGGAGGATAGCCAATGTCACTCCGGTCTTCAAAAAGGGCAAGAAGGAAGATCTGGGTAATTACAGGCCAGTCAGCCTCACCTCTGTCCCTGGAAAGGTGATGGAACAGCTTGTGCTGGATGCCATCTCCAGACAATTGAAAGAAAAGGAGGTTATCAGGAGTAGTCAGCATGGGTTCACCAAGGGGAGGTCATGCTTGACCAACATGGTAGCCTTCTATGACATTGTCACTGGCTGGGTGGATGGGGGGAGAGTGGTGGATGTAGTCTACCTTGATTTCATCAAGGCATTTGATACCGTCTCTCACAACATCCTTATAACAAAGCTGAGGAAGTATGGGATAGATGAGTAGACAGTGAGGTGGGTTGAGAACTGGCTGACTGGCAGAGCACAGAGGGTCGTTGTTGGCAGTGCAGAGTCAGGTTGGAGACCTGTAACTAGCGGTGTTCCCCAGGGGTTGGTGCTGGGTCCAGTCTTGTTCAACATCTTCATCAATGACCTTGATGAGGGGATAGTGGTCACCCTCAGCAAGTTTGCTGATGATACGAAGTTGGGAGGATTGGCTGACACGCCTGAAGGCTGTGCTGCCATTCAGAGAGACCTGCACAGGCTGGAGAGCTGGGCGGTAAGAAACCAGATGAGGTTTAACAAAAGCAAGTGTAGAGTCTTGCACCTAGGGAGGAATAATTGCATGCACCTGTACAAGATGGGGGATGACCTGCTGGAGAGGAGCTCTGCAGGGAGGGACCTGGGCATCCTGGTGGATGACAGGTTGGCCATGAGCAGTGTGCCCTCATGGCCAAAAAGGCCAATGGCATTCTGGGGTGCATTAAAAAGAGCGTGGCCAGCAGGTCAAGGGAGGTGATCCTCCCCCTCTACTCTGCCCTGGTAAGGCCTCATCTGGAGTACTGTGCCCAGTTCTGGGCTCCCCAGTACAAAAAAGACAGGGCTCTCTTGGAAAGAGTCCAGCAGGGGGACACAAAGATGGTGAAGGGCTGGGAGCATCTCCCCTATGAAGAAAGGCTAAGTGAACTGGGTCTGTTTAGCCTTGAGAAAAGAAGACTGAGAGGGGACCTGATCCAGGTCTATAAATATCTAAGGTGTGGGGGGCAAAGTGGCGAGGCCAGACTCTTTTCAGCAGTGTGCGGAGACAGGACAAGGGGAAACGGCCAGAAACTGGAGCACAGGAAGTTCCGCACGAATGTGTGCAAGAACTTCTTTACGGTGTGGGTGATGGAGCATTGGAACAGGCTGCCCAGGGGGGTTGTGGAGTCTCCTTCTCTGGAGATACTCAAGACCCGCCTGGACACCTACCTGTGTGACCTGGTGTAGGGAACCTGCTTTGGCAGGGGGGTTGGACTCGATGATCTCTGGAGATCCCTTCCAACCCCTACGATTCTGTGATTCTGTGATTGTGCTTCTTTACAGCCCTCCCTGCTTTAAAATCTCCAGGAAGTGCTGCTGTCCTCTCCGGTTTGCTGTTAAATCATTATTAATGGTTACATGCCCAAGGAGGTTGTGGATACCCCATCCCTGGAGGCATTCAAGGTCAGGCTGGATGTGGCTCTGGGCAGCCTGGTCTGGTGGTTGGCGACCCTGCACATAGCAGGGGGGATGGAACTGATGATCCATGTGGTCCTTTTCAACCCAGGCCGTTCTGTGATCCTGTGTATAACTGAGTTCATTTCAGTGTCATAACATGCTCCAGTTCTGCACACGTATCTGAGGGTCCTGATTTAGTGGGTGTGTCTAGACAATATCCAGAGATTACAGACGTAGTCACAGAGAACAACCATCATAAGCAACTGCCAAGAGTAAGTATCTGCATAAATTTTCATACTGCAATGTTTTTGATTGAAATGAGAACTTTTTAAATGAACAAACTGACAGCATCTCAACAACACAGTCTTTTGATGGGCCTCTCTTCTGTTTGCTTCACAGATACGTATTTTAAGTTAACTCTACTCATACTATGAGGAAGATATATTAAACAAACAAAACTAACTAGGAAATTACTTCAGGTAAGTAACCTCATCATTTCTTTTTCAATGATAATTTTTGCTAGATGGGAAGTCAGCCAAGGGACCAGGAGATACGTTTTTCTTTTCTTATGCATATAACTTAATTAAATAAGTAAAATATGAGACAGTGCTTAAACCACAGCAATAATAAACTAAATAATGGTAGCATGGATACCACACACTACTAGAGAGGAGATGCTGTGCTCCTTTGTATTACACCCTTGATATTTAATAATAACAGTATCTATGAGGGGCTAAGAAACTCCTATTCCCAGAATAGACTTATAAATTACTTGCTGTCATTTTGTGGGAAGTGCAGACTATACAATAAGGTATCTTTTGTGAAATGTTCAGCCTTTCCCAAATTTTTCTCATTTTGAAAAGGAAATGGCCCTACATATTTGTGTGAAATATTTGTCTTCTGAGGGCCCGGCAGTGATTTTTTGCATACAGTCAGGCAGTTCTCCCTTCCATTTCAGTGTGACATATGTCTGGTTTAGTCTGTTATCCAGGTCTGCACAACGTCTGGTGACTTAAAACTATCCATCCAGCTGGTAGCTGAGACAGCAAGTGCTGATTGGTCTCTTGCTGTGGGCAGATGGGGACTGATGATGTGGCCAAGGTGCATGCTGACTCCCCAAGGACAGCTTCAGGTCATTGGGTGTATACTCCAGGCTAATCTGCTCCAATGTGAGATAGCTATCAAATAACTTTGGGACAGGTTTTGTTTGTTCAATAGGGCAAGCAAATACTGTCTCGATGAAGGAGATGTAGAGAGGTGTTGGACGGACCTCAGTGTTAGGCTGAGATTGGTGTAACACCATTTTGGTTAACTTAAAGCCACTTTCTCTCACCCACTTGTCCGAACTCAAAGGTCTTGAGATTATAATTAATAAGGTAATAAAATTTAAAATAATAACATCATAAGATAATACGAAATTATTACACTTTGCTGGACTGCATCATCAGACCCATGTGCCTGCACGAGGCTCAGGGACGGCAGCACAGAAGAAAGGAGAAATGAGCTTGATAAGCGTAAAAGGAAGATCAAGGTCACGGCTGAACTGATGTGGGAGGTGAACTCTCATTTGAAACCATGCAAAAGATGGTAGGTGGGGAATGGTAAGTCATGGAATGTCTTGAATTTTAATAATGACATTTGACACAATAGGAAAAGTAGCACATGGAGCTGCTAAAAATGGGATGCAAAAGAGTCCACAGCAGGCAAGAACACATAGGCAAGACCAGAGGGTAATGTTGTCATTTACATAAATTTGAGGGTAAATCATTGAAAAATTAAGAAAAAAAAAAAAAGAAATGGAAAATCTAATGAGAATGAGAAATAAATTACATAAAATTGGTCTGTAAACAAAACTTAGAATAACTTACCCCATTGGTGATGGGTAGTTAAATACACGCACTTTTTTTTTACAAGGGAAATGGGAAATTGAACCACAAATACTTTTTTGAGATCTCTGATACACTACTTTGCAAAAAATTATCTTTAAATTTGAAAAGGAAAGCACACCTTAAGCTGCAATAGTTATAAAGATTACTGGGTACATTATTACATATTTCTCAGATCTTATTCCTTGAGGCTTTCTAGTAAAGCTCGTCAGAAATTTGCCCAGTATTATTAAGAATATGATTGACTCCAAAGACAGTGAAAAAAAATTAAAAAAGGAATTGTAGTTGACTGCTGAGACTGAAGATAAAAGGTTCTTCTCTAAAACTCTTATTGACTCACTTTAAATACTAAAATAGGCTTGGGGAATGCTTAAATTTAGACTAGTTGAGTAATATCTCCTAAAGCTGAAATACTTATCAGTACTAAATTTCAATTAATAAAGCAGGCATGACATTTAGTCAGGAAATACGTTCTTCTCACAGAATAACAGAGCTCAGAGAATTAAAACTGCTTGATGCTTTTATATTTTACTTTGGCACTAGTAACAGACAAGTAATAAGTTGTTACACCATTATTTTATTCTCTCATTATAATTTCTGGACCTTTGACCACAAATGGCAATTACAGAAATTTGAGAACATTCCTTACTACCCCCACTGCCTTTCTCAGCATGTCTTGTTTTATATAAGTGGATGGAAAACATTATTAGCAAATAATATTTATACATTAAAAATATGCACAAATTACAACGTAAATAATATTGCATATAATCAGGCTTTGTGTCCTCCATTTCTTGAATACAAGTTGGACTCTCAAACAGGTATCTCAGCAGCAAAATATGTTTATAGCTAAAGGAAAAAGTTGAGTTTATAGGATACATAACATTTTCAGGAAGCTATCAATTAATACATGAATGGCAAATCACCTGTAACTCACAAAATTTTTGTTATTTTAACTTATTAGCAAAACAAAGGGGTTGCTTTTAACTGTTAGCTACTAAGAATAGCTAAAAGGAATATTCTGCTTGGAGCATGTGCAAACTTCATGTCAATTAATTCCTTAATGCACTCCCACTGCATATTGCACATAGTATTAAAATGAAAGTAATTACACAGGATTGCATCACGGACAGAAATATTTGAAACATTTGGATTTATTTTTTTTTTTCCACAAAAACTATTAAATTTTCAGTTTGATTACATCTCCTTTCCATTGAATCATTTATCCCTATGTTATGAAAAACATCTCTATTCTTGCGATGTTTTGCAGCAGTTTAATTTGTTTTCAAGAAAATCACTATAAACTAATTTGCTACTCTGCCAGAATTTGGTGAGATGCATTAATCATGCCAGAATCTAATTTGGTCTTGTAAACCCATTGCTGTAGAAGAGAAAAAGATATACTTGGAGTACTGAAGAAGCACTCTTTTTTACTTTTAGCTATACCTGGGTAAATAGAAATGAAATTCGAATTGGTTTTGTTCAGAAGTTGCAATCACAGCAGTGACTTATGTGGGATTAGTTTATGAGCATTACTATTGTAATGAGACTCATGTAACTGCCAGGGGAGGTTCAGGTTAGATATTAGGAAAAACTTCTCTGAAAGAGTGGTTGGGCACTGGCACAGGCTGCCCAGGAGGTGTAGAGTCACCATCCCTGGGGGTGCTCAACCGCCCATGGAGCTGTGGCACTGAGGGACATGGTTAGTGGCTACAGGGGTGGGTTGGGGTTGGACCTGGAGATCTTAGATGTCCTTCGTAACCTTAACAATTCAATGATTTGCTTTGTGAAAGCCTCTTCAGACCACTAATCCTGAGGTTATTCCCACAGCATTATTTTACCCTGTCTCGACTTTCAGCAATCTTCTTTGAGATCCTGCATGCCAACCAGAGAAAGTCGAAGACATGAGAGCTGTAAAAATTTCCAAGCCCCAGTTACATTTTTAAATCTTTTTGAACCAAACCCATTCATGCATGTTGGACAGGTTAACCACTGTGACAGCTACAGCCTTACTAAACATTCTGAACAGGCTGAACACCTGTGAAACAAAGATTTACCATTTGTATACATGGAGTGTACTGGATCATACAGTGCTGAGCTATCATTTCATGCAATTAAGTAACCAGAAAACCTGCATACAACTGTGTGAGTGTCTGGAAGAAAAGAGAAAAGTTTCACAGGCACAACTGATCAATCAGGGAACAGTTGGATGGAGACAAGGGAGAGAGATTCATGAGAGGTTGCTTCCCTCCAGAGGGGCCTTGCTTGCAGAGGGTGATTTAAAGCAGAACTCTTCCTGTCTGTAAAGGAAATCTGGGGTGATTAACTTTGCCAGGTGTAATTCAGCTTTTGTGAATACCTCCCTAATGTTCCATCTGTGTGATAACACACATTGTTAGATTTGCAGCTTTACTACTCTTACACTCTTCCCCTCACTGCCGTTTCTCTGCTATGTGGTTTACTGCTCCAATACAAGACCTCTCCTCAAGACTAAACACTCAACCTTAAAGACAACAGGTTTAAGGGCCCAGCCTATGACAATTCTGCTCCCACTGGAAATAACACAATACTATTTACACTATCGTTTACTTTTAAGGAAGAAGATAAGAGCAGCAATCTTCAAAGATGCTGTGTTGCTATTTCTCACTCTTGCACCTTTACTTTGTAAGTACTGTTTTAGTGTTGTTGTTTTTTTCCACTGACAAAACTTTTATTTAAACCAGAAAGTGATGAATATGTTTATACAAACAAATGATTACAGTTCACCAGAAATTCAACAGAGTTCTCAAAAGATTAATCAGAAGCAAGTGTGCTATCTGCAGTGCTTTCTCCATAATGAATTCTCACTTTTAAGTTCTGCTTTCCAAGGTTGACTTGCTTTCCATTGCCAACATACTGCTGCAATATATCATTGCTCTAACCACTGTTTGGCTTGTAATTTGGTTCTGGCCAAATAACACAATACCAGTTTTTCAGTATTTTGTTGATTTCCACAATTAGACATTCGGTACATTTCCAGCTACCTTGCCAGCAGTCACTCTGACAAAATAAATGATCTTGTGAGTGTAACACAGAATTAAGTCAACAGGACAGAAAGCATGCCTAGAATTTTGAAACATATTTCAAAATATCACTAAAGAGACAACTTCAGGGTCACTAGCATCCCCAACATAAGGCTGCCCAGCCTGTTAATGCCCAAGAATCAGGAGGGTTCAGAAATAAGCAGAAAATCTTGGTAAAAGGCTGAAAAGTTCATGTCATAAAAATGTAAAAAGCAACAACACAAAAACCAACAAAAAGATGTTGAAGAAACAGCCCCACCAGAATCCTGTGCAGCACTAGAAGAGGATAATTCTGAGGAAGTTCCAATATACATAGGCAGGCTGAATCTTCTATACTACCCCAAGCACACTGTATTGTAACTTTACCAAGCAACATGACAGACATACTTGCAACTGGTTATTGTAAAATGTATGGTAAAAAGATTCCATTTCAAACAGTCTGTTCACAAATGATTACATACCATTGACTCTGAACAGTCAATATAGATAAATATAAATAAAACAATAGTATCAGAGCTCAGTTTCTTTGCATGACACGGAGATAGAGCAAATGCCTGAAACTAAAAAGATATATGGTATCTCTATATCACTAAAAAGATATTATGTGCCCTAGGCATGCTTCCTGGTCTGAAGAGAATTACTATAAGATGGGCAGAAGATAGTGAGAGTTTCCTTCCTCTGTTTGTACTCACATTCCAAAAGATAAGTAGCGCTCAATGTCTCATTTACCTTTATTTGGAATAAATTTCAGCATAATGTGTGCACCACCATTTCATCAAACAAACACAGCACAGTCTTTCCTTTATTTTCTATTGAATAAGGTGACAGACAACAATCCAGAAGTTCCCATAAAGTCAATTTCTTAGCAAAATCAATCCCTAGAAGATGTCTTCTGAATGAGAATAAACATTGAGGTAGAAAAGATTTTCTTCATCTGCACTTCCTTGTTGGTAATCACAGGAGTAGGAAGTGGCAGAAGTGAAACCAGGGAGAAGATTATGTGGCAAGGGCTACTTTCTGCTCAGAGCTTTTCAATGCTAGATGGTTCTTTGTGCTGACTGGCAAAATTTATGGCAATTCTATGCATTATTCTACACGTTATTTTCATCTAAAAGTAAAGTATTTCATAAATGCCCATGCAGGCTTCGCATTTCCAGGACGTGATTAGGAGAGAGTTTTCATTTATGCATTCTCAAAAAGTTTTTACTATACAATGAAGGAGAAATAAAACTTCAGCAGGACATTAGAATTCCCTCACTGCGTTTTATCTAAAACTCCCATCTGTTTTTTAAAAGCAGAAATTATGTTGTCTTCTACTTCCTATTTAACTGTGGCCCTTTCCCCCGCTCCATTTTTTCCCATATGCTTTCTGATCACATGTGAAAAATTTGGCTTCAGTGCTTTCATCTCCTGATTTTCCGTATTTCAATTATACTTTAATGGCTGTATATACACTGATGATGACACAAGAGTGTGTTGTGAATGAAATCTGTTTTGCACTATCCCAGATTCTGAGAACAGCTACAATTTGAGTTGCTTTCTTCTGTAGCCTCTGAAGTGCCTTCAGTAACATAATAATGCAATAAACACCAAATCTGCTCTTTCCTCTGCAATGCAAGCCAGCATTCTGTTTCCCATAATACTGCTACATTATGATTTGCAACTATAAATAATTATACTAAGTTATAAAGATAAAATATAAAACTTTAAAACAATACAATTAGACACCATTCACTTGAGACTCTGAAGCAGTTGTAAGCAAACAGCAATTTTCATAAGGAATAGAAAAGGTTATAATGAAAAGCATGTTTCCTGCTTACGACTAGTTCACCAGACGCTTGACACAATCTTGGGTGCAAACAATGGAAATGCTCGTTGGCACACTGTGCCTTGTTTCAATCTTAAAAGGATACAAAAAAAATAAAATAAAAAAGTTGTGGGAATGGGATTTGGCAATGTATAAGATTTGCTAATACAAGGGATTACCCCTCGGCAGCCTGATCTAGTGGCTGGCAACCATGTTCACGGCCACAGGCTTGGAACTGTATGATGTTTGAGGTCTCTTATCCACCCCAAGTCAGTCTGTGATTCTGTGACTCTATGATTCTATGAAACGGGCAGTGGTTGGAGATGAGAGGGACTTCCCTAAACCTCTGCAAGGCTTGTGTTCAGATTTTTGAACATGGGAGTTGTATTTGCTCAGTGTTGCCTGGGCAAGCGTTCAATATGACTACAATATATAGGACTCCTGGCTTTTCTCTGTACTATTTTGCATTGTCTTGCCCTCAAACTATTCTCCAGTTTCCAAGAATCTCCACTTGTCATTCTTTAAGTGTGCGTCACCCCAGTACTTAGCTGCCTTTACAAAGTACTTATTACTCTACCTAGATTTCCAATAATGAGAAATTCTCTTTGTGAATCCAATATAGTTACTAGGATGTCTCTAATTCATTTCCACCTACTTAAATCTCTTTGGACTGCAATAGCACAAAGAGGTAGTGGTACAGCCGGCTTTAAAAGCCACAGGCATCTAAACAATTATTTATATTACTTGTTCTTCTACTGACTTCTCATATTAGCGGACAATTCTTTTCCAAGAAAAATCCACTCTTTACAAAGAGAGATACAAATAAAAACTGTACACATTTGAACTATGATCTAATTGCTTCTTTAAGAGCGATGAAGTAACTTGTGAATAATCTAAAAAGAGCTGGTCTTATTTCATTATTTCAGCCCCACATGTGCTTTAAAAACAATATATATGTTAAAGATTTAAAAATCTGTGTGCTAACTAGTGCACATTTTTATTGAATATCTCATCTTTGACGAGCCTCTATTCATAGGGCAAGTGCTCAAAGCACGTTGTGTTATCCCTACTGAAAACATTCACATCAATTTAGCTTATTTGCAAAAGACAAGTACTTTTGGAGAAACATTCTGAAATAGAGATATTCATTGAGCTATTGAAAGATTGTGAGACCAGGCAAAAACATAAAGGATTGATGTCGGCTATGTGGGTTGAGGATGGAGATTCAGATATTTCAAGTCAGATGACTGACGTGTTCTATATAAATTTTATAGGCGCTGACGGGTCACAGTATATACTCAGGCATAAAAACCACAGAAATTCCACAGGAAAAAAAGTGTTGTCCCCTCGGTGGAGTTATCCCTTCCACCCTCCTTTGGGGAAAAATGCAACTGAGTACGTATTCTGTCTCTGTGGGCTTCCCAAAGAACGACACACCACGGAAAGTTGCACAGCACACGCAATTCTGTAGGTTAGATTAGATGCACATCTGTACAACTCACCTTGTATTGAGGTCCCAAGCAACAGTGAAGCCTCTGAAAGCCTCAAGAATATAGATAATAGTAATAAAAATAGTAATAAATAGAAATTAAGCTAGTAGCGTCACCTGTGGAGCTTTGGAATGACCACAGAAAAGCTGACAATATTACTAGTAAAAAGTATATTGAAACAGCTTGGAAAAAAAGAAAAAGTGGGAAGGAATAACAATGTGAATGTAATGAATGAGCCTTTATGCCAGATATGAAAGTGTTTCAGATACTGACAAAAGAAGTTACAACATTTATCATTCTAGGATCGCAGGGGACAAAACAACAATATTAAATCACGAGAGGTTTTATTTGTGAATTGGCACTGTTTTCTTTCCCTTGTGTTACCAGAATGATAAATGCTTTCAATTGTGTTAAAGGAAAAGTCTGATACTGGCTGTGAATTCTATATATTCACATGCTACAATTTCTGGGACGTTTGGTGGAATCCTCATAAATACCATTATTTACATTAAAGGTGCTAGGAAGAATTTTGTGGTTTTCTCTCTTTCTTTCTTTTCTTTTTTTTTTCCTTTTTTTTTTTAATTCCTCACCTCTCATCTGCAGGTTTATTTGAGAGTCCCCTTCCTGATATTTTACTTTCTAAGGCAGATGAAATAAGTAAGATTCAGTTACCAGAGTTCTTAGGATAACTGGTGGGAATATTGCAGAAGCATGATGTGATCAAAGCAGATGGAAAAGCAATCCCCAAATGACTAAGGGCAAAACTGCATCAGTGCCAGGACTGCAGAAAGAGCAGAACTGTATGAGACATATTAAACATTTGCATTTGAATTTTTAATATTGAAAATAAATGTCACAGCATTTTCGTGAAGAATCTATTTGACCTGAATGCAATTCATCTGCTGCTCCTTGCTATAGAAGTTCATACCTTTTACTTGCTATTTATCTTTAACTCCTGCTAAACTCTCTGGCACTTCCAACCTTTAATGGGAGGTTATGGTTTTTTAAACATTTTCTTGCATTTTATATTTTTAAAAGCTAATGCAAGACATTGTGGTGACAGCATGAGATAGCATGATAGCATGCTTTGTTGCTAGCATTTTCAGACACAAGTAATATCTACTGCTTTGCACGGTTTGGGATAAACACGGTGCATCACTGTGCCATCTAGTGTGACTCAGCTTTGAGAGCTTCAGGGCTTGGCTCTGCCTTCAGTGCCCCAAATATACATAGCTGAGTTTTCTAAGCCAGTAAAGACTGTACATGTACTAGGTTACATATTCTTCAAAATAATAATCAAAACTATTATTCACGTTACGTATAACAGCTTGCATGGATAGAACGGCTCTTCAAAATAGCCAGACATATTCATTTTCATTTTCAGTGCAGTAATTACTGCTTCTCAGCCATCTTTCTGCAGCCCTCGTTAACCCCAGTTTGGGATACATGCCCCACTGTGTCGGGTGCAATACATGAGCTACACCAAAAGCATCCACAATCTAAAAAGCATTTCACTATGCTTAAATTTTCACGCTCAAGGAAATGTGCTTACAGACCTTAACCCCAACTTTCAAAGTCAGGCTGAACATGGAAATTTAGCTGGGTTTTTCCTCTAGGCAATAACCTGCTAGGCAATAAAAGTTCTGAAAATCACCGTTCATCCTCTGTTACAGTTCTCAGTGTTTCTGACATCCTTTTACACAGCTGGTACTGAACAGACTCATGAGATACAAGAAAGAGCACAACCTACCTCACTCATGACCATCAACACTGGCCTTGCAATTCTAACACAAGTAAAAAATAAAAATAAAAAAAAAACTATTTTACATTAAAACTGACAATATATACACTGTGTTGATCTATGGAGTTGAGACTGCATTAATCAAAAATATCTGTCTGAGAGAAATAGACTAAATTATTGCAAAACTGAATAAATACATCAGATGCTAAATTCAATTAGAATGAGTTAAAAAGTTCATGCTCAGAGGTGAGCAAAGAACGCCTACATTAAAAAAAAAATACATAAATATCTGTAGTTCTACCTGTTACAAAAACAGCACAATGATTCTGAGAAACTTTAACTACTCACAGAAGCAAAGTTTTGTGTAGAAAATCACATATAGAGAAGTTAGAATGAAAAGTCAAGAAGTTTCCAGATTTTGATAGATTTCAGGCTGGATGTGTCAAAAGATAAGCCCTGACACTGGCAGGCAGTCTCCCTTGAAAATTTAGATTCCATATACAGAGATCTTCAGGTAAACCAATTTCTACTTTCACCTCTGCCTCCAAACACTGGTCTCAAAGGACTTCATTTCAGCCAAGACCTGTCAAAACCCCCAAATGCTTTTCATTACTGAATTCCTTCTGTATGTTCTCTGTCAGCTGTGTTAAAATAATAAATTCACCACCGATTGATTTTTGAAAAGGGAGAGAACCCATTTCATCTCACCCACTGATTTGATTATTTTGACATGCAAAATTGGAGGTATATTTAAAACTGTTGTTTGAAGTCCATGCTTCCCGTGCCATTTATCGAGCTTGAAGTAGCAGCAGGTTCAGAGTTCTAATACAATCATGTTCAGTAGAATGACTATGAGATATTTGGGCTGTGCTCAACTCAGTTCATATCCTTTGCAGTCATTAATATTAATGGTAATTCACTTACAAACATCCAGCACAGATGAGGTGTCCTGGTGCTATTAATTGGTGCTACAGGACAATACAATTTATATTCTATATTCTGAGATATCTGAGAAGAAACTGAAATGTTTCTAAAATTCCACTGAGAAGGGATTCTAAACAGTTTTTATCAGCATCAGGGGATAAAAATACACGAAAATCAGACTGCTGGATTAATAAGGCAAGGGTTGTATTATTTAAAGAGTAGAAAAGAGTCCTTTAAAATAGTGTGTGCAGACAGAGCTTAGTTGAGATGAAACAGTTGCAAGAACACCTTAATGGAGGACAAGAAAGCAATTAACAATGAAAAGTCACTGATGCAAAATATAGTCCTAGAGATTAAAATCTTATTGAAACAAATGCTTCTCCATTTGATCATAATGAATTGAGCTGAAAGATCTGCAAAACCAGTTCAGTGAACACATAAGAAAAAACCAATAATTTGTTACTCAATTATAGTACAGAGCTTTCTGACCAACATGGTGCTCTACAGCATTAGTTAAACAGAAATAGGAACCTTAGGAAATGGAATAATATAATAAGAGAATTAGACACAGTATTATTTGAAATTGCACTGAGGTAATTGTGAAAATATATATACAGAAATACTAATGTGTACAGTGATTTAAAAACACTGGAAGAATGTGCATTAACTCAAATGGAAAAACAAAATATTCATGAGAAAAGAGTCAGAATGAGCATAGCAGGAAGGATAAGGCATTAGGGTAGATGAAGCTAATAGTACAGGAAAGAAAGTCATGGTGGCGAAGCATGGGGCAACCTGGGAATATTCTGAAATGAATGAAATTGCAGTCAGAGGTACGAAAGAGAAAGAGAACATTAAGAAGTGAAGACTGAGAGGTACATTACGTGTGTGGGAACACACACGAATTAGAGATACCCGAATTAGAGATATCAATCATATCGAGGTGGATTGGGTCTTTGTAATGGGGACAACGGTCTCAAATTGCCTTTGGGTGTCTTTAGGCACCTCACTAGCATCCAGGTCTGGAAGGTATCAGGAAAGGGAGACATGTCCAAACAGTTATCAATATTGCAGGTGGGCCTTTTGTCAAGAACTTTTAAGAAAGAAGCATGAGCAAACAAATCAGTAAATAAATAAAACAGTGCGCACAGATTGTGTGAAACTGGTGTAAAAGAGGTTAAAGGAGGAAAAAAGTAAAATTAATATCTGCAAGAATAGCTGTCACCAGGAAATGTTATTGAATAAGGTATTTTTCCCATGTACCCTAGGGGTCCTAAGTTCTTCACTGTTGCCACTGATAATACATTTATGGTGAAATGTGGAAGGCAGGGCTAGGCAATAACAGAACAGTCAGCAGCGGTGAAAACGGCATTCATGGAAAAGAAATCTGACTTTTAAATGGAGCACATTTAAATAATATTTCTTGTTAGATCTTTGTCATTAGGAGCCAAATACAAAGTTACATGTTTAGGAAGCATAATGTGGGACATACTAAAATAAAGCAGTGATTTCAGAAAGGCCCTCCAAGTCAGAGGTCACGTAAGGGGAAATGATTTGATTACACTTTGGAAGTTCTAAGGAAGGAAAGATGATGTGTTAAAAGGGCTCTTTCACTCTGTCAGCAGACAAGAGTTAACACCTGGGTGTAGAGCCCAAATTCAGGAACAAAATGAAGTGATAGTAAAGAAAGTTTGATAAACATGTCATCAGAGTAGGTAAGCCAATCATTCATGTCTTAAACTCTGAAAATATGGAATTGAGGAGAAATCCTGAAGGGCCAAGAGACTTGGAAGGATATCAACAGCAGAAGAACCATAGCAGTAAAGCACTGGGGAAAATACACATAGATGAGAGCAATCACAGAGAAAGTCAAAGTGCCTTGTTGAAAGCCAATAAGATACATAATTATTCAAAATGAACATATTTCATTTATAATTTGCTAATGATTTATTCTGTCAACATGACAAACTGAAGAGGTCTGAAAAGATATTTCAGTAATTTCAGTATGTGAAACAAATTATCTGAAGGTATGGATTTCTGCACCGTCTAGTAAATAATCTCTAGAAAATGAAGGCAAAAAAAGAAAGAAGGAATGAAGAAAAGAAGGAAGGAAGAAAGCAAGAAAGGGAGATAAGGAAAGGAATGAGGAAAGAAAGAATGAAAGAAAGAAAGAAAAAGAGAAAGGAAGAAAGAAAGAAAAAGAAAAAGGAAGAATGAAAAAGAAAGGCAGAAAGAGAGAAAGAAAAGAAAGGAAGAAAGGAAAATAAAAAAGCCTCTAGAGGAGAAAAACAAAAAAGAAGTCTACAATCTATCTATGCTTTGGGTTTGTAGACTAACAACAACATATACCCTATCAGAATTGAAGCCATAAACATCAAATATTTTCAGACCCCCATCTACTTGCACTTCAGTCACCAAAGCTTTGAAGAAAATCAGTTGTGTGTTCGCACTGCAAGTACATTCACTAATACTCTTAGTGATGTACTACAAACTTTATTTAATTAGGCCTGATGAACATTGTCCCTTAACTGGAAAAAAAACAAGGCTTAACATTTAAGTATAAACAAAAGGCACACCAAAAGGAAGCAGAAGATGCATTGTCTACCGAAAGGTCTTCCCTCTCTTTTGGGTACTACGTATAGAATTTTATATGAATCAAAAGATATAAAAAATAAGTTGTAATTCCTGCGTAAAATAAAATAGTTGAACTGTAGTTCTTTAAAGATACCTTATCCAGAGATCTAATAACAAAAAATTACCCAACAAAACCTGGCGTCAGTGCCAGGAGCATACAAACAGAAACAAGACAGTGAAGACAGAGTAGAACACTGTGGTTCTCGCTGTCTCAATTAAATTGTTTTAGTCATTTTCTGAGTGACAAACCTCTGTTTATATTTTGAAATTTTTCAATCCATGATTGCACAAGGTCTTCTCTGCTATTCTCCCGTGCTTAGTACAAAACAATCAGCAGTCCTTGCTGCATGTCCCTCTGCTGTCTAGACTTATTAAATTGTTCCTTGCCTTCTCAGTGTCCTGTGGAGCCAACAGCAGACGAACTTCATTTCCTCCTCTTATAAAGGGAGCTTTGAGGGAAATTATTTTGCAAGAATAACAACAACTTCCCACCATGCCAGATCAAAAATGGGACAGAGAAGTGGATGTTCCAGTACTGAATGAAATAATATGATTTTCCTATCTGTTGAACTTTGTTTCTCTAAAGAAATATCCCCAATGCTTGCTTACGTTATACAGAGTCATTTTGATCAGGACTTTACAGAGACCAATCCTGTCAACAGAGAGTGCCTATCCTTTAGTGGAAGCATCTAGTGACATTTCTAGTAGACACACGTTTTTTAAAAGAATTATATTTTACCTTTCCCCCAGCTACCTTCCACAAATTTATTGGTGGAAAGAGACGATGCACCCACAGGTTTCAGGATAGTGAACATTAGAGCTGCTGAATGACCCAAAAGCATAGCAGGGATTAAATCCCGTTTTCCATCAGCCTTCCTGGGGCTGTGCACACAAAAATATTCTCTTCTCAAATCTCTTTCACAAACCAAACCTAATACCTTGGCCAGTATCTAAACCAGACAAGTACAACAAGGAATAATTGTCTTTATAAAATCTGACAGAAGGGAAACCAACGTTATAAATTCACCCGCAACAAGGGATGCAGTCCTACAATATATAAAGCAGTATTGTGCTACCCAGTGAGCAATTGGAAAGTATGTGTCCAGACATTCTTTTTCCAGCTCTCTGGGAACATACCATTAGACATTATCACTGAAACTGGAAAATATTGTAAATGTATCCATATGTTCTTAGCCTTAACAGAGTTATCTACCACAGTATATTCTCCTGTGCTTTCCTACCAGTACGAGAAGATTTATTTTAGACTTTTAATCTCATCATGCATACCCCTAATTGTTTAAACTATAATTATAGATGTTAAATTGTTTTGCCTCTTATGAAAAATGAGACAAAAACAGAAATTAAATGCATGTAAAACTGAACCATTTCAATGGCACTAATTGCAAAACAATTTTTTTTAAAAAAACAGCTTTTGATGAAATAATTGTTTTAATTATACAGTATACTTAGGTTTTTACCAACTATAAACACTTCAGGTTTTTGCACTAAGATAATTTCATGTGTAATGTTTCCCAGATTTTATTTCAGATAAATAAACTAGAAGTATAAATCACTGCATAATGACTTTGGAACAAAGGAGAAGGAAAAGTGTTGATCTCTCTGTTTAACAGGATACTATCATAGCATATTGCTAGTGGATACTAGTCTAAATGCAGGCAGAACTTCACAAATTGCCTAGAAAAAACCTTTAGCCTTGGACTAGATTATCTTACTGGTCTTTTCCAACCTTGATGATTCTAGGATTAGTACCGGGGCAAGGATACCTCCTTACCAACCTTAGGTTGTTCAGAAATGCCATCAGCTCACTGAAAGCTCCTAGTGGAGCTCAGCAGGGCTCCTCCTGAGTTACAGTCATTGCACAAAAGTCGTCTTCTAGCAGGGAAATGCCTTAGCGGAAGTTCTCACACAGGTTAACATTCCCATATCTGCCTGCCTTAAGCTCACAAATACATGGATGGCCTTTTTCCAAACCAAAATGATATGCTGGTTATCTGCACACTGTGGTGGACCATAATTGCCATTGTAATACATTGTCCACTGTCTCAAGAAAAGGTAAGTGCAACAATTCTTACCTAAGTGACAGTAACTTTTTGTTGGGCTGTTCTTAAAGTTTCCTTTGGGGGTCAGACACAGAAAAGGTGTTAAAAATCAAATACTGCAGTAGGAAAATTTATTCAATAAAAGGACATTTAAAGGTAATAAATTATATCCCCAGTCAAATATCTCTAATCTGGTACTGCCTTTAGTGTTGAGCGGACAGTCATAGCAAATGTCTGGTGACATTTGGAAGGAAGGGGAAGGAAAGGAGATATTTGTGATATGGAATGAATATGGAAAAGGAGATGTTAGAGAGACATTGCACATGTGGAAATGCTCTGGCAGAACTGCAAACATTTTTACAGCTATAAAACACTCAAACCTCTTCTCAGTTTAAAAATGACTGTAAACAGCTACTTCATATTATTCTGTGAAACAGCTACAGTAACAACCACTTGTATTCTCACCACGCCTGAAAGCTCAACAAACACCGGTGAGTAGGTTCCTCCTTCAGTAAAAATCACACCATTACGTTTAGGAAATGCTTGTTCCTTCACAAGACAAAGAAAAATCCTTCTGTGCTCTGACTGCTGAATTGATTACTGCAAATACAGCAAAAGCAGAGGAAGTGCTTGGTAGGATTTTAAGCAGCCTCTTATCTCTACACCACACTCTCACTTGTACTGCAACCCGGTACATGCACAATACTTTCTGTTGGTCTTGCTCTCGCTTTGTAATCCACCAATCACACCGGTTGAAAGATGCCAGAAACCAATATATCTGTTTAAACTTTACCACCTGGTAATTGAATTTCACTTTTATTTTCTAGCTGAAGAAGTATTTTATTTATTTATTTATATATGCTATTTTAAACCAAACTACTGATTAATCCGTATTTTCAGCTCATTGAATTTCCACACTGCCCTTGGAATTTGTTCCAGAATGAGGAAGAAAATTGTCTACAGCATATTTTACTGTGAAAGCTGTCATTTAAGCCTTCAGAAACACAATGGGTCGCATTCTCATCTAGTATTAATGGACTATTGCCAATAGACTGATCCCAAATTTCTAGGTGGGCTTCTGGTTCTCTCCTGGCCTATCTAGAAAGCCAGTAAATTATTGTTATTTACTGTATCTAGCTATTTGAATTTTTTTATGTATATATATATATTGGCACAGGCTGCCCATGGAGGTGGTGGAGTAACCATTTTTGGAGGTGTTCAAGAACCATGGAGATGTGCCACTGAGGGATGTGGTCAGTGGGCATAGTGGGGATGAGTTGGGCTGCACTGGATGATCTTAGAGGTCTATTCCAGCCTTAATGATTCTATGCCTCTATCACCCTACAAAAATGCATTTATCCAACTTTCAGAACAAACATTAAGAGATACTATATATCCAGGAAGGAAATGAACGTCTTTTATCTGTTTTCTTTTAGTATTATAATCTCCAAGAATTTCTGCTCCTCACCTGGGAATGCGTTTTGTTTTGTTTCTTCATTTGACTGTTTCTTTTATTTTTTGGAATATCTTCCAATCGTTTATCAAATATCAGATGTCAGCTGGAGTTTTGTATCAGACTCTGAATCTGCCTTTCTTCTCTGATCTGTTTCTCAAGCCTTTTCCATGTAATTACATTTTTATAATGACAATGTTGTTGCTGTTGAGGTTGTTATTAGATAAAAGCAACAAATCCTGGCTTAGTAAAAACTTTAAGCATCAAGGGAAATTGCTGACATTCTCACACTGTAATAGAGATCCAGGGGTAGCAGTTGCAGCATGATGTCATCTTAAGAAAAATCTCTACCAACACATTTTTAATAAAAGACATTTCCTTTCATCTTGTGGCTGACAAATATATGAAAACAGATTCACAGTCCTGTTGGCCAGCTGCATTTTTCTCAACTATGTTTACTGAGAGCTTGTGCTAAGGTCTGGTTTTGAGCTGACCTACGCTCTTTCCTGCTCCTCCTCCTGCTTTCTTTTTACATTCATTCAGCTCCCTTTCCATGTGTTATCAAGATTAGAAGAGACTTAAGGTACAGTATCAGGAGTTAGGAAATTTCATATCCTCAAATTGCTATATGTTCACTCTGTCTCAGGGAGAGACTGTGATCTACACTTAAACTCGGATTTTTGAGGTAACTGATAAATCTGTTTTGGTATGGAAATGCACACTGCTTCTTTTATAAACAAGCAACTTCCATTGGTGCCTAAATATGCAGTCACTGAAAGCAGCAGGTGACAGGACAAGTCTCATCTGAGGTCACTTAGGCGTTTGTCTTCTGACATCTTGGTGGGAGCACTATTAACTTTCCTAATTTGTACAATAATTACAGCATTATTTCTTTCATTTACTCTTAAGGAATGCATTGTGATTTAATTCATAGACATAATTCACAGATGTTAGATGGAAGATGTTAAAGAAAGTGAAGGTGGGGTTTTAATTAATAATTCACTTCAAATCGTTGCTGCCTCCCACTTCAATTGCAATCACCACAGTAATTAGAAAGACGAAATTGAAACTTTCTGGGGAGCTCCTACCTACTCTGTGTGCATGCCTCCATCAACGACATGCATGCAAAACACTTTGTTATTTCATGTCTGAGACTCCCCTATTTACTTACTCAATACACTCTACGTTCCAAGCAAGGCAAGCCACCTCTTTCTCAGTTCCTTTTCTGGAATATGTTATATGGAAAGCTGAAAATTGTGCAACAAATGCATTTGAAAAATTTTTAAACGTTGTGAGTTTGATACAATCTCTTTGCATAGTCAAGGGATTCTGACCACTATGGAGCATATTTTTATCAGTAACAAGTAACAAAAGTTTATGGGCTTTGTCTTTAAAACTGACAGCGTCTTTCAGGATCTATCAAATGCATCACAACATAAGCTATCAAAATGAATAAAATATAAAGTGCATACTTCTCAGAGCCATCGCTTCCAAGCACGTAAACTTTCATCTTACTTTTGAAAAAATGTCAAACCACTTGGAGCAGCACTTTTAAAAATATGATTTATGAAAAAGGCTTATTTCACAGGCTCAGAGAACTACATAAAAGTCCCTCAAACAGCAGGGCTGCCACAACTTTTAGCAGAGAAAGTAGTAAAACAGGTGAAGGATGGGAGCAGGTAAACAGAATCATGGCTCCTGTGCTCAGTCAAATGTGTCTGCAATTGGTAAATAGCTCTAAGAATTAAATATACTACAGCCAAGGAAACACTCTTGCAAGTTCCCAATTTGCATTCAACAGATCTGATGTTTGCAGTGTAATAGATTCTGCCACACTAAGTGCCAGCAGTGATCTAGTGCACAGACGAGAGCTCTGAGCGTGCTGGCAGGTGAGGACCTGAGGCTGAAATGAAAAGGTTGTTATGAGAGCAGTCCAGCAATGCAGAAACATAGCACGCTTAAGTAAAGCCTTTTCATAAAGTAGGAATCACAGTACACGATACTTTCATTCTTTAGGTTGACTATTAATGAAACTTACATTAGCTTAGATTAGAAACCTAACCCTTGGAAGGCTGTAATTGAGAAAGCTCCTGGTTATTTTGATATAGAATCGGTTAAGAACAGCTGTGAGAGCTGCTGTATACAGACAGCATTAAAGACAATTCTTGCTTCAGGCAATTCACCAATTAAGCTAAACTAAAATCCCATTTCAGTTATAACACTTCTTAAAAAGATGCTTTTTGGGTTCATATTATATGTCTTAATGGGAGAAGGGTACCATATGGAGGGATTTCATTTTGTTAAGAGATACTCAGAGCTCTTGTCTTCCCCATAAACCATGCACAACATGGAAACTGAAAGCAAACATAAAGCTTATATATTCTTGCAAGTAATTGTCATTTTAAATACAGAGAACTTTATTAATACAGCCATGGGATACAGAAATACCGAAGAGAGACATCTCAGACGAAAGGCTCCTTTAGCTCAGTTAATGCTACCTAGCTGTATGCAGTTATCTTGCTTTTAATAGTTTGCATACTTGGTTCATGACTCTTTAAAATGTTGCATATTATTTTCCAAAGCATTTGTAAAGAGGAATTGTACTTTACCAGAATCAACTGGCATATAGAATAATAGCTTATGTAACAATATGATGAAATTGCTGTCAAGTTGTTTACCAACTGTCCAGTATTAAACATGGTCTTGTGAATATTTACTGAATTTGTTAAGAGAAAAAAAAAGAAAAAAAAAAAAGAAGAAAAAAAAAAAAGACTTCAAAACCCAGACTTTTGGGCTTTTGTACCAGTTGCCTTTGAATTCTGGGAGTACAGAAATATTTTGCAACCTCCTTGGCCAAAGTGTTTCATATGCTCAAGAATCTCATGAAACTGTCCACGGCCAAGTCATGTTTGATAATATGGAGAAATCCTTCAGTGAAGAGAAGAAGGACCCTTCTTTGGAGGACGGCTCCACACTTACAACAGTGGAGCAAAGGCACACAGCTTTATCTCACTCCTGTTTATCCAAAATACTGCAAAAATCACGTACCTATTCAGAGATGTTAGCGATATTGCCACTATCTGTTCACTTTCTACTGGTTTTCCATTTCTGTGCCCTCAAAATGTGATGACTGGCTTTACTTATAAAGCCCTTCTCCTTCAAGCTGCCTCATACTTAGAAGATGTTCCCTACAGTTGCGTGCAAAGTACTCTTAATTATCTCATTTCAAATCCTGTCTTCGATATGTTGCTTACAGAAAACTCATAGCTGGCCTGTTGCTTTCCTTTGAACATGGGCTTTTTGGCTAACCAGTACTGTCACATTGCTTCCTTATGCTACCCCGTCTGTCTATCCCCATCTGTTGTCTCTTGTTTCATACTTAGATTATAAGCTATATGGCAGAGGAATTGTCTTTCTGATCTGAGTTCATTTAGTGCCTAAAACAGTGCAGGCCTGACCCATCATTAGGGCTTCCCAGCACTAAAATAATACAAACAAACAAATGTTCTCACAAATAACCCAGCTGGAATGCCAGAGACACTGCCTTGCAGACACTACAAGATGGAGGAATCAAATTCCACCAAAAATAAATTACGTGGCAATACCGGTCCATTTGGTCATCCCTGCAAAATGTCCCTCTTGCTCACAATTGTGGCTTTTAGCTAAATTGTGTCTCCTGATAATAAAACTTGTCAAGTTCTTGTATTATGCTTTTAGCTATTGGGATCAGCTTCCTGTGTCCTGACTCTTCTAAAGTAAGCAACCTCATGCTTTTCCTTTTTCTGTTTTACCAGAAAGATTAGGAGTTTGAAACCAACTCTTTTGAAGCTAATGTTGATATAAGAAGAAGTTCACTCATAGTTGCAGTGATCCAAGGCATGGCTGCTTTCTCAAGTGTGTTTGTAGGCCCTACCTTATGCTCAGAAGAGATGGAGGAACAGCAACACTCCTCAGCTGCTCTGTGCAACATCTGGGGCTTTTAAACTCAATTACTTTCTGTGGCAGTTTTAAACTACACAGTTCTTTCCCATCCTTCTAGGTCTTGGCTGGAATTTTGCTGTCTCAACTGCCTAGCTCAGCAGCTTGTGCTTCATTTTCCGTCCACTGCTGGCCAGGCTGGACTCCAAGTGGCAAAGTCCTTCTCCCTAGATTCTCAAAACAGTTCAGGAAATATTCCTTGTCATCAAGTCAAATCTCTACAGGTGTAGGACATAAATATTAAGAAGCCACTGTAAGCAACTCTCAGAAGAGCAAAGATGCAAAACCCCCACTTGTCTCTGATGCTGCAAATGATGAATTCTGTAATGTGCCCAGAACTCTGCAGATGCAGAATTCAAGTCCATTGGGACTGACTGACATGACTTTGGGAGTTCATGATGCTTGCATTCATACTCACAAGCCGCCTGCAGGTTCTGGCAAGGGATGTGGTATGGTGATAAACTTATTCCCATTTTCAAGGCTGCCTGTATAGAGATGAGCAGAATTTGGGACAGGATTTCTCTTGCGGTTCCTAAAGTGCTGATTAGTTTAATTAACTTTTTCATGAAAGTAAAATAGAGAATAAATTTTAGCTGTTTTCCTGTGAGATCAGATTATTAATGGGTCTCACTAACCTAGATTTCTTCAAGCACCTCTCTTTCATATTGTCAGTATTCTGCTGATTTGATTACATAGAAGAGGTAGCAGCATGATGACTGTTAATTAGATCAGAACTCTCAACTTATTACCAGCTCACTTTTTTCTAGGTTTCGTATAGCAGATTGATACAAATAAATAATGGGTGTACAGCTGAGTTTACCTCTAATATTGACATCACTCTTGTTCATATATGACTTCAATAAAATCTTGTAGTTTGTAGCTTGAAGAACTGATAAGAAAGAAGAGCATATAAGAACATCCAGAAGTTCAGCCCCAAAAAGAAGTTTTACTATGAATAAAATGTCATATCTTCGGTGATCAGAAATGTCTTTGAACTTAGATTTGTTGGTGGTATCATTAACAAGCTGCGTCCTTTACTTGCATACAGGTATCAGCTGTAAATTATGCTTTATATACAGGCCCTACATAGTCCTCAGGGAAATTCTTCATCCAGGAAGTTTTAGAGATATTCAGAACCAACAGACTTTAATAGGAGCTGAGGATGCTCAACAGCCTGCACTACTGTGACCAAAAATCCTCACAGCTGTGCAGTGCGTGGTGCAATAACCATGGGGTAAGTGCAAGGGAAATTCTCTTTCCTAGACAAACTGTAGGTTACACATTAATTATATTCAATCATTATAAGGACAATTGTCAAGTAACCTACAAGCAACAGTAGCCTGTCACGTCTCTGTAGATTGCATCTGGCAAAAAAAAAAGCTTTATCAGTCTTTATTATTCTGTGCTACGACATGTATGAGGAGAATACCAACCAAGCAACTGACAAACTAAACAAAACTGAAATAAAATTCCTATTTTAAGGTTTACTGTTGCCACAGACTCACATTCTGAGAATGCCAAAGTTTAAAACACGGAAAAGAGTGGATATGGAGGTCATGTAGGCACATTTTGTATATGACATTCAGAACACTTAAGGATGGTGAATCCTATAATATAAGCTTCTCATCGATTGCTTTTGAATATAAAACAAAACCCTAACATGTCCAGACAGCTAAAATTCTGCTTTAACAGCTGTATCATCTACTCAAAACTCAAAAGAGTCATCTTCACAGATTAACAGTTCTCCATAATGCTGTCTTTCTAACATGCAATTCGTTTCCAATGAACATTAAGAATTAAGAGATGCATATAATTAGAGAGAAACGACTGAATGATTTTTCATTTTCTGATAAATCTACTGTCAGTAAAGGAGATCCACTATGGGAACAAATGAGATTCTGATGCTAGAACAGCGCCAGAGGGATACGACAAAATGTAGTTTAAACAATCTAAAAGGTAAAATAATACCGCACCAACACAAATGGTTTGTGCATCATATTTTTTTCTCCAAAAGGAACAGTTCTGTGCCTAACATTCATTTCATAAGTGTGTGAACTGAGAAGAATACAAAAAATTTAGTAGGAGTAGAATATATATATATATTTTCCTGTATAATTGATATTTCTTACTCTAATTTCGGTAACAGATACTCAAGGGACTATTGGTTCACAAATACATTTGTTTCTTCTTATTTTCATTTATCAACTGGAGGGCTTTGTTTTTGTTTGCATTTACTGCTGCACTGCCTGTCACTGAAATACATCCTTAACTGTATATCATTTTTTCTCAAGATTTTATTTACCATGTCACTCACCAGCTAGCTTCATATAAGTACACCTCAAGCTACTGGGAAAGAACATTCCCCACATTCACTGCTAATATCATTCCATAGATTGAGTGGAGTGCTTTATGAGAGATGTTGCTATCATCCAAAGACAAATCATCTCTATGACATGTGCAGCCTGCTTTTACCCAGGGCTTAAAATCATACATCTACAACACTCCAATGTTTAAGCTCACCCTACAGCATTCTTCTGATAAATTAATAGCTCTTTTCGTTCAGCAACAGAAAACTCCTTATTTTCTCAATTATAGGTGCACGTATGCATGTAACCTCCCCACCCCCATATGCGTGGATACATCCAGGAGGGTCCATACTCACCACACCATGCTAAAATGTAAGTAAGGAGTGTAATTTTGACTTTTCTTATGGCCAGCCAACACAGTGAATGTTGCAGTTGTTCTGCACAAACATGTAATAGTATTGCATCATCTGACATCTTATGGTTTACATTTCCAGCAAACTGGATGGAATTAAGGGAACAAATTGGTGGTGGTACTTTAGTTCATGGCTACTGCATAGAACAGAAGTGTTAGACTTGCCTTGAAAGTAATCATATTTTTCTGCAAAAATAAATAAATAAATAACGAATCATATTTTTTCTGCTGGGATACTTACTTCCTCTAGGTAAATATTTCATATATAACTACACAAGCGCTTCACAAACTATTACAAATCAAACAGGTACAGAAACATACAGTCTTACCTATAGTTACTAACACTCAGCCCAGCTGAAGTCAGCAGCAGCATTAGAACATAAACTTAGTGTCTAAGGAGTCATAATCAAATACAGGCATAAATAAATGCAAGTAGTTCATTAATGCTGTTACTTAAAATATTGGAAGTAGTTCACACAGTTTAGAACAGTGGAATTCAAAGCAATACTGAGATGCCTCTTTCTACTTATTTTGAGTTAATATTTTTTTGACACATCACAGTAACATATAATTTAGCGACACTAAGGTAGGGTTTGTACGGAGAAAGAAAACTGATCAGTTAATGAAGTCAGAAAATCACAAAGACTTTCTCCAAGAGGAACCCTCCTCCAGTTTTGAGCTTTCTAAAGAGAGAATTCTTGAGAGTTATAATCGAAAACAATGCAAATTTATCATTTTTTTCTCTGCATATGCACATGCATACACATTAAAAAATACATCAAACCTCAACATTTCTAAAATAAGGCAGGTTATCTGCTGATTTTTAGCAAAACGCACAGAATTAATAGCACCATGCCATGAAAGTAATTCCTAAAGCATCTGCTTAGCAAGACTTAAAACTTCACGATTCATTGTTTTGATCACCCTACCTTACATGAAAAAAAAAAAAGAAATCCTTTATCTTATAGACCCATACTTTCTATCACGTTCTCAAGAAAATGCATATACAAGTATGCGTTTAATAAAACTGAATATGTACGAAGAGCAGCTAACTTACTAATAACAAGTAATATTCCAAGACTCTTGTCTTCTCCATAAAAATGATATAAATAAGCAGTTTGATAAAACCACAACAAATGGAATTTTCCTGTATGTGGATGCTTACTTGTAGCAACATTTACTTCCTTGGAGAAATATGTCATACCTTACTCAATCTCTTGAATGTTACTTTCCATAATCATAACTTCAAGTGTTTACAAGTCTGAAATATT
Source organism: Alectoris magna (assembly GCA_030625065.1). Taxonomy (NCBI): domain Eukaryota; kingdom Metazoa; phylum Chordata; class Aves; order Galliformes; family Phasianidae; genus Alectoris; species Alectoris magna. Next base: position 16,519,895 of record CM060566.1, on the reverse strand, counting down.
TTATGCTATGATGTCAATACAGCACTCTATATGCAGACAATGAATAAAGTTGCTCAGGAAAGAATGGCATATGTTGTTATGGTTGACTTCATTCCCATTTCTGCTTCTGTTTTTGTTGCTTGTAAGGAGAACGCATTAGACTGAAAGTTATTTGTAAGTGCGGAACAGCATCAGAAGTCTCTTCCCAATTATTAGGTTGTTGTTTGTGGTGTTTTTTTCAACAGAAAGATCACATTCAATTTGAAAAATAAACGTTACTACTTCTTATCCTGTTAACTACACCCATGCGCAACATCAGAGTTTAAAATGCTATCTACTGTAATGAAGTTGAAGTCCGTGTTGCCATTTCAGTTTATAAATAGAGAATTCAATTTTACAGCCTTGTCTAACAATGCCATCTCATTTAGTCAGGAAGAGATCCAGGAAATCGAACTGTAGAATATCTTTCTATTTGAAGTCAGTGTACATAAGATTTTCTTTTTTTTTTTTTTTTTCCTTCTGTACTAATAGAAAATAAAAATTATTTCAACTGTATCTAGAATGAAACCAACTGCAAGTAGACCTGCAACTTCAAGCAGGTTCATTTTTTTTTCCTATTTCAACCCTACTAGCCTGGAACAGACAAAATGGTATTCTGGCAACTTAGATTACAAAACACAACTATGGAGACAAAATCAGTTGAGCTTCTAATTTGTGAGTAATCAGGTCATAAAGTGTGCATAATCCATAGCCTTGCCTCCAAAGCAAAGAATATGTTTAAGTAAGTTTCCAGGTGCATTATTGGCAGTCTGTGGCTATTTCTTCCTCTGCGTAAATTGTTTGTCTCGAAATGCTGAAAATGTTTTGAACAGAAAGAACATTTCCTTTTCAAGACCTGTCAGAACAGCTTTGCAATTAAAGAGTGGTAGATTTGTGATACAAGTGGCATCCAAATGCAGAGAAGATCAGAATGCACTCTGTGAAGCATTGCCAATGAGGCATCTCCACCCATCTTTTCAAAGATGTTTCATTTTCTAATGTACAATTTCTTGAGAAATCAATATTCCATTCTCTTCCCTTATGCTTTGGAGAACATTCAGAACTACTGATTTGAAGGTGGGGCTTTTACTCATCGCTGACTTTTCAGTAGGTTGTCTGTAATGCAATTCAAAAGATATAAATAATATGAAATAAAAACAAGAGCTCATAACTCTGAATTACAGTTAATTTATCCTTGCAAATATGAAGCAGGTTAAATGCTCAGACTCAGTCCTCCTCTTCAGTGACAGATTATTACTACTACTATCTGACTGATACTTGGTGGTATGACATGAATGTACTATTTTTTTCATTTCACTCTACTAGAAAAAATAATACAAGACCCTCCAAAGCTTCCAGTTACATCCATATTTGGTGGTGATTTCTCCAGAAGCACTAAGGAATAAGTAGAAACAGTTTCTTTCAAAGTAAGAGACCATACAGACCAGCAAGCTCTGCTGGAAAACTGCAGTGCTGTTTGCCAATGCTCAGATGAATAATCAAGTTTCAGCTCCCAGAGCAAGAAATGCAGCATTGAAATTCAAGCATGCAATTTGTTATCCAAAGAAAAATAAGTTGAGGAAGCAAAGTTTCTCAATTTTTTTTCCTCAAACGGGAAGAAAATTTCATACAGTAGCTACTATGATTAGCCAGGGAAATTCAAAGAGAAGAACATAAAAATTGCGCTCTCAAAAGCATCCAAGCAATGCAACACAAGCTAAAGTGTACAGCTACTGTGCAAAAATGGATGCAGTCAAAGCACGGAGCAAAAGGAAAAAGGATTTCTGGGGAAATTATTTTCAAGGGACAGTCTAGACTTTGTGGCCACATAACACATTTTTTTTTTCTATAAATTCCAGTGCAGCACTGTGTAGCAGCAAAGGTGCTTCTTTGATCATGTTCTAAGTTCACAGGTGAGTAGTCAAGCAGTTTAGCTTCTAATTTGATGGATAAGTGGCAGCTATGGGATTTGTAAAGAAAATAGGCACAGACTCCAGATTAGGTTTACTGGTTGTTCCATGTGTATGCATTTTTTAGGGGATCTAATGAGTGATTAAAGAATGGGGTGCAGCTGTTCAGCATCCCCTGGATCTGTTAAATAAGGATTTGACAGTGTAATTGCTCCAGTATGAAAAAGGGTACAGGGTCTTCCTTGAGTTTTGTGCAGTGTATAAGAGGTCTGAAGTGCTGGCTGATGTAATCTCTCTTTAATGGCTGAGCTATAATACCCTCCAAGTGAGACAGGTGGTGATTGCAGTCATATTGTTCATACATGGGTCCAGTGTAGAGATTTGTCTGTTTTAGGATATAAAATCCAACACTTGCATTTTTATAGGGAAGTGAAGAAGACCTCACAGCAAGGAAGAAATGTAAAGTGGTTTCCCTAATTGTAGAAAAATTACTAGTGGTGAAGTAAAATAAATTCTTAATCCAGTGCAAAAACTGAGCCTTAAATAGGTGAATGTTTACAGTAGATCTTTCCGATTGCTCATTTGACTAACTGAAATATTTCTGGGGGAAAAAAAATAAAAAATAAAAGATGCAGGAGAATAGTGCTTTCTCAAAATCTCTTTTCATACCAGTATTTCTGATCAATGGAAAAAAGTCAGAGAAAGCCTCACTGAAACATAACATCAGGAAAATGTTACTTGGATATAACTGGTATAAATTACAGAATTTCTTAGTGCTATACTGATGGAACAGATTATCAGATTATACAGCCATATCCAAACATGGAAACTATCACACAGTTAAAGATTAGCTAAATAACTTACAAGTGTACTTCTGAATTGATGGTGCATACCTCCTTGTGAGCAAAATGCAGATCACAGGTTCCTAACTGCTATACAACACTTTTGCTGGGGACTAAATTAGACTTTTTTCCTAAGACAAATTCCTCTCCATTCAATGCAGTTTTCATTGCACCTTACTACAAAATGCCACAACCCTGCAGGAATAAATAACTGAACCTTGCTGGCTGACTGCACCAGACATGAATCATCGACTCTGCTGTATATGGGAAGGGACAGGCTTGTTTGCGGGTAGAAGGAATTAAATCCCAGGGCCAAAATCTCTACAGGAAATCCTAAAAATAGCCAAACCTAAGAAGCATGGAGTAAGCTTTCCATTTTTAGCATTAAGTCACTTAGTAAAATTGAGGTTTGGGAAACAATATGAATCAACCACAACTATGGTTTCCTACTTCTCTAAAGACCCTGCATACTGCCCAAGTTCAGGACTACAGCGTCACACACCATGCCTCGTAGGCCACCCTTTCAGCAAATCATTTCAGTTATATCAGCCATCAGTAACTATTCATGTAAAGAACACAGAAGTTGTGTTTGTGGAGGATGAAGGACAACCTGGTATCCTTGCAAAACCACTCTTCAATGCAGGATTCCCTTCTAAAATACTCTGTTCTCCTTCCAGTCCTCAGTATTTTACAGTCCTATTTCACCTGTCTCTGCATAGGCATAGTACAGAGGACTAACACAATGCAAACAGGACTAGAAAACATGACCTTGACCAGCGTGGAGGAACTGGGATTATTTTGATATAGAAAAAGGTGTTTGAGGGGAAACATCAAAATATAAAGGGCTGCAGAGATGAGGAAAGGAAGGAAATAATCTTCTTCATGCTCATTTTAGGCATGATAAGAAGAAATGGGCTTAAACTGTAGCAGAGGAAATTTAGGTTAACCATTAAGAAAAAAATCCTAACAGCAGAGCAATGTATGAGAAAATAATTCCTAGGCAAGAAGCAGAAACTCTGTTTCTGTAGGCTTTTATGAACAGGTTAGTCAAACATCTGCCAAGAATTGTTTACATGCAGCTGATGCTGCCTTGAAGAGGGAAGATGGGACTAAATGATCTCTAAAAGTCCTTTCCAGCTTTATTTTTTTACGATTCCATAATCAACATTGAAAGGAACCTGGCATCGCTCCCACTGAAAATAATGGCAGTTTACAGAGTGTTCCGTAATGGCATTCCAGATCTCCGGTGCTAGCCAAGGTAGAATCATGCGAGCCATAGTGGTGTGAAGTGGGACCTGGAGATCCAGCTGCTGCTGAAAGAAAAGGTGGCCATTTATATAAAGTTGTATTTGTCGCACTCATCTTCTGTTATCTTGCATTATCAAGCTCTTCACAAAAGCAGAGGAAATTTGATGCTACTTTCAGACTATTCTTCAGATTCTGTACTGAACTGAAGCTGATGGATAGCTGATAATGTTTCTTAGGTGAATTAGGAACTAATCTTAATGTAAAGGTTCGACATAAATTAAAAGTTTTGATATTATAAATATTCTTCTGAGAAAATACTACTAAATTATCAGAAAACTGTCATTAAAGGATGTATTTTAATTTCAATGTACCAGAATTCATAAAGCAACATATAACTCTCCTGCATCAATCTAAACAAGCCTCTGACGCAGCTCAGGATGTGGCACACTGTAATGCCTGCCATGGTTTACTGTTTCCTAAACAAAAGAAACATTTTCATCCTTTCTCTCTATAAATGCAGGCACAATTTATTCAAAGGATATTTCTTCAATAGCCAGTATTTAAAATTTAATAATTTACATCTCCAGAACTTGCAAAGAAAAATCCATTTGAAATTCACATTTATACTTCGATCATTTTGTACTTTATGGCCAATCCTGCTCTGCTGTTTCCTCAGGAAAAGATGCAGTCTTCTTTTGAATGCAATGTGATATGCTCTAATAGTTTGTTGTGTAACTTGTTATGCTTTTTGCATATTGAAACATTTTCAAGAAGCCAAAGTCTCCCTACAAAAGCCTCCTTTTACTCACAGTTGCAAAATGCTATCTAAGAGTCTTTATCTATTTTCCCTGATGATGACTACTCAGTATTTCTCTACTGTGGACAAAGATTCCTGCATGAGTATATTTGACAGGAATTGTTTATCTACAGGAAGAATAATGAATTCATATGCACTTCCCTGAAAAAAAAAAGCAAAAAGCTACACAAAATTGAGTATCTTCTATTCCGAGATACTGATCTGAAAATGCATCAAGAAACACCGAGGAAGAGTTCTTAACTTCCTCCTTGACTCAGACTTTCCTGCTGAGGCAATGCAGGAATCTGAAAATTAATGGATGATGTTAAGCGTAAGCCATACTATGAATGATTATTTATAAGTTTTTCTATTACGCTTGCAACAATGAATCTGAGAACATCTCAGACACTAATTCATTTGCTCCCACTGCCACATCCTCACAAACAGCATCTCTGTTTTACAGAGAGCACAGAGAAACATCATCCATCCCCAAAAGCATGGGGAAACCAGTAAAAGCACAAGGACCAGCATCTGCTTTGGATACATGTTCCAGTAGATGCAAATCCCAACGCACCACATAGGAAGTGGGTCCCTAAATGGGAAGGGAAAGAGATAAGGATACAGCACTGAAGCAGTTACATACCTAGAAAAACGCACTGAATAATTCTAGCAGGACAAGCCTGAAGACTTGATGTGTCATTATAAATATCATGGTCATATATCACTCAGAGGACAAACACGTGGAGGTGACCATTTTGATCCCCAGTTTACTCAAAACAAAACCAAAGCATACTGCCTTACTGGATTTGCCCTGCAGCAAGGTAATAGATATTTTAACTCCCACTTGCAGACAGATGCAAGAGAAAATATCAAGACTGTGTATCACTGAATCCTAAATTAAAAGTAATAAATACATATAAAAATAGCAGGAATTAAGCACAGAATGGGCAAAAAAAGATAGATACATTTTCATCCTAAACTTTCCATAAGTGTCATGCTGAGTCACTCTCAACCCTAAATATAGTTTGCAATTGTAATTTCCTTTGTAAGCATTCATTTACACCCTAGCATGTTTTCAGCACTTAAGACAATTTCATCGAAATGACAGACTTAAAGTGACAAAGTTGGCCTTTTTCTGCTGCTGTTCAGATTCCTGTTTCGTGCTTTGCAATTTGGAAAATTCATCTAATATTAGCATTTTGGAGATGCAAGAATTTTAGAAAGTTTATAACAAGGAATTCTTCTAAAAGTCCTTTACATTCAGGTGTTAGTTAGCAGTTTCTCCATTTTGGATTGATTGTCTGTCATATGTCTATGTTAATTAGTATTCAGTCACATCCTAGCTCACTATCTTCTCCGTATGAACAATAAATCTATTTTGGTACATGATTTGAGCCTCAAACCCAAAAATATGTACAGAAACCCTAAATTCATTGTTGCTTTTCCTTACTTTTATTTTTCATGTATTCAGCTGATCCCTTGGATTTTATACATTTATTCATTCACGTAAGAGAAGCAATTTTTCAACTACTGGCCTATTTACATTGTATGGATCTGCTAATTCCATATAATTGAGTTCATTCCTGTTGCTGTTACCACAGACATTTGTCTTTGCTGTATTTTGCAAGTAAGATAAGAAAAATCACCATCCAAAACTTGTCTTTTTTTTTTTTTTTTTTAAACCTGGGTAACTGTAGACCAGAATAGCCCCGATATCAGTTAAGTCCAAATACTGCAGGAGCTACAGGATGTAGAGCGGTACAGCCCACTGAAATACTTGGGCAGTTCTGCAGTCAGGTGTGATCTACCAGAGTGTGGGAGTTCTGAGAGAATTGGTAGGTTCAAACTAACTCCAAAAAGCAGCGTCTGGTGAGTTTTACGTTGTTGCCACTGCTTCATGTTCTGCAAAGAGCTAGTCATTTGAATATGCTGTTTAGCTTGCTATATGCATAGGCACAGCACTACACTCGGGTGATAAAAGGATAGTGCAGAGATGCAGAAGTCAGCCTTAGCCTACTACAGGCAGTGCTGACCTGGACCCACTGTGTCCAGTAAGACAGGAACTGGCACATGGACATCTCTGAACTATAGCTATAGATCAGCTCTCAGTTTTCAAGAAAATAGTTTTCAAGAATTCTCAGTTCAAGAATTATGAAACAGAACTATACAGGGCACACAAGTAAGAAGTTGAGATGCAACCATAAGGGAAGACATCCTAACAAGCATTTCTTCCATAGCAGTTGTGAGCTCATTAACCCCAACCTTCAGCTCTCAGCTATCTGTGGGTGGTTTGTATTAATATCTTTGCTGCATCCGTATCAGCTCTTTCAGAGGACATTTCTAGTGATTTCCATAGTGAAGGAACAACCAGAAATGCTACCAGTGATAAGGGAGTTCACTGGTACAATCTCACTCTTATTACAAGACAGAAAGTATCCCATTAAGACGTATTTTCTCAGTTTGCTCTTCAGTTCTACTAATAGCAAGTTTAGAACTTTATGCCTTTTCCTTACAGTATAGTAATTAAATATATAGAGCACAGAGTGTGGCTCTTCTTCCATCCTTCATCTTAAAAGCATTTTACTTAATGATAGTTAAATTAATTTGTGTCCAAAAACCTTAAGCTTTAAACCTAACTTCCTACAGTAGCTGCACAGTATTGATTGAAAGAATCAAATGATTCCGTCTATTGAGCAGCTCCAAAATTTAAGAGCTGCTTTTAAGTGAGAACTGTCCCTATCATACTTTTAAACTGCTAAGAAAAGAAAGCCCTGACATCCTTCTGTCAACATTTTCCAGAACCACAAATTGCTCACGCATTAGAAACTGACTTGGAATGGCATAAAAAGGCTGTGAAGAAAATGTATTCCTGAAGTCTGGGCCTGCAAAGCCATTGTAATTTCAGAAAACACCATACAGCCTGAAAAGACAGCAGACACAAGGACTGAATTTAACTACAGATGATAACTCAATTTATTTTCTCTGTAGTCTAGTAACTCAATAAGTCCTTAATGGTTTCATAAATAAACAGATGGATGTCATCAAATGCCAGAGAATGATAAATTTCATTGGTCTCTATATAATCTTGGATAGCGTCATACCAGAAATAGACAGTAGAAGCATCTTAGCCCAAAAGCTTGATAAAATAAGTGTGGGAAGGTAAATTATAAGTGATTGTGTTGTCCCAGTGATGAATGAAAGTTTCCATGATGGTATGACTAAGAATCAGGGCAGATCTCCATGTAACTATTTCTAGCAGTGGATATCAAACAGATTTGTCTTCTGTTGATAAAGAAGTGCTTCATTTCAAAGAATTTAAAGTTAGAGAAAGGAGAAATAGGTAATGGGACCCCTGTTGAAAGATTTAAATCATATATAACTTCATACTTGAAAGGTTTATGGTTCTAATTTACCCGTAAGCCATCTGCTCCACCTACTGTGTGTTGACAGAATGCAGAAGCAGACCACCGGTTTCCAACAGGAAGAAAACATACCCGGTGTGTTACCTGAGCAGGGATTTGTTCACTTTTCCTCATTTTCCAACTCATCTAGAGCTAGACATCCGTTGGATCCTCAAGGTTTAGCAGGAGAAAATTTAAAATCATCTGCTTGCATGTGGGGAGGAACGTTGCCAAAAAGATCCTCAGTTTAGGTGGAGCTGCACATTCATATGGGCTGGGTGCAGAAAGGAAAGGCCCTATTACTGCATGTTTTCTATTTGAGAAACACTGGGTCTTTACATCAATACCAACAGTGTTAGAACAAATCACTGCTGAATGGCATTATCTGACTACCACGTGTTTCCATTTGCGTGAAATGGACCATACCAGTGAAAGCTTAATTTTAAACATTATTTCTATTAAAAATGACAAATATATAACCTCTATATATAAGCAAGATCTTGAATTGAGAACATCACGTGTTTTTCAGTTGCCTTTATCCTTTTTCTGCTGTTGTTTTTTCCTTTGTTGACGTTTGCACAGTTCATGTCAAAAGAAGAAATGCAATCAACGCTCTTTTTCAGTTGTGGAAAGCTTAGCCTTGGATCTGCCTGAAAGACAGACAAAACTGAAGACCTAACTTCTTCCTACTTAGGAATTACTTTACTTTGTACATCCTGTCAATTTCATTGTGATTCTATAAAGCCCTGATAATCCTGTGGCCTTCTGCATGACTGAATAGGCATGACTCTTACAGGAAAAAAAAATATATATATATATATTAACATTTATACCTTTCATCCAAAGGAAAAGTTATGATTTGATGGCTAGATATTACAAAAGTAACCAACCTTTCTGCCTATTGAGTGATTGAAGTTTAATATTTCTACTTTTCATGAGTCTGAATGATTAAGCTGATGAGCCTACACTAACACTATGTATAGCATTCACCTACTCACAATATATGGTGCACATTTTACAAATAGGTTTTGAAAAAAATATCACACGTCCAGAAAAACAAACCACCATGTCCAGCAACACGAGCATAGCATTTCATAGCCTGAAAAGGTAAATAAAACCAAGCTCTGTAAAATACCAGTGTGATTGGAGGAAACGATCATGGTAAGGAAATTTGAGCAGTGAGGAAAAAAAGGATCACAATATTAAGACATAGCAGTTCCCCAACAAAGCCCATTGTGGGATCTTTAGGCTGTCCCTGCCATATGACAATGAAGGGAGCACAAAAAAATGGGTATTTTCCATAAATCTCGCCCAGGCCATCAGAGGGCAAAATCACTGCTAGAAATCTGTCCCTTTGTACATCAACAGAAAAGCATGCCGTTACAGACGAACTGCCAGACACTCTTCAAGAAAAACCCATGACTCCTCAAAAATACATCGTAACTGTGCTATGCAGGAACCAACTAGCTTCTAAAGGAGTGAGGCCATGTAGTTTTTGAATGTAGAAACTCAGTGAAAACCGATGAAAAAGTTCAAACTACAAAGGAAACTGTGTTTTAGAGGTGAAGAAATGTAAAAGTGAGAATTGTCAAAAGTTGAGTTAAACCTTACCAAGGTTTATTAATGCAAATATCTGAAGGTTTTCAATGTACAAATAAAATGATAGAGAGGAAAAATCAAAGGAAAAATCACAATATAGCGAGAGTGAGGTGGAGAACATCTAGGTATTGCCCCAGAACTGAGTTAATTTTTTTCACTGGTTTCAAGGAGAGAATGTTTATCAAAGAGGATACAATTCAGATGGATAATGGAATGAGGGCTGGAAATAGAAAAAACACAAGTTTTATGCACTGACATGGTAATCAGAACACTAGTTCTGTAAGAATGCAAGAAAACAGGGATGGATGTTTAATAATCTGTCAAACAGCGGTATATGAATTGAGAAAAGTAAATGCTGTTTATTTCATATTAAAAGTTGTCTAGAATAAAGAAAAAAAGAATCAGTTATTTACTGACTACACTTAGCTATATGATACTTGGCAGGAAAGAATAATTAAAGTCAGGTAAATGGAAAAGGTGCAAAACACATCCACATTTCATCAGAGACTGTCAGGCCAATCAGACCACTTTCTACAAAATGTTAATTGATTGTCTAGATAAGAACATCGTTCAGATTATTCTAAAAGACCTTTCAAAAATCTAGATATGCAGTGGGATATTATCAGTGGACACAAAAATGATTGATATTATAGGAATTACAGAGAGCAGACAACTACATAAAGGAGAAAAAACAGAGTATCTATAACAAAGTAGACAGGTGAAAGTATAGCATGGCAACTAGAATCAATCTTTTGACTAGTCTTGTTTAATATTTTCATTAAAGACCTCGGCATAAAACTAGGGGCATGCCGCTGAAATTTAATCATGACAAACACTGGTATATACATTCAATACAAAGGAGTAGAATATGAAAGAGTTGCATGACCTCAAGTAGTCAAGGAATATAAATGTGCTTTCATTCTCCTGTGCTAAACTCAAAGTTTTATTTTGGAGCAAGCAGAAACTTACAATGACCAAGTTGGAAAGGGTACAGTTGTTAAAAAAAAGAAAGTAAACATTAAATGGGGTAAAGCAAGGAAATGTAACTGCCATTGAGCAGTCCAGATGGGACTTAAATGGCACTCTGAGTACAACCTTTCCATAAAAGGTAAAAAGCAAAAAATAAGCAAAGAAAAAAGCACTAAAGCTAAGACCAAAGCTAGAACTAGGACAGCCCTACAAAGATGCTCAGAAGAACATGTTTCAAGCAGACCTTATTTGCCTTTGCCTGGCAAAATAAAGGTAAAAAGACATACAATTTCTGTGCTAAGATATGTGGGTGATATATGTCAGGTTGAAAACAAGAGTTTTAGATAAAAGACCTCTTCCACAGAATAAACATGCATAATTATCCCTTGCTACATTTAAGTTAGAAATTAGAAGTATTCTAAAGCTACCATTGTGATCAATAGAGCGGCCTTCCAATTTAAGCACTGTGAACAAAAGCAACAAAGCGTGAACAAAGTAACCCTTTACTTTTTGATTAAATGCGTGTGTCATTGACCCACCAAGAGGCAAGGTCCGTATTACTGGGTATATTCTCACATTTAGTCATATAAACCCTGAATCTCCTTTCAGCTGATGGCCAGCTGGCAGGTTTGCTTGAAGGACGACATTCTTTCACAGTCAGAAGCTTAGGGCCACTGTCTCTGTATTTTTCATGATGAGTGGGGAGCAAAAATTGGCAAATTGACATTTGAACGTGATCAGAAAATGACTCAGCCAATACCACAAACAATTGAGGAGATATACATGGCTATGCTTATAATTCACAGTGATTCAGAAGTTTTACAGCATTGTCAGATATTATTTCAGTCCCCATTTTACATTTAAAGGTGCAAAAGGGCCCAAAGGAAAAAAATATATATATTTCTAATACTCTGAAAGAACTGTGATAATTTTTGTTTGAACAATGAATAACTACTTGTCGAATAAGTGTTTATAGTATTTAACAGTTTTTACTAATGTCTCATTTTATTGAGTCCCTCTAGGGCAGGAAACCCAGTGATAAAGTTATAAAACAATCATCTCAGCCTCCTTTGTTCTCTCCCCCTTTGATAGCTATTTAGCATGAAGCTTTTATCGGCCAATCAATAAGTTACTTTGGCCAAGATTTGTGGAAGATGCAATGCTAACATCATACAGTATGTTCTTCATTTTAAATTGTTTACATCCCTTTTCAAATAAATACTTCAGAAATAAAAAGGAATCAAGATTCTATGACTAGAATGATGCAAAAAGTAATTTATAACAGATCCACCTAAAATTCTTACCGATAAGACCAGACAAAAATCAATACTCACTTCATACTTCATCACTCACAAAGCATACTATGCTAAGAACCTCAATGTTTTGTTGTTGTTTTTTTTTTTTTTGGTGAAGACTTTACCCTGCAGGTTGCAAATAATTGCTTTGGGTTTTGGGCTAGGGTGTGAAGCTGTCTGGTTGGCCACTGGGTCTTATTATCTACTTTGTTTTTGCTATTGCCATAAATATTTTTTTAAGTAATCATCAGCACCATCTGCTACTTACCACTGTGTTCTTTTCACAGTGTCAATACTATAAACACAGTCTGCTCCCTCATTTGATGCAGTGCAGAAGAACAAAATTAAGCAGAAAATAGTCACACCAAAAATAGGCATAACTATTTAAAAGAAAGCAACTTCTGTAAAATGAGCTTCAGAATAGATGACTCCAGGTTTCACTGAGTCTTAAAGAGCCATTTTGCCAAGCACCGCCAGTTAACAAAAAAGAACTACTTTACTTTTGAGACCAGATCACTTGACAAACTTACCCATCCATCTAAAAATTAAAGTTACTCTTCAGTAAGTCAGTTAGTCTTACTTACAGTTATCAACCTCTTACAAAGAGTATTTTGATTTTCTCACACATCTCAACTCTGTTTTTGTAAGGTAAACATTCAAAAAAATTCTGTTCCATGTTTAGTCATTCAAAATAACCCACCTTATCTGCAGAATTTGGGGTCAAATGAATACAACCATACACCCACAAGCTAGGCTATAGGAGTTGGCACTCCATGGAGCTACCATTCATACAATGTGGATCTATAGTTTTTTCTGGAGACAAGGTGGTTTTCTGTGCCCCTCCCATTGGAATGGTGAATTAATTATATGGCAATAGAAACCCTGCTCAGGTTTTAGTCCGGACAGAATGCCTGACTCACCAAGTCCTGAATTTTGACACAAGTTCTAGGCATCCATGGTGATGTGCTGTAATACACCATTTGGCTCATTCCCAGCTGCACATCATCACTTCAGAGAAGTGAAATAGAAACTTTTATTTTTCTTTCAGAAATCTTGTTATCCTGTTTTTCCTCCCCTTCTAGTGGGTGGTATGATGAATTCAATTTTACTCAATGCTTTTATAATGCTTTCCTTATTTACTTATCACTTTATCCTACCTAAGTAGTATTGCTAGATTATAAATACGAAATCATTTTTAATGCATCAATAAGAAATTCCTTCAATAACACACAGAACATAAGCTAAAAAAAAAAAATCTGTCTCCAAAACTACAAAGAATGAGATGGCAGTCTGTAGAGGCAGTCTGGTATAGAATACAGAACAGAATGATGCAGAAAAACAAGTACATGTGTAGGGTGCCCTGATAATGCTTTGATGGGACTAATAAATAGGCTGAGGAAAAAGAGAAAGCAGAGCCATGCTTTGTTTTATTTAGACACATCCTTTAAACAATTTCTCTTTCTCTCTAGCAGTATTATGTTTCAGAGTCTAAATAACCTACCAGTTATGAATATCTTCCTTTTTCTTCCTCTGCTTATACTTTTCTTCTCACACAAGAGCCCTATATACATATATATACACACACAGAACACTGGAAGTCTTCTCAATGAAGGAACCAGAGGAAAAAAAATCCTTTCTATACAAATTCTCCTCTAGGTTAAGCAATTCTCCTTCTTGTTGCCTTTTATTTGTAGTTAGCAGTCCAAAAGTGCCTATAAAATGTTGCATGCAATATTCTTATGACCATCTAGTCCAGGAAAAAGGAGGCTCAGGGGAGACTTTATCACTCTCTATGACTATCTCAAAGGAGGTTGTTTTGAGTCAGGGGTCAGTCTCTTTTCCCAAGCAATGAGCTACAGGACAAGAGGAAATGGCCTCGAGTTGACCCCGGAGAAGTATAGGTTGGATGTAAGGAAAAATTTATTCACTGAAAGGATTATGAAGTTACCATCCTCAAAGAGATATTTAAAAGATATATAGATGTAATACTTAGGGATATGGTTCAGTGGTAGACTTGGTAGTGCTGGGTTTACAGTCGGACTTGATGGTCTTAGAGATGTTTCCAATACACACAAATTTACGATTCTATAAATCAACAAGAAGTACTATATGTATGTAACTATATATGTATACATACATATAGTTTTGTTTCCAAGGCTCAGAAGAATTGAGTAATATAATTGTTATAAATTATTATGTTTAATGATAAGTTATTTCATATTTATATTTAAATGTCTCTTATGATATGTATAAGAATTTGGAATCTTAGTCAGGGAAAATTAAGAATAGTACTAAGAAACCCTTGTTACAGAAAACCTCATGCAAAGCTAATTTTTTGTAGAACAATTAGTAAGACATTATTTGTTAAGATGGTGAGTACAGCAAAGGCAGATAGCAGGGTAATTTTATTGATTCTGTGATCCTACTGTAGTATGTTGATTGGGTAGAAATGAATGCCACAGTCAATGGAGACAGAAGTTCTGTTTTGATTCATAGATATCAGAGAGCAATTTTCAGACAGACCTGTTGGAGAGACCCACTGAATACAAAAACTTGCTATGAGCTTTTCTATTTGTACCAATAGAATGTTGCATGAAGTCTAAGATGCGCATTCCACTACCTACACTACAAAGTTATTTCCACTGAAGTTGCTCTATTAACCAACACATATTATTTAGGTTTTTATTTCAATTTGCAAGTGTTATTTGAATGTCTGAAGTTAGATTTAGTCTTAGTCATTTAGATGTTCTTTATGACTTAATAGAGAGAGACACTCATACACATACAACTTCAAGATCACTTGGCTCACAACCTTAACAGAAAAAAACACCTTTACTGGACGTTCTGTCAATTCTACCTCCTAGGGAAATTTTGCCTTGTGAAAGTAATTTATTAACACACAAATAATTCACAAATTGCATCCCTTGATTCTGTGTTTTAAAATGCTCTAGTTTTCTGTTTCTCCTTGTGCTTTAGAGCACTTACTGGCCTTCTCCAAGAGGGATGCAAACATTTATCATGGAGTTCTATAAACTTTTTGTACAGTACCTTGATACCTCAAAGTGTGGGATTTAGCTGGCTTTAATAATAATGATGACATGATAACAGTTCTTTTAGCAGAATTTATCACTCTACCAGGCTATTCTTTCTGCATTGCCCAATATATCACCAGAGTTGTATTAAGACCTTGAAGGAGTTATTCTTGGTCTTTCCACTGCTGGTAATTCATTGGCACCTCTTTCTGCAATAAGCAATTTATATATTATCCTCTTGTTCCTCCTATATTTTTGTCTAGCCTGTTTTGTTCAATACTCTTTGAGACGCATAATTTAGTTCTTTCTACAGATCTGGTTGCAGCTGCTCTCATTATTAGATCTCTTGACGTTAAGTAGTGTGTAAGCTATTTAAAGCATGGGGTCAGACACAAAAGCAAGAATGAATGTTCCCTACCTTCTAATGTATCACAAAACCTGCAGGACACGTTCACTGCCAATGGGTGCTTTTTCTGATATGCACATACACTGATGCATATGTAATAATATACACAGGGATCGTATAAAGAATCCATATTTCCACCAGCCTCTGAATTTTGATCTGATTACTCAGGTGCACTGTAACTAATGAGACAACAGAAAAATGAGCAATTATGTTCTATCAGTCTAGCCATAGTAGAGATTTTTTCATCACTAACATACCCTCATGCTTTATATTGATTATTCTAACTAATAATTTAGTAATTTCTACTTTAATCCGAGCAAAATTTTATTTAAAACCAGTTCCTAGTCTGGATAAGCATAATTAAATTATTAAGGTCCTGCTCAAAACGTGCACCTAACAATATATAAGGCCTTTTGCACCATATCTAACCTCATTCAATGGCAACATTTATTGACTTAATAGATTTTAAGGATGCTTAACTCTTAAAAAAATAAATAAAACAAAAAATTGTTCCACCAAAAATGTCCTTTTCCAATACTTACTGGATACTGAATCACTGACTTACTATGAATACTGGTTCAAATAGTTCATTTTTTCCTCAGTATTTAATCTGAATCTACAAGACCAACCTGCATAAAATCTATCTTGCACCAAAAATTAATGTTAAACATTTTAATTGTATCAGCCTAATTGTGTTTTGTATGCTCACAGCATTTGCACTTAGAACTAAACAATATCATAAGTCTCTTTCTGTAAAGTTCTGAACATTTTGTGCAGGAAATAGAGAACAATCAGGTCTCCAATGGGACATATGGTCCCTCCTAGAGAAGTTTTTGCCATGCATAGCCTTTGGCCAAAGCCCACCATCTGTAGTTTCAACTATTCTTCCAGCTGCTGATAAAGGTGAAGTATAGAACATATGCTGTAGAAACAGTAACCTTTACATTGGAATTATTATTATTATTATTATTTTTAACATTCAGGGAGACAAGCACAATATTTACTAATATAAACCAGGGAAACAAGTAAAACCCACTTTTGAGCATAGCGGGTTATTAAAAACATGAGTACAGCCCTAAAAACTTCAATACAGAATAGCTTAGTTATTAGCATTCCTGATTTTAAAGAAAACATGATGCACAGCAATACAGGTAGTCTCTCCTTGTGTTTCAGACATAAACACACAAGAAACAAAAACCCACAGTCTCTCATTGTGAGCTAAGAATCAGTATCTTTGACGTATCATTTGAAGAAATGTTTGACACATCATCCATTTTATCCCAGAATGATCCCAATAAGCATGAAAATGATTATATGCAAGTAATAGAGGATTCTAAAATTACTTGGCAAGACATAATTGCTGAACATATTACTTACATCCACCTAAATATCATTGTTTTAACCTAGCTTAGGTCATAAGGGAAACCAACTGCACAGCAAACATATGTCAGCTGCACAAAACTTCCACATCATTTCAAATGACTTGGCACAGTTCACAGCATCTGCTCCCTGAAAGTCCAGGGAAGAAGCAGCAGGTAATGCTGCAGGACAGGAACAAAGTGGATTAGTGGAGTTAGAGAGATGCCAACAAACTTGCATAATAGCTTCTGCCCAGACTATGCATGGTTACAGACAGTGAAAGCAGTTCATGAGCACCAAAATTCATTACACTTAAGAAAAATGATTATAGCAATATAGTCTGATAGATCAATCTAATGGTTGAATCAGCATAGCTGCACACCTCACGCATTCCTATTTGCTTTTGACCCTGAACAAAGTGGGAGTTGCAGATGGCGACTAAAAAATGTCAGATGTTTCTAAATAATAGCATCATAATGAGGAACCAAGGAAAAGGATTTAAAATGTATACGACAAAGCTGATTAAAGGTAAGTAATAAAATAGAGGAAGACGATTTATATACAAGGAGGTACGTTCTTTCACATTGAGAAACTGAAATGACACATCTGTTGCACTGTTGAACTCAACTACAGGTTTGAAATACCTATTTGCTCTGAGTTTCATACGCAGCAAAGATCAGCAATTACTTCTTAAAAGACTTAAATAGTGAATAGCAACTGATGACGAAGCAACTAGTTGAGCACATTTTACTGCAGAAGAGCACATAGACAAATTGGAAACAAACAACACAACATTTTAAGCTCCAGTTCAACAATTAGTTTTAATTTCTTTCATAACATTTTTCCTTGTAAGACTATAAACCCCTTTGCTTTGTTTTCATTTCCTTAAAACATGAACAGGGAATACTTTAAATATCCTTCCTCTTTCACTACTGTTTTCAGAGCACTTACATTTACATGCTTTTTCAAAGCAATGCATCTCACAAAGTATCAGTAACACTTGTTTTCCTAGCACATACAGAAATTCCAATACAAACCGCTCTTTAAGAACAAAATCCTTGTCTCAGAGCTCAGGAAGAAAACAAACAAACAAGCAAACGCAACCAAACAAACAAATAACAGAGGGTCATGAAGCACAAAAGAGAAGATGCTGAGCTTATTTAAAGAGAAGTCAACTGAGTTTGCCCTCTCATCATCATCACTCAGTACTTTTTAATCTCTTAAATGGATTTTAAAGGTTAAGATGATATCTTTTTGGCTCTTAATAATAAAAGTTAGCCTTAAAGCATATTTTCTGGCTTATAAGAGTATTTTGGGTCCATACCATGCAGCATATCATTCATTGCAAAGGTGTTCCTTTTAGCGAACCTTCCAATGAATTCTGAAATAGCAAAGTGCTCATCTGTGCAGTGTCAGACTACTGTCTGAACTTCGTTATATTCCCATTTTGTGTCATGTCATTAAAGGCAGCATTTAAAGGATCTAAAAATTGTATGTATGTACCTCCTGCTTAGGAGGATTTCATAAGAAGGCTGTAATGGTTTTGTACAACAGTATAACAGAGACCAGATAAGAGACCACCATGAGAAGTACTTCCAGGTAACGTAAATGTTGCATCAAAATAAACCAGGATCATTTCCAGTGTGGACACATTCCTAATAAAGCAGGCAGATTCACTCACAGAATCCCAGGATTCATTCAACAGGCATTCTGGTAAATGTTAGTATTTTAATTGAATCCCAAACAGCATAACATTGGCATTTATTTCTGTTGGTGTAAAGAAACTTACTTAGCGTACTAAATGTGAACTCAAGTGAAAATACTCACTGCTGTTCCCTTCACAGAATCATTTACAGCAAATGAACTGAGATTGTAGAAGTGGTCACATATGAAAATGCTCTGTCCTGCAAAAAAACTGGTGTGCAAGGGCATGCATCGATGCTTCCTGAAATAATACGTATGCACGCCAGCCTAATTTGCCCACTGGGCTTTTTATGAGATACCACATCAAATTCCAGATGAAAATTCCTCATTAAACACTGAGCCCAAACTAAACATCTTGACTGAACAGCTCTTTGCATTCATACGCTATGCATCATTTTGCATGTGTGCAACTGTCCACGCAGACTGCATTGCAGGAGGACAGATGTAATGCCCACCAGCATAAGCCTTACCTGACTGACCCGGGGGTGGGACTCCCGATGATCCTCTTGGCAGACATAAAAATACTGTGAGGACAGCAGCTTTGTTTCCTGAACACGGCTCGATGGCAATTGGTTTGGGAGCACCCTGGAAAAGGAAGGGGGGACTCATGTAACAGCTGATAGAGATTTCTGTAATATTTTTATTTGTACTTCCTAATTTTAAGGTTCACTGTAACAGTATGAAGATTTTTTTCCCCAATTAGCTCTTCGCTTTTAAGCAGATTGTCCTATTTGTATTAATTGACTGAAAAATGGGCTTTAACAGCCCACACTGCAAATCTAATCAAACTGAAAAAATGAAATGATCATAAAGGCAGCAAAATTGTTCTCTTCATTTTATACCTCGCTAAATCTAGCAATTTCAACTTCTTAAGGTTAGAAAAAGGCAAAACATTTTTGGTACACACAATGGTATCTGAGAATACTAGAATTTCCCACACCGTAAGAACGAGAAATACCTGCCTGAAAGAATTGTGTTTCTACAGCCAGCTATTGCCTAACCTCCTCCTAAAGTCAAAATTATTTAATAAGAAAAAATATTTCTATATAGAGAGAGATCCTTCTTCGGTTTCCCAGACCAGTAGGTCTTTATTCTCTGAATCGGTCCTGATAAACAAATGGTTTCCTTGAGGCACATCCTTCCTTGTTTTTTATATTTTTTAAACATAAAAACTGGTGCAGTGTTACTTACTTAGATAAAACCAGAAACTCCCTTCAAATGTTGGCTGCTCAATTATCACCTTACTTTGTCTCATACAAAACTAGGATAACAGTGCTTATCCTAGCAGGAGGTATCCGCTGTTACTGAGTGTTTCTCTTCTATTAACTATACAGATCTTCTAATTTACAGTTAGCTTTTGACTAAATGGTTACTGCCATCTTGCTCTCTAGTTTCCAAGACATGGGATCTCGAAGGAAGCAGAACATCCTACAAAGCAACAGAATAGTAAAGTTTCTAACACAACAATTTATTATGTTTCCATATTTACACCACTTTGTATTTTGTGCTTGCTAAGAGATAGGCATTTCACTTTTGAGAGTTTAAACGTTTAGTCAACCGCTAAAGATATTTCTGAAAACATTAGGTCAAAATCAGCATAAGCATTTGTTTCTCTTCTTATTCGTAAGTTTTTAGAATGTCTGTCATGTTCCAAAGCAGAAGACCAGTTTGATGTTTTCATTCAAAATTCAAAGCCATAAAACTTTCCATTTACATGCAAAATGCAAAGTGTATATAAATGTCAACCGATTCAAATATCCTAAGAAGAATGAGAGTCTAGCCAAGTTAAATACACTGTGAAGTACTAGATAGAAGGAAAACAAAGGCACTTCCATCATTGGAAGAAATTATTTTCCATTCTTCTACCTCCAAGTAACCAACATTTATTACTGCTCAGCAGAGATAAGAAAATAGAAAATACTGCAATAAATCGAGCAATAGATAAATATACTTAACTTTACTACTTGGTTGTATTTGAATGGCATTTACATAGGTTCATTTAAGGCAACAGCATTAAGATAACTTGGGTGAGCAGTGTCATCTAATTTAAAATTGCCAACACATAGTGAATGAAAACCTATTGTCATTAACACCTTACCAAATGATGACACACAGAAAATAAAATGTCAGAAGTTTCAGCTAACAACAATCACTTTAAGAAAAGAGCATAAAGAAATATAGTTAAACTGAGCAGACTGGATCTGTAGCATCTAATATAGTTTTCTGTAACTCAGTGGTCTCACGTTGGCCACAGCAACAGAGGATGAGAACAGACTCTGAGGTTGTGTAAGCTGGTGTATATATGTTGATTTCTATTGATTTATGACAAGCAAAACATCTGAACAAGCACTATATGATTATATTCCAAAACTACTGTATAAAACAGGTGAAGAGAACCATACTAATATACTAGCAGCATTGATTGCACACGCAAAAGAAGCCTCGGTGGATTACTGGAAAAAATACAGTATGGAAAATTTTTATTCTTAAGGTTTGACACATACATCAAATGGCAATGTAAAGAAAACAAAAATAATGGTAATTTCTTCTGATCACATTTAATATGGGAAAGGGTCTTTATGGGATCATCCAGATTAGCAGCTATTTTGTAACCTGGGCTGTTGAAATCTAATCAGACAAGCATAGGCACAGGGTAATAATATATAACATACCAGCACTGACTGCAGCCTGACCTGATTCAAAAAACTCTCCACCAATTTTTCCCACTATTCCACACTTTCATTCACTTCTACCTCTTGCACTTTCAGTTCCCAGAATATTAGGCTTCCCAACTGCCATACACTCCTATCACACATCCCCCAGCACCTAAATGCGTGCCCCTAATTCCAGTTCTTCCCCCCAGTCCCCTGTTTCCAGCCATCCACATGGGAATGCAGCTCTCTACCAGTTAAGTTCTGCTCACTGAGGCCCCGCGCTTCCCACGGCTCTCCACTCTTAGATAGCATATGCTATTAAAATAATTAGCATTACTAGTGAAAGTAATGGAGCATTTAAGTCATCTCTCCTGATGTGTCACAAAGTCAAGTAAAATAACATGGTTCCTTTCTATTTATGCCTGTCAGCGTCTAAGGGGCATTTGGGCAGTGCTGTCATCAATGTGCTTCAGCTTTTGGTTTACCCTGGAGGGCTCAGGCAGTTGGAATGGTTGATCTTTGAAGGTCTCTTCTAATCCTATTCTATCTAAAAAGGCAGACAACTTGAAATCTTCATTTGAAATTGTATATTGGAACATAGTATATGCAAACACATCATTGAAAAAAAACACCACTGTCTTTTTATTTGATGAATAATTGCTGGATTATAAATCAAAATCATGACATTTTTCTATTGGTGTGTAATATAAAACCTTCCCGTAACAGGTCTTGTTCTTTTCTGTCTGAAGCTTTTACTAATACTTCTCAAAACACAACTGGAGGAAATTTTCAGATAAATATTTTTCAGAGGGCCTCGGCCAAAAATCAAATGCATTAGGAATTTTCTATTTGTGCTTATAAATGAGGATCCTTTACAGAAAAAGTTGAAACTGAAAAAGCTGATTTATTATTTTACCTCACATCATTCAGATTTGCTAGCAGAAAGCCAGAGAATCATGGAGCAAATGATAATAATTTAGATACCCAAAGGTTTGTCTGTTGTTTAAAGAAAACACATAACCCTGAATCAAACTTATTTCCTGGTGACATAACATGTTCTCTGAAATGTGCTATTTATCTTGCCTTTTTCACTTTTTTGGGGGGTGGAGGGGAGGGGAGAGATAAGGTACACTTTTTCTTGCCCAAAGCACTCAGCTACCATGACTAGCTAGAATTATTATTATTTTCTTCCCTACTCAGAAAGAAGTGACTTACATTTCTGCCAAAAAGCACAAACAACAATCAGAGTTAATAAAACTTTATCAGTGGAATGCAGAGTAAACAAAAAACACTTCTCTTATTAAACCGCCCTTCGCTCTCCTACCCCCTTACACACTGACAGAAAGAGGTACGTCATGTGGGAAGGGGAAGAAAACCAGAAAGGGATAAAACGGTGAAAAGAGCAGATATTATTATTGGTAGTGACAAAAGAAGACTAAGTCAGTGGATGTTGAAAGAATTAAAATGAGGAGATGGCAGGGAATAAAGCAGACTGTAAACCATTTCAAACAGTTCAGTTACGAAACCAAATACCGGGAGTCTTCCTAGAGTCCTACATTTGGTCAAAGAAAAGGTTCTCCATTCTTCAGACTTGTTTTAGAAAATCTAGATGATGCCTACCTGCCTGAGCACATGAGGAGCTAACAAACTTGGGGAAGATTCTTGGCTCACCTCCGATCTGTTTCTATTAGAAATAAATTCAGACTAGATTTTTTTCCTCAGTACAAAGGGCAGATAACAGTACCACTGTTACTGGCAGAAAAACATCTGTGATCGTATTAAAAATATTCATTTATTGTAACCTACCACCTCTGCTTTCTTACAACATTTCTTGTCATAAGATAAACCAAAACAGGTTTGTTTTTAAATATTGAAAACCTATCAAACCTTGCATTATGTTTAGGAGTAACTCAGGTGAGCAGTTTTAGGCATGCAGCCCAAGAAAAAAAAAATGGGAAATGCATTCTGCCATTTGTAGTTGGCAGGAGTGGCAACAATGCAGCAGCATGAAGAGGTGAGAGGAGCAGGAGAAGATAACGATGACTAAGGAGATGTTCATGGGTCAACTATAATGGTTCGGAACCTCTTTGGACAAAATGCACCAACACTTAAGCATTGACTTTCATCTACACATCAATGAAAATACTTCTTAACCTATAAAAAGTGAAAAGGGTTTTAGCTCTGCCTGTATTCCAAGAACTGGTTTCTTGCAGAAGCGCTACAGAACTTCAGATTTTCAGTATAAAGTAATATACGTGTGTGTGTATATATATATATATATATATATGTATATTTCTGTTCAGTATTCTAAGTCAGGTGAATCCAATTTTTAAAAGTGCATTATTATACCATAAGACAAATAGATCACGTAAGACTTAATGGCTCCAATCTCATGCCAAAAAAGCAATTAGAAAATTGAATCAAGGAATTAAGGATTAATGTGAGCATCTTACACCTGTCAGCAGTAATAAGTATTTTGACAAGAACAGAATAAGGTTTGACAATGTGCACAAATACAGATCTGATATATAAATCAAGTATTAAAATGCAAACAGTTATGCATTAATCACTTTAATGTTTCCTAGCTGAAATGGTTTTAGTTCTACTTGCGAGAATTCACTATAAATAAAACTTCATCGCTCATACTTTAAAAAAAAAAAAAAAAAAAAAAAAAAAGAACTTGACTTATTCTTGTTTTAGTTATAAATGATGCTGATTTAAACTTAGTTTTTAATCATATTATTAAAACAGAATTAATCAGGTGAATTTTGCATAAGCTAAGCTTGATGGCTTGGCAAACAAGCAACCAAATCTGTTGTTACAATAGGATTAATATCAGACTTAGAACATAAAAAGCATTTTTCTAGACTTCAGTAGACAAGACTTCACAGGGCGAAAAGAGGAAACGTTTCTTCTGAAGAGGAGGATGAAAGGTACAATTTATACCTATGTTATGTTACAAGTGTGCACATCTTCCTTTCCTCTTGTCTTCAGGTTATTTTTTCTGAATTCTTTGATTATTTTCTGAATTTCTTGAGTAATTTTTTCCGAGTTCTTTGATTGATTTCTGAAGTCTCAGATTCAGAGAAGAGCTTCAGCACTTAAAGCTGACCAAATTTAGATATCTATATGCAAAATCAAGAGCCTTTAAACTTTGTTAATATCTTAGTTTCAATATAAACATTTTCCCAATAGCTCTTCTCTAGGCACAACCTCATTGCTCTTACGCCTACTAAATACACACTGCCAATCCTGCAGCTGTCCTTGCTGTGGGAGCTCTTGTTGGGTAGCTGTCTAAAATACATTCAGCAAATGAGGCTCTACAATACAGTTGTGGCCACCTCATTTGGAAACAGTTAAAAGCAGAAGTAGCTCTGTTCTTCCTGGAAAGAGGATTCCTTTTGGTTTTCCTACTCGGTAATTTGTACATACTTCCTTGAGGTGATCTATCCAATAGCTAAAGATGGAGAGTATAGTGTTGTGATCACTCTGACCACTTTTAGTGGAGTAAGGCCGACATTTCAACAGTGCAGACAAGAAAAAGAATATCATCTTCTCAAACCCACAGAATTTCATTGATGTCATTCACTTCAGACATTTTTCTGGAGAAACTCTAAATGTCCCCTGGAAGGGACCTCAAAGACCAGGTAGTTCCAACACCCCTTTTGTTGAGCAGGGACAAATTCCATGAGACCAGCTTGCAGAAAGCCCCACCTAACCTGGTCTAGTACAGCTCCAGTGATGGGGCACCCACAGCACCTCTGGGCAGCCGTGCCAAGGCCTCACTGCCCTCTGAGTAAAGAATTTCTTCCGTGCACCTTTACCTAAACCTGCACTTTTTAAGTTGCCAGTCCTTGTCCTATCACTACAATTAATTAGCCTTAATGACATGGCAATAAAAAAAAAAAAAAAAAAAAAGCTTACACCAAACATCCTTTATGTGCCCACAGCAATACATTTTAGGAAATACTGCAACCGAATAAATCAGCAAGGCTGGAGTTATGAACATCATCTTGCAGCTGGCACAGGAAGCACCAGTTCTTCATATGACCCTGGGGTTTTACTGAAATTATTTCATTCACTAAAGATTTTCACTTAATCCATGCCACAGAGTTCCTCTCACAATTAGTGAGTGGAAAGCCTTACCTCAGCTTGACCTGCAGAAACATCCCAGAGCCTGAGAGTCATCAAGGCTCTGCACTTCTACACTGCAGCTTCTTTTGCCCGAGGATCTCCCAATGATTTATAACTTCAGCTAATGAGGCCTCAGTAGCCCAGGTGAGGTAGATATCTACTTTACCCACAGCAGTAAAAGCTACAGAGCATCTAAAGTCTATCTTAAAATTCATTTGCTTCAACTGAAGGAGACTTGATGCAACTGCCTTGCATCTGCAATGGAGTCACCCAGCCAGTGCTGATTTCCTGGGAGGGGTCTATCAGCTCCATTCAGCCTCTGAACACTTCTACAGTAGCTAATGGAGCTCAGAACAACAGGCTGATGGACAGTATCATGGGACCTGACCTGAACAACAACAAAAAATAAAAAATAATAATAAATAAAAAAAATAAAGCCAACCTTTATTAAACTTTTTTCTTTTTCTTTTTTTTTTTTTTTTTTTTTAAGAAACAAACTAATTTTGCCCTACTCCTTTAGCAGACCATAAATCTCAGTTAATTTCCTTACTTCAAAAAAGCCATGGAAATCTCAGATATATTTGTGCATTCATTTCCATAAGAAAAACATTGGGAATTAAAAAGAACACAATATGATTTACCAAGCTGTGATTATGGCACCAGTGATCGAAATACATTGTTACCCCTCAGTTTATTGTTTTACTTCCCTGTCACAACTGTACCAATACATAACAATGGGCTGCATCCATTTTTTGCAGTCTTTTCTGATTAGAACGTGGCTGCCACTTATCAAAGGTTATGTACAGACATTGAATTTACGTATCAAATTGAAATTGTTTATGCTCAGAAGAGCTGTGTTTCTACTACACGAACTACACTTGCAAAACAGGTGTGTATTTATTTTGTAACAAGGTTACTCTGTCTCTGTTCACCTAATAGAGGACATAATTTCAAAAACTAATGTTGTGTCAGATAGCATTTCATTAGCAAGAGAATTATGAATTGATGTTCTGATTAAAGCTGAAGCCACGAGGAACACCTGCAGATGCATTTATTTTCAGTAGGGTTTCCAGAACAAACTCCTGCTCAGCTGCCTAGGGGTGGTAATTCTGCTGAATTTGGAGACCAGCGTGAACTATCTTGAGGTTTTCTCAAGTTTCACAACTGGATGGAGAGAACACGAGATACTGCCTTAAATCAAAATATCAAGTGGCATGTGCAGACAGACAGCAAAAATGAGCCATGTCCTATCTGCCTACTGTAAAATAAACAGGAGTTTATTTTACCATTACATCTTGCCCACTAATAAGAGTAACTTCAGGTTAATCTGCAAAATATTGGACAGAACTTCCAGGGGATGGTGTGTGAAGCAGTTGTGCTGGATTGCTGCCAGAGGAATCCCCAAGAGCCTCCAGAACATTCTCCTATTAAGCTGTCTGAGTCTGATTAAAGCTTGGCAGTGCTAATGTCCAGAAAGAGAAAGAAATTTATCTTGGCAGCAGCCAGCTAGATCCTGTTGGGAAAAGCAACTGAGACCCTGTGTCTGTGGCATATATGAAGCCCTGAGTGTCCTCAGATACTTTCCTGTAAACTCTTCCTGCTGCTATTTCACATTCAGTAAGTCAAAGTGGTGCTGTGCATTGAAGTGATGCTAATGGGTATTTGTTTTCCAGATGGGTATATTTGTTGGGTCTCCAAGGATCGGAAACAAGAAGTGGAGAATTTCATTATTCCTTTACAATTCAACCTTAAAGGCTCACGCCGATGAAAATTCACATTTTCACTGGTGACAAATCACTGACAGCCCACCACTGAAATTTGAGCTGATAAATTAAAACCAGATTGTCACTGCTTTGTATTAGAGTGGTTACTTTACCACTGATTGCCTGCAAAATGTGAACATGGTCCCTCCAGAGCCATGCCTGTCCTTTTAGGGAGGGAAAGATGAAGGATGAGGGCCTAATATCCAGGCTGACAAGAGTGTCTGCCATGGTGGGCATCGAGGGAATGCTGAGCACAACGCTGCCTACTTTCTTTGGAATCAAAAGCAACCTAAGGTCAACATTTCTAAAATGTCCATGAGGCGAAAAGACTTGGGCTATACTTTGCTCAGAGTGGGCCATAAAAAGCTCAGTCTGTCCTTTCTGCAGTGAATGTAGGAGGGAATCGAGAAGTTCTGACTGGTGGCATTTTTCACGATCACAGGGATCTCATTCCTGAAGCTGTGCAGCACCACAGAATAATTAAAGATATGGTTTAATTGTTATTTAGGACATCTATGCCAGACTTCAGAGGTTAGAAAAGGCAAGTATAATTAAACTATATTTTGCATTTCTTGCAGAGAAAATATAGTACACCATATGTCATCCAAAACACGCTTCTAGTGAACTTTTTTTCAGCAGTGTCTTTTAAGGTTCTTTTGTAACCTTCTGGCCACATGTAGGATGCCTAGCGAATGATAAAGTAAAACACTCATCCTTGGAATCATAATAATAAAAAGGAACTAAATCAAGACACACTGCAAAAGCTAGCTGTCAGCAGAGAGGATTAAAGTGCAAACTTGGCAATATTTGTAAAGCCAGAAAATAAAATGCTAATAGCACCAGAATAACAAATGACTTTCTATCATGACAACTTACACAGATCACAGCCTCCCAAACACAAATAGGCACAAAAGGAATGTCTGAAAGCGTGACGTAACTCTTCTTTTGATTGTCCTTACCATGGTCCAAGGACAGCTATAAAACGCAGACACCATAGCCAAAAACATTCTGAAACAAATTACCCACCATTTAAGATCTGTAAGTAGATAGAAGTTTTCATGCTAGTGACCATGTGTGGCACGATACCGGGGATCAGATCACAGCTCCAGCAGCACGAAGAAGAAACAATCAAGCTTTTCCGCCCCAAGGAAAAGGCATATGATGGGAACAACAGGGAACGTAGTTTTGCTATTTAAAAGTCACAAGATTCTTAAGATCTATGAGATAACCATCAGCTGCCAAAATCACTAAGATTGTGTTCTGCCAACACAGGAGTAACATAAATCAGTATAGTTCTGATATCAACTCCAAATCTGATACTACATCATTATTACACAGCAGAGGGGTTGAAACTAAATGATCACGACAGTCCTCTTCAAACCAGGCTATGATTTTATGATTTTCTTAATAGTTTTGTTAAAAAAATCCTGCAAACAAACTCAAGTATTATCACTTCATGTTACTTTCCAAGATTGCTCCCCATCAAGGTTGCTAACACTTACAGCAGTCACAAACATAATAGAAACTTCACAGCAAAAGCACAGGAAAGGAAACTTTGCCTCCAAGGATGGAATCTGACAAATAATTAGGCACCTGAGAATTAGTGCTTCGTGAAGCTGTTTTGTTAAAACAAACAGGATTACTCGCATGAATGAAACTGTTTATTGTGCATTACCCTCGTTGGTTTAACACAAAAACATGGAACACTTTAATTTTTTTTTAAATAATAGGGAAAATATTCTTCCTTAAAAATATTACAAGATCTGTTTAATTTTCCAGCAAACCAGCGAAGCATAAAGGATTTGCTGACCTAGGATTTCCTGGATCTTGAATTATTTCCCTGACTTAAATGAAAAGTGTCACTTCTTTTTTTCCCCCCTTTCTTTCAGAAAGCACCATATTCTGAGCATGTTGAGTCCCTTGAGCACTGCGAACTGAAAATAAGTAGCTGGATTATGCTCGCATCGTGCAGTTCTGCTGGTAGTTCTGTTCTACTTATGTTTCCTATGGTACAGCAGGGAACTTCTCTTTATTTTATATTTTTATTAGTATACAGTCACCGCCACCAAAAATCATTATTCACATTGCATTCTATAGTTCCTACACTTACTGCATGAAAGTGCAGAAAATCTTGTTGCTTTCTTTTCAGAAAACGTTTGAGCCTTAAAGTTTACATTGTAAAACCCCACAGTTCCCAACAATAATGCTTGAAAGATCTTTTTTCCCCCCAACACACAACTTTTTCAGAGCAAATTGACTTTTTTTTTTTTTAAGTTTCCTTGAAAAAAAAAAAAAACCCTCACTTTTTGAACTTTCCATTGAAATTTGCTTCAAATCCATGCATTCCGTGAAAAAAAAAAAAATAGTTGGAGTATTTATCATTTCTAACTCCATAATTTATTTTCCCTTAGATTTGTATACAGGCTTTAGCCCTCTACCAAGAGTAAAACAGAAGAATGCTTGACCTGGTCTTCTTTCAAAAGAATGAAACATTTATTTTTTGCTGTATGTGAGCTCTACCGTATTTTCTCAGTGACTACTATTAGGCTAATGAGGAAAATAGTACATTTCATCATTATTTCTAACTCCTTTTCCCTCCCTATATACCACACCTTTCCAGTCCTACAGTGTTCTTTTCACAGAAATAAATGCCCCAGATCAGATGTCACCGACTAATGCAATAAGCAGAAGAAACAGGATCTTATTTACTTAAACAATGGCTGAGATTTAAGATCAGTCATCGAGCAGATGTTATTTCTGAAGTTGAAAGTGTTCACGATGATTGTTACTATAGAAACCAAGCTTTGTAAAATATTCCAAACAAACGCTTCTTTATTAGCTAGCACTGTAACTACAGTGCTCTGCATTACACTGCATCCCACAGTAAGTTATCAACCACACGTGTTTATTTTCTGGTTATTTACTTTCAATAGTGACTACAAGACAGGATTTCTATAGGTCTTAAAAGATGCTGTATCATAATACCAGTCACCCATAAAATGACACATGCTGTATTCATTCAATGCTAAGCTCCAGGCTGTTTCATTTCCCCCCTCCTGTGGACAGCCACACAAATCAGAGCTTCCCTGTTCAGCAACAGTGAAAAACAGGAACCCACTGCTAATTCCTGTGGTTAGATCAGCAGCTCAAAACCAGCAGTGGTTTCCAAATGCCAGCCCCAGCCTCTTTAGCAATTAGACCATTCTTTGCTCCTTAGAATACTTTGCAAAGCGCACACATCACCCACAAAGCATCTTTCAGCTGCCAGCTGTACCAAACCAGTGGTTCAGACCTGTTGCTTTACTTGTGAACCATTCTAGAAGAGTTCAACACTGAGCATCTGGCTCCAGTGCAGCCAGGTGGAGCCCAGCAGTGCAGGATCCCTGACTGCATCTCAGTGACGCAGAGCTGGTCATGGCTGTCACTACCAGGAGACTTAGGAATACCCCATTAGATCAACCTGCAAAGGAACCACATCTCTCTTGATACAATTAAAATAACCACAGGCAGATAACAGGGCACGTAGGACTGAAGTTTAGCAAGTCAATTCTAGCTTCCTGTCGTACCACATGGAATGGAAAACTGTATTTAAGGCTACCCAAGCAAATCAGAAGAAACGTTATTACAGAATATATGCATCATGTGGATATTTGGTAAAGTTCCTCTGATGGCTTTCTGTTTCAGAGGCATCCTTAGAAAAGGATAAAATGCTACTAACATTTCAGACTACAGAGATTATCAAAACAGACGGTAGCAAATTCTGATAACTCCAAAGCAGTTCTGATTCTGAACCTGTTGCTGTGTGCTCAGCATCCCCTAATTTTCTGTGTTTCCGCTCAAATAGGAAAATTTTGCTGGAATCTTTCAGAACCTTTTTGCCTCTCTGCAACACGTGGAGCAATTACCATTTTTTCCTAGTACCAATTCTATCCAAGGCTTACAATTTAATTTAAAGCACAGCCATGTCTCAGGTAACATCAAGGATTCCTGCTTTTCATTACTATGAAACCACACTGTTTTAAAATGCAGTGATACAACCAGAGGACGATTAGATGCGTATATTATTATGGACAAGTATGGAAGAACACGTGCCAATGGTAATTTCAACACAGAATACCCCTGCAGTGAGGGAAACAGAAGACTAACTAAGAACTAAGCAGCCACTTAAAAAAAAAAAATAATTTAGTTCGGGTGTGCTGTCAGAGCCAGAGATGAAGATAACAACAAGAAAAAAATAACCCATAAATCATTTTAAGTTTAAGGAAAGCATGGCAAAAGGAAGTTATGGAAACAGATGACAAAGCAAGATCACTGCAGGCATGTTTTATGAAGGCAGAGATACTGGTTAGAAGCAACCGTGTGAGACTGAATACAAGGAATGCAGTTATTGGAAGGCAAACATCCCAACCAACATCCATTGAGGAAAGCGCCATTGGTACACGCTGTGGTTACAAGAAGGTCGAAGGTTCAGTTGTCTACCTGCTACAGTGAAAACATCTTAGCTTATTTTGTATGTCTGTGATTTCTGAGGACAAGCAGCTAAAGAATTTTAGCTCCTAACACAGCCTAAGAAAGTCAGCTCCTCTGGATAGGAGCACTCAAAGGACTGTAACAGCTGACGGTAACACATCTGACTGACTCTTCCACAATTTAAATGAGCAAGTTGCCATTTAGAACTACACTGACATGCAACAACCTTGAGTGTGTGCCTAGAACAAACCAAATCCATTCCTCATCATGTGTACAAACTCAGCTCTTCTGCAGGGTGTTTTTTACTTTTTTTTTTTTTTTTTTTACACCTTTTACTACTCTTTGGTCATAAATTGCCAGAATGGTTTCTACTCCCTCCAGTTCCCTTGTCCCCGATTCATCTGTTGTGACATTTCTGGATGACTTCCAGTTGTGACTTGTAAAGTCCTTGTTTCTGCAAAATCACCTACTGTTGAAATTTGCAATTCCAAACACTATCTTTTTGGTCTGTTTATCAGCTAGCATTCTTTGCTCAAGTAATCTTTGCCCTTCACATTCCAATTGATTTTGTCCTTATTCAAACTTCTATGAATTTACCATAAGTAATGCAACTCGAAATGTAGATGAATAGGTTTCTTCATTCAAGAAAAAAAAATTACCTTCACGTAACCTTCAGTGATGGGAAGTGTCTGAACATACACTTAATGACTAATTTATTTTGGGGATTAACATTTCATCTATTCAATATTTGTAACATTGGGTTTTATCTTTTATGTTTTCTCTATGTATTTTAAACATTTTTCTCGTGTCTATATTAAATGCCTTTTCATTATTTGTGATTCTCTTCCATTTTCTTTTGGTTTTCAGAAAGTTTCCTAATTTTCAGCGAACTGCTGAGCAAGCTGAAGATGTTAATTGGATATATCCCTTCTTTTTTTGTAAGAGTTTCTTATTAATGACTGCTCTCGCAGATGATAGAGATGTTAATCAATTTGCATCTGTCCTTTTAAAAGACTCAGCTAGGTCCCTAATTAACCATCTGTAAACAAACCGTTGTTCAGTAACATGGTTCAGCCACTTACTGCCAGTGAGCTGGTAAGGGCCTTCTGCTACCACTCAGCCCCGCTGTAAATATTTGACTTCTCTCAATATTCAAAGAGTAATTGGAAAAAGACAAGTGACTCACAATCCAGATTGCAGATCATTGGATTCTCTCTAATTAAGTCAATGGCATTGCTATTATGAGAAAACAACAGAAATAGTAGGTGTCTTTTGCTCCCATAAAGAGTCTGGCTCTTCACCAATATTAAGTCATGTATTCCATAACTATAGTAAGTGAGGATAATATAATAAAGTTCATACTTTCCTAAAATGAAAGTAATAGGAAGTCTTCATAAATAAAACTAATTCCTCAGATAGAAACTTTTTTTTTCCCCCCCAAAAGAAAGGCACATTCTCCTCAGCATTTGCAAAGATTGTGATCTTCCAGAACACAGATTACCCACGAGCAAATTATTTCATATTTCCTATAGTTTCTAAATACGTTTATCAACTACTTTCCTGTAACGTTGTTTCCAAAGCTGCTCTTTACCTAATTATACTCCATGCCTCTTTCTATACCCTGAAGCAACCACAGAAGCTTCTGAACAGCTCCAAGCACTGTAAGTAACTTCCTTAAATCTCGTCTCTTACCACCTCCTGGAGACTGTGCCAATGCAACCTGGAGATCTTATTTTATTACTATTATAACATCTGCAGAAAGACATAGGTAAATATCCACTGCCTTAAATATATATCCCACTCCTAGCATGCGACTATGGGAATGCATGGGCACCATGACAGACCCGATGCACAACCTTTAACTCTTTTCTTATGGGCTACTCATATCCATGACAAAGAGACAGAGATTAAGTTGTTGTCCATGCTGAAGAGCAATTCATTGCACAAAAGGAAACTTACTCTGTTCTTACAAGCAGATAACTTACTGATGTGCGTCAGTATGGATTACTCATTTTTACTGCACAGGAGCAGATCAAGGGGTTTCAGTTTTGTTCTGTACCTCAATATAGCTATGAAAGCTACAGACATTACCTCCATTCCTGTTAATCCACAAAAGCATTTTTTGTCCGATGAACACAAATACTGGATCATTGGCACAAAAACAGGCTTTTAAATAGCATGTCACGCGAGCAGAAAACAGGACAGAATTCACATAGTTTGGCAGATGTGAATTTAGAGGCAGATAGTCAATGAAATAATGTCTCTAAATCAAAATGTGATACTGTTTTATGCTTTCCATCAACAGATCATCAAGGGATCCTTGTGACTCTTATAGTTCAAGCACCTTTTTTGTTCTCTAATTGTTAGAACAGTTTTCTGGACAACACTCGTATGTAATTAGAACCCTACTACATAGTCATTAGTAGTTAAGAAAGATCATTAGGAGTTGAAAAGAAAATAAATAAAATTAACTTTTAATCACTAAGGCTGAAAAAAAGAAAAGACATGGAGGGGGAAAACAGAACTACAAATCAGAGACCTACCCTGAGGATTTTCACCCTCTGTTCCAGAGCTCTATTTTTCGCCTGAGTCAGTGACCTTCCTCAAAATCCAGTTTTGTTATAGCATATTCATTTCATATTGATTGCAACAGATTGTATAACACAAGATATTCTCTTCTCAATTTTCCACATTCTTTTGAAGAAACATCACATCGTACGTAAACTTGTTACCAGGATTCTTAGATCTGCCATACTCCTCTGTCTTTCAATTACCATATGCGTGCAATTGATCAAATTCATATGCTGGTACATAATGCACTACACAACGTTATGTCAAAGATAGCCTGTTGCACACTTCCATACTCTTGTGCCAGACTTAAAAACACTCACTGGAGACCGAGTCTAACTTTCCAAATATCTAACTCAAAATGCCGAAGACACTTCTCAGTTCTTAAGACCTGGAATTCACCAAAGAGCTATGAAATATACACTTGGTATTTTATTAGCATTAGTTCAGTGTGCTATCTCATGAATCTAGGAGCCAGAAAACAAAAGTTTAGATAATCTAAACAGCAAAATTCACAGTTTTTCCTCTGAGAAACAGCACGGGCCTCCGGACTTCAGATTTCATTGGTACAAATGAAGGAATTGGGCTTTATAATCTATTAGTAAAAGAACTTAACCCATACCAGAATTTTTAATTACTTTTTTTTTTCTTTTGTGAAACATGTGGCATATGCATAATGCATGGCAATGTGATCCACAGAGCTTTTTATTGATGATTGTTTCATGTGATCTACAGAACTCACACATTGCTCATATTTATGAGTAATGCAGTCCTCCCAAACTCTTGCTCACAGACATATAAGAGATGAAAACATTCAATGAATACCACTTTAGGAAGGCCACATTATTCTTGAATGTCAGAGCTTATGCAAGTCAAGCTGAAGAAGGCATAACGCTGACATCATCGATTACACAGTAAATTCTTTATGCATGTTAGAAAAAGAAGTTATTTAGAAAAGATGTGAATTTTTTCCTCTTGTACCAGTTTTTGCATGCTTCAGATTTAAAACCAATGCCTTAGCTTCCACCAAATCAACTGCAAAAATGGACTGTAAAATTTTGAGTTCATAATTTCATCTAGCAGGAACTAGTTGTATTTTCCAATTTGTATTTAATACATAAGAAGTTTTTTATAGCAAATATTTCTAGTTTGGTTTTTTTTTGACAGCACCAAGGTTCCATAGCTATGGTGCTCCATCCTAGAGAAGTTGTTGACATCCTATCCCTAAAATGCTCAAGATTATGCCTTGGCAACCTACTGGGAGGTGTCTCTGCCTATGGCAAAGAGGTTGGAGCAGGATGGCCTTTAAGGTCCCTTTTAACCCAAACTATCCTATGATTTTTAATCATCAATGACTCTGTTACGTGTAATTATTAGGGACACAAACTTGTGATGCTTTAACTATCGCTTTTGAAGTGCAAAGGTAAAGCATCATAGAAATATATATATATATATTTTTTTACAGTTGGTCACTGCATTTTTTTTTTCTAAAGAAATTCTAAAAATTTGAAATAACTCAAGTATTAAAAAGCTGTATTGGAGACAGTATAAAATACCATATTTTCTCTAATACAATTTCATTGATGTATAGGAATATAACTATGTATTCAATGTTAAGTATTTGCATTGCAACATCCAGCAATAAATCAAACGTTATTTTAAGAATGAAGGGGCTTCAGTGTATTAAATGCCAAATAAAAATTTTTTTAAGTGTTGATTCATAAAGTCTCTAATCTATCTATAGATTTAAGTTCCTCCCTAGGACACAGTTTATAAATCTTAAGGATATATATTTAAAATTATGAATAATCAATACTAAAATCAAAAAGTTGGCAGTAAGCTCATTTTAAAAACTGCAGGCATGCAATTTGTATTTGGCCAAGGTGGTTAAGTCTGAGAATGAAAAACCAGAATGAACTGATGCAGCTACTTATGGCCTAATTCCAGCTTCCCAAATGGAAACAAATGATTGAACTGTATCTGCCACATTGAGTGGAAGACCATTTAATCACTTGACATTTTACCAGCAAGACAACCTACAAGAAAACGGTGACTTGTCTTCATTTATCCAGTAAGATTCAAGAATTATTTTACTCAGAAACTCAGAAAGAAATTTTCTGTCTTGTCTTACGAAACTGACATGCTCAGTTCTGAGTCAATTCAAAAATAAACAAATGACATTTCAAAAGATTCCCTCTCCAGACGACATGTTTTCCCACAGGAATGAACAGGAAGAGAAATGCCTGTATAAAGTTGGTTCAATAGAAGAACAGCCCTATGATAAAGCCAAATCAAATGGATGATAATAAATTCATTTAAAACAGAAATAAAACTTGTAGTCACTAACATACGATGTGCATGTAAACTGGTTCAACATATTTTCTGTTCTACAAGCTTCAGACATCTCACTCTACTTCTACACATTTCACTGAGATGACTAAGCCCATACCGAAATGCTTTCCAGGTTCAAGATACGCCTATTACATTGCTTTGGGCTACTCTTAAGAAAGACTTGAAGGTATGAAAATTCTGAAAGACATTTCTCTTGTACACAGACTTCCTGCCTTTACATTCAGTTTCTTCTAGGTACCTATTGCAGCAAAATAATCATACAGCTTATCTTTCAGTTAATTTTCACATGCAAGAATACGATCACAGGCTCATGCTGTGGCTACTACATTAGGAATTCCTATTTAAAAATTCTTTGTCTTGAGAATGGGTTAAGAAAGAAGACAAAGGCGAGACCAAATAATTACATGAGTATGGATAAATATGGATAACAGTTCTCACTTTGTTTCTTAAAAGAAAAAAAAAAACTGAACTAGCCTTGGTGTCTGCCATAACCTGGTGACAGTCAGATATTAACTGCTGATGAATACTTAATTCTTTCCAAGTGGGACAGAGCGCCTGAATGTTCCTAGTTTACAGTACACTAATTGAGGAATTTACCTAAGGGATGGGAGACTACTGCTAGAAGGATGAGATCTACCATGGTTTCCTAATGCTTCAGACGCCATCAGAATTCAGATGTGTAAGCTTCAAAATGTCCTTGCTCATGCTTCTCTGCTGTTTTACCCTGGAGGTTATATCAGCTCACTGAACTTCTCCTTTCTGGACCAGAAGCTGTTCTGAATACTTCAGGTTTCTCCAACACACGGAAGCAGCCTTCATTTAGAGCTATGAGTTCAGTTACTACTTAGGCTCTGCTGAAATCTGTGTCTCTAAGGAGAGACATCTGATGACTACCTAAATCTGACACATGGGTGAGATTTATTACAACTTCACATCAAAACTGGATGTAGTCAATTTTTGGCTACTCATTCAGCTGTACATGCATATGGGTGTATACTGAATCCGCAGATAATTAGCCAATAGTAAACTTGGCACAAAAATAACTGAGGGGGTTCTGTTCTCCTAGTTTTGACTAAATTTATAATGCTGAAAAAACCAGCAACCAAAAATCAAAACCAACAACAAAACACCAATCCTGCACTAGTTACATGTTTGATATTAAGCAACATTTTATCTAACCTGATACCTTTCATTACACTGCATCCTTGACAAAGACTGACAGGATGAGATTGTGCTATTCATTCAATACCTGTGTTCAGTATGAATTTAAGATAATACTTTCATACCACTTACAAGTACATGCTAACTATTATAACATAATTTGTTTCAGTCACTCATTGCTAATATTTAAATACAAAGTAATAGGTTCAACAACTCCACTGACAGGGTGATAAATTACAAGAAACCAAATGAGTAAAGAGTACTATACTTGCCATCGCACAACCAGGGAGATTGTGAAAATAGCAGAAATCTTTAATTAACTCAGGAAATTAAAAGGTGACTTTAATAAAGAAGCTTAATAACAAGACACACTCAAATGAACTCAGTAGCACATGTTAAAAAAGAACAAGAAATAATTTCAGGTGTGCTTATACACACACCAAACTTAAAAAAAACCCACAAAAACAGATGTATGTTATAAACTGGTACCCAAATAAATGATAAATCTTTAATATCAAAGATTATAGCCCATGTCTGGAGACATTCAATGTCAGTCCCGATAGAGCTGTATCTGCTCCTGTTCATTTAAAGGTCACTTGGTCCAAATTCCCTGAAAAGTCCCTTCCAACTCAACTATGACTGTATGTTTCTGTGGCTTAACTACAGATGCACATATAAATTATAGCCTCCTGAAACTTGAACATTTAAATACAGATTCAGAACACAACTATACTGACTTCTATACTGACTTAAGCAAGCGAAAAGTCAAATAAATGATTAAGTAACATCAATTTATTTATTTTTGTAATCTAGTTTTAAGTGCGCATGACAAAGATTATCAGTTCTTCAGAAAAAAAATCGTTAAGAAATGTCAAACCAAGTTCTATCTTAATGGTTAAAAAGTCAAGATGTCAGTGGCCAAAATAGCCACAGACTTCAGCAATTTATGCTTGCATGGCAGATTTTTTCAGCGGCAAACAAAATTAACTTTTCGAAGTGTAGACCAATACTTAAGAACTTCTTAACAGTCAGTGTTCTAGATACTGGATTCAGTGATACAATACAAATTCAATGGAAACAAGGGAGATTACAGTAAAAAAAGTGAATCTGAAATCTCTCTTATATAAACATGGACTTGATCGTGACAAACTACCAAGTGGAATTTAGAATTGGAGTTCTATTTTAATGAACTTCATGAAATGACCTCTTGATTTCCCTAATCTCACACCACATTTCTCTTAAAAATTCTTGTGTTTGCTCTTCCTAAAAACTGTGTTGTAAGAGTTATGGAATTAAACTTACTCAATTTAGAATCCATGTTTGTTAACTTATTCAAATTAATTTGGCAACGTACAGTGGTACCCCATTTATTCTCAGCAGCCATGCCTCCCCCCTCCCCCAGTTTACTCATTTCCTAAAGGAAATTGCAAGTTAATAGAAAAAGCAGCACTGGAACTGCCTCACATCCTATAGTTATTAATTAAGCAAAGCCTGGTTCAGTTAACTCTGGATACTAAAAATACAGAGTTAAACAAAGCCCAGTGCCTTTTGACACTTTGTCAAAGTTTCAGCTTTGACAGCCATTCTATGAAACTTATGCAATAATATCCCCCTTTCAATTTCTCATAATCCCTAAATTTAAGAAGAAAAAAATATCACAAAAAACCCCACACTAAAATAGCTCTTGACCATTTCTTTTGAAAGACTCCTGCATAAATTACAAGTTATAATATACATTAAGTATAATAATACAATAAGTCTAAATAAGTTACACTACTGTCATGAAGAAGTTGCTTGCTGTATAATTGTCCTCTATTCCTACATGCAGATTTTTTTCCTACAATTAATAAAACAAGAAGGTACACGGCCTTTTTAATTGATAAAGCATTACAGCTAGTTGATAATAAATAGTAAAGCTTAGAATACTCTAATAAGAGAAATTTTTAAATGTTCCTGATATCCTGTAAGACCTTACAGGATAATTTATAGTTGCAGTTGGTATTGAATGTTAAGCGTGTAGGTAGCATGGTAGGAAAAAATGCACATAAACTACGGTTATAACAAGTCTGTTCATAGTAAACCTTCTCCAAAACTGAACAGGTTATCATTAACACGACCTCTGAATTGAAGGCAATAACTGGTTCAACATATACGTCAAATCTCTTTTAAATTCTGAATGGTATTGAATACACTGAAAACTTATTGCAAGTTTAAAGGTGGAATAAATGCCATAAACGCAAGCTGAAGTAGGGTATCCTGATGAATTTTTATCTGCATACATGCATGTTACTGAGAATACTTGAAAGCAAATCACTACTTATCCTATGTAGGAATTGAGTCCCTGCTTCCTTCATACAGCTTAATGGATGGGAGCCTCACAGTGAAAAGCAATAGAAAGGAAAGGATTGAAAGAGAATTGCCTCTGTACCCTGGATTTTATGCAGGATTAAAGGAAATTGCTTATTAGAAACAGAGTGACATTTACTTCTGGTTAGATGGTAAATATTTAGTTTGTTTTGCTCTCCCATGTGCTTTTCATACTCTAAACACAGTATTTGTCAAGAGTTCACTAAGTTCATACAAAGTGAATTGAGAGATGTTTGTTGTGACGCATCTTCAGAAGCTGAAGCTAACATTTCAAAAAGGGAAATGAGAGGTGTTTGCAGAGAAAGGAGAAAATTCCTCATGTTCCTCATGGTGACAAAGAGGCACAAAATTACTGGCAAGAGAATTTAAGGCAGATGCAAGGAAAACTCCCCACATTTACCCCTGAAGTGACAGAAGCTACTTGGGCAACTCAAACGCTTTTCCTGTTCAAAAGGGGCTGCCAGCTTGGGCTTCAGCTAGAGGGTTTTTTTCTGAAGTAAGCAGAACCCTGCCTCCAACCTTGTCTCTAGCTATTAGCACCTCCATCTGCCAATTTCGGTAATAACAAAGAACCAGTGCTTTGGCAGACTAATCCTGCAGGAGCAGGGCCCAGGCTGCCAACCTTAGAGGCAGAAACATTCATGGGTCTGAACCAACAAGAGCTGAGCTTAAAGCAAGAACAGAAAAAAGAGAAATAAAAGATCACTTATAACAAAACACGAAAGTCACGATGGCTTGCATCTCAACTTCTTTAACTAATAGAACGATGGAATGCAAGAACAGCTCAGGTTGGAAGAAATCTCAAATATCATTTAGTTCCCAACCCCCCACTGCAAGCATGGTTGCCAACCTATAGATCAGGCAACAGATCAGCTGCCCAGGGCCTGATCCAATCTGCCCTTGAGCACCTATAGGGACAAAGCACCCACAGCTCTGGGCAGTCTGTGCCAGTCCCAGCAGTGTAATCTTGGTTGCATTCTTTTATGGTACATCACTTACAATGAGCAAAGGACATACTGAATAGCACAAACAGTGCAGAAGTAAGGTCATCAGCCCTAAATAATTTCTCTTTTTTTTTTTTTTTTTTTTTATTCCTTACAGACACATTCACTCTACTGCACCTGAGCCCCAGTTTTCTTCTCTGGTCTCAAAGCTGCCCAGGGCCTGAGGTCCTTAACATACTTGTTAAAATCTTTTTAATTAAAGTGCTGAAATTGTAGTACAAAGGCCAAAGGAAAGTCCAGCCTGCAATGTGTGCCACATCATGCGTGCACTCCGCTGCAAAAATTACTGTAAATTATTTTCACACACACAAACAAGACTCAAAATATTAGTTTTGGACCATACTACCTTCCCATACTACCTTCTAACCCAGTCCCTTTTAAAAAAAAAAAATTAAAAAAAATCACCCCTCTGAATTCATACACCTTGTTTTAAGAGCAGGATACTCTGACTGACTCATTCAGTGGGTTCCTCAGGCAGTTGGGGGGATATAAGAAAAAGCGTTCAGGTTAAAGGTGAATTTGATAGAGTCTGATCCTGAGGGCTTAAATATTGTGACTACAGTCACCATCCAGCTGATAACTTTTAACTATGTATTTCTTTGCTAGTGTGCCACCCAGGGCCTAATTTATCCCAAACTAACCTTTTATGTTAGTCACACTAGTCAAATAGTTGTTTACAACTAGTCTTTAGCTTGAAGGTTGTTGTTTCTTTTGTCTTGTTTGCCTGACAGCTGTCCCTGAATTCCTTGTTTTCCAGTGAAATAGCAATATAAAATACCTGTATTTTTCTGGGCAATATTTATTTTCCTAGAGAGCACAAGATTAACAGGCTTGTGAGTGAAATTTTGTGTAAGCAAGACTTAAAAATCTTTTCTAATGAAGAACAGCAGAAGTCAAATAACTCTCACACAACCCTGTGGCATTCACTCCCTTTTCTGCACTTAGAAGCAATTCCTGGGTACTGCTGTTCTGGCAGAGTTTGCACAGTGCATGTATGTAGGAGGAAACAATTGAGTGCAGCCTGCCATAATAACCTTCAGTTAGGAGTGAGATAATAACAGGAAGTTTTTATTGGCCTGGAAAACACTCAAACAGAAGACATAGAAACTGAAAGATATCACATTCCAGTAGACTTCTTAGAAATCGTTAACATCTTCCACAACGCCACTTCATTGAAGTTTTGTCATTCTGGAGATACTTTAAGGAAACAAGAGCTCCCAGGTAGAAGATTTGAAGCATCCCACTTTTTCTTTTTAAAGTTCTCTGAAAAAAAAAAACTTTAAACTTCTAATTCCTATCCTTCCAGTTAAATGTTCAGGAATTTATTTACATGATCCACAGAAGAAACACACAGTTCTTCCTTCTTTGATAAGATTATAAAAATAAACTTTTAACATTTTTCTTCCCCCCCCCCCCCCCCCCACCTGATTTTTTATTTAAACTTTATACAGGCAGGGAAAAAAAATAAGAGGAAACCAACAGCTATATCAGATTGATAAATATCACAGTGATGGGAATTCCTTGCTCTCAGAACCTTTTATTTACATTATCTACATACTCTATGTATGTATATATCAGTACAGGGTATATTTCTGTCTGGACTTCCTGGGCCATGATCAAGGAAGGGTAAAACTGACACTCAGCAACAGGAGCAGGCTTTTTTTGTTACAATTTCTGTAAGACTTGCATAGTTTCTCCAGCGCCTAGAGACACTGAGAACAAATAGCCTAAGCTGGGCTGTGAAATACAACTATTTTTGCCAAGAGAACACAGCTTGGCAGTGGGTAATCTGTAATCAAGAGTCAATAGAAACAAGGAAAAATAACCTTTCAGTCTTATTTCTAAATCAGGGGATTGCTCTGTTTTACTAGAGTCAGACCTAAGAGAACGAGCAGATGTAGACAGCAAAGCCTTTATCGATCAACAGGTCAACCTGTCTGTGGAGGAAAAGACGTTCATGGAGGACATTCAGATACTACAGTGATTGCAGCAAGGATCCAACTAATGAAAAAGTTCAGAAAGAGGCGAGAAAAGGTTATGAAGTCAGAGTACTAAGCAAAGTTAGTCTATGAGAGCTACAAGGTATTACAGGAAAAGGTCTTGGTACAAGCCGCTCTCAGCAATGAAGATGATCTTTATCACCATTGCAGTTAATGAGGAAGAAGCCTGGACACTAAGCTACAAAGTTCCATGTACAAAACAACGTGGAATGTACAATATGGAAGAAAATATTAATAAAAAAAGGATATCAAGGAGATAACAATTCCACTTAGTAATTTTTTCAACAACGTACAAGTGAATAAAAACAATTCTAGAAAATGAAACCATAACAAATAGTAAGTAGGACAGAGCAGAAGAGCAGAAGCTTCCACCTTCATCAGGCTATGGAACAGGGCCAGGCACAGCTCTGAGCTGGTTGCTCTTGGATGCAAGGACTCAATGCAAAAAAAAAAAAAAAAAATCCAGTAGAGAAAGATGGAACAATAAATTCATGCATATAGAACTTAAAATATTACTTAAATGCCCGCTGATGCACTTGTACTACTGACTTTTGCCATTCTAAAAGACTAATTAAACAGAAAAAGAGAAAATAGTACTGAAATGTTGCATTTCTTACAAGGTCACTTCTAAAAATTATGACTACGGTTCAGGTAAGATTGTAGTCCTTAATGCTTTTTTTGGCTAGTTTGTTCACATTTTCTTACTTAATGACAATGCTCAGACCAGTATCATTTAACTTTATCCTTCAGAGAAAATGATGCACCATCTAAAAATATTAACATAAATTTCACTGTAAGAGGATTAAAACCAAAGTAGTTCTATCCAAATTAATTTAGCTAAGTACACTA
This sequence comes from Alectoris magna, assembly GCA_030625065.1. NCBI lineage: Eukaryota > Metazoa > Chordata > Aves > Galliformes > Phasianidae > Alectoris > Alectoris magna. The sequence goes on along the minus strand of CM060566.1, from coordinate 16,475,994 downwards.
GATAAATAAATCAGCACCCTTCTACTCTCAGAAAGCACTTCAAGCAATTTCAAGTCATTAAAAATACTTTTTAGTTCCAACATTTTGGCTCCTAGAACAGTCTTAATGGTTATATGACAGTATGTTCTACTACTGGCTGTATGGCTTTTATTACATGCCATGATCCATTTGATGATCGTGGCTGCTTTTTAGAGAACTACAAAGAAAAACTGAAATAATGAATTATTTTTCAGACAAGTCTAATAAAAGCATTAATCAAAAATACCATAAATGTCAGAGGCTCTCATAAATCCTGCATTTTATATATTCCTCTTTCTAAATGTTCAGCCAATGGTAGAACAACCCTAAAAGGGAAAAGAGAGAGCAGGCCAAGAAAGAGAACAGAAGCGCTCTATATGAATTTACAGAAACGAATCAATTTATCCATCTGATCTTATGTACTTACTTATGAACTAGAATTATTCTCCTATGACTTTATTTTTGACAGCTTGTAAACATCTCAAAGAAATAAGATTATGTTTGATTTCTGGTTAGACTATAAGGTATTCCTATCTGACAAGATACAGTCATTTTTTTTTCCCCTTTATGCTGCTATCATGAAATATCAGTGGGTTTTAGTACACTTCTTGCAGAATGACTCTAATACCCATTTTCCAGTGCCTTTCACATGACTAATCCTGAGAAAACAAGTAGAATGTTACAGAATACAACTTGAAATGTACAGATTTGATTTATAATAACTATCTTCCTTTTTTTGGTGACATTTAGCAAGACTATACGTGATTTGATCCTCTTTTTGTCAACTTTTAAATTCATTAGTAAGGAAAATGTAAATACCTATAACACTGCGCATTTGTTAGCAAGAATTCATTTTGCATTTCTATGAGGTTCCAAGAATATTATGCTGGAAAGTGAAATTATAGAGCTGTCAGTTACATCTGTTGGATTCTGTACTGATGTTAGTAGGATGCTATGAATTTTCAGGAAATCTTTGAGGTTTCCATAGAGCTGTGCATATCCTTTGTTCTACCTATGGTGCAAAAACCTGCTAATTTGCCTCACTTTCTACCTGAAAGCACTGAGTTAAAATTTATATATATAAAGCTTACAGATGCAAAATGCACAGGCAAAAACAAACAAGAACCAACAACCACAAACAGAGCCTTATAATAAAAATCAGAGATGAATATTGATGATTTTTAGCAACAATTTCTTTCTAGGTATATTTCCTAGTATTAGTGTAATTACCCAAATAACGTTTACCAGCAGATTTAGCAAGAAACCAGACTTCTTGCAACTTTGAAAATTTGAAAGGTCTATTTTTCCAACCTGAAATGTTTCTCTCTCATTGCTCCTTATTTTTACCCACCCCGTCTTTAAACCTGGCAGAGATCAGGCTGCTGTGAGGTCATGCAAAAATGCATCGGTGAAGCCTAACGCAGGCGATGACAGAGGCACAGGAAATAGCCAATTTCTCATTTTGTGCCTCTTCCTCTCTTTCCTGTCAAAATTCTAATTATAAAAAAAACAACACATTTCACTGACATTGTGTCAAGTACTCGTAACTGTTACCCAACATAAGTGTTTGACTCTGACTCCCAAATAATAATGTTAACAAGATAACAGAGGGAGTGTGCGCTGCCAAGCCTGCACAGTAAGCTATAGCACAATTTCTAATGCAAATGACTTCCTCCTGGACACAAGCACATTTGATTTGAAGATTTCTTAGCAGCTTCATTTTCAGGCTACGTTACCCAAGATGCTGCTTATGTCATCAGCAGTTCGCACAAACATGCTTTCTGCCAGCAAAAGCTTCTCCTTGAAATGTTCTTGCTAAACATTTGTGCTTACAACTCCAAAACTCTATCTTCATGACACACAGATTGACCCAAATAGACAAGAGACTGAGGAGCACTGAGGCTAGTGGCAAGCTGAATGGTATCTCCAGAAGTAATTTCACAGTGTGGAAGTTAAAGAAAACGAACAAACATAAAATCATGGTGGAAATTATAACTATATAGGCAAGGTATGTTCTTCTAGCACTATTTGATCTAAACTCTGTATTTTCAACCTACATTATTTACCCATCTTGAACAGCAGTGCTTATGTTACTCCTCTTGGGAAGTCATTCTACCATACTGCATCATCATACACACATGCACCTTTCACCTGCAAAAGAACATTATTTACGTTTTTACCATCATCAGCTAAGCTATCTTCTGTTCTTCCATAGGGGAAAAGAGCTCAAGTAGAATTTACTGGACGCAACTAAGATCTCATCAGAGAGAGAAAAGAATCATATTACATCCCATTCCACTTTAATCATATCCACACTAAATGTCTTCAGATTGACTAGCTTAAGGGAAAAGGATCTGCTGTAACTGCACACTCAGCTGAGCTCTTTGCAGTTCTGTGTCTAAAGGCATACGGAGGTTCCTTAACTCCTAGACTAAGGGATGCAGTCCTGTTGGTCAAGTGCAAAACTGAACAGCATCAACAACTTGCCGTTCTTTTCAGTTGCTTTAGATGGGCAGGGTCAAAAGAACAAAGGATAAGTTGCATAGTATTTGCATTCCTTAATGAACTGCTGGAGGCAACTAGGACACTGTAACCATGAGTACAACCTGAACAGCACATAATTAAAGGACTTCTGCTAATACTTTTTTTTTTTTAAAGCAGTGCAGTTAACCCCAGAGACACATAAGACAGGCCTGTTTAAAAAACCACTTTAAGAATGAGCTTTTTCTCTTCTAAGATGCATACTATATGTCAGGCAATCTATACGTAAGTATTTAAGTTCCCTCTGACTTACTATTATTTTTCTGTATCCAATTAGATTAATATATTAACAAGTACATCTTAAGATACTCTACACCCTCCTATCTCTCAGTATCTGCTTCATTTCAATTTTCAGTAAGTACATGGAATTTGTAACCACCCCCCTACTCAACAACCTCCTCCACAGGGAACCTTCTATCAAACATTTTCTTATCGAGGCAGGACTCACACCTCTGCAATTAAAGTAAATTCCAGCATTAAATGCAAAAATTATTTTTATTTTTCCACAAGAATAAGAAATCAAATAATTAAGTGATCAATATCAGAGTGCCTTCTAGTATGGGTGAATTTTTACCCTGCTATGTTGATTAGATAGAAAGTCAAGGATTAGTCTATCAGTTTACAGGAGTTAAAATTGAGTCACTTAACTGGATGCGAAGAAAAAAAATAGACAACAGAAAACGTCAGCCAAACAGACCAAAACAAATCCCGCCAAAAATTCCCATAATTTAAACTAATTTTGTACTTCATTTATGTGTTTTTTTTTCCATTTAAAGTCACTCACAATAACACACAAGACTATCAACTTTCCCCCCTCCTTCAGTGTTGCCAAGTAATAGTGCTCCGTTCCAGAATTTCCATGAAGAACCACACTTGTCAGAGCACTTCTCTCTTATCGTTCTCCATGGAAATGAAACAAGACGTTGGCTACCAGTGCGCACTTAGGGGAAGACTACCATTTCCTACAGTTCTCAGTGAAGCTGTTTCCTTCTTTCAGCACAGGGGGCCATCAAGCTAAGGGCAATGCAAAAAAAATAATAATATAAAATTGAATGCAATGGCATTTCTAAAGGAGGGCAATTTCCCCTAAACTTTTCAGACAAGTGAGTCTTTTACATTTCAGCCTCCCTTGAAATATTTCTGACTCCACTGTTTAGGACCCACTTGTCTACCAAGCACAGGGATATTCCTGATACATCTATGAGGAATTAGAAAACAAAGTATTAAAAGGCAGGACTGTGCAGGACATTACTGGTAAAAAAAGATCACACTGTGGAAACGTGTTGTAAGACACTAAGGAAATAGATCACTTTTTTTTTTTTCTTCTTCTTTACAGGTAGATACTGTATGTTTTGCAGTACAAGTGTAATACACAACACACAAAACTGTTTTCCTTTAAGTGAAGTTATTAACAATAATTCTGTATCAGCTTTTATTTTTTAGCAAAGATGACCTCAGAGAACCTTAATCTCTTCTCTAAAGCACTATACTGTAAGCCAAGACAATTGAACCCTTTTAGTAGGAATGCTGGGCGCTCGAGACAAACTCTCAAGGGCTATTATCTCTGATACCATCAAACACTCTATAATTTGTGCTGCGTATAGCAGTTTTGAAATGTGTCATAGAGACAGAGTGATTCATACTTTTTATTTTTCCTGACAATAGATGTTAATATTTTCTGGTATTTAGAGTGCCTGCTTTTTGACAACCTACATTGTGTTTTGGGTTTGGCTTTTTGTTGTTGTTATCTGAAAACTAAATTGTATGACTTGGTACAAAACGAAGCCTATCGCCTGACTATCACTTCTTTCCCCTTCTCTTCCTATGGATACTAATACAAAGTGAATAACTCGCGATGAGGCAATGAAGTCTGGGGGACAGGGAAGGGAGATGAGAGAGAAAAAGGAAGAAAAAAATAAAATCATGAAAACATTTTGATTTCAGTGTGAGCAGAGAACTTTGCTGACAATGTTCTCTGGATAAAATCTATGAATTCGTGGCTATTAAAAACCACTTCATTCCTTTCCAGATATTCACATCTATTTAATCTCAACTATGCAAATATCACACAGAAGTTAAACCATAAGATAATACAAGATCTTCCCTTGTCATCTCGCCTCAAAATATTCAAAATTAGTGCTGAAATTGACAGAGCAATAGCTGAAAGTTTGGTATAAACTTCCAGAGAAACAAGATAGAATTCCTGTGGATGTAGGATTTTCCCCAGATTTGCATGTTTAACTTCAGAATGCCCTTGAAACGCTCATACAAAGTTTCTAGATAGCACTGAGTACTAAGATAAATAAACAGATCACAGGATTCCAGCCTTAGTTCTGCTCTTTTAAAAAAAAAAAATTTATATATATATATAAATATATTTTTCACCCTTGTTTGAAAGCAGAAGTATGAAATAACCTAGGTGTTTGGCTCTGAAGCATAAAGGCTTTTGAAGCACTATTGAAGAGCAACAGAATATAAAGGTTCATACAAAGGAGAAAGTACCAAAATGTGACATTTCTCACAATGAGGAGATCCCATGGCTTGTTACGAAACAGAACCACAGTTATCTTCAGAACTGCAGCACTGTCTCATACACCACAAAGAAAGTTGACTTCAAAGCTTCCTGGGACATGCTACGGGCATGTAGGAACAGAACAAAGGTACAGCAAAACAGGCAGAACTACCATGCTTGGTATCAGTGTCGACACTGCTTTACAGTTCATACTTGCCCTGCAGGAAATATCTAGGAGCAAGTAGCCTCTTTGAGGTTCTCAAACTGTTACTATGGTAAAAGAAAACCATTCTTCAATATTCAAAGGAAAACTGTTCTTTGCAAATTCTTTTCTCTCACTCTTTCCTTTCTCCTACATCATACTGCAATAGTAGCTAGCAAACCATAATGGCTCCACCTATCAGAAGCAGGAATGCTGTATAGCTCCACCTATGAGAAGTAGGACATTTATCATATATAAGACTAAATACGGCTAGATTTGCAGTAATGGATTTTCACAAGAAATATACAGAATGTTAAAAAAAAAATAATAGATTCTGAGTAAGGAAAAGATGTAGAATTAAAGAACAATTATTACAAATGTAGTTGACTAATAGCTCCCACATTTCTAAAGACAAGGTTAAATCATTAAATAGGACAAAGGAAAGACCTATATGATACCAAGCTTGATACTTCTTGTACTGTAGGGAACTTCTCACCAAAGCATAAATTTCTCATAAAGATAACTGTCAGTTGAGCACTAAAGTTTTCCAGTTCAGCTGCCTGTGCACACCATCCCAAATAGAGGAAGCAGCAGATTAGTAAGATCTGGGAGACCGATGAATACTGCATGGCTACATACATGAAAAGGAATTACTACAGACAGCACAAAAAGCCCCTTGCACAACCTATGGACACAAAAAGCAACTAGAAAAATTGTAATCTATGTAAACTGGCTAGAAGATATGGGGCTGTCCATAAAAGGCACAACGATGCAAGTAGAGGCTTCCAAGTTGTTGCCATGTGACAGATGGCAGCAGAGGCGCAGTCTATCAAAACAGCATCTGACGTGGAAGTGTGTATGAAACAAAAGGTGTGCCACTGGATTCCTCCATGTGGAAAAACCGATACCCACTGACATTCACAGACCCTCTCTGAATGTTTTTTATGTGTGTCAGACAGTGGATGCGAATGCAGTGAGGTTATGAAGTTGTTGTAGTTCTGGCCTACGAAGCTAAAAGTTGCTGCAATTTTTTTCTGATCGTCACTTGCAGTAAAGCGCCCACCTGCCTCAACAGGCATCACTGATATTATTGGTAACACCACGTCTGCACAAACTGATCCGTCGCATCCATCATACGCATTCTCTGATACTAGCAACATAAGGAGGAGTCCCTTTATGCTCCATTCATGTTTTTTCTTTTAGCATCACCTCTGCGGCTAAAGTTTAATCTTGGTTCCTACAATAACCGCTGCTATTTATGGCAGTATGGTACCCCTATCTGACTCATTCTGCATTAAAAAAAAAAAAAAAAGGACAAAATCCCTCAGTCAATAACTCTTGCATCAGGCTGAGCTTGCCTGCTCTTGAGGCAGCTCTTCCTTTAGAAAGATAAGCAGTTTTGATCAAAGACTTTCACTAATGGAAAATCTATCATATTCCCTGAATGATGCATTCCAATAATAAAATACTTTGGCTTTTTAAAATGTGCATCATCTTTCCTGATCAAATTCTCTGACTTTCAGCCTCAGGATCTTGTTACGTTTTGTTTCCATGATAAATGAACCCCCAATACCAAACATCTACTCTGTGTGCAGCATCTGTCAGCCTCTATGACAAAGAAAATGTAACAGAATAAAACAGAAGTTAAAAGAAAGCCCCCATATGAATTTAAGACTGACTCAATGTTTTTAAACAAGAGATGTTTGTGTCTTGACTCAAAAAGAAAATTGAATTCTTCCACCTTAAATGCTATGGCAAAACAATCTTCAAGGTCAAGCACTGAGGGTCAGATTCAAAGACAAAAAGAAGAGCCCTTACCAGTGCCCCCACTACTGCACTCAAGATAAAAAGCTAAGACCCAACTGAAGTTAAGATCCCCCACATCCTTCCTAATCTGGATGATCGAAAAACTTCTACACACGTGTACAAGGGCAAATCCTTCCCATAATGCAGCTTTAAAACAACAAATTACACCTCTAAAGCTCTTTCATGGTTATAACATAGACTCACAGTGCTTTTAGTTAAAGCAACTAGTGTGTTAGTAGACAAGCATGGTGAATTCTAATCAATATTAAAGGAAGCCACGCTAGCGACCAAGGAGATGAATACACACAATGCTTTCCCAGACCAAAAATGACAATTGTAATAATTTATTTAATCGTCATAAATGACAATTGCTAATTGTAACAAGATGGAAAGCACAGCAACGACAGCAGAACTACAAGGCCCCAGGCTGCAGCAAGCATTCGCTCAAATGCAACTACCACAGGCACAGAAATAAAGGGGAAAAAAAAAAGCTGTTTACCTTTGGAAAGCCTCAGGTACATAGGGATCTTCAGTGAGATACCCTTGCTTCCACTGCCAGCTCTTAAATGAGGTCTGGGAAGGGGTGGATCCTGGCTCCAGCCCTTCCAGTCACTCAAGTACATTGCATGCACCTGAGCTCCCCTGGGTTGGCCCTGCCTTCCACCAGGTGTTCAATCACTGCTTCAAGCTGTGACTTAGCATTTCTGCTACACTGATGCTTAACACCAGGGGGGAAAAAAAAAAAAAAATGTGTTTCAGGAATACCTGAAAAACACAAGAAAAGGAAACATCTTCTGATCTAATCCTGATTATTATTCACCTTTTATACTCAGCAACAGACCTTTGACAGAACGTGGCATCTCAAACACTAGAACAAAGCATGAAGCTGGATCGAAAACACACCCATCTAGACCAGTGTGCTGTTTTATACCTTCAGCAAAATGCCCAAAACAGACACAAGGAAAACAAAATGGCCCCGTAATTACAGCTGACCCTGAAACAGATGTAGATCCATTCTTGCTGAGGACAGTGCAACAACACAAACATGTAATATGATACCAGCATAACAAGTAAAATTGGCAATGCTGGTGAATCTTAACAGTGGCAAAGGGAAAGTGGGAAAATTAAGTCAGATTGCTATTCCAAGTTGACCCATGGTTTTGGATATGATCACTTTTCAAGTCCGGCCCATACACAGCTGTAGAAACACACTGCTTAGGCCAAAACACAGCCATGTCTTTTGCCTTTTGTCTCCTCTTGGAAAAATAGCCCAGGTCTCTTCACCATAAACATTATTCAATATCAAAGCATTTAAAAAGGTTTCTTTTATTAGGGAAGTAACAAAACAGCATCAGTACATCAATGCTCAAGAGTAAACAATAAAATTTAGTTGTCCAGTATCTACATATCTGAAATTTTAGTCACAGTTTTCTTTGTGTACATCCACATTCCAACAGGTTCAATGCAAGTAAAGTTAATACCTTGCACATACAAACATACATATGCATCTCAGTATGAATCATCTTATATTAATCAGCCCATACAGAGATCCTGCAGCAAATGACACTTCCAATAGTCATGCATAATTTTTATGACCAGCTAAGGCCAAAGAGGAGGGGTAGGGGACAAAATAGAGAGATGTGAGCAGAGAAGACAAGCAAGTGGAATCACTGATCAAAGACTGGTTATTGTCTCCCAGGCCTTCAAGTCAAAAGCTAAACTTTTAAGAGACAGTGTCTGCACTATTATTTAGAAAAGTCTACTGCTTAGCTGGAAACAGCTTCTAGAACTTTTTTTAAACAGGGATGGCTGGGCAATGAGACATAGCTGTTGAAGAGAAATATTCAAAAAGATACAGGGGACTTTTGAAAGATGTAGACCCACCTGATAACCCTGGGCTTACCTAGGCCACCCTGCAGGCAAATGCCTCGGTGGTGGTGGTGGTGGTTTATTAAAACAGCTGCTACTATTCAGGTCTGCCCCTTGAGAAGTTAGTCTGGTGGCTGCACTTTAGAGCAGAGATACCGTAGATGCCTGAATTCCAACATACTACACATTCCTATCTAGCACAAAAGATACTATAGCATGTGAGTTGATATACAAGCAGAATTATAGAATCCTATCTTCTACGATAGTGAAAGTAATTCGGTTTCCCTCTGCGGGGATCAATGCAGGGAGAGTAAAGCTCTTTAACTTTGGTACAGCATTTCTCTGTGTGAAGCCTTTGTTTTCAGACATGCTCTCAACTAAGAAAATCCATTAGGTAGTAACATGTTAGGTATCAGACATACCTTGAAGGTCAACTCTAACAAACACTGTTAATGAAATCAAATCATATCTAAGAATCTAAACAAAAACTGTCTAGAAGAGTTGCATTTTATAGTAAAAAGTGAAAATAAGGACACTTTGAAAAGTAAAATAGTCAAATGTATAATCAAGCTTCAAGTATACTGAATATTTAGTAAGGAAATTTACAAAGTCCCTAGATGTCTTCATATCAATTTAACATAGTTCAATATGTTAGAGTAGAAAATCCATTCAAATGACCAGTAGCTATGTCTGACCACGTTGTGAATGTCAGTTCATTGACTCAATGAACTATTGGTATTTTCAGTTTAGGCAAGCCATTAAAGAAAAACAAGATTATTACTTAATTACCTCCTCAATTGCTAGTACAAGTATGATAAATTTATAACCAAGTACATTATGTATTTTCTGCATTTACTTTCTTAGCTACACATGATATTCTTGAGTCCGAGAGGAACCAATTTTGATACAGAAACTATGCAATTAAATGTAATTTGCAAATAGAAAGCAGAAAAAAATAGTCAAAAAACATGTGAGGGTTTTAGGGAGTTGCAGAACAGTAAGGGGTGTAAGCATGTGACATTCCACAGTAATGAGGCAGGCTGGCTGGGTGCCTGTCAGCCACTAGAACAGCACCCTGCAAGAATTCAGCTGTAAATCTTTGTTTCCTTTATCTCTTTCATATCTCTGCAAGTCTCAAGGGAAAAGGCAAAGACTTTGTCTTTCAGCTGGAGTTCTTTCATCCAAGAACGTTCTTCATCCAAGGCCAAAGGTTCACCATATCCTAAAAGGGCCTTTGGATCTGCATGTTCAGTCATCTTCATCCAAATGTATTTCTTTGGGAGCATTATTCGGTCCTTGTGGTCGATCCTAAAAGAACACCGATAAAAACTATCTTCATTCCTTCAAATACAATCTTCAATGCCTTTATCTTTAGGACCACTGTATGAGAGTATTGTATCAAAGGTGCAAAATGGTAAATGACTTATTTCAATTAAAACCACAGCACATTGAACCACTTCTAAAGTTCTGGGTTTTGGTCAGAGTTTTAGCCCTCCAAGCCCTCCAAGATGAAAGACTTTCTGGAAAGCCACACGAATGACCACAATATTTCCATTGTGCTGGCAGCACTGTTTAAAAAGTGCATAGCTAGTATTTTTTCATGTGCTAAATAATATGAAATATGACCCTACATATATGCTACAGTACTACAAAAGATTTTGACCATAAAAATCCAGAATATGAAGAGGTTCCTGTATCCACTTAAGTTGCTTTACCAGACAAGATACAAGCATCCTTTCCTCTGTGAGGAAATAAGACAGTTACAGTACCTGAGCATTTACAACATGAAGAAAACACTCTGCAATTGCAGTTGGTGATTACACACGCACACACACACACACACACACACACACACACACACACACACACACACACAAGAAGTGTTACAGTCACCCATCAGTATTCTACACCTAGATTGCTTAAATTGTTTGCCATTCCATGTTTCTCTAAATAAAATCTTCCAATTATTTCTTTGCTCACTTCATTCCCTTCTCCCTAACCTTCTGTGAGCTAGACACTCACTTATTTCTTTCTTCCATTGGTCCAAATTCCTTATTTCCTTTTACACTTCAGGTAGCCTCTCCCTGCAGTATGTACTCTTCTCCATGAGTCCCATCAATTTAATTCTTCATCTTTCTCTTTCTGTATCACCCTAAACTATTTCCACCTCCCCAGTCTCTACCAGCTTTTGGCCTCCCACCCCTTCCCACCTGCTATTTCACCATCCTGCCAAAAACCTGATTCAGATGAACTATTTCTAGAACAAGGGGGCAATCCTGCCTTGTTCTAACAGTACAGCAAAGAAAAACTATAAGGAAGTGGATCTTCAGTGTCACTTAGAAAGAAAAATGCTATGTGAATCCTTCTCTGCAAGCAGGGCTGCCAATTCTCATTATTTCATTACAACACTTGAATTAATTTTACTGCTATGATAACTGCTGCTTCTGAAAGAAATGTGCTTTTTTGAAGGAAAACAAAAGCACCTCAAAAGAAAGTTTCAAGGTCTGACGGACTGAAGAAAAGCATGAAACATGATCCTGTCTCAGCTTAGTGAATCACAGATGAGAAAGGCTATAATTCAACCCCAATAATTTATAGTATTATGATTTTTAAGCTAACAATGAAACTGTTAGCATCCTGACTCGCAGCTTTTTAGGGACACATATAACCTGATCTGAATTAAAACACATGACAGCAGCTTAAGTCCATGCCCGACTTCGAACTGCACGGGGTGAGTAGTACGGACTGGGCGGTTCAAAGATTAGAGAAAGGAAAGAAAAAGGGACAGCTGCTTTCAAACAGTCACATTAATATTATGAATGCATCACTCATTATCCAAAATTTGTAAACACGGGCAGTAATATTTTCTTGATAGTTTCTACTCAATTTTGAGTAGACCAGAAGTGACAAGTGTCTGGCACTTTGCAGATTTCAGGTCATTAAGAAACAGAGGAAGAGCTCAGCTTTCCTCCTCAGTCTGAGATAGTTCTTTATCCCAAAAGCTGTTTCTTGATCTAACTGTAGAAGTAGTTGTCACCATCATGGGAAATGGACAGATTGGTTAAAGGATACTAATGAGGATTACTTTTTCCTGAGATCGAATGTAATCAATACCCTCCTTAACTGATCTTAAGAGACATGATTCGGAAGGAAAAGGGTTATGGTTTTTTTGTTGTTGTTTTATAACTCAGCTTTCAGAAAATTTTTAATTTCTGTTCCGAGTTTTCTAGAATTAATATTGCTTAATCATCTTGATTCCTTTATGGTTCTATCTCTTTTCAGTTTAAGAGCAGAAAGGATTAAAATGACTACAAAGAGTTTATTGTTTGTTTTCCAACAGAAATGATGCCTCCCTGCCCCTGCCTATGCTCCTATAACTGGGTCAATTACTTTGAGGAAATATTACTCTATCAGTTCTGCACTGAGGTGAATTTAAAGACAATGAAGGGCAGAAATCAAATCCTTTATAACATTAACTTTTTTGAAAGACGTTAATGGGACATATATGGCTAAAAGAGAAGTTTCCTATTGACTCTCTTCTGCCTTCAAGGCTTGATGAAAGCAGATCTGACTTTAAATCTGATAAATCTTGGATGGGATTTGGCTTGTACAAATCTCTGGGCTTCAAAGTTTACTAATTCTTTGAAGTATCCTCTACTCTTTAGCTTTTTTGTGTGTGTAAACTAGATTTCTGTACTCTAGTCAATACATAATTTTATCTGAAAGGAGACAGTGACATAAGTTACTGTGTACCTTCTTGTAGAAGTTAATATCAAACTTGTTTTGTCATCACAACATATGTAATCTAAAAAAAATAAGGCAGATCACTGACAGGCTGCAGATGACCGAATGAGGGCAAAGTGGGAGCGACCTGTTAGGTAAAAAATTTCACGCCTGCCTATCAGATTTTGAACCTCACATATTCTATAATTAAGGATCATTTTCTGGATGCTCAGGCCTTCCCAGATTTATGAACAGATCTAAGATATTGTGGTCTGTCCTGGCACCACATGGTAAGCAGATCTTAGCTCTCCCTGCTGACTCCTCCTGAAAAATGCAATACAAGAACATTATTGTCAGGGAGTGAACCCAATGCTTGTTCAGTGTTTTCTCTGCAGTGGTGAAAAACTGTGAAATACCATGAAGTGTTTGGAAGCATTCACAAACAATTTCCTCAGTGCTCAGTTCTGAGTACTAAAGCTAACTGTGGGTCAAGTCAATGCTGAGACAAATCTAAGCTTTGCAGCTGTTGAAATACTTAAGCCATATCAGATCTTAAAGTGATGTCATAGCAATGCAGTTATTGCTAGCCTGACACAGGATCTGCTGATGGCAGTTGAAGTTCTTATTCATCAAGGGGCCCAAATAATTGAAACAATCCATCTGCTCTATGCACTCTCTTTCTGTCTCTACCTTGATTTCTTACAGCCTTGTGATATTTGCCAGTGATGTCATACTTAATCAAGCAGTTGGTGGCCTGTTTGATCTCTGGAGAGCCACAGTGCACTCCTGTGATGCTGCATAGGTAACTAGAATAATCCACCTGTTCCAGGCCTTTCCCTTGAAAAACCCGACGGGACATGATATTTGGCAGTGACTGTCATAACCGATCAAGCAATTGCCAGACTCATGCATATTTCCTGAATGCTGCTGCTGTTTTTCATCACAAATTCCAGATAATTGAAATAATTGTCCTGCTCTAGGGCCCTGCTTTGACTCCAGCACTTTCTGCAATGGGACATTTGCCTATTGTCATCTTTCTTTAAGAGCTGCTGCAGGAAGAGGCTTTGATTATTTTTTCACAAGATGTCATAATACTGCAAAGGAAAGTGACATTATTCACTTAGTTTGTGTGACTGAATTTCCAGACACTACTGCTCTCTGTGCTCACACCGTGCCTCACAGCAGACGCATTTACGCTGCATCAGTCTCAGTGGTGGAAAGGTGCAGGGAGAGGAGTGAGGGAAAGCATGCAAGAGCACTGTAACCAGGTTGATAGTGGGAGTCCTATTACTGTTTTTGTATAATGAGCACCAAGTAATTTAAACACTCCAGTGCTCTCTTTGTTAAAGGGACATATAGTAAGCTTTATTTCAGCAGACATGGAGACTACAAATATTTTACATTAGGCCTCGTACTCCGCCTTAGAGTATTCACCACGTACAGTTAAAGGACACACTTGCCTGTTGATTGATGTAAAGATTTTAGAATAGTCCAACTAAGTGTACTAGCCATAAAAAGCCTTTGTGTGTTCATCTGCTATTGTGGGAATAGGGGCATAGATCTTACTTGTAGTCAGATTATATTGCTCAATTTTATTTGAGAAGTACAGAAATACCACATTCACCCACTAGATTACATCCCACTCCTGAATTTACTGTCTTCATCTCAAGGATGGATGTTCAGTCATGTTCATTACTCTGCTTAGCATCTGAGCAGGTCACAGACTGACTGGCTGTGACTGTAAGAGTCTGGCATATCTGCAATAATCTTGCAAGTGTCAGTCAGAGCTTCCCAGCACTTTCATTAAAATCTAACATTTCTGTTGCAGTACTTTTTTGGGGGGGGGGCGGGGGGCAGGGGGGACAACTTTGATATTTTGCCCTACACAAAGCCCAGGACACAGAATAACATTCTTTTATTTTCAAGAGACCTCTTCTCAGTTAGTATCCAACTCTAATAACATCCAACCATCCAACTTTTCTGAAACCTAAGCTTTTCTTTATACGCACTTTTTTTTAGCTCCTTATCTTCACACTGCACCAAATTGAGAAAGAAGAAACGCTGATTTTAAAGGGGGAAAGCAGCTGCCAAATCCTATACAGGTACAGTTAGGAACAATGTCAATGACATTAGAGTTACAATTGTCTAGTCACATCATTATTATTTTTTAAATATCTGGTTGAAAATGAAACAAATTTATAAGCAAGAAGATCTGTTAAGAAGAAGATTGTTTATAAGGAAACTACATGATGGAAGGAATACATTTTTCTTATCTGACATCAAAGTTCGTTTGATACAACTTTTTTTTAGAATAATGAAAACAAATAACCCACAACCTTTCTACTAATTGTCTCTTGATTAGAAAGAGTGTTAGTTTAAAGACATATGAACAAAGAGATTTATGTTTGTCAAAAACGAGTCTCTAACTTACATACCAAGGACTGGTGGTCATTAGAAGGTCTTTTGTCTAGAAAGCTGATAAGGCTTGTCCTGCTCTCCCCTACGGGGATTTCTAACCTTTGGGTTAAGTTCTGACCTTGGGTCCTAGCAGAATTGTAGCATCTGCAGTCCAACTATTTCAGCATTACTCACAGGATTTCTCCTCTAAACTGTGAAATATCTTTTAATTATAAGAAACTAACCTGAGTGTAGTAGAGTTGAACCTTAACTTTTTGAGGAATGCTTACGTAGGAAGACTTGATTTGCTTCTTATGACTGTTTGTCAATGAATGACTACTAGAGAATGACAGAAGACACTGTTGCATATGTAAGAGGGTAAGGAGCAAATCAGCCTTTTGATGAAATAGATTTTCTTAAATAAAAAAACATATACAAATGATGACTAGTTGTAGAGAAATTCAGAGGAGCGACTTTATTTACAGATAACTGCCCCTCGTTAACAAAAGAAAAGAGCACTACAGCTTTTTGTCATCAATTAGACATAGTTATGCATCATTAATTATGGTGGCATGCCAACAAGAAGTCAGACAACTCAATATAAATGAGGGAGAAAGCTTTCCTATAGCCTGACAATGTTATGGTTAAAAAATAGTAAATGCTTATATAGCACACTTGTGGGAGGAAATCATTCTTCATTTAGTCAGCTGAAAACCTGTAGTCCAATTCTAATCCCTGATCTAAAACCAAGAAGACTAAACAGAGCAAGGTGATGCAAACAGAGGAGGTACTGCAGACTTAACCACCTACCATTTAAATCTGGTCAGATGGGTTTGCACATGACCATAACAACAGACAGTAACAGTTCCTGGGGGGGGTCAATAACAGCTTGACCGAAGCAGTAAAATTAAAAGCAGAAAACCTAGATTTCTTTTTTGTATCACAATCTACCACTGCAATTATAATTTTTATATAATACTTTCTGTAGTCACCAATCTGATTGCTTCCAGTACCAGCTCTTCTAGGAGGTAGAGTTGTCACCTGGGATACTGTGGCTCAGTGGAAATAAACCAGTGCTTTACTTGTAGGTTGCTATTTGACCCATCACCAAGAAAAATGGAAACAGACTTTGTTCACTTTGGAGTAGTATTTTTCCTTGAAATCACTTTCAATCACATAATTACTACTCCCCTCGTTCCCTAGGTTGCTCGATTTGGGCAGACTAATTTGTTTGTGAACAGCAAATGGGAACAAGCTTTGCAGCTTTGTAGGTATTTCAAACACCTTACATGATGACAACTCTGCATGCAATACAGTGTCTTTCCCCCATCCTTTCAATTTTACTTAATAAGTTAGAAATACATATACAGGCTTGAAGGCCAAAAGCTTCTGAAGTAAACAACTCATCGTTCTAATGTTTGTCACTAATGGAGTCAGCATACCACTCTGCCATCAAGAGAGGCTTGGACAGATTCTGATACTGCTGCTTTCTCCTTCAAAGGAAGAGCAAGACTTGGAAATGGATAAGAAAAGTTGTGCCAAAGAACATCTCAGAGATGCACCTTTTCATTGGAGAGCTGGAATTGGGCTAGGTGAAGGTTATGTCACAGGGGAATATGGTGTTATAAGTTGTCAACATTTGTTTTTTTCAGGTATGGCTATTCTTTCCAAGACTGAATGTTAATTTTTGGTTTGCGGTGGTTTGAACGTGTCTGTTTTTAAATTAAAAAAAACATCAATCTCGTTTCTCCATACACAGATATGTTTCTGTTCCCTGACAAGAAGAACACAAGATGCAGTTAAACTGTAGTGATTAGAGCGACGACAACAGAAGAGGACTGTGGAAAAAAATATATAATTTATCTTAAGTAGAGAAATCTTGTTTTCAGCAGCTTGCACACACAAACCTCCCCTGAGATACTAATTTAAAGCCTGAAACTGCCTCGTCTCCTGATGTTGTTTAATCTTTTTATGAAATTACAGGGAAAATGCTAATGGTCACATTTAGATTAGACTTATCAATATGGCAAATCAAACACAGCAAGTTAAGTCATGCAAGATAAATATTTCAATACAGAACTATACCTTGAGAACCGATCATTATAAGGCAAACATTTAATTGCATAAAAATTTAGAGGGGAGAGAGAGAAGTAGGGTAATGAGACTGTCTTTGAACAAATTTAGGGAAAAAGAATTGAAACAAATATCAAAAATAAATAATGCTGAAAACTGTTATGGCAAAATAATGATAATCCCAATTCCTGGATTTTAGCTTGGCATAAAATATATTAGAAATGAACTTTACAACTAGGTTTTCTAGTATTCCAAATTGCATTTCCCTTTTATTTCCCTAAAAAAACCAAAACAAACAAAAAAATCAACCTTTTTTTTTTTTTTTTTTTTTTTTAAACCAGTGGTTTTGTCTAACTGTACAGCTCTTTTAGTGGCTAACACATTTTTCCTTTTAAGTTTCTTCTCGTTGCTATAGAACTTAGATACTATTCATCTATTCACCATATCCTGCCTTCTGCTTAGGCAGCAAACGCTATTCCTAGACAATGGTTATCTTGAGTAGCTATAGGATCATTAACTTGTCTCAAATGCCCCATTTTTGAAGATTGTTCTCGTTAGGAACAATTTTGGAAGAGTACAGAAGAGCTAGAAAGGGCTGAGTGTTTTAGATTAGACTATTATAGTAAAATTGAGCATCACAATCAATTTCTCTGGTATCTAAACTGACTTACTGCATCCTAGTTCTCTGTTAAAAAAGGTCTGGCAATAAATATGCCTACACATCAGGAATTTAGTAGCAGTGCTAAGTCCTGTATCCCTTTAGTTGAGTGTGTAATTCAGATTGCACAATTCAATAGAAAAATTAAAAAATGCTTCTACCTCAACATTTCAAAAATATATCGATGAGATCATGGAATCATAGAATCCTTAATGTTGGAAGGGACCTTTAAAGGGCATTTAGTCCAGCTCCCCTGCAATGAACAGGGACACTGCAGCTAGATCAGGTTCCCCAGGGCCTGGTCCAGCCTTGCCTTGAAAGTCTTCAGGGACAGGGTATTAACCACATCTCTGGGCAACCTGTTCCAGTGCCAGCATCTCTCAGATGTCCAGCATCTCTCAATGAATCTGGTGATTAGTAGCGGAGGTGATGTTGAGATAATCCTTAATTGTTTCTGAGGTAGGTTAGAAACAAAGAAAGAGATGTTGCTTGTAGGATTCCTTCTAAGACAACACAGCTATCATATGTAAGTCACTCTGAAAGTAATATCTCCTATGTATTTCCATAGAAACTGCAACAGATGTAAAGACCACAATAATGCTATTTGGCAGAGCATATTTTCAGCTACAAAACAATATTTTCCAGCACAGTCACCACCATTAGCTATGCAGTTTCACCAATGAACAGGAGCCTGCATGCCGTGCTTGTAATAATCTGCACGGCTGTCTAAAATGTGGCTTGTCTTTCTTTCACATCACTGTCAACTACTGCTGAAATGCACCACCCACCATTTCACTGTGCTCACATTCACTGTTTGGTTTCCATAAACATTCAGCAAGCACTGATGAATTATCAGTGGGTGCCTTTTTTCCACATGGAGGAATTCAATGACATACTTTTGCTTCATATGCATTTCCACGTCAGATGCAATTTTGTCAGACTGCCCTTCTGTCGTGCAGCAACAACATGTAACAGAATATTTGAAGGAAGGTTCAACCTCTACTGCCATACCACCAACATCCACTTTTGATGTCATGGGCCAATAGAATAAAATAGGAGGCATTAGTTTTGCAGAAGCACTCGTACCAACACTCATTCAAGTACATAGCCAGATCCACAGCCTTCTCTTACTGCACTGTGAAAACCAGAACAATCTGCGCAACACCTAACTTTGCCCATGAACTGTGATGCCACTCATGGGCCCATTCAAGTCCTCTTCAAATTCCAGAAGTTACACAACCCAGAAGCTCAGCATACGCCTCAAGGTTGTTGAATGTTCGACTCCACTGACGCTTTGCAATTCAGGGTCACCAGAAGGGAGAGACAACCATCATCCTGATCAATCCTCTTCCCTTCCTCCCCTGTTTATTTCTGGATGATTTATCACCTCAAAAAGTGATTTTTTTTTTATTTTTTTTTTACCACAGAAGTTAAAATGAGTTTTTATAAAAGGATACTGACGCTGTTGGCTAGTATCGTATCAATACAATTAATTACCACCTCACAATGATTTTTCTAGGAAGCCAAAGTTTCTTAATACAACTGTTCAGATTACTGAGAACAAAAAGATAAACTGCTTAGCTAAACACTTTGTGTTCAAAGTTGTTTTGTTTGTTTGTTTGTTTGTATGATAGTAGCAGTCAGGAAGGGGCTACCTAAATCAAGCGTTGATTGTGAACAGACAAATGAAGACAAAACATATCTGAACTGTTAGATTAATTTTGTCTGGATACTTTTTCCATTGATGGTTTTAGGCATCTGAGAGCCCGGATAGAATCTAAGTACGGTTCCCTATGAATTCATGCCACAGAAGACAAATATATTCATTTCTCTTCTTATTTTTAAATCTTCAAACCAATCTTTAAAGAAAAAAAAAAACAGAACCAGAAAGTATTCAGTGAGAACGAGCACTCTGAAGAAGTACAAGGAAGATAGATATGAAGGAAGAAAGGAAGAAAAAAAGAATTCATTCTTTTAGAAAATGGTTATTGCTGTTTTAGTCCATGGCAGTAAAGTTCTCCTATCACCATAGTCTTCGGGATATCCCCGCAGAGAGGATAGCTTTGCTCATCTCATTTTCTTCAATATTTCAGAAAAAAATAATAATCTAAAAATACACTTCTAATATCTGTGCAAAGCAGTAACTGCGTCTCTTGATAAATTAATATGTTACTGGACTTCTAATTTATCCTTATTCTATTAAAACTACCACTTGGCTAACAAGATCTAAAGACACACTATGACTGACAGCTTTTATTCAATCAAACTAAGCCAAAAAAAAAAGGAATTCATGCTTGTTTTCAAAGGACAGATAAAATGCAATCTACATTTACATTTCAAAAATTTTGCCTCTGCATGTGAGTTGGTGAATACATTTGTCAATATTACCGGATTGATTTGCATTTTATAAGTTCTACTTCAAGTTTCAGTGTTAGCTATTTCTTCAAATAGAGGTGATCAAGGCCATTCTCCTACACTGTAATAGGAATGCTGTGCTTATGTTGGCAAAGTAGAATTCTCCACCAGGACTTAAATATTGACACAAAAATACATTCAATTGAATGTATGGTTTTAATGTTAGGTAATTAAATTTATGTTAGTATAAAATTTAAAAAAAGGGTAGGTTACTGCAATGACAGAGAGACGAGCAGATCCTCATGCTAAAGGGAAGTCTTGACTTAAAGGATTCTCTGAAGCAATGAATCTTGGCATCCTCTGCAGGTCCACAGCAATCAGTGGAATCCACATACAGCATTTGTCCAGAATGATCTGGTGGTAGGATGGATCACAGAACCACAGAATCACAGAATGACCCGGGTTGGAAGGGACCTCAAGGATCATGTAGTTCCAACCCCCCTGCCTAGCAGGGCCACCAACATACACATTTACTAGATCAGGTTGCCCAGGGCCCCGTCCAACCTGGCCTTGAACACCTCCAAGGACGGGGCACTCATACACTGATACACTCATTTTTCATTTCAGCTTTAAAAGTCTTATTTAACTGTGAAGGAAGGTGGCAATATTTAGTAAAGAGACTTGAAAGACTATGTTTTTATGCTGATATTCATCAAAACATTTTTGATGTCTGCTACCTCAATTTTCTCCAGAAGTGGCTAGCTCTCTCTGCATACACAGCCTTCATGACAGAATGTAAGGCATTCTTTTCTGAAATAATTTGCAATGGTAAATGCAATGGAGTTGGGATTTGTTGTGTATTTTTCAAATTAGCATGTATAAATTTAAATTTTGCTAGTAATTCAGAAATCTTTAACACTCATTTATTTAATTAGTCCAGACTTAATGAAGTAGCCAATGGAAACTAAAATGGTCAAGTTGCGTTGATCAACAACAGGTTTAAAAGTTAATGTTCTGAATGATAGAGCAACAAAACCAAACTTGAGTAACACTGTGATTAATTAATTGATTAGTTGGTTCCTGTTGAGAAGTTATACTCAATAAGAGTCTGTCAATACAAATTGCTATAGTCACTTCATGAAGTGCCAAGAATAATGGGTCCAGGTGCGTATAGGAACTAGTTGTCATGAATGCCGATTTACAGGAGAAAAATGGACTGTTTATCACCTAATTTAATTTCAGACAGTTAACTTGTAATAACTCATTTTAGCACTGAATTTCCAATAACTTGACTTTTGCTAGAAGTATTATCTAATAAGTTAGCAAATTTAAATTCTTCTGTATAATAATTAACACAACCTATAATGCAGTTTTGCCATTGATCACTAACAGAAAATTTACCAACTGTACTTAGTCTGTATTTTACAGATCCCACCATTCTTCCCACTGGCAGCACCATTAATTACAAATGCTGCCCTACTGCTCCAGTAGTAGTCTTGACTCTGTAAGCTTCCAAGAACATTAGGAAAGATGCAGCAATGTAGCAATGTTGCTTCTTGCCAATCAGCCCAAACAGACTGTGAGGTCTCTCAGATCTTATATGCTAGCAATTATACCACACTTGGAAGCAATTACTACATTTGATTTCAGCACATCTGGTAGTGCTGGTGTCCAGATGCTGAATAAGATATTGCTTGTTGGTTCATAAGCAGAGCAATGCAAAGTTGCTCTGTTTGGAGGGTTGCAGGCATTAGTTTGTGAGCGTCCAACCATTTGGCTTGCCTGGGCCACACTGAGTGAAGAGGAATCGTCAGGCTTGGGCTACAGGTACAATATAAAAGAAGTCTTGTTATTTATATATGCAAAGATAATATAGTTAATGTATTTTGTATTAAAACAAAAAAATTTTACTTCTTAAATCAGACTTCACTGGACACCTTATTGCCACAGGCTAGTAAGACATCAAACCATAGCTAATCATCAGTTAGGATTTCCTTTAAAGAGTTTTCTCTTATTTGTGTATTCCGGTAGTAAACAACATTACACATCTACCGTTGCTCACTATTTCTGCTTTGAATTCAAGAGTTTTATAATAAGTACATATTTAGATTTATTAACGTGTTAAAAAAGAAATAGTTATGTACTTTCATATAACAAGACAGAGCAATCATTCCAAAAAAAAAAAAAAAGTATGTAGAGATCTGTGTAACCTGCAAAAGATTTTCATCTACTTGAAATGAACTAAGTTTTAAGAGGCTTCTAAATCATATTTGCCATTTCTTCCACAGAATTTGTAATTTATACCCAGAATTAGAAATTGAACCATTCAGACAATAAATCAGTGAAGCATAAGCCAGTTATTGCTAAGACTGTTTACCAAACAATTCAGTTGTGAAATTGTAATGAACTCAGGACTGTTTGAGCATACTTCCTCCAGTCTTGGTACATCAGTCATCATTCAGCATCCAGCAGAAACAGGTTGCTGAATGCAGTATGTCCTGCATTCTTTGTTTTACATGTTGTGAATACTTTCATCTCAGAACGAAGATTCTAGGAGTAGATAATCCTGGAAGGTGTGTACTGAGTAGAAAGCTGGAAGTTAAAAAAATCCACTGACTTGGAGCCTTTGAAAAACAATGCAAACCATTAATTTCGTAACAGATCCTAGAAAGTAGTCAGCTAGAAACAACTTAATACCTTTATGGAAAGACCTCTGCCTTCTAAGTTCAGATATTCTCTGAAATTCAGTTAGCACCAGTGAAGTACAAATAAGCAGTTACATTATTGCAGAAAACTAATATTATGTGATTATTTCATTGTTTACTAATCTGCTTAAAGCTTCATGTCCTTTACACCTACAAACCACATAACAGATGTATAATAGTTGTAGACAGACTGATATGTCCTTGCAACAGTTTGCAGGTTCTAAAAATTGTTATTCTAGAAAACATACTTTGCAGTGTGTAGAACTAAATTAGCTTTATTAAATACCTTTTGAAAGGGTATTAAATCAAAATCTAGAAGTACCAATTAAAACACAATCTTTTGAGGCTACTTCAAGAGGCAAAACAAATGTAAGTGGCTTTTAAATTTGTCACTATTTAAGTTGCTGCATTATTTAAAACAGATCCCCCTCCCCCCCCCCCCAAAAAAAAGAAAAGAGAAAAGAGGTGAAAAGCATTAATCAGCAAAAGAATATAGTTACAGATCCAAAGGATCAGCTGTGACTGAAATAAGGATGTGTAGAACTGCTATATCTATGTATAAGTTACCGATCCACAAAAAAGTCTCCTCACTATTTTACTAGTAATTAAATCCAAAACCAAATTCCTGTTCGTATATAATCTTCGATATTTGTTCAGAATTTACTGTAGTCTAAGCAGTTCAGTATCTGTCTTACAGGAGGATATAAAGGAACACTAAATTAAACATGATTCAAGTTTTCAATCAAACAATGAAATTTCAGGATTAATTAGGCCATAACAAATTACAGTTTGCAACCCATTGTTAATATAGAAGCAAAGGTTGATTCTACCTCAAAGCACAATTCATGAACAACTCATTACTACAACTCAATTGCATTAAAGCCTTGGTTATCACTTGATGCAAAAATGAGAAAATCCAAACCCTCTTTCCCAGGACAGCAGCCTAGGTGATGGATCACATTCTCCTTGACCTTGTAGAGCTCAAGAACTCCTATCTACGTAGTCACAGCCATGACAGTTGACATGATAGCATGGTCAGGCACTGAACTGCTCTAGAAAGAATAGTTGCAGCAGTCCCACCATTGTTTTTGAAAGCTATCGCATGAGCATCTATCTCCTGGAGACTGTTTAAGTTGGGAATTTTGATCTGACACAACGAGCTTCTAGCAGCCTGTTTTAGGAACTTTTCAAGATCTGTCCCTTTGCAATATTCCATGTTGGCTATGCTGCATACATGGCTTTTGATTCAAATCTAAATCAGACATCTAAAAAGGAGTACTACAAGGAGAATACAATATCAGAATCTCTTGGGAGAACTTTATCCCCATGCTTCATTTGGTACTTTTAAATTGACATCATATTTCTGAATGAGTGCTTGTTAAGACTTGTATTTGTAGGAATAGCTGCAGTAATTATTGGGTTATATTTTATGGCTCCTGTTATGTTGAAAGTCGTATCTAGATTGAAGACAGAAAGG
The DNA here is from genome assembly GCA_030625065.1 of Alectoris magna. Lineage (NCBI taxonomy): Eukaryota > Metazoa > Chordata > Aves > Galliformes > Phasianidae > Alectoris > Alectoris magna. The sequence goes on along the minus strand of CM060566.1, from coordinate 16,451,658 downwards.
TTCAATGCAAGTACTATCATTTATGAGTAAGACAGTGGATAGGGAACAAGAAAACCTGGGCTTCCTTCCAATTTTTCCCTCCCAGTTTTCCTGTGTGTAAAGTGGGATGAATATCTGCTGGTATATAAGAAGCATTTTTATATCTAAACATGAAAATAAACATTGTTTACTAGTAGACTATTTCAAATAGCTACAAGGCTACTAAAATATTGAATTACTACAATATTTGCTTTCTCTCAAAGGTTCTCATCTGCATTGTATAGGATTTACTACTATAAATTATTAAAGACTATGAATTAGCAGAAGGACATTCGCACTTCAGGAAGCCTGATTCCATCCACCACAAATACCACTTAGACTATGACAATGACTGTTAGATAATACTGAAGAACCTCACTTCATTAATTGTGACACTTAAAATACACTGGAGCTTTGCCAGCAGTTTAGAAACATTTCAGACCATTAGTACAGTAATAACTCAGCATCGTGTTATAGAAAAGGAAACATGAAATATAACAGCAGCTGTGTTGATCTTCTCTGAACTAGCAAGAAGCAGTAAGACACTTCAGACAGCATTCATACAGGGCCATTTATCCCAATAAAAATAATTGATTTTATTCTTTTATAACGACTCCATTTAACTTTGATCTGTGCTCACCTTATGTAACATGCATATGCACATTATTATCTACTCAGTCACATGTAGGAAGACCTAAGACTTCACTGTAAAGCTAAAAAGGGCATTTGTCTTCTTTGTAAATACAATGTCTGTTTTTATGTGATTGTAGCTTATGAAGAAAATACTAATTTCCATGCATGCATTCATGTTTATAAGGGAGCTTTCAATTTTAGAAGAGAATACAGATTATCCAATCTTAAAATGATCATTTTTTTAAAGCAGTTATTTGGTTATTTTCCTCAGAATCAGTAACAATCTTATTAGGAATGCAGATTTGGGGATTTCTGAATAACAATGATGTTTATATTCTCCCCACTTTATTCTACAGAAGAGGGAGGAAATTCTAATAAACAACTGATAAATAAACGCATGGAAGAAATACAGAGACATGACTGGCTATTTTCAGGAAGATGCTACTGAATATAACCAGGTATGCACTAGTTCTTATATATAAAAACAAACAAACAAACATATTTATAGAAGAACATTATTACATTTTCACATCAGAATTCCTACAGGTAAATACTACAGCTTTCATATGACTAGGCCTATACTGCGCCTTACAGCCTGCATCCGTACTACACCTAATTTGAAGGCATGTTTCTAGCACTATCGGTATCCACATCCTTTTTAATGCCAGAACACCATCACCTCCAGACTGCACAGTGATGCTGTTTCCCCTGCATTACATGCATTTTGCAATCACACAGGAATGCTGTAAGTAAAAGGAAGGTATACTTATATTTTGCTTCTCTGCTGCTTTGCCGTAGTTGTATAGACATGGTACTTACTGCTGCTATTATAATGGGCAGTATTTGGCTTAGGTCACAGCTTTTACTCACTCCATCACTCACTTTTTCCTCGCACAACTTTCCTCTTTTATTTATGGTGAGTAAATGGAACTAATTTTACTTACCAGCTACTCAGCTTATTCGCCGGTTTTACAGACTGAGACAAATGATGGTATTCATCAGTTATTTTCTATTGAACCTCAGACCACTGTAATCTCACAATGGAAAGATTTAGATGCCCGCTCCATGTGGGAAGCCTCATTCCCATTGCAGAGATCGTTCCCAAGGTCACCATATCATACAGTCTGGGATGCTAACTAGCTTTTCTATGCAGAAAAGAGTTTTTTTTCGGTTTTTCTGAGTTTTGTTTTCTGAAAACAACTATTGTATTTATAGCCTCTTTAAAGAAGAGGAAGCTGGTACTGTTTAAACCTCTGTAGAAATGTCCAAAGGTGAACTGAACTGCCATTCTGTCCTTAACAAGAGGGAAAATAAAATAAAGCAAGAAGACAAAGTTTCCCCGGTTTTCATCAGAATCCCTCTAGACTGCATCAAAAGTTAACACTAATGCTAACTACTCACTAAAGCCATACATTTCTAAGAGTTTCTTCTTCCTTTATCAAGCCTATTTTACAAGTATCATTTTTAATACATTCATTCCATGATAGAATAGCTCATACAGGAGTGTAACTGAAAGTTCATTTGGCCCAACATCTCTGGTAATGGGTAATGTATGAAATACGATCTCTCTCATCTGGTCCATGTTATCTTTTGCTTGAAATATAGCTAATTACTGTCATTTGTTAGAGATTAGACAGTTCGGTATCATTCTTTGTGTCACACTGATTTCAGGTTTGTTATGACTGCATGAAATTGGTGACAGTGAGTGAACAGAAGCTGGAAAAGATTCACTATCTACCTCAATTATTAATATACCATCTTCAGAGGTACTTCCCATTTGGAAAAAGAAATACTACAATGAATGAAATCATTAATGTATTAAACACTAGATTAAGATATCTATAAAAGTAGATTAGTAACATCCAATTATACATAGCAAACAGAGAACTTTTTTTTTTTTTTTTTACTTTGCAGCTGAAGTAACACTTAAGCTTTGTTTTAATTACTTGTATGTAATACTAAAGACCCACTTTCAGATACAATCACTTCACATTCTATAGCAGTTCTGTACCATGCTTCAGAGTAGCTTTTACACAAACAGTAAGCACAAGTAATTTTTTCTTTTAAATTCCATCACAGTGCAACAGCCTATAAAGAATATACTTGAAACTGTTTTGTTTTGTTTTTTCCCTTCTGTTTCTAATTCCTTGAACAGTTAAAGCAGCATTGCCAGTTTCCACAGCATGGAAGACAATCTTAGTGCACTTCAACTTGATTGAATTCCAGACAAGGCAATGTGCACTAAAGGAGACATCTCATCCACAGCTCACCAGCGTTCCCAGCTGATTTCCATGGCCAGACATTGCTCTTCCCACACCTTTCCACAGCATTTCTCAGTAAGAATCTTCAGGCAAGTTTGCTATTTAGTTGGATCTAGTCCTTACTAGAACTGCTGCTGTTTCTAATTGGGTAACTGATCAAGGCCGAGTGTATGTAAAGGCCTGTAACTTCACTGACACTTTCTGGCTTGTTATTCTACAGACTGCACATACTTTACCACAAAGCCTCTTAAAACAAATAAATAAATAACAACAGCACATAAAAAAGCTGAACTCATCTCATCATATGTAAGCCACAAACTCATAACTATGTTTCCTAACTGCATATGCATTTTCAGTATTTAAACACATGCTTTAAAAACACAGTGCATACAACCACTAAAATGTAAAGGACAAGAAAAAAATATGGACTTTACAGGGCATTACAACAAGAAATAAAACAAAAAAAGTGCCTCACCAAGAAACAAAAGCATGTAAGCAGATTTTGACCACAATTACATGCTGCTACTGAGGGAAGCACTGTTACAACAATAACCTCAAAGCTGTGCAAGAGATCTACAACCAACATACTTTCTGTGCACAAAAAGAAAAAAAGCCTGAAAACCTAAGCAACATGGGTTTTTTTGTTTTGTTTTGTTTTGTTTTAGCTTGGTTTGGTTGAGTTAGTAGAGTATACCTAGACTCACCATAACCTCAACACTATGTACTTAGGTACAGAAATCCTGTACCATCAATCAGGAAAGTTAACGCTCAGCTGAAATTGAAACTAGCAAAGTATGTGAAAGGAAATGGGAAGGACTTCTGTAAGTGTACCAGAAGCAAGAACAAGTGCCAGTGGGGCAGGGCAACATCATTAGAGGTACTCAAAGCACCATTGGACATGGCTCTGAACAACCTGACAGATGATTCTGGGAGGTTCCTTCCAACCTAAGCCAGTTTATGTTTTTCCAACCTATATTAGTTTATGATTCTATTGTCCATGATGAATGCAGTTTCCTGCCAATTAGGTTTATAGCCTAATTCCAATTCAGTAAGTAAAAATATTGAATTTCTGTTTAATATGAATTCTCCTAACAAGGCTCAGATCTTTATTCTTATCAATATAAAGTCCCCAAAACAGCTGGAGAGAAGATGAGTTCTCTAGTGCTATAAATACTCAGCTAACAAGTAGTTGCATTCATCTGTCACAGATGCTCACCGTATTACTGTCTTAGTGTGCTGAAACATAATGGCGTTTGGAGATCTGCACAGTGATGAAGAAAAGCTGGTTAGAGCTCAAACTGGGCAAAGTTGAGTATGGGAAAGAAATATGAAGACCTCACAACTACAAGGAAGGTGTACCAAACAATGATTAGCATATTATGCTGTTCAGAATAGCGTCTGGCTTTCTCATACATTCCCAGCTCTCATTAAGTATCTTTCCATTATAATTCTTTCTGTCTTCCCCAATTGATTTGAAGTAATTGGCCCACATTTTGGAAGATAACAAGCTGTTCGTTTTATTTTCAGTTCTCAGGGCAACTGCAGCTCTATGATATAACTCAGACTTTTCAAGCTCTCTGAAAAACTATCTGAAACAGAGTAATAGTGTATACCTCATTAACAAAGGCCATTGCAGAGATTGTTGTAAAAATGTCAGACTACCTCTTACCTTCTGTGATGGCTTTCTAAAAAATGTAAGTTCAAAGACTCAGACCTCATCCTCAGGGTACTCAGTGGTTCAGATGGACTTCTAAATCACTGCCTAAAGTCCTGTGATGAAGCCATCGGTTGGCATTTTTGCTCATCTTGAACAATGGAACTTTTTGGAACAAAACAATTCCAAGTATCACAGAAGAGGTAAGTTCCTTAGTATTAGATTAATAACATGAATGGAGTCATATTAGGTCTGCAGATTTTCCAAAAACTTCCTTCCCATATACCCCAAATCCTTGACAGATTTCTCTGTCTTTGCTTGTTTGCACAAAAATCCATGGCAAAATGCACGAGAAGCAGCTTATTTAGAAACTGTAGCTATTTCTTTTCCAAAATATTGGCATATTGGTTATAAATTGTTGCTAGATCACAATGATACTGTGCTCTGTAGTTCAACTGATGTTGTCCACAGAAGTTTCCTACTAGAACAGAAACAGATGCTGTAACTGTTTTGGAGAAGAATTTAAATAGCCAGATTATACAACAACTTCTATGGAAAAGTGTGAAAAACAAAAGCGTTTTCGATTTTTAAAATATTTTTGCAATTCTTATGCATTTGATCATGCAAACAAAGCCACTATTCCTCAATAAATGCATTAAGGCAAGTATGAAATTACACTAGGCTAGTTATTAACTATCCTCTAGCAGATACACATTGTGCTGGACTTGGATGTTATGCAACTTTACCTTTCCCGAGTTCTGCAAGTGAGTGATGGGAGAATGTAGCACAAATATTTATGATTAAACACTGAAGGTACATAGGAGTACACAACAGTAGGTTTTGGAGATTTTTATGGATATTCAATTTATTATGATGTTCAGCTGGCTCAGTTTAAAACAAAATGGTAATATATTTTCTTTCTTTAAATATGGTTTGAGAACATTTGTCATGCAAGAAAATGGAATATGCACTTTATGGCATCCACATGTCCAGAGAAGATGGATCTCACTAGATCTCATTGCCAAAGGCATTTCAGCTCTTCTTGCTATATTTAGTGGAGATCACAGTTTGATGTATTGTGTTGAGAAACACAAATGTTGTATATGAGTCACTGAATAATGCATTTTGCTTTTACACATAAACTAATATTTAAGTGTGTTCAATATTTGATTCCTTCTGTTACCTACAAATCTGAAAAAATACTGTAATATAAAATAAATTGCAATTGTCTACCTTTCCAAAAGCCCTGTGGCTTTTCTTTTAGTAACAATTAAAGTGTTTGCAGAGCAGAGTAATTCCATTTATTAACTCCAGATGGTTCAATATTTATATGTGTTTTTCAAAGGCCTCAACAGTGGAGGCAAGAAGCTGACAGCAAGTGTCTCCTTAAACTTTCCACTTCTTACAAAAAGCTGAATAATAAAGATAAGAGAAAGGTCATCTTGCCAAGGATATAGTATGAGAAATAGCACTGGGAAAGTCAAAATTCTACCTGACATAAAAGTTCAGTAATGTGAATATATAAAAAAAAAAAAAAAGGAAAATTTCATTTCGTACATATCTGTTTAAATCTTTACTTCTTCCCTCTATTACTAATAATGTTTTACAGGTTTTGTTATAGGAAGCTCTAATAGATTTGTAAAATACACTACGTGTATAACTGGAAGCAATCACAAATACTGCTAACTCATTAGAAGGATTCCTGTTGTAGAGATGGCTCTGATTCAAACTTACTGATATTCCCAATTTCACTGCAGTCTAACTGCTTTTGTAATCTCTGTTTTACAGAAGTGCCTACTACGCTGCAGTATACCATTAGCAATCCTTTGATCTTCAAAGAAATTTTACATGTAAAAAAACTCCTTTGGAACAATTAAGGAATCATACCATCGGGTCCTAAAACCTGACTGGGGTAACCATTTTTCAAATTCTAAGAATAGTATATTTTTTTCAATTAAAAAAATGCTGGAATTATGACTAAAACCGATATTATAGGCAGTGTTTCTACCACTGCTTTGTTTTAGCCAGTGAAATGAAACCATGTCTCATAACTTACATACCCAGCCTGCTCATGGCCTCTTTGAAATTGTGAGTTCATCTCGCCAAAGAAGTGATTTAGTAGGCTTGCAATTATTACCATGCCTTTCTAAATAACCATTTCAAAAAAATGAATCTACTTCTCAAAATATGACCAGGGAAAAGTAATGTCTAAACTGCAGACTCCCTCTTCTTCCACTGAGAACACAGGGCACAAGAAGTGCTGGGCAGCATAGTATTAAACTCCCCCGCCCTTAATGATGGGCACACAGTGAGAGCAGGGCTTTCAACTCCCTTTAGTACAACAGCACAAATGAAGAGTGACCCTGGCAAGGAGAGAGCTGAGCTTCAATCTCTACAAAATCCAGGAGTGTGTCACAGTCTACCCAAACAGGAACATCTCAGCCTTCTTCATAGTAAGCCCCTGTGTAACTGAAAATCCAAGAGCCACGATGCACAAAGCGAGCATGTAAAACCACAGTTAGATACTGAGATGGAAAGAACATTCTCTGTAGCTCTGGAAAATGTATATAACTAGAAAGAACCTCCTGGCAGGGAACAACATGTGAAAATGGGGTATACAAAGGGACCCAGACAAACAAACCATGAAAAAACTTAAACATATGTGCTCTTTAGTTATTCTGGTAGTACAGCTATTTCCTAGCTTTGTTAAGTTTGTTTCAAACAATTTTAGAAAAATTACGTTGTGGATTTGTTATCCAAAGGCAAGATTCCCCAAGAAACCTTGCTAAAAGATAATCCTAGAGCTGCACACACATTTATTCTGTTTTGCATTCACTGATTTTTCTACCTTTCTACCTTACGAAACAAGACTGTATTTATTAATGTAAAAAAATAGGGCATGTAAAGTGTCATTTTTCATAACATTTACAGACACATCTATACACTTCTGCTTGAAAACAATCAGAATGTGTATTTTGATACTTTCAATTTGCAACTATGCGTAATACAGTAATTTAACAATTTCTATTCATAGCGTGCCAATATCACCGAAACACCTACATTTAGCTAGTCAGCCAAAAATCCTGCTAATTGTTCCAATTGAGCATAAAATTTGTTGGCAATTTTGTTCGAAACAAATAATATATTTCTATCCAAGCGATTTCTGTAGTTATCTGATTACGTGGTACATGTGCAAAATACATTCTGTGAAGCTGAAAGATACATTTTTTTGTTTTAAAAAAGCAACAACAACCTGAATAAAAACAGTTTTACTAAACTAACTGGATTCACGGAGGTGAATCAGCAGAGCCTTTACCTTCAAGACATGTTAGCATGAAATATCAGGAGACCAGCTTGGAAGTACACAAATCTCATCACATTCAACACATTCTTATAATGCCCGGTCAACGAAGGTAAATTGACTCAACAGAAATAAGTAATCAAATGGGAGAATTCAGGCATTAAAAATGTGTTTTCTGTAAGTTTACGGACTGCATACGTTCCAGAACCAATCCAGAATTCTAAAAAATTTGTTTAAGGATTCTGTCAAACATCAACATTTTTAACAATTAACATAGAATACTTATGGTATAAAATATCTTAATAATGCCTTCATAGGGTATCAGAGGAGAATCTTCAAGAATCCTTTCAAAGGACAAGAGAAAGATTTGAAGGCGGGATTTAAAATAACTCAATAGTTCAGGGAAAAGAAAAATGTTCAGATAAATAGGACTGATGGAATGAGCAGAGGAGAATGCAGTGAGACAAGGTCAAAACGTAGCACAAGACAATGGACTTGTTGAAACACTGCTCAGCAAATTTAGTATAACCCTTCAGTAACACAGAAAAAAAATAATGAAATTGAGATCCAGAATAGACTCTTTTCTTCAGCATCAGGGGTATCATCTGACTACATTTCTTCGAGATCTACTAGTTCAGGATGTACGGATTTTGAAAGGCTATAAAAATGGTAATGTTGTGGTTAAGATAGAAAGCAATTATATCCTGAATACAGACTTCAATGAGAAAAGTTAAAGCAATTCCAGAGTGAGCTGGAGATCACACAGTGATCACAAACGCACAGTCACGGAGAAACTCAACGGTGCCTGATCTTGGAAGAAAACTGAGGATGTGGATCAATGAAAGTAACTGCAAAAGTGAAGGGAAGGGTCAGAATCATTCCGTAACAGAAAACTAATAATGCAATTAAGGCAATTAAGGTCTTCAAACAACAGAAATGGAAAATGTGCAGAGATTTTGCAGGAGGAAGAGCTAGGTGGCAATCAGGTTCATAATAAAGGCAGAGCTGAAAGGAGAGTAGCAAATGTAGCCATACATCATTTCTGAGAACTGTTCGTCCAGCCTGTTCTAAAAAACGATAAAGGAAATTACATAACCTCTCCAGGCAAGCGCTTCCAGCGATTCTGTTTTATTAGGAGAAGCTTTTCCCGATATTAAGCCTGAACATTCTCTACTACAATTTAAGTCCATCACACCTTTGCTGCCTACAGTGCACACAACGAAAAGGTTATTGCTGTCCTGATTGCTACTAACATTTTGCATATTTGAAGGTCATTATTTTGTCTCCTTTCAACAGTCTACCCAATTTCCTTGGCTATGATTGCTCGCATTGTTCTTATCTAGATTCTCTCTCCTCTGTTGCAGCGACTCAGACAGGACACAGTACTTAGGCAAGGTCTTTCCAGTACCAAGCAGAGCTTGACTTACAGACACATCATATGGATGATATAGATTTGGAATTAATATAGGGTAAAATAAAAACATTACTAAGATCAAAAGAAAATGAGAATTAAATGAGAGCTCAACTAACAACAGCTTTGCATGTGCATATCCAAAGTATTCTGAGTTACAAAAGAAACAATGTACCCTCAGTTTCTCAATAATGACAAAAAGAAGTAACAGGGTAGATGTCTCTAAATGACATTTACGCTCCCCTGAGTCCACCTATGGCTTTTGTAGGCCCTGGAATCAATCAGAACAACCTGCAATTTGTTCTGTGTGATTGCTGTTGAACTGGCTCACAAGTTGCATCTATACTTGATACTGCACCTTCTCCAGCACTAATCATACAGGTAGAAACAGGCCGATTAGCCAGCAAAACTATCTTTCCCTATCTAGGAGAACGTCTAATTTACTGAAAAGACAGTGTGTGATAACTTCTAGTTATCATATTGTAAACAAAATAACCAGATCTGTTAATATTTTATACAAAGCTAATAATATAATATTAAATAATTTGTATGTTCTTTGAAGTTCATAAAGTTCAGCTCTCCAATCAAGCTGTATGAACACTTAAAATTATACAGCATAACTTTTCAAATAAGCAAAAAATGCAAGTATAATAATCTTTGCTATCACCTCTTGCCAAATATGCAGTGACTTTACGTTCAATGAAAACAGAATGACCATTCTAAGGACAATTTCATCACTGTCTTCAGTAAGTTATTACTGTCTTACAATGGGGCTTAATTTATGCCGAGTCTAAAATTGGGAACTGAGAATATCAATGGCAATCTGAATTGGAAAGAGTCTGTTCCTTGATCTTAGACATTATGTCAACAACACAATGAAAGCTGAATGCTAACAAAGCATACAACTGGTTGCATTTTGTACAAAATAGTGAAGTATGCTTAGGTTGCAGTTTCAAAGATTACTCATTGAATTATTCAAATTGAACAAGAAAATGAACACAACTTAACTGGATTTATTTATAAAGCAAGCTAAAAAGTCCTGACAATTTATTGGACGGTGAAACCAGCAACACATCTTATTAGTATAAGCTTCAATTACCCAAACTCCACAAAACTCTGGTACAGGACTTTAATGAGTTTTAATAAGTCACTCTGATTTCCAATAGCCACTCTTGGCATAACAATAGCTACTGGCGTTGGTGCATAACTTCCAATCCTGTAACTCAAATAAATGAAAAAGAATCACAGAATCATAGAATTGCAGGGATTGGAAGGGACCTCTAGCCATCAGAGTCCAACCCCCTGCTAAAGCAGGTTCCCTACAGATGGTCGCACAAGCAGGCATCTGGACAGGTCTTGAAGATCTCCATAGGAGACTCAGATGAGTTTTGCTTATAGTTTTCAGAATTGCCTGGAATTCAAAACTTGCTGTTGTACCATAAATATTTCTTGGTGCTAAATAGAGAAAGTCAGATATTATCTGAATTCCCAAATCCTTGCGATTATCTTACCTTTTCAGAAGTAGAGATCAACCTAACATCTGTGACAATTCTACAAGAAATACAGTAACTTGATGGAAAAAAAAAAAAATATGATTGAAAGGATTACTACATGTTTTTCTGCAGAAGTAACTTATAAAGGACACTGATTTGAAAAAAAATATATATAATCCCAGTCATACTGCATAGATATCAAATGTGTGATCAAATGAGCAAATCTGCACTTGGTTCCTATGCAGACAGCAATGTAACTGTTTCTACTCCAGCAGATGTAGCACAGTAAATGCTGCTTTTCAGGGACTTAGCATAGCGGTACACTAGAATTTACAGTAGTGTCTACCTTATCTCACAGGCTTGATGAAAGAATCTGTTTCTGTTTCAGAATAATACAGGGGCTATGAAAGAGCTGAAAAGTAGCCAGAAGTTAGGGAAAACAGGACAAGAAATCAATTCTTTTCACTTAACATACAGATTAACTAAAATGACTGGCAGCAACACAGTGGAAGCAAATCTTCAAAAGTGATTTATATTTGAGAAAAAAGAATAAAAATGTTCCTTACAGAAGAAGTGGAATATGAAGGCAGCCTAAATGATATACTGAAGAGCAAAAAAGCAGCCATGTCCAGAGAAAAAGAAATGAAAGAAATAAAAAATGCTTTGACACTGAGGGCACTGCGTGGAAATATGTATCATGTCTATCGATGTGTGATGCTACTTTAATTTTTTATGATTTCAGTACAGAAAAGTACTGGAAAAAATATGGTGGTATCACAAAATATCACAATATTATCAAACTCTGAACAGAGAGCTTTTGATGTTTTCTTTCTCTGTTCTTTAACAGCCTGTGCTACCTGAAACTGCAAGGAGTGGGACCTTAGGAATTCCTTTTCTTCTTTACCTCCCTTGGATATCAGTCACTTCACTATACTCCTTCCTTCCTCTTCTCCACTTGGAATATGGAGTCTCTCTTCCCACCTGACTCCCTTGCCTCTCCTTAACTGGTATAACTTTAGGGTAAGTAGGGAAATGGCATTCCAATGAAAGTAGATTAAGATGCACACTGGGGCTGCCATAGGCAAAACGGACCTTTTTTTTTTCCCACCAAATTAGGGCACAAGATTAGTATCATAAATACCAAGCTGCAACAAGAAGTACTGCTTCATATATTTAGAATTAGTATGCTATTGTAATACCAATATTTTTAGCATATGTGGTTCATGTGATGCTAAAAGTGAAGGAGGGCAAGGGAAAATCAAAGTTTGATTTCTTCCGTGCTAAGTTTATGCTGACAATAAGCTTTGATATAAGACCAGCATGACAAAATGGACTTCTTAATGTCACATTATAGAACAGTTGCACAGAAAGGCAGCCCGAAGAGGTAAAGAATGGAAGAATAATATTAGTTAAATTGGGAAGAGCAAAGGCTATTCTTTCACTCTGTCACTCAGACAGCAGGAAACAGAAGGAATATGATGTAGATGACTGGGTTTTTTTGTTTGTTTTTTGTTTTTTGTTTTGTTTGTTTTTTAAGGAGTTATTATAAGGATACTGTCATTTTGCTGGCAAAACATGAAGAAAGATAGGCTGGCTTCTCAAGACTCCAAAGTAGAAAGAGAGCCCAAAATAACACGATTTCAGTGTTCCTCTGCCGTCTACAAGATTTTATTTTAATCTGTTGCAAATTACAGCTAACTCAAAATAGACCCATATACTATCAGTTGTAATATAAGAATCTAAAGTAGATATATTTTAAGTACAGTATAATTTTATTATGTTTTTAAGAATAGAGCTTCCAAACACTGGTCAAAATGTACCTTCCTTCTGTAAAATAAAACTCTATAGTAAAACAATTGCCCTAAATATTCAGGGGAAAAAAAAAAAAAGGAAATAAGAAGAGCTAGCCAAAGTGGCCAAATGAAATTACCATGTAGGCAGTCATATGCATACTGACATGTAACAGAAAATCAATATTAATGTGGAACACATTAATACAGTACACAACTAGTACACAACCAGTGTCACATAAGCCAGATGTGTGAAACAATTCAATGACACTGTTCTGTGATCAAAGCACCCTTGAATCAGTACACTGTGATTGAAAGCACAGTGTCAATAAAAATGTATTAATAATGTCCAAAGAATTGGTGAGTAACACACAATGTCAAAGAAATGATGCGAGGAGCCACAGTGCCCCCAGTTAAAACTGGAAATCCTGGTATGTCAGAGCAGGACCTCCACAATGCCAGGGAACATTTGGAAGGGAGTTACTGAATATTGCTCATTTTTGCTGTAAGACCTCTAACTTCAAATAATCTCAATGGACACCAGATGTCAAAAGATTATAGAAAACAATTTTAAGATGAAGTTATAGTTACTGCATGCCTTTTGCTTAAGAATTACATCCTGAAAATACGTGTGATCCAAATTCCCTTCAGCCCGAAGAAGATCTGAGATTAAAAAACAGAATGGCAACTACAGTTTCTAGTGTCCATTTGTAAATTCAGGATAGACCTGGATTAGAAGCTCAACTCGGCACTTTCTTGCAGAATATACTTCAAAAGCCAATCAATATTCTGAATCACATCCATTTAATGCTCAACACAATGTTTCGTTTTGATATAGATCACTGTGTTGTAATTTCAAGGATGTTTTGAATGGCCTCTATTCTGTGCATAACCGTATATTAATTAGTTATAAAAAGCAACCCTATGTTTACTGAATACTAAGCAATTACTAGAAAAATGCTTAGTATAGGAAGACATAACAAAAACTGTAAAATAAGATTAAAATATTTTAGCATCTCCTTCTTTTAGCGCTATATAAAAGATACTAGAGAAGAAAACATGGCAATTAACTTGTGATGTTTACTTCTAAAGTTTAATTAAATAATCAGTATGTACAGAATGAGTTTGGATGCCGCAGCTCCCACTCATTGCCTCCCTCAGAAAAGACAACAGAGAAAATGTTCTCAGATGTCAGCATCGAAACAATGAAAACATATTCCAAAAAGTTAACTTTTAACTACAGAGTATTTTGTCCTTAGTCTGGGTGCTGGAGAGACCTTCTGCGCCAAGATAAAAGGAGACAGAAGTATGGTGAACGACGGGGACGAGTTTTTTGTCCAAGAATAACAAAGCTTCTCCAAAGAGATATGGCATTTTTATTCACTATCTAATCCAAGTATTTAAAATATATCAGCAAGAATAATTCTGATTGCCTCCTGTACAGTAGAAGGACAGAGAGCCTCAATTTGATAAGTACTCAAGAGTTGAAACTTTTTTTTTTTGCTACGAATCTGTTTTTCACATTGCTCACTTCTCTACGACCCTTAGAGATTTGATAGAGTATATTTAATCTTCAATTGAAAGAGGCTATTGAGAAAAGTATGAGAAGCTTTGAATTTAAGAGGAATTGGCAGCAATGAAAAGAAAAGTACAATCTTGAAAGATTTCATAGCTATCACACCTCATTCTCAGGTCCCACCATAAATAAGATAAAGTAATAACAGTAAACACACTATTGTAAATAAAAGTAAAGGAATAGAGGATTAGCATCTACCAAAAGACCGACTTAGATTAGATGTTCATTATTATCCACATACTGTAATTCTCCTTCTATTTTCAGGTGAAACTTCTAGAATCCATTTCATGCATTATTACACTATTCTAATATTACATTGCCATGCATATTATTATTTCTTTTTCAATGGTCTGCAATTACAATAAAAGAATGCAGTAATGTAGCCATTACCTACAAATGACAATATGCGGTATACTCAGTGTTCTTTAAATCTGTACACATAAAACACTGAAATGCTATTCACAGCTGATTTATTTATCTGTTTGTTTTCTGCAATCTCTGCTAATTAAGATAGATGTTAACTAGGGGCCACTGTGTACTCAAAGGACTAAGCATGAGGTTTGTTTCCTCCTGCGTCTTGCATTCCTCCAGCTCATATCCATCATGGAAGGAGCGCCAGGTGAGCTGACTGTCACTCCAGCCAAGGCTAATAGATTCTCCAGTGGCTTTTGTTACAGCTCATGTCACGCTATTAAAACTATGCACCTTGAAAATGGCATAACATATGTAGCTGAGACTTGTCAGCTCCAGGTAATCAGACACTGCTTGGTTTCAAAAGCAGATGCAGATGAGACTAGCAATATAAATATGCAAATCACAATGGTCCCTTGTCAGCACCACTGTTCCTACCTCTAATGGCCCTCGTAGAAAGTCTGTCTGCTCAGCTCCTACTTCCAGTGCTACATCGACAGAAGCAAAGGGGCGGCTGGCCATCTGCTGTCGCTCCCGCATAAGTTGCTGATGGGGAAAAAACGATGTTTTAACAA
Source organism: Alectoris magna (assembly GCA_030625065.1). Lineage (NCBI taxonomy): Eukaryota > Metazoa > Chordata > Aves > Galliformes > Phasianidae > Alectoris > Alectoris magna. The sequence continues at coordinate 16,436,535 of CM060566.1, read as the reverse complement.
AACATTAAAAAGTACACCAAATATTAGACTTCCCTACTATATCTCCCATTACAACATAAGAATGCAAATAGCATGCAAACACTCATATCATATTTTTAATATTAAAGGAAGAAATTAACACCAAATGATCATCATCAGTGTTTACTTGAGGACTGAGCCTGGAGAGTTTATGTTGTCTACAAACAGTCTTTCAGCTTGAGCTCTGATGAAATCTCCAAATGAAAGCTCCCCTAGCTGGCTATTCATTCAAAATAACTTTGCTATTTGTGCACGCTGGAAACAGATATGGGAAATGGTTGGTATAAATAGTTGAAGTCTAATTTCACTGATAAAGCATGCACCAGAACACCTGCCAAGAAAAAGCCCACTTGGCCTTCAAATTTTCATACTTTACTACTAAACCAGATGGAGCTAATAGTGTCAGAACTCATCATTTTATACAGCATCATTCCTGCTGTTACTTAAATATGAAGAACAATGTGTTAGTATGGGAAAGACTGCATCAGTATATGTGAGTATAATCAGTTATGCTCACAGAGTTTGTATAATCCCTTCCAATCATACCAGCGTGCACAGAAGTCCCAAGCAAAACCACAAAGCTAACTCATATTTCTTCCTCAATCTGTAATTATAATGCTTATTAAACCATGATGAATAAAAATGATGACCAGCAGTAGATATTACAGATCTTACTCCACTGGTTCAGTGCAACTAATAAAAGCATTATTAAATATTTAAAGTGAATGAGTCATGCAATTAAAGTCGTGTGCTCCTTCAACTGAACAGGATGTCACAGCATCTTGAGAAGACAAAACGCTCACAAAAATGTTTTATTAGGAAAAATCTCAGTTTCATTTTCTTCATGTTTTTCTCCTTATTGTTTATCTGGAAAGCTTAAAACATTAGAACCTGGCATTTGAATGTTAATGACACTTGCACTGTGACGCACTGTTCATAAAACCCTTTGAAATAGTAAAGGGTATACAAATATTTTTGGCAGCTTACTAATAAACACTCTTGATTTAAGGTCTATGACACAAAAACAACCTCGTTTTGTAATACCTTTCATGTATTTTTTTCCTCAACTTGCATTTTAACATTGTCTTTAGAAATCTAAAGAAGAGCTCAGACCACTAAAATCAAAACAGTTGAGTATTCTCCTAACTCATACCCTGTATATTCCCAAGGCTCTTTTTTTACAGCCATGCTCTGAATCTTTCAGTAGGCAACTGCACCAATGGGTTCCCAGTATATCATACCAAGGGGGTAACTGAGATGTCTCTTAGTGAAGAATAAAGGAAAGCCTATTTTGAATATCTAGATGGTTAGAGATTAATTTTTTAGCCTTCCATTTAAAAATGAACCTGACGGTTTCTGGCTTGCATCAGGATCTATTTGTACCAAAACCAATATCTTTGTATATTTACTGACAGAAAAAAAACTACTATGGCTCCCACATCTCTCCAGCAACTTGATAAACACCACAAAAAAAAAGAAAAAAATTAATGTGTAAAAATACTGAGTTGATAAATGATAAAATTACTGTATTAGCTCATTTTCTTCCTAAAATAAAATTAAAAAAAAAAAAAAAAGAAGAAAGAAAGAAAACAATGTTATTACAGCAGTCCTACCATATGGACCTCATTACTGTACAGTATGCCTACAGAGCTATCGGCAAATGCATACTTTTTAATAGGGAGCCTGACGTCATTTCAAACAAATAGAACTGCTTGGAAAAAACAGTTAATTGAGCAGAATAACGTATGCTACAAATGCACAAATGTTTATTTAAAAGATGTAGTTGATACAGAACATAAAGGAATGAGTATTTTATTTGCTCCCATTTTTTTTTTTAAGGTTAGAAGTTTTCTTCACCTCTGCTTTTAGCCAACTGTTCAGTAAAGCATTTTCATTCACAAGGCAGTAGCTGAAATTTCAATACTCTGTCATGTACGAATAGAACTATGATGATTAATACTATGAAGATTCTTAATTAGTTCTGTAAACAATGAACATTTTAAAATGTTCAGCTACCTATCAAGTGCCACTGAGTTTGGCAGCTGAGCACTTGCACATAAAAAAGTGCTCTACTCAAAATGCTGCTTCAATCTGCTCAGCACTTTCAATCTCCTAGTAAGGTGCAGAGGAAAAGTAGAAAATAAGGGGGAACAAGGAGAAAAGCAGTAAGATTTGTGATGTTTAAAATCAGATTTGTGGATAGAAAAGGACACGAACCCACATCATTTGCAGCTGTTCATGTATCAAGACTGGGACAAACAAAAAGTTCCAGTTAAAGAAAATGGTGTGATTAGGGGTATGCTACCACAGGTGGCAGTCAGGTACGACAACCCACGCTCCAGCCACAACTAGTTTCACACAGCCCGTACAGGTATGGGGAGATTCCTGTCATTCACCTGATAGGGCAGGAAACAGAGAAATTGTCCAAGATTTTATTTACACGTGGGTATGTAAGAGTGAAGGAACTCATCTGTTTCTCAGCAGTCAAAGATGAAAAAAACACACAGACTCTGCATCACAGATAAGCAATAATAAATATGGGATAGCAGAAATTGGAACTACATGGTTTTTGTGTATTTACGTAACTATTCAAAATTACTGCACTTAAAAATTATGCAAAAAAAAAAAAAAAAAAAAAAAAAAAAAACCCCAAAACCCTAAAAAAAATACGGTTCTTTGGTAGCTAGAAAATATTCATTTGGAGACAAAGAACAGATTTGTATCATATAATACTTGAACATTTTAGCACAAATTTAATTTATAATATTCAGACTTAAGTCTAAATACTCACTTAAAAAATTACGGACAAATCAAAAGCTGAATGTCTCAGCATGGGATTGATAAATGCAGTGAGCCTGTATCTGACTGACTATGAAATTGATTCCAAGTTTTACCATAATTTTAAAGTCCAAGAATATTGATGAGATTTTGTTTCTAGACATCTCTCATTTCTTTTCCAACAATTTCAGAGTATTAATTTTGAAGTTAATTCAGATCCTGTTATAGAGCTTATCTCAAGTATAAAATAGCATTTGTCATCAGTGAGGAACAACAAGGTATTATGATAGTATAAATTACTTCACCAATTTCTAACTCAAAACTCATATAATTCAAGAACATGATGGATGGGATGGGATGGGATGGGATGGGATGGGATGGGATGGGATGGGATGGGATGGGATGGGATGGGATAGGATAGGATAGGATAGGATAGGATAGGATAGGATAGGATAGGATAGGACGATACACCATGACCATCTGGAAATATGTCACAGAGAACTATTTGCCTGGGTATACAATTATGTTTTGCTGTTGATTAGAACTTCTCTGATAAATCCATTTTGAAGACAATGAAAATGTTCCAAAAAATCTTCTGTGAGAAGATGCATTACTTGTAAAGTTCTTCTTAAGAAGACAAGTCTCATTTGAATGTATATTGTTTGATTACACTTAGATTTGCATGCAAAATAGTAAGCACTGCTTTTTCTATGCTCTTCTAAAAGCCCTAATTTGACAAATGCATTAGATGGTAGGAACTAAGACAGGTGTACTTTCTCTTTGTTGGACAGTAACAGACATTTTTGAGAAACTGATAGATTAGAATAGTTGAAGAGGAGTAGACCATTTTTGCCAGAAGCAGATGAATAGGAAAGCCTTTTCAAAAACCTTCTGATGCAGATGAAAGGGTAGCTATAATTTTAGCAGTAGCACAGTTGTACCTCGTTGCATCCTTCTCATCCTAGATTTTAGTTTTCTTTTTTCCTTTGAAGCATAATTACTAGCAGCATTATAACGAGTCATGAGTTACTCTGGCAAGATGAGTATTCAAAATCTTGAAGAACAGTGATTCTAAAGTCTTTCTTGGCAGCTTGTTAGTGACACTGTTTTTCCAGTCATCAAATCTGAAATTCCTATTCTGCTTACTCATCACTCAGCTCTGATTCCTCTTCTTCTGCTTCTGTGCTGTCAAGCTCTGATGCAAATAACACCAAATATCTAAAAAAGAAGTATTAAAATGTCCTCTGCTAGGTGAGAGTTCAAGGAAAACTGATGGCAATATTAAAAAAAATATCAAAACATCAATGCTAGTTGCATTAATCAATTTATGGCTGCATTGCATTTAACATACTTCTGGGGTAAAAACAAGTATGGTAAGGGACAGTCCTGCAAAAACTGTCATTCTCTATGAGGCATGCAATTCCATCAGTCATATTCCTGAAGTATTTTATTGCCATATCTAATCAACAGAAGTAGACTAAGTGGGTTTAATGTATACACAAATCTGACTGGTCTATGGGCATACTACTTAGAAACAGAATTTAATTATCCACAAAATTCCTAAATTCTCATTTTCAGACTGAATTGTACACAGTGATAATTCAATGTGGCTCTGATTATTAGCTTTAATTGGCACGAAGAGTGCTTTCTCTGTAACTTTTCTCATTGTAACTACTGGTGGTACAAATCTCTTCAGATTAAATGAGGTATTTTACATAGCTGGAAAGGAAGGGAATTTCTCATTTACATGTTGAATGACCTACCTGGTTAATTTCCAAATCAGCTGATTTCACCAGAACAGTGGGTCACAGTCATTAAACTATTTTACTTTTGAAGTGAAATAAACTCACCATTCCATTATTGCAGCAGATATGGTGACTTTAAGAAGCTAACAAAGGATACCATTGGAAACCAAGAAGCAGGAATAACAATGCTCATGACAGCACCAGTAGTTTTACAGTCTAGATTCACTCATTCTTTTTACCACGAACTTCCTAAATAACCCTGACCACTTGCCTTCCCTGTGCCTCATTTCCCAGCCTGCTAAGTGGAAGTGCTCTGACCCAAGAGTGCATTCAGGTAGGAAATGAGATATTAAAAAGACGGCCATAGACTAACACGCCATTTGCACTGCAAAATAGACTGTACAGAAAGTTACTAAGATATCAGGGCCTATTCCATACCGCTTTCTTTCAAAATTGCCTGAAGAAAAAGTGCTTTCAGGTGTGTGCAATGTCTGTCTTGAGAAAAAAAGGAGAGGGAGTTATACTTCTCATCCTAGCATTGCACTGAATAAAATGAAGGGTTATTTAAACTAGACATAGTCTAGCAAACAATAGCTAAGACACACTTAAAATACAGTGTACACATCCCAAAAAATAACCGTTCCAAAAGGTCAAGTTTTTATGTATCCTTTTTGGAAACCAAATACCAGTTGTCTGTAATTTCCCTTGAACAAATCAAAAAAGACGAGCCCGGAAAAGGTCATTTTGTTGCAAGATCCAAGGAAAAGACTTTTTATGTACTGCACATTAGGAAGCAAAGAGCAAAACGTGAATCTGCTGTGACTTTAGGTTAAGGATCTTTCTCGTTCTGGAAGAGAATTCCCATCTCTACAAGATTGCAAGTATAAAAAGCTGTGTATTACAATGGAAATGGCACACTGGTTTATGCTCATTTGCAGACAGTTTATGGCTGGAGCCTCACGTTACAGTGAAGTTCTGATCCACCCTTCAGGTACTTTCCCAAAGGATTAATTTAGCATATGAAGATTTTTTGGGTTTGAAGAATCAATAATAAGCTCAAAATTCAATTCTATACCACAACTCACTGCTTTCCAATCTAAGAAGCACTAAACAAGACCTAATCCCATGAATTCATGTTGTGCATCTATGAAGTTCTGTAACCATAATCATTTATAAGGTTCGTCAAGACTTAAGTCTTCTTGAAGGCCTTGCTAACTCCAGCACTGTACTCCTCTTAATCCAATAGGCTTAGAAAATCCTTTCAGCGAACCATTATTATTTTGCTAATAGCCAGCAGAGTCATTTTCAATTCACAGAGTTTCTAAAAATGCTTATTCAGCAAACTAATTCTGTGTACAAAGGAAAAGAGTGCAAGATCCACTAATTACAAATGTTAAAATGTTTCCACATAAGACTTTCTACTGAATTTGCCCAAGGACGGTTATTTATAAATGAATATATTAAAATATTCGTTTAAATTAATTATTTCAGAAAATGAAAGTGAGATTCAAGTACCATATTATGCAAACTACTCTCTGGAACTCTTTCATTTACAGTGATGTCACATAAATAAATGCTTTTTAAAACATCCTCTAAAGAGTTATTAACACCGACAGCGCAGTACTTCAGTATAAAGTGTCAAGTTTATAAGTGGAATAGAAAGAGTATGAAGCTACCTTAAATCAAAAGGTTTTTAGAAGAATTGAGTACAACCTATTTACTTTATTAAGCTACTGCTTTTGAAATGAGGCATCATTAATATAATCTGCTATTAACACAACTGTTAAAAATGGCTTCAGTTATTTACCTTAGACAACAGACGTCAAGCTTACAATTCCTGGCTCTGTAATAAAGTTTTTTGGCTGCTCCTATAGCAATTCAGATTTCCTTAAAGATAGTAAATATGATTTAATAAAAGAAACTGGGTATAAGTGGTACCAGATGGGATCAGTTTGTCCACCTCTGTGCATTGGTCCTACACCACGGCAAGTCACAGTGTGATTAAGATCTTTCCAGCAGATATAGAAGTTTCCAAGGAAGGCCCCAGTAACGAGGGTTCCATAGTCACTCCAGAAGTCTGGATTGCCTGACAGACCCTGGGCCAGGAAGGTCTTCTGTAAAATCTAAATTAAATCTCCATGCTGACATTTAAGGCAATTGCTTCTTGTCTTGGCTTTCTGTATCTGAGAAAAAAATAACACTCTTCTCCTCCACAGGAGCTCTTCATGAATTTGAAGCTTCCCTTCAATCCTCTCAACTTCAAACTACCGTAGGGACACAAGTATTTTCTCGCCACTACCGCTCCCAGTTTCAGTGCTCCCCTCTGCATCTCCTGCTGCCTTGCACTCATTAAAAAGTGGAGCCCCAGATCCTACATGGCAGAACACAAGGCTCAGTTCTCCCACCTTATAGATCTTTTTGTTGATAGCATTATACCAGCATCTTTGCCAGAATCCATTATAATTCCAGCTCGTTTTCTGAATATTCTTACCAAAGTTTTTGCTTGGAAACATTTCTGAAACTCATTTCCCCCTACATTTTCTTCTTTTTTCCTACAGATGCTTACAACTTCCTCAGAGAAGAATGTTTTATTTGGCAATTGCAGAATGGTGGAATTGTAACTTTCCAGCCAATTATTTCAGAGTCCACCATCTCCTTCTGTATAGACAGACTGCAATTCCGTCCTACAATATGTTTGCACACTCTTAGTTCAGCAGTGCTACATATGCTATAACCTTGGCTTATCACAAATAAACACCAGAATCAGATCACAGCAGAATCCCACTTGATGTCACTTTTCCCATTCCACTCTGGACTGCTTAGAATGAACTACCCTAAGCACACAGTTTTACATTATAATCCAAATGTGAATACTCCTTCTTCAGGTTATTTATGAGAAAGGTACGTGAAATATTGTCAGAAGGAATGCTGTATCTCGTTTCCTTCTTCTCTAAGATGTCTGCATGTGTGCTGTATCAAGAAACCAGTTTGGTTTTGCATTACTTGCACTTGACAAAACAGTATTGACTGTTACCCTCATCTTTGCTCTCTATTAAATTCTGGCAGATCGTTTGAAGACATTTTTATTTTAATACTTTCTTAAGAATTAGTAATAATTATTGGCTCTCCAATTGCCCAGCCCTTGCTTTTCCTCTTTCTTTTCCAAGAAGGAAATTACAGCTGTTCCTTTCCAGCCGTATTGAAACTCCTTAGTCTCAGAGAAAACCCTGTCAGGCTCTGTGATCAGATCACCACATTAGACAGTTCTCAGAACATTCCAGAATAAATATAATGTGGTTATCCAATCCAAAAATATTTAGCAAGAATTCTCTGCCCCATGTTTCTATATTACTGCTTGAGACCATATCCCTTTTTCACTGTAGGTACTTACAGGCTTTTGAAAAGGCCTTAATTAAAACATTTCTCTTCCTATCAAAGAAAGTCACTAAGATGGGGTGTATGTTCTCTTACTTTAGAGATTTTTAAGTGCAAGACCAGTGTATTCTCGTTTGCAAATTGTGCCAAGACAACAACAACAACAACAAACAGGCAATGAATTTGTTTCCCAAGTGAACAGAAGTGAAAATGTATGGTTCGAATTATAATGGCAAAATTGAAATTGTGCCAATTTAGAAAAAGCTGCAACCGTGCCTGAACCCTGGCTCACACCACGATTTCAGGTCACAATCTTAAGATTTTTTTAGTTGACTGTAAATCCAAGGTTTATATTTATTTTTTCTTCATCGTTTGCTCTATTTTTTTATTAATGATTTTGTACCAATGTTATGACTTTGTAAAAAAAATAAAATAAAATAAAAAGATGAAATAAAAAATGATCATGAAAACTCTGGGTACTACTTCAATACAGGTGAAGTTTGCCTTTACCGTTTATCATTTTTGTTGATTATAATTTGTTAAAGGTGAAGTTTGTCTCCAATTCTTTAACACCGTCTATTATTTCAGATTACTCATGCACTGATAAAGTGACAATGTAAATGAAACAAGTGAAGTGCAGCATTCTTAGCAATTATACAACATAAAGCACAATACACATTACCATTAGGGAAGGTAAACTGGAGATGTGACTGACATCACAGTAAAGCCTTTAAATGCTTTCAAACTTTAATTCTTCAACTACTAAGCTAAATAACCATCAATGTCACTGCCTTACAAAGGGGACCAAAAAGAGGTGCACACTCCAGCACCCCACCAGCATCAGGATGGAAGAATGTCCTCATCTAAACTGGTCCTCAGTGAAAGGAGCTGTACAGCCTCGCCACCGCAAGCCACGCAGGCATGCCACACTATCTTACGCTTCTGAACTGGGTGAGAAAAGTTCCTTTGGAGAATTCTTACAAAAGCTGGAGCTGTGTTACTTCCAGTCATACTAGACATCAGGTTAACTGCCTCCCACTCCCATTAAAAAAAAAATGTCAGTGACACTGGCAGCCATTTCATTATAATAGCCCTATCCAAGATCAGCTCTAAAAGCAGTATGTTTCACATCAACAACCAGTACAATTTTTTTTTTTTATTTTTTTATTTTTTTGGTAATTGTTTACAATTGTTTGTAGCCAGTTTTAAGTTACATCCAAGACCAGGAAGTGTGAAAAAGCCTGGTTGATCTGATTGTGCAGAAAGTCCAGTCCATCTGGCAGCTTCAGAGAGGAGGCATTTAGCTAATCGGTGTAAAACGAGGATGCTGATTTGAAATTTGGGTACTTACCCAAATAAATATTCCAAACTTCACAGATTTGCTCACCATACCTAGCACCTCCAGGTCAGCAAGAACTTGGCACGCAGTGCTTGTGGGAATGGCATGTGGCTACAGCCAACTCATTTTGTGCAGGGGAGTGAACAGCTTTGAAAGAGATGCAGTTCTGCTTTCTGACCAGAGTAATAATATGAATTAAAGCAGCTCTCCTTTATTCATGATGTTTATTAAACTGAGACAACTGATACAGCGGATGTGAGATGTTACACCTCTTAATGGTGACTGGTCAAGAATAGCTGAAATACAAATTGCTCACAAAGCTTTCAGCTCTGGCTACAGAACAAGGCAACTGATTATCTCTTGCCTCTGAAAGAAACCAAGAAACCAAGATGATTTACTCTGAGTTCAACTATCTAGAACGAGAAAGTACTTTGAAAAGGAAACTGCTGAGGTAAGGAAGTCTGAAGCTTGCAAAATATTAAGGGAGAATTAATTTAGGAGTTGAGCTGCTATCTAGTAATCAACATTAATTGAAGGGACTAGAACCTGTCTAATCTCCTAAAATATTCAAACTTCATCAGAATTTTAGAAACTGAGGATTTCCAAGTACTAAATACCCCAAACCTACAATCTAAAATTAATTTCTGGAATATAAAGCCCATTACCAATTGCAGTGGACCATCCTGGCAACATATATATCACCGAAGGTCAAGTTGTTTTTATCTTAATAGTAATATGGTGCACATTCCAGCTGCAAACATGGAAACTGGACTTTTCTGGTAGTATCCCCAGAAAAGGTTGCACCAATCTCTGTACATACTCTGGATTAGACAAAATACTGTGAAAGAGTTAATCCCTCACCAGCGCTACAATGAGACTTCCTATATAAAAGTGGCAGAGTGTAAATCAAAGTACTCTGGCATTCTGAGCTCCAGTCAGACTGTTTCAAGAGAGAGAAGTGGGACAATTTAGAGTTCATCAATTATATCACATCAAATTAGCCTCCATCACAGGCTTCGTTCAACAGCTTTCATCTATTCTAATTTACAACAGAGAGGACAGCCAAGTACAGGATTGTGGCAATGACACCGTCAAAGGGAAGCACGGTAGTTCTGCTCCTCAAGAATGATAGGCTTTTCCAGAAAGCAGCTTCAGCTGGGTCAGAATCTCCAGCCAGGTTTAGTTTCCTTTATTTGCTCTGCTCTTGATTTAAGGAAGCAATGTACTAAACATCTTTTTAGCAGTCACTGCCTTTCTACAGACACTGCTCTCTCTCAATATCATACAGTGACTTACCCTTGCAGTTAAATCCTTAAAATAGACAAGTACACTACTGGAATGCCATTGTAACTGTATGTGGTAAGGACATAGGTTAGCTATTTTAAAGAGGAATAGCTATCAGCAAATTTGCCTTCCAACTGACAGACTTTACATCTGAATTCGTCACGGTTATTTGAAGACACTGTCAGTGCAGTAACGTGAATCACAGCAGAACACAGAAAAGCATTTCAGTATCCTATGTAGATATCACTTTACAAAACATTTTAGTATTAATAATCCATCCTTTTGCTGTAGATCTCATCATAAGCATTGTGCATCATTTAAATTGCAGACCAGAGGCTTGGATGGACTCAGATGGAAACCAGGCCTTGTGCTGGCCTTCTGCATAGTGGTGAACTTACACAAGAAGAATGAAATGTGTTCCTTGTTGCTTCTACCACAATAAATCCTAAGAGTCCAAAAGAGCAGAAAGACTGTTTACCGTATAGCAACCAGTTTACTCCTAAAATAAACTTTTTTTTTTTTTTTTTTTTAAACAGACAAATTAAAATAGGCCTTTAAAAGCACAGAAATTGCAACGTTTACTTCACCAGGATGAGCAGGCTTCAAAACGATATTTCCATCCTCTTCCATCACAGTTTCTATACGCATCTGTACTACATGAACCAATTTTGTACCTCACTTTCTTCTAATATGGCCTGTTTCCAAATGAAATATTGCAAGCTTTATGCAAGTCAAGGTCATCCTTCCCTTTTCCATTACTTTACTCTCTCCCCAAGGTTGAATTTGCTGGTAAGACTTTATTGTGAACTACTAATAAGCTTTTAATGGCAGTCTTCAAGTTGTTTTAATAGTTGTATCAGATTAAAATACTCAGGGACAAGTAAATTATCAGTTCCTGACTACTAATTTTTAGAGACTCTCAAGTGAATTCTGTACTGGTAAATACTAGGTAAAAGAAATAAGATCATCTTTTACCTGGAATATTAATTTGTTCCTTCTTTTAATATGCAACATTATAAATCCTCTATAAAGGACAACTGAATATAGCAAAATATACTCATGACTTTCCTCTTGCAAATCTGGAAACAGGACATCCTTTATTCTTCCAAAATACGTCCTTTCTGTGTGGGAATCTTTTACCTTCGTTAGAGAGTGCCATAAAATTTTTAGGAATGTGGACTTGTTTTCCACTGTTTGTTCCAGCTGGAGACATATTGGTTTAAAATGTCAGGGAACACTATGTGTTAATGGATTTTATATGGGCATCTGCTAAATGCTTTCAAGTTTACACCACCATAATATATGAGACAGCTGGAATTTCATTAATTGAAATTTATTTACCTAGGAAAAGAACAACAGCATCCTTAATTGAGAGACAAAAGAAAACAAAGTTATGATCTGAGTCAAAGGTGCCATACATCTCCGTCATTCTGCTCAAGAGACCTACATTTATCACAGTGCAGGCAAAGAAAGGACTCACCCTTGGGACTTCTAAAACAGAGCACGGCAACTGTGATTTGCCTAATAAAAATTCCTTACTCATTTGGAGTTGAGGGAAATATGCTAGTCTATATGCTCCACTCCAACCTAGGGTGCTTCGGTTTTGGTTTTGCTGGTTTTGTTTCTTCCTGGGGCTGTGATAACCTAATATCTGTTTTGGTTGCTTTATTACGAACATGTAAAATGTTACATCTCAATCACACAAAATGTTGCTCGTAGGTTCCAATGGCTTCAGGTAATGACATCGGGAAATCAGAAGGATGTTTTTCTTTATCTGGTAAGATTAAATCACAGAACACAAGTTTTTAGCAGCTTCTCAGCCACCAGGAAGTTTTGCTTCGGTTGCTCAGTACAATTATGCCTCAACTGTAGGGAGCGCAGTGTTGAATATTCATTCAGAAAGACCAGCTTGAAATCAGAGACCAGAAATCAACATAGGCAGCTTGGAGAAGTTGGGATATGCGTTGTGACTCTTCTTATGAGCAACATTAAATCTCATATTAAGAAAAGGTAACAGGAAAATCTAACAGTGGAGGTAAACTCCTTCATGTAGGAAAAGGAAGACCAAAGAACCATACTTAGTGGATTAGTAAGACCAGCATTATTAAATTAAGAATGTACACAGCCATAGGCAATTGTAGTTATGTCATTTGTGTCCTATACAGCCATTTTTGAGAGTCAGTAGCAATGCTTAGGTATGTAGCTACAGAATGACCCTAAAAATAACAGTGTCATATTATTTCTTTTTCCAAACTTACACACAGTTCAAAATGCAAAGAATGATTTTGTCCCCACAGTTTTTTTTTCAGTAACATACTAAGAATATATAACTGAAATACTCTGTATAAAGACCCCAAAATGGGTTTAACTTTCACAGTTTCAGTAATGCTCCAACACAAAGTGGAGCAAACATAACAACAGCAAATTGAGTTTCACGCAGGGAAGGGGAAACTCTTGTACCTACAAACCACTCATTGTTAAGACAATAGACTTCCTATAAAAAAAATAAAAATATTGAAAGTATTTGAATATTTGCCTTCATAAATAATTTTGTAGCATGTTGTTTCTCTTCCATTTCAATTTTAATGAAGGAATTCTATGACTTCAACAGTAAAGACTTGCTTGCAGTTATACTTCATTGGCCTTTAAACTGACGCGCATTCATTCCTATCCTACAGGCAAACGCCATTTTTGAATTTCTCAGTCTTTGATGGAGGGAAGGTTTGACCTAATTCTCTGCAGCTTTAAAGGCAAAAGATGTCAATGATTTTTAAACATGACTTTTTAAATGCAAGTGCAGTAAAAAACGTTCCAATAAAAATAAATAATGGTAATGAATAGAAATAAATAAATTAAAAACACTGCAGATTAAATTATTTTCTTTGAAAGTGGAAGCACATCTCACAAATGCAATCTTCTATTTATCATGTTGACACGTCAGATACAGTCTGGCTATATCAATCATACAAGTTAAAATTATACCCATTACTCTGTATTATATAAAATGTTACCAGAGTCCTCATGCTTTGTTTTGAGAAAGGCAGAAATCTCTAAAATATATAACTTAAAATGTATTCTCATTTGTAGTCTCTCTTTCTACACTGAAAACAAAATAGGTCCCAATGACCAGTTGAGTCTCTGATCCTTACATATATAACAAGATGACACTAACTATTATGCACAAAATAAACAGTACTGAACTGTGAGACTTAGATAAAATAAAAGACTACTGGTTTTACTCCAAGACTTTTGCTAGTCTTGCCTAGGCCCTTTTCCATACTAACTGCAGGTCGGCAGCTGTGACTCAGCTGCACAAAGCAGCTCTCATACTTTCATCTCCTGGGGCACTTCTCCAGAAGCAAACTCATTTCATGTCACCTCAGCTGCCACTGTCAAACTCACCAGCAGTGCGGAAGAATCAAGCTGTGATGGGATGAAATCTAGCACTCCCCGAGCACGTCATTTATTCTAGCAATGGATCAACCCAAGTGGCTGGACCTACAGTTAACTGTATGTGAAAAGGACATATAATGCCACTACACTTGCACATAAATTACATTTACCTTACAAAGAGTAAACACTTATGCAAAATCTTACTGTGTGTCATACACTCTGTTGTGTCAGCTGTATTTCTTAAAGTAAATTTACTTAGTTAAAAGAAAAGTCATCAGCAATGATTCAGTACATACAAACGGCTCAGTTCAAAGTGTTTTATAATGTTTATGAACAGCTTCTATTAAAAGGTCCAACTCTTAGCCATATTAACAAGCTAAATTGCATACCAACTTGCCTCAAACACCTCAAACAAGTGGTAATTACCTGTGGGCATATTCCTGTTTCTGCTAAAAGCATACTAAAGCTTTGGTGCAAATGTTTGCAGACGTGAACCACATATAGGATACTTGAACGTCTCTTTAAGTATTTGCCTGCTTTTCACACAGGTGTTTCGGGTGAGTTGCCCCTTTTCTTTCTTTTTCTTTTTTCTTTAAATTTGAAGAAGCAGACATTTGTGTGTTGTGAGCCTAAAGCTGCTCTTGCATAATAGAGAGCTTGGCTGCTACGTTTCTTAACGCAAAATGACATGGAACATTGTTTGCAACATACGGAAAAGCTGAAACTATGCCCTAAGGCAAAACATCGTGAGCCATAATTATTCAATTATGATGTTTAAGATCACCCACAGTTGTGAGAGCACTGCATAAATGAGGCGTAATGAAGAGGGTTAGGCCAGGTCTGACATCTCGCCCTTCCCTCTGATCACGTTGGCTTTGGGGATTTAACTCAGCTCTGTTGTACAGCTCCTTGTGGCTTATTATTATTTCCATTTTAACATCAAAACAGAACATGTCTGAATTTGCAATGGGATTGTTTTGTCCTACATTAAAAAAATCATAATCAAAAGGAAACATACACATTTTTAAAATACATAGAAATAAATTTAAGATTTAGGGAGCTATAGAAATAGAAGAATTGGATATTCATTATTATTGTCAAATAAAACACACACTGATCTATACAAGACTGCCCATTTCCTTATTAAGGAGCTTTACCACAAGAGACGTTATAGACGAATGTGACCAAGAAAGAAGTAATCATCACAGAAATGTTTGTGCACAACAAAAGCAATAAAAAAAATAAAAACTGAACAATAAGTGTTGACTAGTTTCTTCCTGAGCAGTCCAGCTCTCTTACAGCCCTTTAAAAATGGGTTTACGTTGCAACAGAATTCATAGACGGCAATACGGCTCTCAGCTCATCACCCCCACAAGACAAACATGAGGAGTGTGCAGACAGCCCCCGCTGGGGCTGGGCCCAGACCACAGTGCTGGCAGAGAGGCTGCAGCTGCAGTCAGCCTGGCAGGGCAGGAGCCATCCAGCTCTGCCCTCAGGAAGCTGCGCTGTCCCTTCTTCCCTATGTTTCATGTGAACAATACAGCAACTCATTTTCCTGCTGTGATGCCCTTTCCTTTTCTCTACCATTCTATTCTGGTTTTGATTTTCCCTTCAGAAATGACACAGCCTGCACAGGGCAAATTTTGCTGTGCTTCCTTCAACACTTGTTTCTCAGTTTTTGGCAGCCAAGGATGGATGTGAGGAACAATTTCTCTGCACTCCTTTGCATCTCTTCCTCCCCTATGGGCTCTGATGGGCACGATGCAGAGGCAGGAGAGGTACAAGAACTGTCTGTGCACTGCTGGAGGATGAAAGGTTTTGGGGCAGTATCTAGATGGTTTACCAGCTATTCCTTCTCTTTGGGGATAGAGACAGCAAAAAGTGCATCTTGTCATAGAATCCTTTGAACTGTAAGGGACACTCAAAGGCCATCTGGTCCAACTCCCCTGCACTGAACAGGGACATCTACATCTTAATCAGGTGCACAGAGCCTGGTCCAGACTGACCATGGGTGTTTCCAGGGATGGGACAGTCACAACCTCTCCTGACAAACTGTACCAGCGCTTCACCACTCTACAGTTCAACTCACTTAGGAGATGCTATACACCATGCTATTAGTGTACTCAGAGAAAATAATAATAATAATAATAATAATAAAACAAGCCGCCTTTACTAACAAAATAAAACAAAACAAAAAAAACCCACAAGATTTAGTCAGCAGTGTAAGAATGTCTTGACTAACAAAAAAGAGAAAAGCTAAAATATACCTTTCGCTCCTCCAAGCACTATGTGGAAGAAAGAATAAACTCCTAATAAGTTTTTCCTCCTTGTAGTTAGTGCTCAAATAGCAAGTAAGTATAGAATGAATATACAGATGAGTCCTAGAATGAGAAGCTTTTGCCAGGATCCATACTTGGGGCGTTCTGCAGCAGTAAATATTGCTCACTGCCAGCAGGCACACATACACACAGAGCAAAAACTCTCCAAAGAAAATAATATTTTAGAAAATGTATTCCTCTTTGCTGTGGGGGTAAAAAAAAAAAAAAAAAAAAAAAAGATGTGGATTTTAATAGAATGCTGAGAGAAATTAAGACCACAATAAATATATGTACAGGTAGAATTCACTTTTTAAAGTAGCACATAAAAAAGCAAAGCCAAAAAAAGGGGGCTAAAAAGCAATTTAGCTGAAGAACAAAGATTTCAGGTATTACTTTATTGCTACAGATATGAGCCCACAGCTAGCATAAGCACAAAACACTTCCTATGCAAATATGCCAGGCAAGCTAAGTCCTGTTTCCCTGCTACGTTCAATATAAGACGAAAATGATATCATGGGATGTGCAAAAAAAAATCTACTCACTAGTTTTTCTATGGTAATGCTTTTTGTTAAGTTTGCTATTATTGCTATTATTTTTTAAAAGCATTTAAAATCGAGCAGTTATTTATGACACAGACAAACCAAGAGGGACGTGTTCTTAAACGTGACATGATACCCGCCACTGACATTATCCCGTGAAACATTTATTCAGGGTCCATGGCTTCTGATAAGAGCTCAGCACACTGCTGCTGTTCTCCAATTTATTCCTCAGGTTTTTGATCTGCCTGCTGATTATCTCTGAGCTAGTGGTACAGAATCTTAGTTTTTCCAACCTGCATCCTACCCCCAGCCAGTTCCTTAAAGGAAAAGGCTCACAGTGGATGATCTCACTTCCTACCACCATCCTGTGTGCTTTTAGCAACACTGAAACTGCTGCAGTAACAAAAAAAATGAAAGATATTATGTCAGAATTCACTGCTTCCAGGCATGGAGAAGTGGCTTTGTTTCTATATGCAAGCAAGAAATAAGAATGAGCCGATTTCTACCAATTCCTTTTGTCACAGAAGTAAAAACAGCATATGCTTACTTATCAACGACTGCTACATAGAGTGCTGCTAGGCAAAAGTGATACAATCTGACTGAACACCACTTTATTTTGGCATTTATTTTGGCTTTTATAACCCTGAAAGATTAATTTTTTTTCTGCTTTCACTTTGGGAATGTGAATGAATTCTGCCATGAGGAAATGCCATGTAAGCGATGGCCCCAGAGTCAAGAAGGAATAAGGTGAGAGGACAGGGGAAATACAGAATTTGGTGCACATCTTCCTGTTGTGTAACGAACTTAAATGGCAGTAACTTGAATAGTGTGTTCCTGGTACCAGGCATTTTGCAAGGCAAACAGTATTTATTTGGAGAGATTTGCAGACTCTCAACAGTAATTCATGCGAAACATATAAATCCTGAAGAAACAGATGGAAGAAATGTGTAAAGGAAAATTTCAAGCGAAGGAGATGCGGTATTTCCAACAAAATGAAAATAACTATAATTTCATCTAACTTATCTGTTAACAGAGGCAAAGCCCCTTTGTCATGGCTGTTGACTGCATATAACCTGCTCATTTAAATTTGAACTTAATTGTATTATTATTTTTATATACAGTATATTGCTTAAAAGCTGTGAGCCAGGAATTTGCCACGTTAGCTGCTGTGCAAACAAAGGAAAAAGGGGATTTATGGTCCAGAAGGTTTATATTATAATTTGTTAATTTTCAATGAAGAGTGAAAGATAATCTGAATGAGGCATTCAGGCATTTAAAAACAGAAAGTATTTAGCCATATAATGCAGCTTCTGAGTCTGCTTTCAGAAAACACAATTACCAGATGCACTGAAAGCTGCCATAAGTTGACAGAAAGAGGTGAAAATTCTCCTTAGGTATAAATGCATGAATTAGTACTAAAGTCAATGCAACCAAGTCTATTTACAAATGAATTCTGATCCACTGTCCAAAAAAAAAAAAAAAAAAAAAAAAAGTTGAAGCATGAAAAAAATACATCCAAACAAACAAGAGAGACAAACACAACGAACAGCCTGTAAATGACCAATATCCATAAAAGGAATGCTTTCTCCTATAACTGCAAAACTATCCCTATTTCAAAATAAAATAGAAATGGTAATGATGGTTACCACTTAGTTTGTAACTTCTAGACCTAAATTCTTACTGGAGGTTCTGAGTTGGTAAAAAAAACAAAACCAAACCCTAATGTTGCTCACTGTACTTTCTTCACGTGCAGTGAACACTGGAACTCATCTGTTCAGATTTAGGAGGTTTTGAGTCCTCTGTGAAACTAAAGAAATACAAATAAAGGTATTTCATTAGCATAAAGTGATAAAACAGCTTTTTTTTTTTTTCCATACAGAGTATACACCCATGTACGCTTACCAGAAGGATTTAGAGCAACTGTAAATGTCTTAACATGAAAATCAGAACACTTCTGAGAGTGGAAATATTGAGTGCTGTCCCTCCCTTCCAAGACCTTTATCATAAAAGTCGCCTCTGAATTCAAAATATAATCATCCATCCATGTATCAGCAATTTCACAGAATCATAAAATTTGGAGTTGGAAGGGACCTTGAAGATCATTTAATCCCCCAAACCCTTCCGCAGGTGGGGATACACCCCCACCAGATCAGGGCCCAGAGCCCCACTCAATTTGGCCTTGTGCACTTCCAAGGATGGGACATACACAGCTCCTCTGGGCACAGTTCCAGCGCTTCACCAACCCCACTGTAAAAAATTTCTTCCTAATCTAAACTTCCCTTCTTTTAGTTTTTAGCCAAGTTGCTTACACAGTCATTATTCCCACGAAGTAATTTCCAGTGTGCAAAAATCAGAATACATTGTATTTTTGAGAATTAAAAAAAGGAATAGAAATTTTAAAAACCAGGCAAGATAGAATTCAACCAAATACAAAACACGATGATCGCAATTATACGGAAACCATTCTTTCAGTACGTGCATAGAAGTTTTAAAAATCATCTGTAAAACTGCTATAAGATTTAATAGTTATATGTAAGTGAAAATGAGTATGCCGTGTGCTGTGATAATACCACCATTGTGTGATATCATCTGAGTCTATTATTCAGCAGAGCAGAGAAATATCAAGAAATAATTGGCCCAAAAACTCTCATTTTAATTGCTCTGCACAGACCTGGAAAGCAAGTTCGATGCCTCTAATATCAAGGAACATAACCAATTCTAAAAATGAAACGAAATGCATCATACTGGTCATAAAGAAATTATAAGCACTGAGCCAAGATTTGCTACACCACCTTCAAAATAAAAGGGAACAATTTTACTATGCCAAAAGGCAATAACAACCACAACAAAAACAGCTCACATCAGCTTGTTTAGAATTAAAAGGCCATTTAGACTTGGGAGCTGGATATCGGGAAGTTGTTCAAGGCTGGAACTCAAAGTCAGGGTGGCCATGACATCTGAGGGAAGCAGTTGGTGGTGAGGAATATCAGAAGGGACAGGACAACTTTTTTCTAAACAAAAAACAATACAAATTCTGACTTCTTCTAAACCACAGCAGTGACACTGGATAGCTAAATGCATTGGTATACACATTTCCCAGTATTCCTTCTTTGCCATGTGTTCCTCAATTTCCAGTCTACCTTAAGAAGCCAGCTGCAGTCAAAAGATACAGTATTTTTACATTTAAACAGGCTTTATTTTTCATTTCTAAAGACATCTTGTGAACTTTCCAAGATACGTTTTTAAGTGTCTCTTTAGTCCAAGCTATTGAAAAAATATTTTCTTGGTGGTACTTTTTAGACACAGCATTACTCCCCACTTTCCCCAAGATCAGGCTTCAAAATATGCCAGAACCTCACACTTCAGAGTATTCAAGCCTAAAAATTCTTTATATTAGTTCTATTAAACTTCTCATAAAATGTCTAGTCTGGGGAAAAGGTACTTGGCCAATTTTCAGGAGCTCAGTTTCTCTGAGGTAATAAAGAGATGTTTAAGTCAATCAGTTTTATAATGGAGAATTAGCGTCAATGAGAAGTTCAAGAGCAACTCTTGTCGCTTCATTTTAAATACCAGATCTGTCTAGAGACACAATTTTATTTCATTTTCTGCTGTTTGCCGTGTCAGAATAAAAGTGCTGGCTGCAAAATAGTAAATCTGGGAGTGAGTGATTAATAAATGTGCTCTAGGTTTCACTGTGCAAACAGCATTGTTCGATTGTTTTTTTCATCTCAGAGTTGTTTGAAGGCTTGTTTTGTTTGTCTAGAACTACTTATATAAAATGCATTTTAACTACCAAAGTTGATCATAAAGGGAAAGAGGAAGAAATAAAAAGATACATTACATAAACGACCTTGAGATTTCTCAGCACAAAAGGCACCAATGTTACTTCACTCCTTCATTGGATTCCACTGCATCGCACAAAGTTGATTTAAGAAATTGATAATAATTTTACATTTTGAATGAAAGGACAGGTATTTTACAAGGCCACTGGGAAATAACTTTTGGTTCCCTCAAAAAATGAAAGGAAAGACAAATCTTGCCAGGATAAATAAATTACACTAGCATGAAAAAAAAAAAAAAGGACACAACAATACAATTGACAGCAGATTAACATCTGGGGTTAACTGCCAAGAACAATGCAATGCTTATTAGTACCCAACTGAAACATTCAATCTTTGTCCTAGCCCACATTATTCATTTGCTAAAGCCAAACAGGCTCTTCATCAGCTTCTGTCTTGCCGTATGTTCTCATTTCCCTGGAAATGTATGGTAATGAAGGTCCTTCTAACAGATGTTCCTTTAGACTCATTAACTTCTGAATCTTGTTGTTCATTTCATCCACCAAAAGTTAGTTTATTAGAACAAACAATTATGGGAAAATAGAAAATCACAAAGAGCTATCATCGTGATATTTAAATCCAGATACTGATAGTGAGTGAATGACCACAGATGTCAGTAATTATAAAGTATGATACTTAGAGACTATCCTAAGTGATCAGGGAGTTCCCAGTGTCACAGGAGACAAAGACATCCTGTGTTATTTCAGGCAAAACAATGTAAAAGATTGCTTAGCAAAGATTCAAATAGTAACTGTCCTGGTTACTGACAATTACTAAAGGCACAAAGCACTTTGATCCTACTTGCCTTAGGGAGAGCTAAAATAAAAGTACAGGACTGTATAAATAGTACTATAGCAAGCAACTTCGAGGAAAACATTAAAGTCTTGATGATTTCATAAAAATGCATGAAATAAAGCCCTAAGAAGAATGAAACACAACTATACACTGGATCTACATAATGATACATAAAGCACGATAAACGGTAGACCTGTATTTATTACAGGTTATTTTTAATGTATCCCTTCACCTCTGTTTCAGAACAATTAATTTAGATTTCACTGTTGAATTAAGATATGAAAATTTGATCTTGAGGGATGGCGCACTTCATTTTAGTGATATACCTTTACAAGGGTGTTATTTTTATTCTTCATTACCATGAACTAAACAGTTCAGGGTCGATAAAAGTCCTGACAGTTTTCTTATATTTTATTATAATATATGAGTTTTGAGGAAATGTAAAATGTCCTCCTTGGCATACAGACTTTAAAATGACATTTGTATTCTTATTAAATCTCAGATTAACAAAATTTTACATGATCTCATTCGAAGACTGACAGCAATGTGAAGTCAGTACCTACCTAAAAAAAGGAAAAGATATCTTTTCAGATGAAAAGCTATGCTATGTAGTAGATTTCTAAAAGCCATTACTTATAAAGAGATCGTGGTGTTTTAAAATATAACGTGCCAAAAAGTGAAACGCAGCTACAAATTTGTAACTTGCTTCAGCTCTTCTAGTTAAAACCAAACTATTGTTAGCTTAAGGGCTCCAGTAATTCTTGGAACTATCCAATAGGAGATATTGATGAGATGAAAAGAACAACCAGTGCCAGGACATATAAGTCAGAGATAAGCTATAAACTCTGTTGAAACTCTTCCATGGACTACCGAATTAACCAACACTGAGGTTTTATTTGGAAATACAAATTGAAAGCAAAAAATAACTTTTCAACATGTTGCTACTAACCTCTTTCAACCATGGGCTTTGATTTCATTTCCCATATACAACATCCTCCAGTTCCACATACCTACTGACAGACCCAGCGTTATGTTTAGAAGATACAGTGCAAACTGCCACACATCAGTGGGACAGGAGACTATTATATTTCTTTCGGAAATAAACAGAATTTGGTTGAAAGCAAAAACCAATTTTATACGTATTTGAAAATGATGAGTAAAGATGAAAAATGTTATGCAGGCAAATGTTTGTGATGCATTGTGCAGTCATATAATTATTTCTACATGCTTTTGTCTTAGTAAACAATGAGTTTATGGCTCCACTCGTACATTCACATAAACTAAGCACTCTTAGCCTGAACAAGGCTGTATTATCTTTGGTTACTAAGAATCACATGCGGTAGCAGTTTTGCTTGAATGAGGTAGAAAGAGACCGTGGGCCTGCTTATTTCATTTGAAATATACACACTGATTGTACAAAAATCCAAAATCATTTGCTGTCTCAGTTGATCATCTGATAGTTTGTAAGATCATTTGGAACAATTAAGACAAGCAACATAAAGGAATAAATGAGTACTGTGTCCTAAGGCCAGCTCATGCACTCTTAATAGATCAGACTCATGGAACTACTAAATGTTATGCTCACCAATGACACTGTTATATGTGAACAGGGTTAAGAGAAGACTGAAAAAACCCATTCTTTCACTATTCCTGACACCGTATTTGTCAGTTGAATTCACTACCTAAACTTGTATTTTGTTGTATACGAGTGTCAAATGTTTTTGCAAGGACAATAGAAGTGACTTATTTTTAAGTATTTTGTCTCACTTTCTTTCCAATGAAAATATAACAATCATTCACATTTCATAGTCATTAACAAAACTGCCAATCGTTAAATAAAATGAAAAATAAAAAAAATCACAACAGACCACACTTTAAGTACATTCTCATATCTAGTTATTTTTCCTTAAGATAACATATTGTAATTACAAACACTGCATTGCCATTCATTAGGAGCTGATGTGTGTGTGAACACGAAGCTGCAAACGTATTTTTTATATTAAGTGGAAATCCAAGCTTTTACTTAACAGAAGTATTCATCGGTTCAGTGCTTGCTGCAACTAATCCCTGATTTTCAAAGACGTATTGCTGCTTTCATTCTGAAACTTCTATTCACCTCAATGTGCATTTTGGACATTCTGCATTTTGCTGTATCAAACACAGCTAGCATCCTATACATCCTATATATGTTTCACACCACGGCAGCAGAATAGCTTGTAAAGATAAATACCTTATTTAATATTTTTTTCCCCCCCAATTTTCAACAGATGTCTGTCTTTACAAATGAATACTCATACCCAGACCATAGCAATACCCAAACAAAATATTTCACAGTACATAAGGAAAAGGCAGAAATAAAGTCGTATGAAGAAATGAAGTTAATGAGTTCACCTGACAGACACAGAATGAAAACAAACAAACAAACAAAAAACAACACCTTGTCCTGTTAAAAGAGTTTGCAGTGGACGCATATACGAAAGATAACAGATGAACTTTGCATTATCGGAAGAAGGTTGGTCAAACTACCACTTAGCATGTGTATCAGTGTACAAAACAGGGAAGAAAAACAGTTGTCTGCATTTCTTCATTTTAGAACCATCTCTGTATGCTCTATTCTGAATAGGGCAAATGTATGCATTAAATTTCACTCTCATGGATAAATGTAATATCATCCTCCAAGCTGCTAGATTCATTGCCTTAAAAAAAAAAAAAAACAAACATGCCTCAGTGATGGACAGGAAAAATGTAAGACTGCATTAAGAATCAGACTGTGAAAAAAAGACAGAAACATCCTTTTGTGTACGCTGTCTTTTGGTAAAGTTCCAGAGAAATTGCCCTTCTGCTTGGTTTCTTTTCGTAGTTAGATAGTGCTTAAATAAAAATTATGTATTCAAGCTTCCAAAACAAAAAAGGCAGAAATTGTCCCAACCCATTCCTTAAGCTAGAAACATTGTAAAATAATTTCTCTAATGCATGAGATTTCTCTAATTTCTCTAATGCATTTGTGGTACTAAGGTACATGGCTTAGTGGGCAATATTGGTGGTAGGTGGACAGTTCAACCAGATGACCTTACAGATCTTTTCCAATCTTAATGATTCTCTGATGTAAATGGGAGTTTTAATGACAAAAACAACCTTATACATCAGATCGGATGTTTTAAGGCCTTATTTTCATTTTTTTTATATATATTCATATAAAAACACAATTTCTATAACTAATAATTATTTTATGACTGCTATTCTGAGGGCGCATAACTTCAAATTAAGATTATAGTGTTAGAGGTAGGTAATCTTTGAAGTCATGGTGCCTAGTTTTGGCAGAAGTCAAAGCAGTGCAGTGCTATTCAGAGGCAGCTGCAATCAGTACTACAGATTCTAAGAATAAAACAGACAGAAAATAGTAATTAAAACAAATACAAATTGAACACATTTCAGGAAGCATATCATCTCGGAGTAAGCCATACAAGCCAGGAGTGTAGCACACTATATGATGTTCTATATATGAAGGGCTACCAAGAGATGTGATCAAATTGTTTTGTTACTGTATTGTTACATGTTTACAAGATAATTTAAAAAATATGCATGCAAATAAACGAATAACATATACTTCAATACCAATAACTTTATAAAGTAAACCTTTGGTAAATCTTTACTTGGCTGAAACTAATTGTTGACTAATTTTAAAATAAATGTTAACAACGTCATTCAAGCCAGGTGGCTGAACAGCAAGACCAGTACAGAAATGTAGGTTACTTATGAAGAAAGATACAAAGGTATATAAGAAGAAATTTCCATTAACTACAAAGAAGTCATTAGTGATGTTCTTTGTTGCTTGACCTGATAAATCTGTGCTCTGTCCCTTTTCACTCAGCAGTTAATATTTGACTACAGTAAATTAATTGCAGGTTGATAAAGCAAGAAGTCGCCAATCTTCTTACCAATATTCTTGACTATCTTAAAGTTTTAACTCATATCACAGTGAGAGTAAAGAATTATTTGCCCGTGGTTCCACCTCTATTTTCTTTACACTCTTTATAATGCTTATTTCTTCCCACATGCAGTGTGGATTGGAGCAAAAAGAGACTTCCCCTTTTTAGACAAATTCCATGAGTTGAAGACCCTATCGCCCTACAGCAAAATAAAACCCTGCTGAATATCTATTGAATATATTTCTCAAATGCATGTATATGAAACCAAGTAGCTAAGAATTAGATGGCAGTGTTAAAACCAATACTTTAGCTACTTTAATAGATTTGCTATTTACCCTATATACTCATGATACGTTGACACAAACAGAGGTTTAAAGGTAGTGAGTATGAAAGGGATTATCTTCACAATAACTGGTTTTCACGCTGCAGAGCACACCCTCAATGCAGTAAAGAACTTGAATTCATCTATGCATATTTAAGTGATACAGATTTCAAGTCCGAGACACAATGATCTGTTTTAATACCATCTTCAACCTGCCTTGAACTGGGATCTGAACTTTAAAACAAAATAAATACAAAAATAGAATTAAAATAAAATAAAATAATTAAGTAAAGGAAAAAATAAAATAATCCACAGCACTCACTTCAGTTACAAACATGTTTGTTCAGAGGATGCACAGAAAACATTTAAGAATGCGTTGCCTTTATTTCCTCTTTTTTTTGAGGTAAAGTAAAAGACCAGACTTTAAGAGAGTCAAGATAGGTTATGATTAATACCTTAAAAGATTATTGTTCTTGCACTGAGAATGTTCACTTGACAAAACAAAGATGCTTAATGTCTCTATCCAAACAACGGAATCAGCATTGAACACAGATCTGTAACAGAACCGAAATCATGTAAGACTCTTACAAAGCCACAGCGGTTCCTACAATTTAAAAAAAAAAAGTAAATCCCTGAAAGGTCAAGGGATGACCCAAACACTCAGACAGCATCCTTACCCTGCAGAATACGCTCACTGCAACACTCTACCTTTGCAGCCATATCTATGGCTTCAGGGAGAACCACAAATAAGGTCATTGCAATAATCCAAACTAGCAGGTACATGAACTTGGATTAATACAGTTGATTCCAAATTCCATGGTAAAGAGTTATAGATGCCTACCTATCTGCACCTTAAAACATTCTTGTCCACCAAGCTTACTGGATATCAGTGAACAAACTGAAGCTCTGGTCAAACTCCCTTCAGATATGGATGGATCTAAAGTACCCAAATGAGCTATGTCTTGTTCTAGTCAGAGCATTAGCCAGCTCATTGTCACCCAAATCCAATTTCACAGACACACTATGAAGGCAGAAACAGTGGAAATCTTTCACTGATAAACCTTAATGAAAATAAATGACAGAGCCCCAGGTCATCAACTTGCTGATGACAGTGAAGTCTAAGCTGCATGCTCCCTTTCCTGGTGACATCATATTTTGTGTCCGATAGGATCCATTTGAGCCTTATGACTAGAAAAAAATCTTTGAAAATTACCCTTTGCATCTCAAAGAGAGAAAAGGATGCCTATTTAAAGAAAATAATGTAACAGTATGGAACACGGCCAGATAATTAACGAGAATAAATATTACAATTACACCTAGTGGGTGGGACACTGCTTCAGAACATCAAGATCCAGATTCATGACTCTTTTCTTCCAAGGACATCCGATATACAGTCATACACTATAAAAAAAAAAACTCTACAGAAGGGACTTCATTTAATACTGGTGTCTGGTTTCTCTAAAGCTGTATTGCACCATGGACTGCAGGACATGGAAGTTAACAAAAGTCCCTAATGAAACATTACCCAAACCAAGCACAGTGGAAAAAAAAAAACATTTCATGCAGATCACTTATTTGTCAATACAAAATTTGTCTTTTATTCTTACCCCAGCATAACTTTTGCATCGTGACCAACCAGATATTTACTATACCCAGGCATAAATTTATTTATTTCTCCATTTTTGCTGGACAGCTTGGCAACGGAGCTACTGACTCCATTTTTCTTTGACAGCTTCATGAAGACAATATACTCCATATCTATTGCTTCTCCCAAATCCACTTTAGTCTTTCCTAATCTCAGTCCTCTATAAACTATGTACAGCAATGCTTTACTAAGTGTTTTTGAGGTTCCACTCATCTAACGTTATCAAGTGCTCACATAACACTCTAATGGAAATACACTTCAAAAGTACACAGGATTCATATCCAAACAATACAAACAGGACTATAATTCTCATATATTATTTATTATTTTTTTAAAAATATTATTAATCTGCTAGTGGGCAATCCTTATTCTGACACATATAAATACTGCTATTTTCAGACCAGAATCAAAGAATCAACCATATGTCAGAGCACTATAGCATGCTTGGCCCTTATAATCTTGTTATACTCCACAATCCTCTTTTTTTTTTTTCGAAAAAGCAGACACTCGTAGGCATGGCAAAATTGGCTCCTGAAAAATGCACAGGCATTCCTATCCACTTTTATCTCGTGTTCTTGAGAAGTATGCAGCATCTACCTTGCTGCCCACTGATCTATCCCACACTTCCTAAGCTTACCTACAAGGATATTATGGGAGACAGTGTCAAAAGTCGAGGTCAAGACAACATGAAACACCCTGTTCTCATCTGGCCATGATATCACAGAAGGCCACCAGACTGGTCAGGCACGATTTCCACTTGATGAATTCGTTTTGACTACTCCCGAAAATCTTCTCTTCCACTTGCTTGGGGATGACATCCAGAATAAGCTGTTCCATCAGCTTCCCATAGACAGAGATTTGGCTGACTGTTCTCCTATCTTAAACATACACAGATGCCTTAACAGTTAAGTGTGGCACATCACTTGGATGTAAGCTCCTCCTTCTCTGGGCTGGAAATGGCACTTAAGCCTAAGGTTCTTATCTTTAATTTCCAAAAACTGGAAATATTAGTTTGTTTTACTGAATTTTAGCTTTGCAAATACCACTGATCTGGAGACAGAAAAATGTAACCACTGAACAGTGTGTGAATATCTCATAGCTCATGCAATTCTGTTTCATGCTAATGTGGTAATCAATTTGTACTTAGACTACCACAGCCTTCTCATCAGCCTTGACAAACAATCCTAGACCATCTACATCTATGCAAAGTATTTCTGAAGAGATAGTTATCTTGTCAGTGTTTTGATCTCATCATCCCCTTCTTAACACCCTTTTACTATTTCCGTATCATATCAAGTATCCATTACTCTCCAATACCAAACTTCCTCACAACTTATTCTCCCCTATCTAGCACTTCTCACGCGCTATCATTATGTTTCCTGATTCACTAATGCTGCCTCTGTATTCTCTGCACTTTCTCCCGTGATTTCCCATGATTTCCCAAAAACTTAGACCATTGTCAGCCTTCCAGTCAGTTCTGACCTCATCTCCAGAAAACTGGGCATCACTAGTATACCGAAATGAATCAGCAATGAGAGCTTCCACATTGCATGCTCTTATCTAATAGACCACCATTCACTGCATTACAATCTGTTCTTTTTTTGACTTTGCTTTCCAAAAAGTAATCAGTTTTCAAGCTCTGCCAGACAGAGACCAATTCAATGCTTCAGGTTCATATTTAAAAGAACAGAGCCCTTTGAGGGCTGACCATGAGAAATCTCTCAGAAATCCCATATACTGAGATTTCAGAGACTCAGGAAAACACACATCCTTAAATTCATTTGTTATTTTGTATTTGTTGGTATGATCTAACACTTGGCACAAAATGCAGGAAGGACTGATATTCCACAGTAAGTAAAAGCAGAAGAAATTGAACTAGATTGTTTACTCAGTTTTTTTCTTTAGAACCCTCAAATTGGAACGCTTTATTTTAGCACGATGCCTGCATCTTAGGTCTGATAAATTTGCCATGTTACACCACAGAGAGTAAATGATTTTGTGCAGAGACAGTAGAGGAGGCTACAAGCAAGCTGAAACACTTCTGAAGTGAAAGCCTATGTTCTGTAATACCTACAGTTGTACTAGAGGGCAGGACTTGCAGCCCACTAAGAGACATTCATTTAAATGTCTTGCAGCCAGCAAGTTCCCACTTGACAGATCCTGCCCTTTAATAAAATCAAGTTATTCCTCTTTAAACATCATTGGCATTTTATAGGCTGTTAAAAGGAACAGATCTCAGTATGTTTCTATTGCTCTGTTTTTCCCTGATTGTGTCCCATTCTGATAACAACCTGTCTGACTAAGCTTTGATTGGGTATGCATCTTCTGCAAATAATTCAATAGGAAACAAACATGTTACTGTTGTATTAAAAACAGAATGTGTTTTGGGACCAAGGATTATTGGTCAGTGCTGGAATTTTCCAGGCATCTGGTCTGTAGCTCACATTGCATGCAGTGAATTATATCCCAGTAATTGAGGATGATGAACGATTTGACCCTCTTAAATATATAATGAGGGGAAAAACAGCACAGTGAGAGCCAAGATTTAGGCAATTTTAGCCTTCAGGAAAAAACAGTTGTAACTCAACACTACCTACAAACCTCAGCGCGTGCTTTGCTTGGATAGTGTGTCATGTATCTCGGGTAATACATTTTGCATTGTGGGCAAAAAGAAACACTAATATTGATCTTCTAAACCATCAAAAACCATATATAATGTCAATGAAGTGAGAGGTTTCAGACAATAAGGTAAAAAAAACAATAATAATAATCTTTAGTTCAGGGATTATTTTTTTCCTGCACCGATATTTCATAAATCGCTATAAAGCACAGGAATATTAAAATAAGCATTACACAAGACAGCTAAATTACTCTGATAGAATTTAGCATCACATTGGTAACATAATACCTTTTTTTTTTTGGCACTTACCTCCACATTACTGTGGTGACTTTATCAAAATACGAACTTAACAGCCTATCCAGAACTCAAAAAGCATGATAATCAGTGATTTCACGCTGGTGTTTCACACTGGGGTGTCCTGCTGTGCTAAGAGATGGGCCAGGCCCAGCCTCCCATTCGTATAATACCATATAAGTCAGTTCACTTCTGGTCTGACTTGTCTCCTTTCCCAGCTGGCCACACTCCTTCCTGTTGCACTGCGTGGAAGCAAATGCAAAATGCAGCTCTTGTCACCAGACTTTAGAAAAAATGCTCTCCCCAGGGCAGCAGAATTAGATACTCTGATGACAGGACAGCTATGCAGCACGAGACCCTGGACTTGATTTATTATTGTGCAGAGCCAGACAGGAAGAGGAGTGAAGAAAGTATTTGTTCATATACTGTCCTAAACACCATCTTAGAAAATATTGGGCAACAGTGCTAGGGAAATTTGGTTTGTATTATGAAGGGAAATAGAAAGCAGAGAAATGATTATAAGAAGAAAGCTAAAAGAAGTGAAAATAGTTAACAAAAATGACTGAGGTGAAACCACTCCTGTTCTCTTGCTCTATTGCTCATTTTTGTTCTTCAGACAACCAGTTGCTAAAAGTAGTTTCTGGTGCCATTAGTGGAGGTCATTAAAGAAATTCACTGCTCTCTTTTGTCTGTGGTTCAGCGACAGGCATGCTTAACGCTACAGAAGATGAGCAGGTGATTAGTCTGTAGTTCTGTACTGGCACAAGGACCGCATTTAAATATGAATAGGGAGATCTCCTGCAGCTGACAGAAGTGCTCCCTCATTCCACCACTGAGGCAGAGATGTCACCAGCTCCAGGGTCCCATTTTCAGAGCAGAAATCCAAATAATGCATATTTATAATGTTTTTAAAGCCTAATGAGTTAACAAATCACAAAAAGCTTGAATTACACAGGAAGTAGCAAAAACCGATTGGGTAGAGCCTCGATTTGATACATCTGTATTGTGTGACGAGCTCCATTGTATGGACTCCATCCTGCCCCATGGCAGATAGAGCATATTTTGAAAGCTCTACATTTGTGCTCTGAAAGACAGCAGCTGCTTCCCATCTTCCATAACATCTGAAGAGAGATTTACATGCAGAGTACTCACAAGCCAACACAGATATCTAATACAGGCTGACGGGAAAGAATTGCTCTGAGTACCCAGATTGTTGGCTGCTCAGGAATACTACACGGGGCAAACAACAGAGGGTTTGACAAGGAAATACGTTGAGCAGTTAAACATGTACTACAATAGAATGAGACTGCACATTATATTTACCACCATTTCTAAAGGCCAAGATAGATCTGTAAAACTTTATATAGCATATCCATATCTTCACCAGGAGCTGATTTCTGTAATGGATTATATTTTCCCTATTATTTTCTATAGTACTAAAAAAAATTAAGATACAAGAAAAACAGAGAAAAGTAATCTTCTATTGTTAGTGTAAGCTTTTGCTTATTATTTCCAAACCGTAGCTGATTTATGCGTTTCTTTTTTTAAGCACCTTTTACCTGCCTCCTGCAGTACACGGCTGTTAGCGAGACAAAAATACATCTCTCACTTTTCACTTTCTAGACGAGACTTTTTTTATTTTTCTCAGTTTTAACCTTTGTGACAATAGTTTTTTTGTTCATCCGTTAATGGATTTCTTACACAAGTATCTCAGTTCTTCCCAGCAACCCTTGACAAACATTCCTGCAAAATATATTCAGCATCTTCCTCCATGTTGCTCTCAGGGCTGTAAACACATCATCATTTCCCAAAACCACATTGCAGGGATTTTTTAGAACATGCATGTTCTAAAAAACTGATAACATGTGTTGCTATTTACAACCCACCATTTAGGAAGATTCAAAGAATAAGTGGTTTATTTATTTACTAGCATAATAGAAACGACGATGATTACTAAAATAAAACAGTCAGTTTACTGTAAGTTCCACATGTGGAATCTTCCAGTGTTGAACTTAAACCTATTAGAGACCAACACTCCAGAGATATTACTGACCAGAGCTAGCCACATAATATCCAAATAATGTATCACTAAGCTCTCTTATCAAATTATTTTGTCTGGAGTAAAGATACCATTTTATAAACACAAAAGCAATACTGCCTAGATGTTAGAAAAGTCAGATGCTCACATACAACACCAAACAAAAGCCAAAACAAAACCAACCACCTGGTAAATTTACCCGTTTATACATTTTACCCAGAAGGTTTTGTAATTCATAAATGAATGAGAAGCTCCCAGAGTTTCCTCTTCTAAAGGCTTTTATGTTAATTGAGTTCGCTCTAAACATTTTCATATATCACATCAAATATTCGATGAAGTGCCAAAGCACTTTGTTAACAAACTTATTTCCCAGATGTGGCTAAAAGCAGGGACAGAAGGCTTGAATGTTCTAACATACCTAACAATTCAATTACAGTTATCTTATGGTGCCATCACATATTTTTCTTCAACAATCAAACAACCTCAGCTGGAAACTCCAAGCAATAACATAAATAAAGGACCATCTGGCAAGAATAATTAAGGAAGGCTGGAAATAAAACATTAATTAGTGCAGTAGTTCAAACGACCTTCAAAGGCCTTATTATGAAATTATATCCAAAACAGATAATCATTTATTTCATGTTACAGTTATATTTAACTAAGCATGAATAAATAATAATATCATTTTAGGATGCTATTATGTTGTTATTGACTCGAACTCTATTTGAAATTGTCTTATTTTTCTATAACAATAAAATTAGAATAGAAAACAACCAACATCAGTTTAGAATGGCAGCCTTGGCTTTCCCCTGTTTCACATCAGCGAGTCAGATGAATCAAGCTTGCTTTGAAATTTACATACTAGAAAGGAATAGAATGGTTTGCCAGGACAAAATGCGTTCAACTAATTGCCTTTAAATCATTTACATTTTTTTCTCCATTCTGGAAGAAAAGAATGGAAGTGTAGAATTACTTGCTTTTTGGTCTATGAAATGAAATGCCAAATATTAAGAATTATTAAAATCTCTTCTGTATAGAAATATATATTGGTATCAGAAGCTTATGGAAGATAACTTCTTAAATCTTTCAGTTGCAGTTAAAAGGAATCAACAGATTTTAATATAAGTTGTGAATAGGTAACGGTAGTTTCTGGTAGTTTATTATCCCCAAAGCAATACAATGGGGAAAAAAATATTTGAAAGGTAATATAACCAAGTTGTTCCAATGGGAAAAAAAATAAATAAGTCTCAGTACTTCCTCTATTTGAGTACCTTATCCAAACAGCAGTTAAAATTTACGTATGAATTATTAAACAAGTTACATCTGTATATTTTCTGCATTTGTTCCTTTGGTTGAGTATTATTGGAAAAAGATGCTAAGGCAAAGGAGTTAAAACAGGACTATAATTAAAATGCATTAATTATTTTATTATTATACAAAATGATCCCGCCAATAAGAACAGAGATTTCTATTATTTGGTGGAGTCACCTTCTCCTTATCCTCTGTCTACAGGATGTCAAACAACTGAATGAATTATCTTGGAGAACAGCCAGTAGCACGTCCTTTAGTTACGAGCCAGACAATGACAAAGCCCCTGAAAGTCTCAGACATCATCTGGATAAGCAGGCACAAGGGATGAAATCTTCCTTGGGGAATCTGCAAACCAGATCCACTGTAGGAAGATCCTTTATTGAAAAAAGACCACAGGAGTCCTCAATGCCACTGAACGCCACGGGGAGCCAGAAGGATATTTGCCAGTATGTTATTATTTCCACTACTGACTTTTGCCTAACACAACACATTTACAGCACCAAACGAAGCAAAGATCAAAAGTGCAATCTTAATGGCAAATCTGAAGCACTAAATGTCAGTTTTATTCTTTTATCTTTTTAAAAGTCAGTAACTTATGCCTGCAGACTTCATTAGGATATATTGTTGATACAGGACAATGCTGCTTTTTATATTGAGATATTAACGTGGGATAAGCCAGCATGTGAATTCATCACTGCACCCACTGCGAAGGAGATAAATTATTACCAGAACCCACTGCTATTCTGTTTTTAAAATGAGAAAAAAATACTCCAATATGCGGGTCCACCAGTAGAAAAGAAAAAAAAATTACAAAGCGAAATAGATGATGTTATGATACCAGCCAAACTATGGCAGTGGGGCATAAGAGAGACTAAGCACCAGTGGTAAGACCACACCTTGAACACTGTGTTCAGTTTGGAGCCCTTCATGGCAAGATGGACATTAAGTTGCTCAAGCACATGCAGAGAAGAGCAAAGAAACTGGTGATGGGACTGAGAAAACAAAGTTATGAGGAACAACTAAAGGAACTGTGATGAGATTCAGTAGGTCAGGTTGACAGTTGGACTTGATGATCTTGAAGGTCTTTATCAAAACAGATGATTCCATCATTCTATGATTCTAAATTAAAAATAGCTGATGAGTAACTGATACTGAAAGTAGAATCCAGACAATATTCATCCACACTAAAACGTGCTGAAAGGAAGGAAGAAAGCTCAGATAATTAGGAAAACATGAGAAGGAAGACCTAAAACAGTGTGAAGGTCATAGGCAGGAAAGTCTTAGAATTATCTAAGGGATGGTGGAAAGAAATTGCTAGGAAATAAAAGGAAGGTGAAAAGCCACAGGGCAGACTGTAATAACTCAAAGATATAAGAGAGGGAGGTGTGGATTCAATACCTGCACAAACCTTATATCAGCTTCAGGCTAGTCAACTGGGATCAATCTTATAGTGAGACAGGGAATGCAGATCCAGACACTGGAGCTGTTTTCCCTGTCAGAGAACCTACTTAGTTAACGTAGAGCTCTCCAAAGAGTTCTGCGATCACCTTCCTGTGGTACCTCTAGAAGTATCTCTCTAGTTAGGATGCCTTAGACATGTGACTATACACACAGGGGAAGGCAGATGGTTTGGCAATCTGTGCAATGATCAGAATGAGTCCGAGTTTCAAGATCAAGCAAAGGATTACAAACAGGAGAGAGGTTGATGCTGTCTTTCCTAGTTTCTGGCCTTGCATTTTTAGGTAAATGACTGCACTGTTGTTTTGTTATGGGAAAGTAGAAGGAGAGTTAGGTGTATTATATTCGGTTTTATGAAAGAAAAATGTCATTTTTTTTCAAACAAGTTTCTGAAGTTATATTAAAAAATATACAGGATGGGCCAACATAACTGTAAGTATGCGGTCACTATTCTCATTGTCTTAGTCCTTACATCCCCTGAATACTCTCCTAAAATACTTAGGACCTGTGAGGGAAATGACATTGGCTTTGAGCACAGTACAGTTTGTCCCCGTCCCCATAACTACTACAAACTATTGTGACTTCAGTATACCACATATAAGTATGCCACAAGCAGAATGAATATAGCTGTATCACATCTCAAATATCTGCATCACATTGACTGCTTGAGACATGTAACCATTTCTTCTCTTTTTATATGCCATCTACATTACTGAAGCTGTACTTGTGGACAGTAGAATTTCAGACTGCAGAAACACTAAAATAAGGACTGCCCTGACAAAGTCTGTTCTGTATCAAGAAGACTGACCAATGGAATGATGGCACATAAAGTAGTAAATGTTGGGTAACAAGGCCAACCGAAGAACATAGCTGAGTTTTTACGCAAAGAACTATGCTGCATTGTGATGCAGCAGAAAATTTGAGAGCTGACTCCATGGCATCCGTGTCTGTGTCTCTCTCCTCGGATGGGGTCCAGTCCAGACCAGGTCTGGCGTAGGGCCATTCACTGCCATCTTCTGGGGGCAGAGGACCCTAAAAAAAGTTGCAGAAGGAGTCCAAACTCAAACAGTCTTCTCATTTTGGGAGACAGTTTCAGATGACATGAACACAAACAAGTGCCTCAATAGTTCTCATCTGTGGGTGAGTATGGCATCAAGACTGCAAATTCATCAGATAGTTTGTGTGGTCCTAGCTATGATGTGTCATTTCCCAGCAATGAAGAAAACTTCAAAAATAAACTGTAAGACACTAGCAACATATCAGACACTAGGTGTGATTATACCAGTGTTGACAATATGCTCTTGATGAACTGGTGAGTACTACTTTCACTGTAAATTTAACTAGTTTTAAAAATATATATAATAGTGTTTATATGAAATATTTTTGTAAGATGCAAAAATTGTGTATAAATAAAAAAAAAAGGTATATTCTGATTTCCACTCAGTCTTTATGGAAGGTGTTTTGTTACTTACCTGGTCCTTTTAGTGAAAGAAGTAGAGATATCCCTTCCCCCCCCCCCCCCAAAAAAAAAAAAAAGAAAAGAAAAGAAAAAAGGGGGGGGCAGGGTAAATTGTGAAAGGCAATTCAGATTCCTTTTGAAACATTTGAATTTGAATTTCTTGGAGACATTTGCCAAAGGCAGGAAAAGAGCATACATTATTTTCTTAGAAGTCACCCTTTAACAAAACTGCATAGATTATTTTCAAGTGAGATAAGGTCTTACAGAGTGAAAGGTTGCTTTTCAAATGTCTCTGACCTAAACAAAATAAACAGCTTGAGTATCCATCATTAGCAGGTATAATAGCTCTCCAGGAGATGCAGCTTGAACTGGAGAGCTACGCTCTTCTATTAAAACTAAGAAAATGTAGGAAAATCAAATAGAGAAGAAAATATTCCCTTAGGGAAGTTCTGTATGAAAAACTATGAAAACAATTTTCACTAATAATAATTTGTATTGTCTGGCTTGTAGAAGAAAGGGTAATGTCAGAACAACACCTTTTGCCACTCAAGAAAACGCAGAAAGAGAACCTTAAGATTTCAATGAACGAGAATTCTTAAGATTTCTTTTAGCAGCAGTATTTTCTAATAATAAAAGTCTTTCCATTCCCACACATAAGCTATTTTTATTTAATCATCTCCAGATCTTTTTCTGTCTTTTGGTTTCCAGAGCCATCATTTTCCATGCTCAGTCTAATACTTCTCTTTCTCTTCAATTCTACTTATGGTCAACTACTGATGATTTTCAGGACTGAATGTCTGAGTTACAGTGAAAAAAATGCCATCGGTCCAATTTTTTTCCACTGTGTCATAATAATAATAATAATAATAATAATTTTATAAAATTATGGCTTTATAAAATTGTAACTTCCTTGTTGCACATTTATCTTCATATCTTCAAAACTCAACTTAAAGAATCCTACTAATATAAAAAAAAATACGCCTGAAACCCTGTGTGTCAGGTGTGCACGTGCTCATAACCCAAAGAAGTTACACTTGGAGCCATGTTAAATATGTGGAACAAAAAGTTTTGATAAACCTGACATCTCATTTGGTTAAATATGAAAAAGATGATCAAAACAAACAAAAGCACATAATTATTGAGCGTAGAATTATTACCTAATTTACAACAAAAACGACGTAAAACAGAGCAAGTAAGGTTCTAGAGGAAAAGCTTTGTCTGGTTTCCTTGTGAGTCTACACTATCCCTAGGAGAAGAAGCACACTCCTCCCTCTAGAATGACTGACATCTAGCTTTTCAATGAATGAGAATGCCCTATGCATCACTCAACTGAAATTCAGTAAGCCCAATAAGAAACAGTGGGCTTCCAAAACAGCCACTCAACAGCAAACACTGCATGTAACTAGACAATTTAAAACATATCGTCAATATGATTGTAGTGATTATGCAGTGCAAATCCAAAGTAGATCAGACAGACTATTCTTACTTTACTCTCTGGAAAATAAACATCAGGCAGAAATACAAAGTCAATTTTCATCTTCAGTTCGATCAGAAAGGTAAATTATAACTTGGAGTATAATAGATATATGTCCATACACTTTAGAATTTCTATACCTTGCAGTCAACTGCATTTAAAGAATGCAAAGGGAATATAGTGTAGTCTAACATTGTAGCAATAACATGAAAACAGACATTAATTCATTTTTCTTACGCGAGGGGAAAAAAAAAAAAAATAGAAGAAGTAAAAATGCTAACATGAGCATCCACTCCATTGTGTTAAAAGAATATGAGCTAAGAAAGCACAGTATGACAACTGGACCTAAACTATGATATGAATAAGAATTCCTTAATATTGGGACAGTAACTCCATTAGGTATTGTATTGATTTTTTATGTATCACTTGCTTACTAACCAGTGGTCAATTAAAGTCATCGTTCCATGATTTTTAGGAGCTATAAAAGATGATTTTAGCTTCTAAGACAGTGGAAGTTAATCTAAATCCAAACACCTCTACTGCCAAGTCTTTGAACCATTCTGTTAACAGGTCACTGCTTACCATGGTTGACTAAATACAAGCATTATTATAGGAACTAATGAACTGCTTTTTTTGTTGGATGAAATGGAAAAATTTGTCTAGGTGAAGTCATTCAGAGAACAGCAATGATCATTTGCCAAAGATAATAGAAGCTGATGGTAATTGCAGCGTACCATGCATCAAAAATATGAATTTGTTAAGTATGTTTCAATCACTGAATTGTTTCAATAAAAATGTACAAAGTTGTTTTATGTGTAACTTTTTTTAGACAAAACAACTATTACGCCTTTTTCACACTTTCATTTAATATCTACTTTGCAAATGTCAATTAGCAATGACTTAATGACTTAATACACTAACGTTGGCATTTGTCAGAGCTGACAATACACTGGAAATAAGAGAAGCAGTGTTCTCCCATTTCTGCCCAGATGTAATCTATGAACCATTGTGTTATTTAACAACACAGGCCTTATTTTCTCCAGCTGTTAAACAGGAACAATACTCATTTTTTTTTGTGTAGTCCTACAACATATTTGTAAGAGAAGTGAGACATACAAAATTCTTAACAGCGGTAGCTGTATGATCTTATAATTTGCTTGCAAAAAGAGAATAGCCTCTTTTGTTTAACAGATACATAAACACAGATAATATATTGTTGCTACAAATTACATGATGAAATCTTTTATGCTATTTTTTTGACCCAAATATTGGTAAAGTGGTCCAAAAGAATAATAATAGTGGTATTCCACATTTTAACATTTACATCCAGAAAAAGCTGCACTGCAGTTCCACAGAAATATAAAATTAAAGTAAATGTCAGCAGTTAGCTGTTTCTATTGTTAATGTATTTTTTTTTCTCTTGATTTTAATACTGTGAAAGAAACTGTATCAATTCTAGTCTATAGACAAAAATAGTATTTGAACACTCCCTCATCTCTACTCTTTCCCTCCCCTGCTTCTGTCACATCTTCTCGACATTCATCAGAGTCGTGTTATAGTTTTAAGACGTTTTTGTTTTAAAAAAGGACAAAATTTTCTTCTTTTTTTTTTTTTTAAATAGTATTATAAATGCTGAAATTTGAACTTCTGGAAGTAAAAATAAATAAATAAATAAAATTATGTGGGTTTTTTTCCACATTACTTTGAATTTTTAGAGTGTTGCCCTGACAAATTTGTATAAACAACAAATACTTCAATGTTCTTAAAAACATTAATATTGTAAAGTTGGACTTTTGTATCTTCAGTATCAAATTAAAAGGTGGTAACAGTTAAGCAACTGTCAGAATAACTTCATGCATATATATGAACCTATTCCCAGAACATGTTTCTAAAATAGTTGACTGTACTCTGAAGCAACAAAAGCTATATTATAACTGCCTATTACCTTAACATAATACGCATTGCTTATGGTGTCACACAATGTGTAGATTCCTACTTCTATGCTATGAGTGAAAATGGTGATTCCTTCATTCATATAGCAAAAGTCTTCAAATAACATAAAAATGCAATTTTTGTGGAACAAAATAAATAAGAAAGAATTGCTCACAGTGGAGAATAATATAGTTCCAGTTATACACAAAAACCAGGTGTTTCTTTTTATTTAGTTTGAAAGGGTCATTTATCCCCCAGTGCTATAAAAATATTCAAGAGAAATTAAATATGCAGAACACAGCCTGAATGTACTGAGGAATTTTAAAAAATTAACTCAAGGGCAGATGCTTATACAGAATATCATCCACGAACAAATAGTTTGGGCCAGGTCCCTCTTAACTGTAAGTATTCTAATTACTGAGACAGCTGATGTTTCAAATGAATGTTAGCCACTTTGGCTAGGGTACAATTTCTAAATGTTGTATAATTTCGTTGTGTCTTTACACATTTACAACAAGCAGTGAACAATGAGGAAATTCTACCAGAATTAATATAAATCATTCCTCTTTCAAAACCACGATATAAGCCTTGTGATACTGTACCTGGAACACTGTGTCCAGTTTGGGGCCAAAAGTCCAAGGTTACTCTCATCTGTTTCCCTCTTTTTTTCTTTTTTTGCCTCAAAGAGCTTCTCACTTTTCTGGTCAAGCTTACCATTACAAGGAACCACAACAGCTACATTGTTTTCATCAGATAGCTAGCATGGCCTAATGTAGAGGGTCAGCTGAGATTTCAGGTTGTCCCTTGTCATCCAAAATCTGGGAAGAAAACTCTGTAACTCCAGTATGGTGTTAGAAAGCGGTGTTCCTTTATTCCTTATGATACATACTGGACTACTTGACAAAACAAGCATGCTCTCAGAGGCCAGGTTCTGCATTTAAACACACACCAAGCAAAGTTGAAACTGAAAGTTTTCTAATCAGCACTCACTGATTCCTTTTGCTAAACTAAAATATTGGTCCTTAAGCTAATATACTCATCTCAATTGCTAAACAAACCAGCCTATATCACCCCCATGTAGACAAGCTCCAGCACCAACTGGTTTTGCTCAAAGAGGGCGAGTACCCACTCAGCCCTTGGTGGTTTTACAAACGGCACAAAGATTATTCTTCTGTCCAGAAACATTGCTGTTCTATATTGCAGTTAAAATGTTCCTTTTCTGCAGATGCTGCATTACCTCCAGTGCTGAGACAATCACCATGGACGCACTTAAAAATAATCATATCATAAACTCTGGACACCCAGAATATGCATTCTTCTGCCATGGGCAGGCAGTCATTACAGAATTCACTTATAAGTTTATTTGGTCACAAAAGAGAATGCAGCAAGCAGAGCTGGCATAACAACTACACACATACATGTCTTACAGACGGTCGCTAGCTTAGTCTATTGAGATAACCATACATTTCAACAGCAAGAAGGGGGAAAGAGAAAGAAATCACTTTCAGATCTGGCATGTGAAGACGCCATGACCTCACTGTAGAATGAGATTTGTCAGTTCACTAACTTGACTAAAATCCATTTCTGAAAAACTTTTCTGAGAATATTCTCAGAATACCTTATTTTTAGCCCCCTTCTACTTGTGAA
Source organism: Alectoris magna (assembly GCA_030625065.1). Taxonomy (NCBI): domain Eukaryota; kingdom Metazoa; phylum Chordata; class Aves; order Galliformes; family Phasianidae; genus Alectoris; species Alectoris magna. The sequence continues at coordinate 16,394,983 of CM060566.1, read as the reverse complement.
TCCTAAGGACATATTCATGCTTAAACTTCTTTAAAATACTTCTAAAAATACTTTCATGACAGCAAATTATTCTATATGGAGCTGGGGAAAAAAAAAAAAGGAAAGAAAAGAAAATGACAATTCAGCAAAAAAAATATAAATAAGTAAAAAAAATTAATAGCAGGCACATAACCAGACAGCCCACTGCAGGATTTGCGAATGTGTAATTTGGCATGATTATTCCTTCTGGCTGAACGAGCTAATGGATTCTCTCACATCAAGAAAGGTACATGGATGCTGTGGAACCTCTGAAAGAATTCTGTAATGACAGAAATCTGCAAGTCTATGAACGACCCTAGAATTTCAAATTCACTCTTAATTCTTCACATCCACTTTGCAAAAGCTTTTTCTCAGAGTAGAGTAGTAGCCATATGCTTGTCTACCTCACCACATTTCCTGCTGGGAATAAGGCACTTATTCTGCACTAATGCTTTACATTAATTACTTTCAAATATCAAACCAATGTGTATACGGCACTCTTATGTAGATGTGAGTTTATACACATAGCATGGAATTTTGATGCATGTTTTGATGCATGTTTGTCTGCTGACCAGAATGGGATGCAGTCTGTTCTCATAACACATAACCAGTAATGTTACCAGAACTAACTAACTAACTAACTAAATAAATAAAATAAATAAATAAAACCAAACGAACTAACAAACATTAATTTTGAAGGAAAATGTATAAACCTATAAATGTTTAGTTCATTAAAATCATGGAGATAATCAGTATAAGCAATAGTAAGTAACAATCTGCAGATCAGAAATTTAGTTAGTTCTAGAACTTTTAGTAAGTACTTTAATGAAGGAAAGTAAAGGTGAAACAAAATATAGTCAAACATAGTAAAATATAAAAAATGTCAACCATTTTCAAGTATAAAATTGTCAACCTGTATACTCTGAATGTCAGTTAGCAGTCTCTAGCTATTTTTCCTGAACTTTGTCTTTCTCCTATGTGCTTGCTCAATTCTTCCCATCACAAATAAGTGAAAATAAGTAATTATCTTCCTCATAATTTCACCATTCTTGAACGATTAAGGTTAAATTTTGCCATAATTAACACTATGGTCAAGGTTATTATTATTATTATTATTTGAGACTACATATATTTCATGTAAGTATCATTTCTTTCTAGGAATTGAAATCCTTTGGTTTCCCTTACATTAGATACAATCTATTTTTTTTTTTAATAGCTAGATTGGATCTTGCACTCTAATAATTAATTTGGAGATAAACTTGAAACTTGGAAAGCAAGGTATTAGTATTATGACCTTTGTCTTTTTCACGAGAAAAATCAAAATCTGTGATCATATAACCTAAGCCTATTTCAACACAAATAGAAAGAAGGACATGAATTATGCAAGAGTTTGTGCAACGTACATTCAGAACTCCCAGACTTCGCTTTGAAACGTTCACAGTTTCAAACATACGGGTCTACACGAAAGTCTTGGTTTTTATTACGTGTACTTAGCAATAGAATACCGGTAGAGAAAGCCATGACTCCTTCAGGTCATGAAACTCATTTTTATCAAATGTAATTTCACAAAACATAAAAGTGACTATTCTGTTTGACTGTTAGAATTGGTATTTTCTCTTTCACACAACTTTCTCTGTCCAGACAGGTTTTCCAGGTGACTCTCAAATCTGTTCACTGGGAATAGTACACAATCTTAATGAAATCTTAACACATATCACAGGTGACTTTATTACTATATAGCTGTAAAATGTCATTACTGGGAGATTTTGATTTCCCTTGATTTATATTAACTCTATGTGTCAGGAGGCAGAGTGAAATTTGCACTGGTGGAATGCACAACACTTGGAGGTGGAGGGTAGCATACAATGTTTCCTGCAGATAAGATCAACTGCAAACATCCTCCAGAGCCCTGGCAGTATTTAAAAGTATTTACATTAATGATTGCCAGGAAAAATAGGAGACCACTCTCCTGTTAATTCAGTGCAACATAAAACTCACTCTCCTGCTGTATGCAGAATATTTTATCAGCCACAGGCAGAATCGACACTAAGAAATAGGCAGGGTAACAAAGAGGGTAATAGCAGCTAACACTGAAAAGTTAAAAAAATAGAACAAAAAAAATCTTTGCCTTGGAAGGCTTTTTCCAATGCTCAGAGAGATACTTCAGCTCCAGATCCTTGTTTTTGTTTGCTTCTCTTCACTATTCAATGAAGAAGTAACCACTACATAAATGCTTCACAATGAACTACTTTTCAGCCATTCTTTCTCACAACCATCTAAAAGTTTGCTCCTAATGCAGTCTTAATTGCAGTATGAGAATTTCACAGTTACACATACTCCCTATGTGAAATTAACTTAACTTAGCCCAGATTCTTATATTGCTTTGCTATCTTAAACAAAACAAACAAAACAAAAACAAATATATAAAAACTGAAACAATAATGGTTTTGGGGAGTTGCTGAGTTGGCTGGAGTAACCAAGTAATGAGAAACTGAAGGCTGCAGTCACACACATCTTTTCAGATATGGCAACAGACAACCTAATTGATCATCACCCTCTCACCCAAAAACTGTAACACCCAGTTCAGCTTAAATGATTTAAAGACTACATTTTTGCTTGCTCCTATATCTGGCAATTAATCCAGCACAGCTGAATGCATGCTAACCTTCAGGAGATGGCAGTGATAAGCAGCTGGGTTAAAACCAGAGCTAAGCACAACCAGACTAGAGAGAATAGATGTAATTAAATTTGAAGAAAAGACCATCATAGTTGAATGAAAAACAAATATCGTATTCCTTCCTGATCTGGACATCTAAAATATCAGCCATGTGTACTGATGAGCTGAAACCACATAAACATTCTAAAATTCTCTCTGTTAAACTTTTCAGGTGTATCTACACTGTTAAGTAGCACTTCAGTTAATCCATGAATTCTTTCATTTCTTCAAAGTCGAACGTACAATGTAAGTACCTGGTAGAACTTTGAAATGTCGGTATGGGCAAATAACACTGATTTTTGCTTTCTTCAAGACATGAAATGTAAGCTTCGAAGCATACAGTATTGAGTGTAGAACACTGTAATTAAGAACTATGTATTAGAAACAAAATAATTTTTGTGATCTCTTATTAATTCTCTTTCTTGTGTTACTCAGTTTATATTAGTCTGCTTATTTAACAACTCAATCTCATGGACAATTAAACAATACTCACAGAGGTATACAAATGTCCAACTCACAATCAGTTCCACCTTATTAAACTCTTCTTTCGTTGTTTTGTTGCATCCTGCATTACACACACAGTCAATAGAGTCTCCTCTATATTGCCACCCTTCTGAATACATTTGAAAAATTAAGTCTCAAACTTGATAGACTGTTAGAAAGTTAACTCTTTTAGATTTGCTCTTGTAAACATAAACAAAAGTGGCAATTTTTCCAATTAGGGTTCCCATAGTCTTCCCTCAATTCATTTCTCCAGTGATTTAAAAATTGCAGCACTAAAGATCTTGAAATCACTGCTGTCACCGCAGATGCTGTCAGAGGTTACAATAATATGCAAACTCCCCAGTCTTCCCAGTATCAATTATGAAGTCATCACTTGTACTTTATGGAGACACTAATATTTCTTTCCATATTGCTTCTCAAAATTGGTAACATTCACTATCTTTGCAACCACCGGGATTGGCGAGTGAGTTTGAAAACCATGTCATGATAGAATGACAGTAACATCATCAGTGATACTTTCCTAAGGTAACAGCAGACAGGCTAGAGAAGATAACTTTTGTTTTCTTCCAGGAAAGTAATAATTTCTTTTAGTTAATGACAGTTCTATTGCAAAGTCATACTCTTATTACATACTTATTTCTGCACGTTACCATCTTTTTTTTTTTTTAACTAAGAAAATCAGAATAAACTAGATCTACATATACATCCGAGAATGCTATTTCAAGTGAATCGCATCTTTGGCCATCAAATAAATGCCTTTAAAAGGAAAAAAAGAAAAAGAAAAAAAAGCACAGGGAAATAAAAAAAAAACACAAGAATCTTCAAAGCTATTTTCTCTTTTTTATTACAAGTTAAGGAGTTGCTTGTTTATATTAAAATCAAAACTCTATCTAATCTTCTGATGTTCTTTATGTCAGACAATCACCTGACTTTCTAGAACAGGAACTGCCCAGAGAAGTGGTGAAATGAAATTCTTTGTAAGTCATCCTATATTCCTCTGATTTTGTACATCAGATGAGTGATCTGAAATTTGTCTCATTTTTTTGCAGTAGCGGCATACATCAGTGACAGGTCATGCCTCTTTGCAGTAGAGACCTTTAAGTGATACTAAATGAAACTATTATATACATACCATATTTCAAGTGACTGCCAACATTAATGCATTGTTTCAGTAATAACCATGAATCTACTGTGACATATTTGGGCTATTTCTCTGTGTGGTTATAATAAACTTTTGTCCAAGAGCATTTAAGTACGTAGCACTCATTATCCTTGTTGTGTGACCTAGAAGGGTCCTTGACAATAAAAATTCTGACATAGAAGTTCACAGTTCAAATCTGCCTTTCAAACTGTCCCTTGAGACTACTTGTACAGATCCCAAGTCTTTCTTGACAGCTGTGTTGAGGTCTCCTGATTATAAATTCCCATCTTCTAATCTTTTCACTGGAAAGGGCAGCTGCAAGTAAAGGCAAGCTAATTACAGCATATGACAAAGATGCTAATAAATGCTTTAAAATATTTCCTATCTATGCTGAAAAAAAACCAATTTGATGGTAATAATTTCAGTGTAAATCTCTGTAGAGGTCTAAGTTTCTCCTAAACTCCAGAGGAGAAAAAAATATATGTTCATGACATATAGGTCTCAGTAATTGTCATTGCATGCCAGGTTTCATGTCACACCAGTGAAAATTAAATTTTTACACACATAACCTGGTGGCAAATATATACTTCAACCACTGAAAGATCAGCTCATAATAATGACAATCTACTTCCATTTTCTGGTATTTTCCTAGCTATATGGCTGAAGAAGTTTGCAATGTTTAAAATAGATTAGGCTATAACGCGGTACAATCAGGCAGAACAAAAGAAAAGTACCAACCTGTATTGACTATAAATATAATGGAAGACTATTTTATTGGGCATGAAAAGTGGATACAAACTAATTGTAGTTATTTGTCACCTGCAATTATTTTCAAGTAATCCATGACAACTGTAATACAGGCCTGTCAGAAGTTGTCCTAACTTGTGATGAGACATACTAGATCTCACAAACTAAGGAAATGCAAGAATAGATCAGTACGTGCATAAAACAATGACGTATATTTCCAGAGAAAGTAACATTCTAATGCTTACACAAGGACCAAGCACGGGGGTCCTTGGGTCCACCAAGGAGCTGGTATGATGATCTCAATTGACTATGACAATTGACTATCCCAATTGACCATTGCTATGATCCCATAACATACTTTAAAGAATCGTCTCCAGTACTTTATGCATCACCTACAGAACATTCATTTAGCAATAGACAAGCCCTGAAACTTTCCAGAAGTTATATCTGTCTGCATGGGATCTTGCTTTATGATTCTCTGCTACATTAAAGAGCTCATGTTACAAGCAGCAATTTTCTCCCTTACACAGAAATAAACTCAAATCAGATCACCTTTTAAGCTTTGTTCTCCTAATGACACTGACATCTTCAATTTCTGTATATGCATTTTATCAAACCTCAGACAAATTCTTGTTTATCTTCTGCTGATCCTTTTACAATTGCTCAAGAAAAGATATTTCAAATAAACATTTAAGGGAAGGAGAAAGCATGGAAAATATATTAATGGATTGTAATAAAAGGCATTTGAAAAATCTGTAAATGACTGTGAGGTCTGCTGTAAGACATCGGTTATTCAGATCTGATATTATACACCTTCAGTTCATACCCATATATGGTTTTCTGTTTTCAAGTCAAATAGCAAAAAGCATAGCAGACTTTGAGTTGCTTTTCAGTAAGCATGAAAAATATCAAGGATAATGGCAAAATTTTCAGGATTTAAATGTATACCTTAAACAAATCTCTGTAATACCTGTAGCATGCTTTTAAGTGATTCAGAAACTCTATTGTCAACATCAGCTGATATGTAGGTGAACTAACATACATTACAAACCAGAGGAAAAATACATCAATATCAGTAAATCTTACTAGCTCTTCAGGTCTCAATAGACAACCCTGCACCCTTCTATGACATAAGCAAGAAATATATGCTATCTGTTCCCTCAGCTCCGTTAGAAGCTGAAATCTCCTACACATCACTGCACTGAGTTTATAGAGTGGCATGAGGAGTCAAAAACTGCAGCAAGTAAGAGCACATTTCACTGTTCTAGTCCCATGTGAGTGCTCAGAAAACAAACTGACCAAGCAACCCACTGACTTCTTGAGACTCTGGTAGACTCTCTAAAATAGCACAGGCAATAGGCTATAAATCAGGTGTCAATCTGGTCCCACTTCTCCACATTTATACTCAATACATTTCTATAAAAAACAAACAAATAAAGCAGAGCAAGAAAAGATAATGTCTTCATCTAAAGCCCTGCAATACAAGACAAAGGAAAGAGGATCAACAAAGACATCGGAAGAATCACAACCCTCCACTGCCCCTATGGAGTTCAGCACCTGGAAGCAAGAAGGATGCACATAACTAGAAAGTCCACTCAGATAATCCCTTCTGTCACAGGGGCACACAGTGCCTATTACTGTACGAGTTGTTTGCAGGTTTAAGGAGATGCTATGCAGAAGCTTAGTGACCACCAAGCTTCTGTGTTACGAACCATATCCCCAGATGAGAAGATGTATACCCCTCAGAAAACACACAACTTACTGAGATTTAAAAATATCTTTTTTCATAACAAATTGCCTTCAGACTTTCAAAACTACTCTTTATCTGAAACAGTTTTGTATGAGAAATATTTTCTATTGTGTGATTTGAATCACATTTTTTTTTTCCCAACAGAAAAGGCTATTCAGATTTGTAGAGCAGTAGTTCTTTAATAGGAAATGGACATATTTGCATGTATTCATTTATAACAGTAAAAAACAAACAAAAAAAAATCCCAAACGAGCAAACAAAAAAGCATCCTCTGTGAGAATCTAAACACCTCAATAAGCCATTAATAATGCAGTTAGTCATACCTCCTCCTCTGTCGCCCAGTGTTTTCAAGGGAACAGTACAGACAGAGAACTTCAGGACAACAGTGCTGTAACAGAGCTTCTGAACATTAGCGAGCATTTTTATTAAATAATTAGCAACTGGAAAACTAGCACATGCAAATATTATAATGGAATGACTTTAAACACAAGCATGTGTTTAAATGGCATTCGCAAAATAAGCCAAGAGCATCTGAGGTGTTAAAGCCCTAAAATTGACATTTTAGCAAAAGAGAAGAATAAAAGTAATAAGTCAGTTGTATATTATTTTTATATGCTTATAATAATCCCTAAGCCAGCAATTTTACATTTTATAAGGTGTTAAAAAAAAAAAATTGCCAGAAAAAGTATTAACTAAAGGTACTCCTTCAGTTATATCTTCAAATACCAGCAGGACTAATCCTCAGGTAAAATAGCAAAAGCTTAGTGCTATCGTATTTAATTTCAAAGGATTTGAACAAAGAAATAATTTCAGATGATTAAATCAGTTCATTTTGAAAACTGTAGGAAAAAAAAAATAATATTGTTATAAAAGTTTGTTGCACTTCACATAAATACCCAGGAATATTTACATAAAATTATAGACATGTTGCAGAAATTGGCTTGCATTCTGGAACCCAAGAATTAATAAGTGAGCTGTTGAACACTACAGATGAGTTCCTTTGTACTGACCTTGAACAAGGAGTCATTGTGAAATATCATCACTGTATTTATACCGTTAGTAGTGTAGGAAGACTATGTCCCTCACACTTCATCATGCATCACTGAACTGTAACAAACTCTGACAGGTATGGAGCATCTTTCTAAATATTATGACAGTCTGCTAGTGACAGCTGGAAAAGAAAAGCTGGACACAATCACAGTTCTCACGTTTACTGGAAAAGATGAACTGCCATCCATAGCGACTATAGTTCGGGAAAGACTAATAAATTTTAAATATTTTTAAGATTCTTATTTCCCAAGAATTTAAAATGCAGAAAAGTTTCGGTTACAATGAATATAAAGCTGTGAATTCAGGCACTTTCTTCAAATACACATGCTCTGAGGTATGCAGCCACCTACTCGTCTGTACTCCAACAGAAAGACTTTCCTGCCTGAGTACCCAGAGAAATACTTTAGTCTGTGGCCAAATTAATGGGAAAATCTTCCACACTGTAACTCTTCTTACAGTTACCAGGTATGTGCTCTGGGTATGTGTTGAAATCTGTATTCTCTCTTGAAGCTGCTTCTTTTTTTTCACATGGCAAAATACAGATTTTCTTCAAAAAGAATGTTTAATACTAAAAAGGATTATAAACTCATAATTTGATTCAGGAAACAAAATTTTAATGTAGCTATACAATAGGCTATTAAATACTCCAAGAATAAACTAGCACTCTGGAACAAACCAAATTCTTAATCCCTACAAAGTGAGACATGAGAATGAAAAGGGTTGGGTTTGTTTTTGCTCTTTGTTTTAAAAAATGGTGCTTGTATGTAGATAGGTTATTCAGAAGTGATGACAATTATGAGCATGTTGCTGCTTTAACTGATCTTTGCAGAATTAGAAACAGTTTGGTTGTTTAATCTTAACAATTAAGTCTATCATATAAAAAAAAAGATTAATCTGAAGTGGTGTGTGTGTGGCTATAATAAATTTTGTTATATCTTGTCTAAAATATTTTTAGTTGATATCATATTTTCCTAACATTTATAATTGATGCTGCATTCAAGTTTATTTTACTAAGAACATTCTTAAAATAATTTTTAAAAAAGCTATTCCTTCTATTTTATCAAATACTTGGAAAAGTTTGGATTAGACTGCTTCAGTTGTTTCTTTGATAACTATGCCTATAAAAGATATATTTTCAGAATGTTTTAACTCAATTTTTTGGCTCAACCTGTACTCATTGAAGTTGAAGCTAAATGCTTCAGACTTAAATCTGACTTACAGACCTTGCCAGGAATGGCAGAACAGCTCACCTTTGAAGTAAAGAGTTTGGGGTTTATTAACTTAAGAATATTTTCAGGCAACACACCAGAATTTGTTGACAGTAATCTTCATACCACTTGGGGTATGTGATGCCTTTACTCATACCTTTCTAAAATATTGAGCTGGATATAGGAAAATAAAGAATAGGATGCTTCATTTGATGTCTTTGTCAAACAAGATGTCTTAAGGGATGTTTATTAGGAATACTTCCTCTCAATTTTCTTGAACATCCATTGTATTTCATCTGTTCTGTCCTCTTTTTCCCTTTTTTTCCCAAGCCCTTTTTTTTTCTTGCTAAGTTAAATGGAAAGAAAAACAAACAAACAAACCACATAATAATAAAGTAACAGAGAGAAGAAAAAAGTACAAATGTGACACTGCTGACCAAGTCAACACTAATGCAAGTTTTTCCAAGCTCTTTCCTTTTCTTTAAGCTGTTAACACTAAGTTTAAAATCCCTAACCCAGGGTTTTCACTACTGTTCAGGATCCACCGACCTGAACAAATAGAGATCATTTTAAGTGGAGGAGGGGCAGAAAGCAGAACAGCGATTGAGTGGAGAAGAATAGGAGGAAGTAAAAAAGCACAATAGAGAGACCACACACAGGGAAAGAAAAAGCCTCAGTTGATAGTGCTCAGCTAAACTTACTCACCATATATAATTAGTACAATCAGACCTCTATGTCTTCTTCTGTAAAATGATATGATATCTAGCTACTGCTGTAAAGTGCTTTGAGTCTTATGGTTTAATGCTCCTAAAGGAGCGTTAATCACTGAGGCGCAAAAGATGATGAATTATACACCAGCCAGTTAAAACAGCCTGATTTGCAATTGCTTGTTTATCTTTTGGTGGATTAAACACTAAATGAAGAAGTTAGAAACATGTTGACTGAATTCATAATAATACAGCAAACAGCGGTAGAATGTCAACAGAGTTGTGGTTATTTTCAGAGCCCACGCGATAAATCTGTGTGCTCGTCTGCTTGGTTTGTAACAACGTTCTTCTTAATTAGAAGAGCGCATTCTCTTTAAGCAGATGGAACAGAGATTAATGATATCTGAAACTGCCATATTAGAGGCATTTTTATAGTGACCAGTTCATTTCTTCACTAAGTGCAGTAGAAAATGGACACTGATGACAGATGATCTGAGGTCCATTTGAAAACTGCAGCCAGTGTTGTGTATTGTCAGCTTTTACTTCAGACAAGAGGTCTTCACAAGCGGAGAACATTCAGAGTCTTAAATGAGTTTAGCATGCAATTACGGTAAACACAAAAACACTTCATCAAAAATCCAACATCTTAAAATTGATCCAGAGATATTTAACAGCACTTTTCTGACTATTTCCTCTATTTCGGTTTTCAGCTTTTACATCTGATGGAGATGTAACAGTAATTTTGCAAAGTATATTGATTGCAATTTCATGTTATATTTCTACTCAAAGTAAGAGAAATGAAAAACAACAATATTTTCCTTTTGTTTAATTCTCCCTTACATCCATGTTAGAAATATTTGACTACCACACATAAAATTCACATTCCTGAGTACTGAAACTTTCTGAAAGGCAAGATCTTTATGTCATTAAAGCTATGCTTGATACTACCCTTGTAGTTAATGGCCTGTTAGATACTCTTTTATGTCACTATTTTAGAGGCTTTATAACTTCAGGACAAAATTCTTTGCAATCCGAAGCTAAGCATATAGAATAGCAGTCCAGGAAGAATTTTATGAGGCACATACTCAAGCCCTCTATGAAACAAATTTTAAATAAAGACTTCTTTTTGTGCTCATAGCTAAAATCAAAGATTAAAAAGAATTTTATTGGCAGCTATCTATAATAACTTTTTCACAGTAAAATGACTTTAATATAATAAAAAAAATTACACTTCTGAATAAAAAAGAAAAACCATTTTTGCTACAAAGAGCTCAGTGTATATTGATTCTTACTATTACCACTTCATGAAATGTTACAATAGAGGTGGGGGGAAAAACAACAACAACAAAAAAACAGTTCATGCCCCGAATTATTTCTAAATTAGAAGAGACACAAATAGAAAGTTCAGGATTTTTTACTGAAGACTTAATTGTGAATAAATATATTGGAAGGAAGCACTGCAGACTGTTCTACATGCATTAATCAGAAAGAAGCTGGCAAGACAGAGAGAGGGGAACAAAGAAAGAAAGTAGCCTTAGCATTTTGTTGAAATACAGTAATGTGATTTTGAAGCTCGTACTCTGTTGCACCCTCTTTCTGCCCTTGGATATGTTTGAAGTGTAGTAGTGCACTATGCTCTTTAGAGGAAACCAGATGAGAAATTCTGCTTCATGTGTGCACCATAAAATGTGCACATAAATGCCACAATGGGACTGTGAGCATCCTGAGCTATGATGGGTGCTTTAGAAAACTGAGCTGCGCACACAGTAGGAATGCCCAACATGGAAAAGCAGAGTAAAACTGGTCTGAAGGCTCCTGATGTGGTAATGGTTCCCAGCCCAACTCTACTTCTCCAGTGCAGATACCACGCATGCCGTCTTGACCCACTTCCCACTGCTGAGCAGCCCCCCTAGCTGTTCCTCACATTTACATCAACAGATTTATTATCTCTGGTTGAAATGACATTTCAGATTGTAAATAAAACTAATTTAATCCAGTTTTGTATACGCTCATTATGCCAGCAATCCTAAAACATGAAAGTAAGACCTAGTGAAACCAATAGAATTGCACATATTAGTAATCTTATATATATATACTTACATATCTCTGCATGACCAAGAACACCAAGTACTTAGGACAAACTGCAAAATGTTTCAGTGATGTAGGCAGATTTTTAATATACACATTAACGGAGTACCACCAGTTCCTGTTACAAGACATTTTTTTCACAGAAACTTAAATAAGCTCTTAATTTGATCACTAGCATTGACTCAATATACAAGGCACTTCTCAGTACGCCAATTTTACCACAGCGATGCAAACATCTCAAAAGTACTCTAACTTCTTGCAAAATGAAACTTACTGCATTGTTAGATAATAGGTGATTTGATTAAAATGCTTGCAAACGTCTATGTCATGTTGGAAAGAGCCATTTAAAAAAAAAAAAAACCTGAAAAAAAAAATATTTATCAAATATCCTGACATTTTGAGTTACACAATACGAGTGTGCAATTTAATTACATAGAGTCCAACCTAAATTAATCAGCTAGCTGATATATCTACCATTATCATCACCAACTCAATGAGCGCTTATTTGCACTGTATGGAATTCAGTGCTCACTAAGGTGACGGAGACACAATCTGGATTTTTGCACAGAAGTTTCAGTGGGACACAAGGATGTCCCTCTTCATTTTGTTGTGGAATTATGAGTCTGTGCTACATTTGTCAAAATTTTGTTGAATTAAAGCCTCAGAATGTTCCAAGCCTCTACTAAATTTTAATTTTTTTTCTGTCATCATAGGCACAGAACTACATCTCTGGAAACAATAATGGCAGCTATTACTGCCATCCATCCCTTTGGTTTAGCAGACAGGAGTCCTCCAGCTGCAGGCAAGGAGTTCTCTCAACTCTGGCACTGACTGTTATGGATTACTCTGTCCACTTATAGCCCCTCATACTGAAGAGATCTCATTTCCCTTACCTTACAATACAGAATGCTTTGGCTGCACAGTATCCACTTCCAGCAACGCTAGACTTACAGTCTCAATTTCCAGTAGAGCAGATCCAAATTTTATTGACTTCCAACCAGAACAAGCATTCCTGATTAATGAAATTGTATTTAAGACACTTGGATAACAACACAGCAACCCCATTTTTGTACTATTCAGTCTTCCTAAACGATGTAAGGAAAAGCACAGTAATGTATACGTAAAAGAAAAAAACCTGTCAGGCTGTTCAGTTAATACGAGTTTAGGAATTCCCAGAGATGCTGACTTAGCAACTTTTTGTGGATGCTGTTAATTTTCAGCTGACAAGCAGCACTGAAACTTGGAGTGGCAAATGTTTGCAAAGCAATATTTCTCTGTATAAGTTTAATGGGCATCGAAAGCTTTGTTTTGACACCTTCTGGAGACCTGAGCCTCTCTACAGGAAAACGAAATTAATCACATACCCATTTAGACCTCAGCATAAGCTTTCATGGTTTAATTATGCTACTATATAAAGATTCCCTTCTTTCATTTCACCTCATTCTACCCCTAAAGCTTGTTTTTCTTTATGCAACAAAAATGATTAACCTACAGGTTTTTTTCTTCTCCTTACAAAGATTTCTAGTTTTTCCCTTGTTAGGAAACATCATTTCTTATAACCACATGACCACCAAGTATTTTCAGTGGAGTCCATATTACACCTGGAAATACTATCAAACTATCTATGGCTATACACAAACTATAGAACTGAATGCTTTTGAGCTTTTGGATTCAAATGCCTTTAATCTTATATCCCAAAGCTCTATCAGGTTCCTAGGTGCAGAGAGTAAAGCATTTCTTGCTGGCTGTCCCTGCAGAAATAAGTGGAGGCAGGAGAGAGAAAAGACTAAGAGACTTTTTTGTACTTTCTCCTATCCCCTACAGTTTCCTGAATCCCCTACAGATTTTTTAGCTTTCCTCAAACCCACAGGCTCTACCCAACCTACAAAGCCCCTCACAGGACCCTCAGCTCCACTTTATGACTAACACCTCCCAGGATGCTCCCTTCTCCTAATTTATGTGTTCCTTACCACTTTAACTGGGCGAAAGGCACATACTGCTGCCTTTTTTGGTTGGTGCTGGGGTTATGCTGATGGTTTGCTAACACGTCCCCTAACGGGGTGCCTGGTTAGAGTACAGACCAGCCGAATGCTTTGTTGCCTTGGACTTGCTCTCACAAATTCGGGTCTCCCTCCTCCGAACAGTTGTCAGGTTTCCCAAGAACAGTTAGAAATAGAGCACTTTTGGACTTTCTAATCCAAGTTAGCAGGTTGCAGTTGGAGATTGGGTTCAGAAATTACTACTGAGAGTCAGCAGAGTATTTGCCCAAGGGTATTTTTTCAGGCCACTAAGCTAAAAGGTGATGCTAGAAGCAGTGGAATTGCTTTCAAGGAAGGAAAGCGAGCATGGCAATGAATTGTTTTTCAATACCGCGATAAAGAAAGTGCCAGCTTTCTCTCTTTATATTGCATTCAGGCTGCTCAGCTGAGAAGTGAACTGAGCAATGGATGGCAAGCTGCAGTAATAGAAGCCTCACACTGTGCAAACAACATTGTTACTTTTTTGATGTTTCAGTTGTCTATCCAAATAAAATCATCCAGTGTGAATGTGCATGAGGAACCATATGGTATGTAAATCAGGAGCAGGAGGCTTCTGCTAGACAAACTTCTCTTTCTCACCTTTTCTTTCTTCCTTCCTAAGTTGACCTTAAAAATACTTGGAATCAAAAACTGTTTACTGACTATGTGCTTATAAGAAATAATAAGATCCAGTCCAATTAGGTCACTATCTTCTTCTTTTATTTTTACTTTTGTTTTATTTATATTTGTGAGAACTAACCTAAATAATACTTCAATCTTTCTCAGCTCTGTACGTTCTCCTAGGATGGAGGAATCATATATGCAATCAGTACAGAATATTATTGAAGAGCTATTGAGGGTGCAGCTCATACAAGTAATACAGACATAGCTCAGGCATCTTTGAAGTTAATAACTTGGTTTTTCACAGCACCACTGGTAAGCGATTTGGAAATGATGTGAGCTGAAATTGCTTATTGGTATTTTAGGTAAATGTTTAGTTAGCTATCCCTAATGAGTATCAGTAAGCAGCAGGTTAGTTTGAAAACTTTGATTAATAGCATATTTAAAAAAAAAAAAAAAAAAAAAAAAGCTTGCATAGGTTTAAGAAGGAAAAAGGCATAGAAAGTCTATAACAATATTCATCAGAAAGGAAAATTTCACACTCATTTTCTATCTTTTTAATAACTTGGAGCGGCAAAACAAGAGAAATGCTGTGTTATACCTGAGGACAGAGCCTCAGGACAGGAATGATGAAAAATCTCAGCAGCTTAATGAATTACTGACAAATCCATGCTCTTTTTTACATGGAATGATAACATGTAACATGGTCTTAGGTGGCCACACTACATAGGGCTTAATTACACTGTTCTACTTTGTAGCTCAAGACAACTGGGAATGTCCAAATATGCATTCCAGCTTCAAAACTCAGACAGTTCATACTCCACTGAAGAATGTCAATACAAGTAATACATTTCAACATAACTTTGTCCCACATTAATTATGTGCATTAGAAATATATCACTAAGTTGTTAAAATAAATTAGTGTATGAGACAGAGGATGAATCAGCTAACAGAAAACCTGTCTCATGAACGTCAGCTCTAGAAAACACCACCTAAACTAACATTGCTACTGAAGCCAGAAAAGATCTTGCTTAGGTTTACATCTTGGTGATTCACTTTGTGGAAGGAAAAATAATTGATTCTGCTCTTCCACAGAGAAGCAGTATGTGCAGTGTCATCAGTACGTCAACAGTTTACAATTGTTTTACTGCACAAAGGATCTTCAAATCAATTTCAAAGGCTGCACATTTGAAAAGCAGCCAGCTGGTTATTCAGAACTTCGAATGTGATTGCCTTTATGTTACCGAGCAAGCAGATAGACAACTAAACGTAAAGGGAACATTTATACCAGCTAATTAGGAAATGCCATTGTCATGCTAAACAAAAATTATTTCTACACAGTTGAGCACCACTGTCCTTAGCAGACCCACCTCACAGTTAAATATTACTTCCATTAAAAAAAACATACAAATTTCCATTCTCCTTTCAACATATTTGTTTGCTGAAAATAATCTGGCTTTCAGATGACTATCTAAACATGTCACAACAGGCAACATAAGGCAACAAAATGCTTATTTTCCTCAAATGCTATAATAAGACATTTGCTCAAGTCTGGCAAAAGATTCAGAGATATGTTTTGTTCTGCAAAATATACTCATGGTACAGTGCAGCTTCATGAAAAGAAAACAACTCTGTCTCAAATCAGTAGATCCATGTCAGCATGGGGCTATACCAAAAGTAATAAGATGTGTCTCTTACTGCAGCTGTCTCATCTCCAGCATTCATGATAACTTGTTTACTGAGAGCACTGAATAAAGCAGAACATACTTTTAATATTTTTTATTCTCTTCTTGGAAAATCCTGAGTGGGTGAGAATGATGCCAGGGAGCAAACAGGCATATGGCACAACAGAAAGAAAACCAGTCCTAAGCTTTATGTGAGTTGGTATCGCTGTTCACGCAGGCATCTGTTCATTTTAAGTGACCTAGGCTTCGACCATCAGCAGCGCTATTTGAGCACTACTGCAAGCTGGGCCTGAATCCCCTGGAGGCCTTCTTTTCAGCCCAGACATTTTTCACCTAAACAGTTTGTAGGATCTCAAGCAGAATAACAAAGAAAAAAATTAAAATCCTGTTCTTGCACTTATTTTTCATCTTATGCATAGACTTTGGCTTGCAGTGCCTCCTGTTCTCTGAATTACCTAGTCTTACCCAGTTAAAGGATTAATAGCACCCTCAATCTAGTCAACAAGATCAGCTTTTGTGATCCCTCTGCTTCTGAAACTGTATTACAAAGCCCATTCACCTGCGTACTGCAAGATTACACCTTCTCTAAGAGTACTGCAAGGGGCCAGGTTTCTGTTCTGAGCTTTGAACATCTGACTTCAAATTTCACATCAGAAGGCCTTGTGTGTGGCTTTGCAATACTGGTACTGAAGTGTTGCTATGGCTAACAGGGACATCAGAATGCCCACAGGTGTGCTTTACTGACTTATCATCTGTAGGAGACAAGTTATACTGCTTGGATATGCTGATATCCAAGTCAGCACAATTTGTGTTCTACTGATCACAGAAAAAACATTTTCATGAAGCAGACAACAAAGGTCTAATGTGATCTGAATTGCTATCCCTTACTCAGAGAACACATCACCTCAAAAGTAAGCTAGTCTGGATTGCTTCTGAAGATCATTTGGAAGACTGTCAAAAATGCAGATTGCATCAAACAAAAAGTAATTTGTCCCCTCCCCCTCCCCCCCAACATTCTGTTCATTTCCTTCAAAAAATATATTGATATTTTACAGAATATTCCATCCATCTAAAAAGACAAAAGCATTAATGCTTTCAGCAGATTTTCAGTCAGAGTTCTTCATAAAATACAATAAAGCACACTGAGTTTTTTCTGAAAGGCTAAAGAATTTCAGAAGAATTGATCTTTTCCATGCAGTAATCCAGTTATTTTCATCATCAATAGATTATCCAAGATATAAATTCAATCTTTAATTACTTGACAGGAAAAGATTTCTTTGTTGCATAAGTGCAGTAAAAACAAAGGCTATCCTATAAGTACCACTGAAATTGTAAGAATATAGCAAATACCGAAGCAAAGCAAATACTGCTAAAAACAGATCTTTGCCATTAAGTCAGCACAGTGTTCCTAAATTATGATTTCATCTTGCATTATATGGAGAGTTGCTAGAAGAAAAACATGCACTGAAATTAAAGAAGCGCATAGAAATCTAAGAATTTAATTTGAGCAAAATATTCAGATAACAAATTTCACGTTGTTCATGCGAAAATAGGTAAAAAGAAACAGAGATGTAGTGTCAGAGCATTAAAGTAAGGGGAAAAAGGAGTGGAAATGCAGGCGTGATTGAGATCGTGATAAGCTCCAAGTGGCTCTGATGGTACAAGCTTGTTTAACACGAAGAACAGAAGTGCAATTCATACGCCTGAATAAGCCAGCTAATCTTGTTAGGATATGCATTCATGTAAAATTAGTCTCTGCGTCTCTGTCTGAAAGAAGCACTTAGACCTTTTTAATTTTTATAGCCTATGGCAGTAAACGATTGTAATCATTTAGCAATCAGAGTCTTTGCTATTCAGATCTGTTCTTAAGGCTGCTGCAGTCCCCACTTCCAACCCAACAATGGCCAACGTGAACTCATTTGTTCTGACTCCCTATGTGCTATGTTTTGTGTTATCAGAATGCAGTTCTGCATTAAAGCTTCCTGATGGAGATCTAACACACACGCTGCGTCAGCTACAATTCTGTCCATCACATAAAATAGCCTGATAAACACTGGCAACATAGAAAGCCTGCTGCCTGAAGTCGCAACGCGATCACATAATTATTGACCATATTCTCTTGACCTTTCTATTGCTAGTTCAGGGCCCCATCTTATGATTATTCAACGATTCTGTTATAAAAGACTTCAGTACAAATTACACATTTAAAATAAAAACATTTATTCAAGAGCAGTGTGTGTCACAGCAGCTTAAAATAAAATCTATCTGGGGAATCTAAGTGTTTATTACTACAGTAGCTGTGCTGCTGGGCTTCTGTAGATTATCTGGCCCATGAGAGTTCAGCAATGGGGTGGAAAAAAAGTAAGCAGCTGAATAAGCAAAATCTTCCTCAAAGTTTCAGAGCAACTTAAAACTAGCCATAGTGAAACAAACTAATATCTTGCAAAATTGCATTAAACCTGGTTACTATGAACGCTTGCAAATACAAAGTAAACTAAACTAGCCATTAGAACAGAGAATGCTTCCTAATTGGAATCTAATTATAAACAGAAAACTATTACTCCAAGAGTTATAAGTACCTTTTGTATACTCACTGTGAATACTAAGGTACAAATAATTAGGATTGGCAGGTAAACGTCTCCACTGAATTTAAATGAACGGATTAATATAGCTTCTAAACTCATATACAATCTCTGTATTAAAAAGCAGAGAGCCAGATTAGTGTCTCTCATAGCAATGATTCCAATGGAAAGATGGGACAATCTGCATTCACAGAAGTCAGTGGAGAAGATTCCTCAGTGAATCCAGGAGGTCAATATTCGAAAGCCATTGAACAATATTAATTTTTTTATTGAATATCAATACCTTTATTATCTATCGCTACTGTACTGAACGATGCCTCTTTATCTGCCACTCTCATTTATGCAGGCAGATATGAAGCATCATAGTCAACTTGTGACAGTATTACTCTATTATCTTAAAGATCTGATCAGAGAGCAATGAAACAAAGTTAGTCTACCTTAAATAGAAATGAAGCCATGAACAACAGTTCCATTTGGTTGTTGTCTTCAGGCTGTCCTTGAACTTCTGACTCTTTTCTACTGTTGGTTGAGGAAAATTTTAACAAATGTAAAATTGCTGCATTGAGAGAGGAAGAGAGAATAAATCTGAGGCTCCAAACATTTAGGGAAATCTGACTGCATGGCAAATGGATGTATGATCAATAACAGAGAGAGAAACACATTATACAAACATATTGAGAAATATTCCAGATGTCAGCAACACTGAGCATCAGACGTCAGAAAACAACAAATTCAAGAACACGTTCATTCTTTGATGTTTAACTCCACTTTAGGGCTGATGGTTGTTACCATTCTCTTTTAGCATATAATATTTGCTAATACAAATCTTGGATAGTATGCTTTTTCCAATAGTATTTTGCTAGTGACATAAAAAGTTTGCTGTGTTAAAATCCGATGTTTCCTCACACGTATTTATTACTAAGGATAAAGTTGAGCTGAATGCTCCTGAATCTATAGAGTCATCATAATAATGTTTTATGGAAGAAAACACTCGATAGACCATATAGTGAAAAACAGTTTCATGGAAAATATAAAGCCGCTAAATCTGATGACTATTAAAAAAGAACAAGTCCAGCGTTTTTTCATGAAGTTTACAATATTTGGATAATAAAAGCTGCCGAATTTAAGAGCACCTTAAATATTTCCAAATATAATATGAGAATTCACATTAATTCCAGATTCCTTCTGATCTTTCAGATGAATAAGAGAAGTCCCAGATGAATAAGCAGGAGGATGTCCTAGAACCTTGATATACGCAGGGAAATCACAGCAGCAAGTTAAGCTATCTGTAGAGGCTTTGATGCTGACAGTGCCTTTCAGCAAACAACTATTGAGAACACCAAAGAAATGCAGGCTAAGACCAGTTCACAGAATTTGAAGCCCCAAAGTAAATGAGATTAAAATGTTGCCATTATGATGCAATGAAATGGGAGTGTTAGCATGTATTTCTAATAAAAACAGATTAAGGAATTTTGTTTATACAAATGAAAGAATCTGTTAAAGCAGAAGTTATTCTACCCCCTGGCAAGAACTCTGTAGTTCTTGAAGGTGAAAAACCTGTAAAACATATTCCACCAAAAGTTGGAATATACTGTCTGATTAAGATCCTACTACTTGGACAGAAAGTAAAAGCTGAAAGACAAAAATTATATTAATGCAGAATGATGAAAGCCTTGTTTCCTTTAGAGGTGTGGGTTCTGTCTGCTGATTCCTTGCTTTCCTTTCATGATAAGGATAACAAATTCCCCACTGTGCCCCCTCCATGACTGAACTACGATGGGTCTCTGTCCACTGACTTTCCTGACACTTGTAGAACTTAATTTTTTTGTATAATTTCTCCTTTCTCATCCAGTATGTGTCACGCTGGCCAATGGATTACAAATTTTAGGAGGATACAGGGAGAAGACAAAGATCACACTGCCTCTGTTTCTTTAGGCAAAAATTCATGAGAACACTCTATGAAGTCATACATTAGGTATTATTCCTAGTAGTCATAGTTCCTTTCATCAGTGATATTCCAGATTTGGTCATTCGGAGTGACAGGAAACTCCATGAAGTTTGAGACTTGCCCTGACAGCCCAAGCAATGATACCAGCCCATATCTGCCTAACAGCAAAGGTCTGAACTGACAGAGCCTGACCCTTACCACTATTGTGCTGCAGGAAGCTACGAGACAGCTGGAACAGTCCACAAGCATATAAAAGCCTCTCAGAACAAATCAGATGTTCTGCGCAAAAAAGCCCCACATTTCAGCTCTGTGAATGGAAATCTCTCTGCTTGTATATCTACTATGCACATACACTACAAAAGATCTATAGAAATCACAGAATAGAAGAAACCTTTAAGTTATGGCCGAATATGTTTAATATTAATATTTGATATTTAACACATGAAGCACATTCATTCAACAATGTGTTTCCTAATCTTACTGGCATTTGTTGCTCAAGAGGGGTAGAATTCCCAGGTTTTTGCTGTAACCAGACGAAACACCCGTACGCTCGCCTTTCTGCCACCAGCATTCTTCTGCCTGCATGGATTTATCAAACAATGCAAGCTGGTAGCAATATTCCACATATGTTCACTTTGTGTAATCCTCAAAAAACAAAGGAGCTCAGATGTGTGAACAAAGTGAATGTAATTCCCGCATAAACCATTTGCAGTACTTTTTCTTTCTGGGTTGTAAGCAGAAATGCTGGCTTTGCTTCCAGAATTTGGGTTATCGTCAGTAAAATCATAATCAATCTTATTCTTTGTGGAAATCTAAAGCATGGTTTTAAATAGGAAAAAAAAAAAAAAACCCACAAAAAAACACACACACAGAAAAAAAAAACTCCTAGGAAATAGCAAAAGCAGTATTCTCTGCACAAGAATATAGATTTAAAGTGATATATATTGTCTCAGCTTTTCTCTGAGACAACAAAATCATATTCAAAGATAACAGGGCATAGAGTGAACCTAAATCTCTATACTGTGTATGTCTCTGAGAACAAGAGGAACATCACATTGCTCTGTTTTAAAACATATGAAACGCACTATGCATAACTAAAAGAAAATCAGTTCAATTTCTGCCACTGCTAATTTTAAATAAACAAATCACAGCGTCATTCTTGTGCAATTAAGGTTAGCTAAGTCTACGCTGCGGCCATGCAAATAACAACAGCAACACACAGACAGCTGGAGAAGGATGCGAGAAAGGTGAGAGTGCAGTGTGGAAGCAAAGGAACTGATAAAGCATCTTGGATGTGAGGGAACTCGGTTTGATTCCTGGAAAATATAACTGCATAGCTTTGCTGTACACTGAGGGAAAAAAATGGTGCATTTATAAGGATTCAAACAACATATAAAAATGTGATAGTAGTTACCCTCAGTGAGCAAACAGTAAAATTGGGTATTTAGCTATGAGCAAACAGAATGTAGCAGTACAATGCATTGGAAAATATGTCCTTTTTTTTTTTAATAATATATGAAAAGCAAATCACAAGTCCAGAAAAAAAATCATCAACACCACAACATTGGAAATAACAACGACTGTATCCCGACAGATGGCCAGGTGGCAATATAATGCTTAGTTAATTTTGAAATGAGGGCACTAAACGTTTTGTGCCTACCTAATCATCTGATGAAAAAGAACCCTCCCCCCAAAAAGACCCAAACTTCAGCTATTCATACGTATAAATCAGTGTCGGTAGAGCTGCTCTTAACTCACGTACTGTGCGTTAAGGTACATCTTAGGAAACTTAGATGATGACATTACATTCAGCTACAATAGAGGCACGAAGAGTACAATAACAGAGTCCTGCCTACCAATGAATAATGTGATCATTTTCTATGATGTCAGTGTTCTTTTTTTTTTTTTTTATAGAGCTGTTATCATTGTCTGTAATATATGGGAAAGTATGTCTGATATTGATGTGAAAGGTGGTGAGGGCATCAGTCCAGAGAGAGGCAGAATCCAATACTCACAGACGTCATTAGCACCTTATTCACGTATTTTCATTAATTTTGGACAGAAGTATGATACATAATTCTCTGTCCTATAATAACCTCAAAGAAACTGGGTTTCAATTGTGGGCAATTGATAAGAAGAACTGAGTAGGCAGACATGAACATTGACAGCAAAGTGGGAATTTGCTGCCTTTGATGCATCCATCTCATTTTAAGGATAAACAGGTCTTCAGTTTTCAGAGATGTCAAATTTTGAAGGTTTCGAGATTGTGTGTCTGAAACTATTCATTTCCAAAGAGACACAAAACAAAACATTATCTGACACAGTTTGACTCTCTGTATTAAAACAAAAATGACAATTATTGCTAAACTTAAAATGTTAAGTACCAAAAAATACCTGAAAGCTGTGAAATCTGTAACAAATATTCGTAGATTTCATTCCAAAGGTTAGAATTAGAAGGAGCACGTGCCAAAAGTAATACAGAACAGCGCAAAACATTGCTGCAGGTATTACAGTGCCTGATGCACAGGTAAGTTTCATTCGTGTTCTTTTAAAAAAATGCTATGTTATTAAAAATACATATCCATATACATCCATGGTGCATTGTAGAATCATTCTGAACCTCTACGTCATCAGATTAAAACAATAATAAATAAATAAATAAATAAATAAAAGCAAGACCAGTAAGCACTATTGCCTGTTCTCTTCAATAACCTACAGCCAAATAAATTTGCCATATGAAGACCGGAAATCATGTCTACACATAAAATGTTTAGAGTGTGCATAGTTATAGACAGAATTTGACTAAGAGAGCATCTCAGATATTTTTGTTTTAGATGTACTGATAAGCATAACTGTTATTCTACAGTGACAGAATTTGCCACAGAACTTACTCACCTGAGAATTCACAGTCCTTCATTTACCACATCTCCTCACATAGTCAGACAATGTCTACACAAACCACACAAGATTTTTCTGACATCTGAAGTACAGTTTGAAGATTTTATGCGTGGTTATGGATATTTCTGCTGACCCTCAGACCATTCATTTTGTGTGGTTTTTGTTGTTGGTGGTGGTTTGAATGATGGGCTTATTTTGCATTTTTAACAATACCTCTGTCTGTATATACAGATAGACATACAAAGTTAAGTAGTTATGGCAAGAAATTTGCAACACATCACTCTCAGTTTATGCTACTTTTTGTAATACGCAATTCCTATGATCTAAAATCTGGAATCTAACCAGTTCGGGGCACTGGTTTCTTCAGAGGATATAGTCATGCTACTCCAGAAAGCAATGCAAGCCACCTGCCAGCCTCAGCTGGCCTTTCACACCTGCAAATGCAATCTCTCCATGTGTAGGATAGTCACCGAGACACCAAAATTGGCAGATTCTACGTTCAAGCAGCTTAAATTGCAGAAGTAAATAACTGTGGGCAAAAACACATGGATAAAATAGATAACAGCCTAGAAATTTATCCCGAACATCAAACACAATGATGGGAAGAGAGCTTTCTGCATTTTCTATTTCACCCGTACTCCTCCAAAAATGCTCTGACTTCAAAGAAATACTGTTAAGTTGCCAGCTGTGTATGAAGTTCATGTGAAGCAACTGCAACTGTTTTTTCTTATTTAAGCCATGTATTACAGTTTGCTTTATTAATTCCTGCTTTATTCCACATTGTGTTCTATGTACCAATAACAAGGATACAACTTTTAAAATTAAAAGCATTAATAAAATCCACATGTAGATATTTTTAAATTAAAAAAAAAAAAAAGTCAAATGTAAATAACCATCCTGGGATCTGAATAGTTATTTCTTCTATTTCAAATAGCTTCCAGCAAGGGAAATATTTCTGGAGAATTAAAAGTATATCCTTTACAGATCACTGACACATACTTTATGATGTTTGCCCTATACTGATATTTGAAACATTTTCAGATAGTACATTCTTTTAAGTTATTTATATCCCTGTTATAAAACAACATAATGGGCATTATTCTACAATTCCCTGCCTATTGGAACTTGCTTGTTTCACACCAACACTTTGTGTGGCTATTGTCTACAAAACTTAGAAATCATAGCCCATCTGTTGTGGCTACACTCAACTTAGGTTGATCTGAGGTGAGCCCTGCATGTTCATGTAGAAATTTAGAGAGGTTAATCATCCTCAGTTTCCCGTTTCACTTCCTGCATAGTCCC